>OZ005660.1:140053530-141253530 GCA_963930645.1 Salticus scenicus
GGGCCGTTCTATATGCCCTCACGATGGCCAGCGCGAAGTGCCTTTGGCAGCTAAGCAGTTTATCTTTATTCTGCTTTGTTAGGTCGTTCCCCCAGATTGGGGATGCGTAGATCAGTGTCTTTTCCACTACTGTTTTGTACCATGTTTTTACCAAGTTTGGTTTTAGTCCCCAACCCCTAGAGACCATACGCCCGAACAGGTTGAAGGCCTTATAAATTTTTTTCGTTTGGTGTTCTATGGTGTTCAAGGATAGTACTCGGAGTAAGGATAAGAATGGAGTCGGCGAGAACCGGTTTTCAGTGGAGAAAAAGTGAAGTAACTGTAGGAGGTCCCTTTATTTGATGTCCCTTTAATTCGACACCCAAAAAATTTCCATTGCCGTGAGTGATAAACGTACGATAAAATGATAATTATTTAGCAAAATAATTACCACAAATCATAATTTATCCTTTAAAAATACTGAGAAATATGCTTTTTGTTTAGTGTATCAATCTTTTTTTTTTAAATCTTTTTATTGTTATTTTTTTATAATGAAATAAAGTAAAGGAGCATGTTAGCGTTAAATATTCTTTTCCTTTTCTTTTTTCCTGCTGTAAAATTACTCAGTGGTCTGGAATAATTTTCTTATTTAAATATCACATTGAAAAAGCTAAAAACTTATAAGAAATATATTCTTTAAGGTTTTATGAAATTTACATTAATAAAATCAGATTTTTGTCTGTAAATTTCTCAGAAACGAAAAATTTTGCGATATCTTTACGTTTCACACACCATGAAATCCGAAAATGACTTCAGAAAATTTTGCCTGTGTGTGTATGTCGCTTTTTTTGTCTGGGCATCACTTGAGAACGGATGGATGGAATTCAACGGCGCTTGGCAGGAACTTAGATCTTTACCTAACTTAAAATTATACTATCAATTTTTCCGAAGTTCTCCCACGTTCCCCCCTGGGGGACAAAAGACAAAAACGCGTTTGTCCGGGTATCACTTGAGAACGGCTGGACGGAATTCAACGGCGCTTCGCAAGAATTTAGGTCTTTACCCAACTTAAAATTATATCTATCAACTTTTCCGAAATTATTCCCCTTTCCCCTCTGGGGAAGCAAAAGACAAAAACACGTTTGTAAGCATAACTCGGCTCCCAATTGCTTCACAGTAAAGAAATTGCACTTGGGGAGACTAGACATGAGTACAAATAATACATTATCTGCATCTAGGAATTTTCGAATTTTAAGGGAAGGGAGGGGGAAACATTGAAAATTCCTGATTTTTGAGTAGACCTCTACCAAAAATGGAGCAAATATATTGAAAAAAAAGGATATACGACTTCCTTAGGATATTTCCATTTTTTTTTTTTTTTTTTTTTTTTTTTTTTTTTTTGGGGGGGGGGGGAGTTACGAGGGAACTCGAGACACATCTTTTAGCGCTAAATTTGTCTTGAGAAATCTATGGTATCTGCGGTCACTAAATTTGGTGCGTAAATTGTTTATATGTATCCGACTCTTATTGTAACGGAATTTTACGAAATCCCCCCCTTACCGTCGAGAGGGCTATAAATACATGTAAAAAACGCTTTCCCGTTTGAATTCACCTTAAATTATCTTTGATTGGCGAACTTTGGTGTGTGGATATTAATTAGGTGTACGCATTATGTACTTTGTCGAGATTTCGCAAAACTTCGAACTTAGCCACTGGGAAAGGAGAAGTAAGAATCGGGTAAGTTGCTGCCGAAGGCAGTGAGAACACGGACTCCTCACGTTGCGAGCGAGAAAAATCTCTACCGAGCACAGCAGAAACTTCAACTCATGTTAATTAATAATAATGTGGGATTTTGACAACTCATTTCAGTATTGTGTCCAGCGAAGCGGACAAAGCCTGCTAGTAAAAAATAAAATGCATTTACACGTTTGCAATGTCTTGAAAATGATCTGAACATTTTTAAAAGTACATGTCTGTTTGTGTATCGGGCTCGTGTTATCAAAATTTTGTGGGTGCCGTAACTCATTAAATAATGGGCGGAATTCCACGAAACTTTTTTTTAGTTAAATCTTCAAATGAATTGCAACTGATTATATTTCGGAGTAAATCGCCCAGCAGATGGCGCTAGTATGCATATTACCCCTATTTAAGATAAAGCTATATTTCATCTTCTGTTGCATATATTTTCGTAAAATTTTATATTTAGTTGGATCCTCATGGGAATTTATCCTGATAACACTTTGTAGTAAATCTCCCAACAGGCGGCGCTGCTATGCTGCAATTTCTTGCTTGCATATAAGGAAAGACAGGCATATAAGTGTAAAAAGACTATTAAAAAGGGGACGTAAGGAAACAAAAAATGTGTGAAAAGTGATTTAACCCTTTAAAGTTTACTATATACAGTTGAACCTCGTTAACGTGAATTACTTCTAACATGGACTGTTTCCACAATGCCCGTCAAAATGAAGATTAGTTTAGTTATATAAAAATTAAACACTGATAGTATGAACTACTGATAACATAAACAATTTTTTTATCCCCCTTTAGATTCACGTTAACAAGGTTCGACTGTATTTTCTTTTGAATATTAACTAATTTCAAAAGTGGTATTGGTGTTTAGGTTAAGACCAGTTATCTACTCTAGGGACCTGAGACTAAGGATATTTATTTGCCCTCTTTGGGCAGAGGAGTCTTTCTAAAGAGTCCTATCCCTTTTAGGATAAATAGGATAAATATTTGTGCTTTTAAATGTGAAAATCTCTATCAAAAAGACGGATAAGATCAAACTTCTATGTTTAGTCATTTTTTTTTTTTTTACCCTCTTCTCTCTCTCTCTCTATATATATATATATATATACAGAAGAAAAATTGTTGCATGCATGCATTATATATATATATCTTATGAGTTTAATATGAGGAGTACAAAATCCACTGTTTACTGACCAGGTCTAAAAAATATTAAATTCAATTTCTCACAGTGCCACATATCCCCACCAGCTCGAGCCCAGGTACGTTCGTCATACTAGTAGCTCAGAGTTTTCCGTGGTTTTCTCCGAAACTCGCGTAAATATGGACTAGATCCCGTTAGAAAGACCATCAGTGGATACCCCACCCCCCAAGTTTGAAACCCTTGTGTAGTCAATTGGCCTTAATCCTAATTTTAACACCGATGAATAAAAAAGATGCTAAGTGTTTGGTTTCAGGTCGGAACCAATGAACGTTAAAGGCACGGACTTAGAGAAGAAGGACCGTTTTCTCCAACGGCGGCCTTCCCTCAAAAATGGACCCGAAATGGTCGCTATTATTCGTTCGCCGCTAGAGGTCGTATGTGTTCTCTGACTGTCCACTACCTCCGTAGAATAGCATTGTGCGCAGACGAAATTTTAGTTTTATTTTCAGTTTTGTTTTTAATTTATTTTTAATATTGGATTTTTTTCATAATGTCGCATTGTTACGCACCGGGTTGCACCTCTGGATATCGAAGTGTTCGAAAAAAAAAAAAAACAAAGAAATAGGTGAAAAGAACCCAAGTTTATTTCGTCCACCTAATGTAAGCTATTGATTTTAATGTTTTGTTGAATGATAAAATTGTTGTCTTATAAATATTCTATTACTATACAAAAAAAAAAAAAAAAAAAAAAAAAAAAGCTGATTTAATTGGGATTGTTCTTAGTAAAATTCTGTTTGATAGATTTTTTTTTTTTAATTAATTAAAATGTTATTTTTCAGGTCACTTTGCATTAAGATTTTAAAATTTGCGTGCTAGCAGTATTCTTTTTTTCATATTATTCGGCTAATACATACGATCTTGCAATCTTACGAATTTAAATCATGTTAAATTATAAATCACGTTTTTTTTTTTTTTTTTTTTTTTAATTGCAGCTTTAAAAAAAAAGTATTTAAAAAATTCAAAATTACTGAGTTTTAAGATATTTTAAAAATAATTTAAAATGTTTTTTTTTTTTTTTTTTTTTCTCATGCCACTTTGCATTGACATTTTAAATTAATTTTACAAACTGCCAATCTTTTAACTTCCAATTCATGTTAGATGATGAATCACGTTATATTATTATCATTATTATTACCATATTATAGAAATGTATTGTTTTTAACAAAAAAGAAATTTTTAATTGGTTTTGTCAAAAATTAAAAATAATGATTATGATGTCACAGTAAAAAAATCCTAAATTCAATTGAAAATTGGAGATTTTAAAGAAAAATTATATTTAATTAAATTCATCACCAGTGCCACATTCACATTTCATAATTTATAAGCTAGTGTTCTTCCAGCTGAAAATTAGAGATTTTATGTAAAAATTAGAGTATTAAATTCAAGGTAAGTTGTTTTTATAAAGTTAGCTTTTCACTTAATCTCCGTGTCATCTCGTCGGTGTATCGAGCTATTCTCTACCCTCCTAAAATAATATATACGTAATATGTATATATATATAAAAAATAAATGAATAAATAAATAAGTAAATCATGCATATTATAGCATGAGCATATTTGTGAAAAAATAAATAGAGTCAAAGACATCCAACAAATGTCAGATAAAACTTCCTTCTTAATACGGTATACATTTCATTTGTAACCAAGTATATACATATTACGTTTCTCTTAAATGTTCAAATTTTACTTACAATATTCTGATTTAAATATGCACTTAAGGTATAATTTTCTCATAATCATAAAACATCAATATAAAAAATTACGTTATTTAATCTTCATAACGTTAAATACTTTTATTTTATAAGAAAATGGAAAACATTCAATTTTGAAAAAGAGGTAATTTTAAACAAAAACAGATTCAAAAGCTACTTTACACAAGTGTTGGGGGCCGCGGTAGCCCAGTCGGTAGAGCGCCGGCCTCGTAATCGGAAGATTGTGGGTTCGGTACTCGAGCCGGCCAAAGACCGTCGTGTACACTAATGGTGGCTTGGCTGGTGCACGTAAAATCTGTCGTTGCCGCAATGTCCTCCATGTTCCCATCAAAAATTGTACCTCTGGTGGTCACCGAAGCGGGAGAACCATCCCTTCCGTGGAGGAACAAAATTGCGATGGCATGTCTCCGGAGCAACACAAGGGGCGAGTTCCAGACCGTCGCTAATTGCCCATCTGCGCAGCACTAGTGCGACGTAAAACCCTACCAACCAACCAACCGCGTGGTGGAAATTTTTTTATCTCAAATGATGAATTTCGACCAGTACACCTTAATTTAAATTAATAATATACGGATACCAGAAAAAAAAATTCCTAATTTTTATAGATGCCACTGGACAATATAGATTTTTTTTTTAATTATTAGTTTTTGATATAGACTTTTTTTTTTTTTTTTTTTTTTTTGTGGTACTTTCATGTAGTTAGATTAAAAAAAAAAGTTGGTAGACATTTTTTTGATTAAAATTATAATCATAAAAGAAAAAATAAAATTGGCAAATGTAAAAATAAAATTAATATTCGACAGATCTAACGATTTGTTTTAAAAAACAGTCTTGCTTTGTCAACATTTTAAAAAAGTTTTCACAAGTACAGTCGGTAACAAAAGTCTCCGAACACTAGCAAAAATTCCTATATAAAAGAAGTACATTTAATACAGTTTTGTTAAATAAATCATTGTCGAATCCTGTTCTTTGTCAGTCTGAAAACAGGATTCGACAAGGATTTATTTAACAAAACTGTATTAAGTGTACTTTTTTTACATAGGAATGTTTGCTAGTTTTCGGAGACTTTTGTTACCGACTGTATAAGCTAAATTAGTCTTAGTAGTTAACAAGTTTTAAAAGTAGGTATAAAAAGGAGATTTTTTTTACATGTCTACATTTTGTTCATTGAAGAAAACAGTCGCTTTGTGGGAGCATTTTTGCTAGAAGGACATAAAAGGAATTCAACTAACTTTTGCATATTTTTTTGAGGTGGTGGTAGTGTTATCATTAAGACCAATTGTTTGCACTAGGGTTCTATACGTGAGTAAGAGACTCCTCTGTGGGGTTTTTCTAAGAGATCCTAGCCTATATTTACGCTAGTTTCGGAGAAAATCAAGGAAAACTCCTAACAGTTAAGCCAACAAGCGCGACCGGGTATCGAACCCAGCATTTCACGTAACCAGCTTCGAGAACGGAACCTCTCGATCACTGGTGGGCCTATTTTTATGAAGAATATTATTCATGCAAAAGTGAGAACACACGTCAACCGACCGCGTATCAGCCGGAGTACCACCACCTTAATGATTTTATGACAATTTCAATAGTGATTTCGTGTTCTAGATCAAAGAATCGTACAAATATAGATAATACTTTTATTTCTTTATGATTCGAAGAATCTAAATAGACATAAACCATAATATACTTTGTCAAGTTTATTAGAAAGTTGTTCTTTTTGCGAACCTAACGCAGAAAAAAGTTAGTGTTCACCGCTCGACACAGCGAACAGCCGATTGAGCTTCCCAGTTTTGTAAAAATTTTGAAATTAAGGACTAAATCCTTTTCATTTGAAATAGAGGATAGCGGACAAAAAACATAAAAAAGAGGACTTTTTAGTCCTGTAATGTTTGTTTCGTTTAAGAGGGCAGAGCGATGAAAAAGAAGACTGTCCTATTGAAAAGAGGATGTCTGGTCACCTTACCTAAGATAAGCATGATTTTATAAATTGAATCCATTTTTTTTTTAAGTAATTTTTATTACCTTTCAAGAAATGTCAGGTTCGATCATAGGTCGTGCTCATCGACCAAGACGTTAGGAGTTTTCCGAGGTTTTCTCAGAAACTCGCGTAAATGCGGGCTAGAACCCCTTAGAAAGACTCCCACGGAGGGCATTCCACCTATTGGCCTAGGAACTTAGCGCAGGCAGTCGGCCTTAAACCCAACCATTACTTTTTAATTATGTTGTTATGACAGGGTTTTTTTTTTTCCCTTCTTTTTTTCCCAATTCTTGTTGCACAAGTAGAAAAAAAAAATGCATTCTAGAAAGAGAAAAATGTTCTCTAAGCTTCAATATAATATTTTTTAATTAAAAATCTTACTATAGGAACTTGTATTAAAAAGCTGAGAGAATACTTTAGAAATTATGAGTACCAGGCAGCTATAATGTTGTTAAGGAACAGAATATTATTTTACATGCAAGAAACAGTAGTATCATACTGTTTGTTAAAAAGATGGATATTCAAAGAATTACATTATCCAGTATATTTTTCATAATTCCATTTGCCCATTCAGAAATTTCTCGACCATTAAATCTGTTCTAGTTTTTCAAAAATTGACTTATTGATGCTGTTGGACGTGAAGTGTCGGGTTCGATCACAAATCGCGCTTATCAGTCTAGCTGTTCGGAGTTTTGCGCGTTTCCCCCCCCCCCTGAAACTTGCGTAATTGTGGACAAAGGCCCTTTAGAAGGACCGCCACGGTGGGCACACCCAGGCCTTGGACCCTAATGCAGTCAGCTGGCTTTAATCTCCAACACCAACATTGATTTTAAGCTGTAAAGTCAGATGAATGACCTAAAAGCAGTTTTCGAATCCTTTAGAAGAAAATATTCAGAATTAAAAAAATTTCCCCATACAGTATTATGGGCTTTGGTTCCAAAAATAAATAAATAAAATAATTAATTTAAAAAAAAAAATGCTCCTTTAGCTTTTTGAAAGGGAATGCTCAAATTATTATGATTGACTCTGCTTTTCATTACATTGATTTTTATATCGCGCATATATAAATATATATATATATATAAGTTAATTTTATTTTTTGAATAAATTATTTGCTTTAAATGAGTAGTAAATAATACAGATTAAAAATCTCTTTAAAGTGCAAATTTTAAAATGAAAAATATTGATAAAAGGGAAAAAGTGCTGTATTTCGGTTTATGGATTTATTGGATTTGGGAATAAGGTCGATTGACTACTGTAGGTCCTACGTCTAAAGGGGAGTGCCCTCCGTGTGGGGGGGGGGGTCTTTCTAAGGGATTCTAGTCCGTATACACGCAATTTTCGGAGAAAACCACGGAAAACTCTGAATGACTAAGTAAACAAGCGAGACCTGGCATCGAACCCAGTCACTTCCCGTCACTCAGCTTTGAGCGCAGAACCGCTCGACCACCATTGGAGTCTCGGAAGAGGGAAAAGCACCGCCTTTGTAAAAAAATCATAATAAATTTTTAAATTTTGTCTTTTTTACATACTTTGCAATTTTTTTTTTGTTTAATTGGAAATGCTGGAATAAATTCTGATTTTTAAAATACATTCATTGTTTTAAATTATGAAAATTCATATTTTGATATTTATTTTTTAAATATCATATGTTTATGTTTTCATTATATTATTTCGTCTATTTTTTTTTTTTTTTTTTTTTTTTCGGGGTTGGGGGGAGGGGAGCGAATTGGTTATATTTATAGATATATTTACATATAATGAATGTTTTCATTCTTGGATTTTGAAAAAAAAAAAATAATAATAATAATAAATAAATAAATTTTTTCATAGCTATATTCTTTATTCCTGTGAAATATCTGAATAGGTTTTTCACATATATATATATATGTATATTGGATTCGTTTATTTATTGATATTATTATTATTTAAATTTATTGACAGGGAAATTTGCTTTATTTATCTATCAAATTGAAAAATTTTCTAGTTTCTTGAATCTAGTTGCTTGCTATTAATGGTTAAAAAGTAAGAAAATTTAAAATATTTTATTTTATACGGTGTGTGAGAATGTAAAAAAAAAAAAAAAAAAAAAAAAAAAAATCATTCAGATAGTATGATATACAATTTATCAATAAAAGTCATTTATTTCTATTAGCTTTATTAAAACTATACACAATCAGGATAAACGTTTTCACAATTTTTCATATTTTTAAAACCTTATACAAAATAATCTTACAGAATGTGTGATTATTTAATAACATGTGGTATTCTAGTGTTTGTGGGGGATGATGCGAAAAATAAAAAATATATATATATATATATGTATCAGTGCTTTTAAAATTCTTGAATCTAGTTGCTTGCTATTAATGGTTAAAAA
Source organism: Salticus scenicus (assembly GCA_963930645.1). Classification (NCBI taxonomy): domain Eukaryota; kingdom Metazoa; phylum Arthropoda; class Arachnida; order Araneae; family Salticidae; genus Salticus; species Salticus scenicus. Next base: position 140,062,523 of record OZ005660.1, read on the forward strand.
GTAAGAAAATTTAAAATATTTTATTTTATACGGTGTGTGAGAATGTAAAAAAAAAAAAAAAAAAAAAAAAAAAACATTTCATTCAGATAGTATGATATACAATTTATCTATAAAAGTCATTTATTTCTATTAGCTTTATTAAAACTATACACAATCAGGATAAACGTTTTTACAATTTTTCATATTTTTAAAACCTTATACAAAATAATCTTACAGAATGTGTGATTATTTAATAACATGTGGTATTTTAGTGTTTGTGGGGGATGACGCGAAAAAGAAAAAAAAAATATATATATATATATGTATCAGTGCTTTTAAAACCGCTAAATATTACATTTAATTCTCGTATTAAAGCGCTCTTTCAAGTCTGAAGTGGAAAGGCAGTCGATGCGAGCGCCACCTTCTAAAAGCTACCAAAATGGGGCCATTCTGATAACACAGCGTGAGCGGTCCATAGTGTATACGCCCCACCCCCCTTCTTGCCCCTCCTAATAACTTTACACTTTCGAAAATATCCCCATTCGACTTGCAGGCCTCTACCACCTATCTGTACCAATTTTGAACGGCCTAACTGTATTTCTATTTGTTTTTGCCCATAGCCCGCCCTTACCGCCCCACCCCCTACCCATCCCTCCTAATAATTTTACAAATTCGATAATATCCCCAATCGATTTGTAAGTATCGAAAACCTCTATATACCAATTTTGAACGATTTAACTCTATTTTTATTTTTTTGCCCCCCCCCTCCCCTCCCCCTTCTTTCCCCTCCTAATAACTTTACACAATCGAAAATATCCCCATTCGACTTGCAGGCCTTTAAAACCTGTCTGTACCAATTTTGAACGGCCTAACTGTATTTCTATTTGTTTTTGCCCATAGCCCCCCCTTACGGCCCCACCACCCTTACCGCCCCTCCTAATAATTTTACAAATTGAAAAATATCCGCAATTGATTTGTAAGTATCGAAAACCTCTATAAACCAATTTTGAACGATCTAACTCTATTTTTATTTTTTTGCCCCCCCTCTCCCCACCCCCCTTCTCACCCCTCCTAATAACTTTACACTTTCGAAAATATCCCCATTCGACTTGCAGGCCTCTTAAACCTACCTGCACCAATTTTGAACGGCCTAACTGTATTTCTATTTGTTTTTGCCCATAGCCCCCCTTACCATCCCACCCCCCTTACCGACCCTCCTAATAATTTTACAAATTCAAAAATATCCGCAATCGTTTTGTAAGTATCGAAAACCTCTATGTACCAATTTTGAACGATCTGACACTATTTTTATTTTTTTGTCCCCCCCTCCCCCCCTTCTTGCCCCTCCTAATAACTTTACACAATCGAAAATATCCCCATTCGTCTTGCAGGCCTTTAAAACATATCTGTACCAATTTTGAACGGCCTAACTGTATTTCTATTTGTTTTTGCTCCATAGCCCCCCCCCCCGTTGCTGCCCCACCTGGGGGCTGAATTTCTAAAATTCCAGAAATTGGTTTTTAGATAGTTGCATTAGCTATATTTTAGAGCAAAAATTTCACGTATATCTATTTTTTTTGTTTGAGATATATAGGATTATGCAAAATCACGTTTTACGAATGTGAAATCACGTTTTGCCCCCCCCCCCCTCCCGCTCCCCTTGGGGACCGATTTTTAAAAATTCCTGAAACTGATTTTTAGACATTTGTATTAGCTATATTTTAAAGCAAAAATTTCACGCATATCTGTTTTTTTTGTTTGAGTTATATAGGATTATGTGAAATCACGTTTAACGCATGTCAAATCACGTTTCGCCCCCTCCCCCCCCCCCCTTGGGGACCGAATTAAAAAAATTCCAGAAATCAATTTTTAGACATTTGTATTAGCTATATTTTAAAGCAAAAATTTTACGGATATATGTTTTTTTGTTCGAGATATTTAACATTATTTCATTTAATTCTCGCGTTAAAGCGCTCTTTCAAGTCTGAAGTGAAAAGGCAGTCGATGCGAGCGCCATCTTCTAAAAGCGACCAAAATGGGGCCATTCTGATAACACAGCGTGAGCGGTCCATAGTGTACGTCCATGGTTAAAGGGTTAAATGGTATACGACATCAGGATACTTTACTGTTTAATTTCTCTTCAGTCGAATTTTAAGATAAACTATGTAAATAAGATAAATATTTTTGTTTTATAAAGCGAAAGTTCTTACTAAAAAGCAGCATAAAACTCAGTGTTACGTGATTTTATTTTATTTTTATTTTTTTCTGTATCCATAAGAAGAAGGGAATCCCCCAAAACTTTATACTTAATTATACCTTGAAATGAGTTAGTACTGATTACATTTTGGAGTAAATTGCCTTGCAGGTGGCTCTGATAATCTGTATTTTCCCCCATTTAAGAGATGGTTTTATCGTAACTTCTGCTGGTCCTTAAGAGAGGTGACTTTTTAATAGAGGTTCAGAAAATAGTGATTGAAACAACAAATTCTACAAGTTACATAAATTTAATTTTTCAGCTATACATTATTTGTCTATTTAGCTTTCTATTTCAAAGAATGATCAATATTTGTATAAATTTTAAAAACTTCATAGTAATAATTTTGTTTCCCAAGAAATTTGATAAATTTCAACAAACTGTTTAGCTTAGCATCATACCTGCAAGGAAAAAAAAAAAAAAAAAACCTCAATCTATTAATTTCCTATAGAGCTAGAATATGAGCTAGATTAAAATAATTTAATTTTATCGTTTAAAGTCATCATTATGATTTATAAGCTACTGGATTTAAATTTATTAAAATAATAATTACAAGGAAAGAAAAATAAAAGCTCACTCAAATAGAATTCAATCTACTTAGCCAAATTAACTTAGATAAATATGTAAAAATAACTTGCAGAAATTTTTCTGAATTTGCAACAAAATTCATTTATTATTATTATTATTTTAATAAAATACAATTTCTTAAAATTTACAAAACTTCAACGAATTAGCCTATGAAAATTTATTTTATAATAAATTGTTTTATATTTAAGATAGACATTTAACACCCCCTCCCCTCCACATACACGCTCAGACATAAAAGAAAGAAAAGATGAAAACTTTGAATATTTTTATGCTGTCTAAGCATAAAAAATGAAATTTATTAAACATTGAAAAGTAACGTATACCGAAAAATTTTATAGTTAATATTTATAGATTATTAAACATGCATATGATTATAATTATGCTAAAAAATCAAAATGAATGTCTTAATTCTAAGAAATAAGCTAATAAAATCTGTCAACGTGATTTATGCAAACTTTTTGGGTGTTCCGATACGGCTGAATCGGTTACAGTTGAGACTTCACTTGAACAAGCTCTCTCCCTCTCCATATCTATCCTTACTCCGAGGGATAGCATGATCATGAGACACAATATGAATCACCGAGGACATTTCCTTGCATTTGCCAAAGATGACTCCGTCAACTAAAACCTAATAACCCGCACACTGCCGAATTTTGATTCGATGCGTGAGATATCACAAGACGGACAGTGACCAGTATGTTTCCTGATATTTCGTGGTTTATGCAAATATTTATAACATCAAAATTTTAAATACTTCATGGTGTTAGTAAGTAATTTGTTAAAAATGAATTGTTAATACGCTTTTATAGATTACAAAAAATACGTATAGAAAACGCACACATATAGTATAATATTTTCAGAATTTTTTTTACATTTCAGAGTCTATGAATAAATTTGCAATATTTTATGTATTTATTTATTTTTTAAGAGCAGTTCGAGAAATGGATGCATGCTGAGTTCCCGGGGTCCATTGGTGACCCCACACCTCAGCGAACCAGAAGATGAAGCTGGAATGAGTTAGGATCGTGATGGCTTACAACACACACACACAAAGAAAAAAAAAAAAAAAAGGGAACGAACGGACAGATAGAAAGAACAAATTCTGAGCTCAAAAAGACAATAGAAAGAAGAACAAAAAATAAAATAGCAAGTGATAAGAGAGAGATTAAGTATAGCATTACGATTTTTGGAGATTTTTAAATTTAATTTTTTTTTACAAGGAAACAACGAAAAACTAGAGGCGGGAAGTTAAGAGAATAAAATAGAATCAAACAGAAATTTAAATAAATTAATGAATATAATTCAGGTGCTTCTAAAGTAATTATTTTGGTAAACTTTCCTAGCCGATAAATTTTCCTACTTTCTCTCTATATATAAAAGTAAATTAATAATAATATATATGTGAAGAATAATTTAGCTTTGAAAAACCGAATATTTCTAAATGTTAAAAAACTTTATTTTAGTGCATTTATGATTAAAAATAGAGTATTGCTTCACAGTAATGAAACAGTACTAGGTATCAGTACAATGCATTATAATTCATACTGCTAACAGCATATGAGTTTTCTTAGTTTTTTCCACGTAGAGTTGACAATTTTTTTAATTTATTCTGGAACACGTTTAGTTCTGTCTTTATTTTATGCCACTTTATCTGAAGAATAATTTTCTCCAATAAAACAAACACTGTTATCATATAAGGGGGGGGGGGGAATATGCCTAAAAAAGGTGGTTTGAAAAGAAGGTAGGACTAACAATGTCCTAAAAGAAATCAGAAATGTTGTGTAGTAAGCATACTTGCCAACCATATCATTATGAACTATACAATTTTTAGTACCCTCCTTTTTTTTAGATTAATTTTAGCCTTATTTAATCGTAACAACATTTGGAGAGAATAACTCTAAAAATATAGTGGTGTGAGAAAAGGTGCGTTACCAATTGTTCGGTTATTAATGAGATGTTGGCAAGTATGTAGTATGGGTGAACTGATGTAGTTAGGGCGGAGCTTTAAAAAAAGATAATAACAAGGGTCGTACTCTCCGCCCTTTCTCAGGACACTTTCAAAGATTATAAATTTACTCCATTTTCATACTTGCCAACATGCTCATTAATGTTCCGTTGTGTTCCTAGTCCCGCCGTTTTTTACACACCAGCAAAATAGTCCATTTTCCATTAAAATTCTGCAAAAGTAATTACGAAATAAAATATTTCAAAAATATACTGGTGTGAAAAAGAAATCGGAGTTTACATTAATACGGAATATTAATTAGGATGTTGGCAAGTATGTTTTTTTGTCACTGATTTCATGCAGAAAATTTCTGGATATAACTATAGAAATGTGCCCAGATTATCGTAGGTCGAGATTATTTTATAAAATAGTGGTAGCAACAGGGGATCTTTCTCTCCGCCTTTTATTCAGTACACTCTCAGAGATATAAAATTTTTGCTTTCTTTTGCCTTGCTGTATATTTATAGTAATCTTCGGGTACTGTTGGATGGAAGCACCTGTGCTGTGACAAAAGCCACGCAACTTCCTCTGCCTAAGGATGAAACTAACAAAGCGCGAGTCCTAATGTGTACAGTAATGTGCCATGAATATACAGGGTAGAGAATTTAAAATTTCTTATTCGTGGGAGTGTCCTGAAAAAAGGGCGGAGAGTACGATCCCTGGAGAGCAATGATTTTAAAAATTTCTTATTCCTCTGAATCTCCTGAAAAAAGGGCGGAGAGTGGGATATCTGTAATAAATAAATAAATAAATAAATAAGCCTTTTATTAAAGAAATTAATAAAACTTTGTATCCGACATTTTAAAAATAACTAAAAAGGGATCATGATATTTACTATATTTAAGAATAAATATAGTATTTCAAATATAATAAAAAGTGAAAAATGTAATATTTACAATATTTTTCACTTAAAATGCGCTTTTAATGATGTTTACATTTTCTGTGTGATTCCCAGATCATGGGACAAACTTGGAGTTGAGGAAGAAAACAAACAAGGATTCAAGAATTGTATAGGAACCCATGTCCACAAACGGCATTTTAACACTTTCGCGACCGCTGACGTAGATTCACGGCATATGAAAATCTCTGATTCCACCAGTGGGCGTTTCTTTCGGAATTTGTATGTTATTTATTTCTCAAAAATATATCCAATATTCTTATTTGTACAATTAGTAAACTATGGATACTACGCTTTGATTAGAAAGGGTGTAACTATAATGTATATCCATTTGTAATATAAATGTGAATACGGAAAATTTTGTTCTGAAATATTGTAACTGGGGAGAATTACGCCCACAGGCGGACCTCACTGTGAAAAAGACAGAAACGGTCGTGAATGTGTTAACAAACACTTTAGAACTGGATGTTTCGTGCTATTTTGCTCTGCTAACTCCGCCTATTGTGGAAATTTTGAAATTTGTTGGCTTAAATATTTCGCAAACTCATGCACAATGTTCGTATTATTGCAATCACTGGGTTAAAATACATCCATAAAAACAGAATTTATTTCTTTATGTTAATATTAGCATATAAAATCTCTTTTGAGAAAAAATGCACTATTGGAGAGCCACGCCTGTATCCATGCAAAATTACCAGGATCATATAGCGTTAAAATGACGGTTGGGGATATAGGTTTCTGTACAACTGAATCTTTCTGATGTTCTCTACCTCCCTCCCTTACAAGTTTATCTCATGATCTCGGAATCAAGCTATATACTATATAGAATACAAATAGATAACATTTGTTTTGAAGTGTCTGTAAATGGTATTTTTAGAAAAGAAATTTAATAAATATTTTCAAAATACAAAAGCTATATATAAATGCAGGATGCAAGAGTTTCCTTCTCAAGACGGGAGTCTGACACCAGTAAAAGTACTGGTGACAATAATATCTATCATATACAATCGCAATAAATTACCGAACTTATATGATAGAAACTGTTGATAAAAAATAGTTATGTAGGACCTGTCTCTTTTTCTCACCAGTATGTTTTTAGTATATTTTTCTTCTTACTTAATCGTAATTACATATTCAAAAAAGTTTAATCAAAATCTGATTGTTGTAAAAAAAAAGGCGGGGCTAACAGTATTTCAGAATAAGTTATAAATGTTACCAGTAATGATATTATTCTGGATATTTGAATAGATAATTTTAAAGTAAAAAAAAAAGAAAAAGAAATCTTCTATTATTCTCTCTCTATTTTTTTTTCCCTCTTTTGATATTCTCTTGTTCTCTCTCTCTCTCTCTCTCTCTCTCTCTTTTTTTTTTTAAATTTATTTATTCATGTCGGTGTTTAAAAATAGTTTTATTAAATAATTTCTATATTATTTCCAATGTGTTACATATATAAATAGAAAGTGTCGGACTGAAATTCCGAAAAGGAATAATTAAACAATGTGTTTCGGATACATGATAATTTTCTTTCGCGAAACTTTTTTTTTAATGAATTTCGAAAAGTGACTCCCAGAATTAACAGTTGATAAAGCATCGGGATGGGTGGGTGAATCAAAAAACGTCCCCTTTCAAACGGCGCAATCTTTGTCATAACAACACCCAATAAATTCAATTTTTTAAAAATTCTGACCATAACTTTTTGAGATAAGTCCCAGACAGTTATGGTCAGGAAAAAAAAAAAAAGATTTATTATTACCCTCCATGTAAGATAAGCCCCCGTTTCAGCGGTGCAGTCTTTGTCATATTAACACAAAACCAACTCCAAATTTAAATTTTCGTAAAGTTAGGTGATTAACTTTTCGAGATAAGGCACTGTGGAGAGCAAATCCTCTCATCAGACGATGCAATCTTTGTCACAGTAACACCAAACTTACTTCAAATTTAAATTTCGTAAAATTAGGGCTGTAATTTTTCGAGATAAGGCAATTTGTGGGTTAAGACCCTTCCCCCCTCCAACGGTGCAATCTTTGTTACAGCAAACCCCAAAATGTTAAATTTCGCGTAATCTTTCGAATATTTAAAAAGAAATAATTTAGATAAAATATTTAATGAATTTAAATTACATAAATTAATTAATTCATTTAAGATTAAATAATAATTTAAATTTAGATAATATAATTTTTGTTTAGTTTTTAAACTAAAAAATAAATATTTTACATATTTAAAAATTTGATATTTAATTTTTATTGTAATCGTTTTAATTTTAATTTTATTTTTAAGCTAAATAAAATAAACTGTAGAAAGATTAAGGTACAAGTAATCTGTAACAAATGTATTGAAATTATTTGAAAAAAAGGTCAATTTCGTTTTTAATGATTTTGTTTTCTTGTTAGTTTTTTAAATTTCCTATTAATTAATTTTTCATAAAAATAAGTTTGCTGTTTTTTAATAAAAACATTTGACCTGGTCCAGTTTTTAAATTCTCTACGTAGTCTATTTATTCGTAAATTGCAGTTATTTTAATGAAACGTGGGAAGAAATATTTCGGGGGGTTGGATAAAAATGTGTTTTCCCCATTTGAAATAAATTTGTATTTAAAGAATACACATAAATTAAGAAAATGTGCCAAAGGTGTCCCGCTAAACGCCGTTTAATTTGCACAAATCCAACGACAGGTCCGCAGGCGCCGCGGCGAGACTCTGAATCAAGAAGACAGTACCGATACTATATACGCTTTGGACAGTAGCATGACTATGACACACAAAATGAATAAACGAGCACATTTCATAGCGTTTAACAGGGACGAATACATCAAATTGGTATACAGTCTAATATCTCGCACACTGCCAAAATCGACGTGCACGATACAGCATGACAGGGTCTAGAATATTCCAATTAAAACGTGGTTAATTCAAGTATTTATAATTACGAAATTTTAAATATTTCGTGGTGTCAGTAAATAATTTGTTAAAAATGTATTTTTTAAATGCGTTTATAGATTACAAAAAATACATATAGCAGACGCACTCATATAGTATAATATTTTCAGATTTTTTTTTTTTTTTTTACACTTTAGGGTCTATAAATATACTTGCAATATTTAATGTATTTATTTATTTATTTTTTTTTTTTTTTAAAGACCGAATCAAACAGAAAATTAAATAAATTAATGAATATAATTCACGTGATTCTAAAGTAATTATTCTGGTAAACTTTCCTAGCCGATAAATTTTCCTACTTTCTCTCTATATATAAAAGTAAATTAATAATAATATACATATGAAGAATAATTTAGCTTTGAAAAACCGAATATGTCTAAATATTAAAAAACTTTATTTTAGTGCATTTATGATTAAAAATAGAGTATTGCGTCACAGTAATGAAACAGTACTATGCATCAATACAATGCATATAATTCATACTGCTAACAGCATATGAGTTTTCATAGTTGTTTCCACGTAAAGTTGACAAAATTTTTAATTTATTCTAGAACACGTTTTGTTCTGTCTTTATTTTATACCACTGTATCTGAAGAATATTTTCTCCAATATAACAAAGACTGTTATAATAGAAGGGGGGAAAGAAAACGCTTAAAATATGTGGTCTGAAAAGAAGGTGGGACTAACAATGCCCTAGAATAAATCAGAAACGTGTAGTATGGGTAAACTGAAGTAGTTATGGCGGAGCTTTAAAAAATAATAATAACAAGGGTCGTACTCTCATCCTTTCTCAGGATACTTTCAAATATTATAAATTTACGCCTTTTTCATACTTACCAACATGCTCATTAATATTCCGCTGCGTTGCTAGTCCCGCCTATTTTACACACCAGTAATGTTTTAGAGTAATATTCTGCTAATTACAAAAGAAAATACTACAAAAAATATACTGCTGTGAAAAATAAGACGGGTTAACAATACTACGGAATATTAATTAGGATGTTGGTAAGTATGATTTTTTGTCACTACTAATTTCATGCAGAAAATTTCTGGATATACTTATAGTAATGTGCCCAGATTATCGAAGGTAGAGATTATTTTATAAAACGGTGGTAGCAACAGGGGGTCGTACGCTCCGCCCTTTATTCAGTACACTCTAAGAGCTGTAAAATTTTTGCGTTGGGTATATTTATAGTAAGTACTCTTCGGATACTGTTGGATGGAAGCATTTGTGGCAAAAGCCACGCAACTTCCTCTGCCTACGTATGGAACTAACGAGCCGCGATTCCTATTAATTATAGCACGGTGTCATGATTATATAGGGTAGAGAATTTATTATAAAAATAGTGCTAGCAATAAATTTTAAAATTTCTTATTATTCATCAGAGTGTCCTGAAAAAAGGGCGGAGAGTACGACACCTGTAATAAACAAATGAATAAACAAGCCTTTTATTAAAGAAATTAATAAAACTTTGTTTCCGACATTTTAAAAATAACTAAAAAGTGATCATGATATTAACTATATTTAAGAATAAATATAGTATTTCAAATATAATAAAAAGTGAAAAATGTAATACAGTAAAACCTCTCTAAGTTGGACACCTACGGTTCCAAGAAAAAGTGTCCAACTTAGAGAGGTGTCCAACTTATAGGTGTTAGACATAATGTTAATGGATACATTCCGATCCGAGAAAAAGCGTCCAACTTAGAGGGGTGTCCAACTTGAGAGGCTTCACTGTATTTACAATATTTTTCACTTAAAATGCTCTTTTAATGATGTTTACATTTTCTGTGTGGAGTTGAGGAAGAAAACAAACAAGGCTTCAAGAATTTTATAGGAATCCATGTCCCCAAACGTCATTTTAACACTTTCACGACCACTGACGTAGATTCACGCCATTAGAAAATCTCTGATTCCACCGGTGGGCGTTTCTTTTGCAATTTGTATGTTATTTACTTCTTGAAAATAAATCCTATATTCATATTTGTACTATCAATATACTATGGATATAAACGCTTTGATTAGAAAGGGTGAAACTATAATGTGTATCTATTTGTAATATAAATGTGAATACGGAAAATTTTGTTCTAAAATATTGTAACTAGGGAGAAGAACGCCCACAGGCGGACCTCACTGTGAAAAAGTTAGAAACTTGCGGTCGCAAAGTGTTAACAAACACTTTAGGAAGTGTATGTTTCGCGCTACTATTCTCTACTAATTCCGCCTACTGTGTAATTTTTAAAATTTGTTTGCTTCATTATTTCGCAAAATCATGCACAATGTTCGTATTATTGCAATCACTGCTTTAAAATACATCGATAAAAACAGAATTTATTTGCTTATGTAAACATTAGCGTATAAAATCTCTTTTGAGAAAAAATGCAATATTGGAGAGCCACGCCCATATCCATGCAAAATCACATTTGTTTTGAAGTGTCTGTAAATGGTATTTTTAGAAAAGAAATTTAATAAATATTTTCATAATACGAAAACTATATATAAATGCAGGATGCAAGTGTTTCCGTCTCAAGACGGGACTCTGACACTAGTAAAAGTACTGGTGTCAATAATATCTATTATATACAATCGCAATAAATAACCGCACTTATATGATGGAAATTATTGATGAAAAAATAGTTATGTAAGACCCATCCTTTTTCACACCAGTATATTTTTAGAATATTTTTCTTCTCACTTAATCGTAATTACGTATTCAAGAAAATTTATGTAAAATCTGACTGTTGTTAAAAAAAGGCGGGGCTAACAGTATTTCAGAATAAGTTATAAATGTTTCCAGTAATGATATTATTCTAGATATTTGAATAGAACAATTTTAAAGTTAAAAAAAAAAAAAAAAAAGATATAAAATAAAATGAAAAGATATCTTGTATTATTCTCTTTATTCTTTTTTCCCTTTCATATTCTCTTTTTCTCTCTCTGTTTTTTTCTTTTTTTTAAATGTATTTATTCATGTGGGTATTTAAAAATAGTTTCATTAAATAATTTCTGTATTATTTCCTATGTGTTACATATTGAAATAGAAACTGTCGGATTGAAATACCGAAAAGGAATAATTAAACAATGTGTTTCGGATACATTATAATTTTCTTTCGCGAAATATAATATGAATAAAATGAAATACGACTTTTATTTCTTTCCTAATAGGTTTAAAAATTTGAAATTATTAATATAATAAAAATAATAAAGTAGGAAGGATAGAGAGTTCTCTAAGAAATTCCTAAATGACATCATAGTTGTTGATGGAGGGTAAAAAACACTGTAGCGTTTTAAATACGAGTTTTTATGGACGTTAATTTTCGTACAGTGAAAGTTCAATATTTTTGAGCTTTTAAAGTAGTACGAAAAACTTTCGTGAAAAGGGTTCATAGAATCCTTCCTTTTCGGCACCAGTAAAATCTCATGGAACTTTTCGTCAAAAAATAAATTTATAATTTTAAGTGAAATTCTCTTATATGAAAGTTGTGGTGAAAGACAGAATTGCCAACATTTTAATTTACTCCGGAGTATATTTAGCTCCTTCTTTATTTCGCACCACTTTATTTTTAGAATACTTTTCTCCAACGTATAACTACAATAAAAGAAGAAAAATTCACTTAAAAAAAATATAGTGCAAAATAAAGACTGTGTTAAAAAGGCTTCCGAATCAAGTAAAATGTTGCCAATTATGCCGAAAGAATCCTTACAAAAGGACGAATTCGTACTATCCCTGTTACATGCCTATGTTCAAACTTTGTAGAACAAACTAAATCATGTCCTTATTAATATTATTATTATTATCATTTTTTCTATTCTTCATGCTACATGAAACATATATATTATCATATACACAGACTTGTCAACATTTCAAACTTATTCCGAAGCATTGTTAGTAGCTACCCTTTTTTTGACACCATTTTTATTGTGAGATAATTTTTTCCAATACGTAATTATGATTGAATAAAAAAGAAAAACACTCTCTCTCAAATTAAAAAAAAAAAAAAAAAAAAAAAAAAAAAAGGGGATGACGGGTGTTTACAAAATTCCGGAATAAATTAGAAATATTGGCACATCTGTGTATGCAGTATATCATAGATGATAAGTGACTAAGTTATTCCTGATTTTTAATTAACACTCACTTAGTCCTTCTCTGACTCACTCTAACATTTAACTTAGCTATATATATTTTAATAAAGGACAGTGTTACATAATTTATCAGTAATGCATAATTTCTCGTTTTTTAGGAAACGTCTATTAAATCTTTTTTTGACTCACTTTTTCTTTTCCAATAGATCCCATAAATAAGAAAAAATACCTTACAATTTATGAATGATTTAACTTTATTTTTTATTCACACTCATTAAACCTTCTCAACGATACTTTCACATATGTGCTATGCTATGACTGCATCCAATAATATTTCATAATTTATTAGTGAGGCACGATTTTGAAGCCTTTCGACATATATTGGGTAATAATAATTTATGTACTGATTGAGAGTTTTTTTTTTTTTTTTTTTTTTTTTTTTTGTTTGTTTAAAATGATTAATTCCCAAAGGGTACTTGCAGAGCCTGTCAGCCCATCCTAAAATTTTATCATGTCATTTTGCTTCACTTTTTCCAGAGTCCATGTTATCCATACCATTTGCTAGCCACTAGAAAATCGTTTACATTTTTTTGGCGAAGCATAACATATTCTGTTACAAGCGCAGCGTTGCCATTTTTTATAATCTATTTCGGAACATTCTTAATACCTGTCTTTTTTCATTACGGTATCCTATTTAATCCGGTATCCTCATGCCTGCCAACATTGCAATTAATATTCCGTAAAATATTTAGTTTCACCTTTTTCATTCACTTTTTTTTTTTTTTTTTTTTTTTTAGAGTATTTTTCTTTTAATTTAATCGCAGTTGTCTTTGAAGAGTACTCTAAATATTGAGCGGTGTGGAAAAAGGGGCAGTACTGACAATTTTATGGAATATTAATTAGGATGTTGTCAGGTATGTTAATCTTAGTCACATATCGGAGAAAATTATTCTACAAAAAATCAGGTATTAACAATGCTTCGGAATAAATTTTAAAAGTTGGCTACTCTGGAAATATGTAAACGGAATTCAGAATTTTTTAACAACTAACTCTCTCAACACTTTTTTTAATTTTTATTTATTTATTTATTTTTATTTATTTATTTATTTTATTTTATTTTTATTTTTTTTTTTGCACAGGTACAAATTGCAGTTTTCAATTTTTAATTCCTTCAGGATCGGTGAATTGTATTTTAAACCACTTAATTTTAATTTTCAATTAAAAAAATTTATCCCAGAAATTTGTAATAAAATTTTACTTTATTAAGTTAGCCGAAAAAGTTAGGCACTAATATCCTTGACATAGAAGATGCCCTTACTTCACTAGACTTCGATGTCATTAAAATTTCTCAATTTACCAGTTTCAAAACCAAAGAAAAATTGCCCCTCCCTATTTCAAATTCAACTACCCAAAAACGATAAAAGTAAAGAGATTTTACAATTGGATAAATTCCTATTTTTCCGCATCGTCGTGGAGAGCTACAAAACCCCCACACGTACTTTACAGTGCTTCAGATGCCAACAGCTATTTCATACAGCAAAAAATTGCCATATGAAACCAAAGTGCATAAGATGTTCAGAAGAACATGACTCAAAAGAGTGCCCTTTGGGAAACAAAAAGGTTGAAAATCCGAAGTGCTGTAACTGCGATGGAAATCACCTAGCTCTTTTTCGAGGTTGCCCCATTTTCCCCGAAAATAAAAGAAAAACGTTCATTACTCGCCCCGTGAATTCTAAAATCAGCTACGCTAACCTTGTTACTCCCACTAACCAATCCGAAATTTCCAAGGCCCATTACTTAGCCACTTTCCCTGACCAATCCGAAATCAGCAGTTCCCAAATACCTCATACTTCTCCCTTTTCAGAATTAAGCCAAATTATCAATGAAATTAACACTGAACTAAATATTCCAAATTTATCATATCTAGTAATCAAACTTAAAAATGCCCTTAATTTAATAAAAAGCACAGAAGATCGTGCCACTAAGATTTTAATCTTATTGCAAGCCCTCGGAGATTCTTCTCCTTGAGCTTTCTTCTTTTCTTACTTACCAGGAATGTTAAATTTTTTCTTTCCTCACTGGCTGGTTCTCCAGCCTTCCTCAGAACTTAACTCCGTTAGATTCCACTCTTATGTACTGGAGGATGCGTGACTCACTCACAGGTGCCTCCAACTCATTCCATCCAAAGCTCCAACGCTCTTCCATTCATTGTGCGGTTGAAGTCGCGTCACTGGTGGACGTCTTCTTTGAAGAAAGGGGTTTTTACCTTGCCTGCTCAAGGGTTTTTTTGCATGAACGAACGTTGTGTATAAAGCGGCTGTCTGAGCTGATGTGGTGTGTGTTGTGAACCCATAGTGGTGTGAGCAGGTCTGTCTTAAATGACTAGTGGTGCATGACCGGACGGCTTATGCCTGCTCTGGTGAGCTACCCGGTGCCCATATGGGGGTGAGATCCCGGGCAACAAGGGCGCGTCCAGATGTCTTGATTGGGGCTTGTCATACGGCAGTGGAGGACAGCTTATTAAAAGGAAAAGCAAGTGTAGATTTGCCTAGTTGGCGCGAATTGGCTAGTGAAGTGAACGCCGTTGGGAGTGCGATTGAATGGCGTCCTCAGAAGATAAACTGGCCCTTCTGGCCGATAAACCGTGGAACTGCCAGGACTTGAGGCTGTCGGGCCTGAAATTGACCAACCCTATAAAGCTGGTCCGAGGGGATGGCGCAGGCTTCGTAATTCTGATTGCAATCCATATCTGGGCTGGTCCTTGCTGTTGTGCGATGGGTTACTGTTGTCGTGGTGATATATACTTCTCATTTCTGGGACCATATATTTTGGACCGCATGGGCTCCAACGAGCCTGGGTCGGTTAGTGGTGCGGCGCAAGCGTCGGTTTCCATTATACCTGATAAAGTAGTGGAGTGATGAATGAAAAGCATTTTTGTCACTTTTTCTTCGATTTTAACAGAATTAATGCAGCTGTACATAAAAATTCTGGAAAAAGATATAGATGTTAACCGGAGGCGAGGCAAAGGGGGGGGGGGGGTTGAATAAAAATGGAAAATGGTGTTTTTATGTAATTTTTCTTTTCTGATTTAAATATAATATGTACTTAATGATCACAAATATGTACTCTTATCCTATACTAATTTCCTTAGATAGTCTTGGGAAGCAGAAAGGCAGGAAAAGGAGTGGAAAAAGGAAAATAGAGTATTCTACTTAACACAGCCATGGCGATTCTATACGAGATAGAGTCACAAATTTTGGTGTGCAGGTTGGTTTTTATGACCTTGGTCCGCACTAAGACAGGATCACCCCTCCCCTCCCCCCGCACCGCTGAGGGGACAGATTGGTTGGTTGGTTGTAGGATTTAAGGCCGATTGACTCCTGATGTGTCCTAGGCCTAGGGGGGGGAATGCCCTCCGTGGGGGTCTTTCTAAGGGGTCCTAGCCCGTATTTACGCGAGTTTCGGAGGAAACCACGGAAAACTCCGAACGGCTAGGTCGATGAGCGCGACCTGGGATCGAACCCGGCACCTCCCATCTACCAGCTTTGAGCGCAGAACCGCTCGGCCGCTGGTGGGCGCTGAGGGGACAGAAGACAAAAACATGTTTACATAAATCGGCTCGAAATTACTTCACGGTGAAGAAATTAGAGATGGGGCGACTAAACTTGAGTACAAAAAATCATTTTCTGTAATTTTAGAGTTTCGAATGTTTCTGAAATTTTGGAATTTTCGATTTTTAAAAGTGGGATGGGGAGAAAATGATTTTCGGGAGGAAATTTTACAAAATGATGATTTGCGAGTAGAACTCTATTAATAATGGTACAAAGATGATGAAACAGCATTTTGGAAATGCGTATTTAAAAAAATGGTCTCTACCTTTTTTTTTTTTTTTTTTTTTTTTTTTTTATTATTCATTATGTACACTTTCTTTTATACTATATCTTCACGATGTATGTATCAGTTTGCTCTCACAGGAAATTTGTTAGGTGTCTAATTTATTGAAACAAGTTTTTTGTCTCCTAAACATAACCTTTCCAAAAAGAGTGTACAATGTGCCTAGTGTTGGGCAATGGAAATTGTGTAGTTGTTACAAATCTTTTATATATATATATATATATATATATATATATATATATATATATATATATATATACATTGGAAGATGGGGGAAGGGGGTCCTGGAAAAAGAGCACTTTTGCAAATTGCAAAAGCGACAAATGTTTATTAATTAATTAAACTAATAACTTCCATATTATTTTTTAGTAATTTCAATTAAATTGGTACAACATTCACTTTGTATTAATGGAAAATAAGTAGTAAGGATTATGTGCATTTGCGTGAGGGGAAGTGGGCTAGCGGTCGTTTGAATGAAAATAATTGTTTTTATGTCACTTTCTTACTGATCTTAATAAAACTTTGCATAACAATCACTCACTATTTATGAAAAATTACAGTAAGTCTAAGCGGGAGGGGTGGAGTGAAATAAAATTATTTTTTATATTACCATGTTACTATTTTAGAGATCTCTTATATAATATCACTTACTATTTATTGAAAATTACAATGAGTATTATATATGGCTTGGAGGAGTGTGCAAGAGGGGTGCATATGGAAATATTATTATTTTTTTTAATCACCCTGTTTAAATGAAGCTTTATGTAAATAGCACTTACAATTTAAGGCAAATTAAAATGCGTGTTATACATATCTGCAGGAGGGGGACAAAAGGGGGGGGGCAGAGGGAAAGAAAATGGTTGTTACCGAATTTGTTGAAATTTTGTATAACTGTCATTTATTCTTTATGAAAATTAAAGGGAGTTTTACATACAGTTGAAGGGTGGGGGGAGAGGGAGAAAGACAGATGGGAATAAAATATTTTTAAACCGAACCTATTATCGGTTTTTTGTTGAAATTTTGCGTAAATATTACTTATTGCTATTGAAAAATTACAATGAGTGTTATATATATTTTTTCTTTTCTTTCTTTCTTTCTTTCTTTTTTTTTTTTTTTTTTTCGTGTGTGTGTGTGGGGGGGGGGAAGTTACTGTACGATAGATGAAAAGAAAATTGTTTTATGTCTCAATGATTTTTATTTTAATAAAATTTATTATAAATAACATCTACTGATTAGGAAAATTTATGCTGGTTGTTTACCTGGGAGGAGGGGGGAATGGGAAACAGAAGAGGAAAATGGTTGTTTAAATATCATCGTGTTACCGATTTTAATTAGAATTTCTACAACTGTCATATACATTTAAGGAAAAATTACAGCATGCATTACACATATCTAGATGGCCAAGGGTAGACAGAGAAAAAGAAAATTATTGTTTTTACGTATCCTATAGGAAACTTTGTACAGATATTACTTATTGTACATAAAAAATTACATAAAAGATTAACTTATCCAGGGGGTACGATTATGATATTTCATTTGAATCTGTTGCCGATTTAATGACATTTTGCTTAAATATTACTGTTTATGAAAAATTACAGTGAAAGTTACGTTACACAGTGTCTTCCTGTTTCTAATACTCAAAAGTTTAGTGTTTGATTAAAATCCATGAAAACGTGATTCAAAAAAGAAATTTTTTTTTCGTTTGATCTGTCCCTTTAGTACTCTCTCGTAGGGAGCAAAAAAATTATGCTCGTTCATGTTTAGCATGTATTTTACAAGTGGCAACAAAGAAAAGTGTCCATTTCCCGCGAT
This sequence comes from Salticus scenicus, assembly GCA_963930645.1. Taxonomy (NCBI): domain Eukaryota; kingdom Metazoa; phylum Arthropoda; class Arachnida; order Araneae; family Salticidae; genus Salticus; species Salticus scenicus. The sequence continues at coordinate 140,080,973 of OZ005660.1, forward strand.
ACGGAATAAGAGCGCCGTAGGGCATTTTTAATAAATGCTACTTGCAAAATATATATGTCCTGAAAAATATTTTGGTGGGCTAAAGGGGTGAGAAAAAGAAAAAGATGTTATGATAGGAAAATCATTTTCTTACCCTCTAAATTTTAACCCCCAAAATCTTTGCAAAACCAACTGTATTTTGCAAGTAGCATTTGTGAAAAGTGTCATTTTTTTCCGGCATCCAAAAAAGTAAGGTCGCTTTTCTTAACTGTTAATTGTAAAATACGTGCTAGACATCAGCGAATTTGTAAATATTTTTCCTTGGAGAGAAGACAAAGGGCCAGATTACCTCCCTTCCCTTTTGTTTAAACTTTTTACAGTTTTTAATCAAAATTTAAAGAATTTTTGCATAGTAATTTAACAAAAGAAAAAACATTGTGACATGTAACGCTCACTCTTATTTTCCAGAAACAGGGAGTTATATTTCTGAAAAGTTCAATTAAAAACGGTAATAGGGCGGTATAAAAAAAAAAGAAAAAAAAAAATCATTTTATTTTCGTGTGCTCCATGGCCCACCAGTTCTGCACTCAAAGCTGGAAGACGTGAGGTGCCGGGTCCTATACCAGCTCACGCTCGTCGGCCCAGCTGTTCGGAGTTTTCCATGTTTTTCTCCGAAATTTGCGTAAATGTAAGCTGCGACCCCTTAGAAAGACCCCCATGGAGTTCACTCCACCTCAGGCCTAGGAACTACTGCAGTCAATCGGCCTTATTCCCAAATCCAATCCAATCCGTGTGCCCCATGCCATCTCCGTATATTTATTTTTTAAATAGACGATAATCGATATTTATGCAAAGTTTCCTTTAAATATGAAGCGATGTAATGTTAAAGCAAACTTTTCTATCAGCCTTTCCCTCCGCTCCCATTCACCCCTTCCAGCGATATACAACGCTCACTGTAATTTTTCACGAAGAGTAAGTGATAGTTATAGAAAGTTTCATTAAAATCGGTAACATGGTGATACAAATACAATATTTTTCTTTCCCTCTTTCTCTTTTAAATCCCCCCGAAGCTATACGTAACACTCACTGTAATTTTTTAAAAACAGTAAGTGATAGTTATTCAAGTTTTTGATTTCCTATCTTTCTCCATCCAGAGCATAAATGTAAATATTCATTTTAAGCTTGCTTTATTATATTATACAACCTATAAAGAAGTAGAATTGTTTGATATATCTCACTCATATAATTTTTGGACCCCTTTCCCCTTGCCCCCACTAACGATTGGTGATCACAAATTCTACGCAGAAGCCTGTGATTTTCAAACTTTCTCTATCCGCAGCACAAATGTAAATATTTATTTTAAAATTGTTTTATTAGATTCTAGAATTTATAGAGAAGAAAAATTGTTCAATACCTTTCACTCATAGTTTTTGTTGACCCTTCTCACTTCCGTTAATGGTTGCTAATCGAATGCTCCACAGAAGCCTTGTGATTTCCGACGTTTCTCCATAATCAGGAGAAATGTAAATATTCATTTAAAACTTGTTTTACTAGATTCTAAAACCTGTAAAGGGATAGCATTGTTCAACATCTCTCACTCATGTAATCCTTCCCCCTCCAGCTCTATTTTGAACTAGCAATCAAAGATCAAATATCCCTCGAAGTACAATCTTTTTCCAATATCTTTATCTTCTATAAATATAAAGCTGATTGTTTGATTGCTTGCCCAGATTTTTAGTTCTTTATACAAATTTATACCATTCAACCGAAAGTTACGAGAAGTGGCACACTTATTACTCAGGAAAAAATTCTAGCTAACGGCGTATTTTTTAGATGATTCGGATAATTGGATTAAAAGATATTAAATACAACCACATTATTACGACCCCTTACCACCAGATATATGTAATACTCATTGTGATTTTTTTTTTTTTTTTTTTTTTTTTTAATAAGCGACATTTACACTAAATTTCATTAAATCTGAAACATTGTGATGTAAAATAACTTATATTTTCTTACTGCTTTCCATGACTCCCCCCCCCCCTACATATATGTAAAACTTTCTGTAAATTAAGTAATTTATATTTACAGAAGATTTCATTAAATTCGGTATCAAGTTACTTTAATAAAGATCATTTTATTTATATATCCCCCCGCCTGCTTCTGAACCCCCGAACTATATTTAACACTCACTGTAATTTTCAAAAGTAGCAATTGATAATTTTACAAAATTTCATTAAAATATTAATCAATTTTTCCCCATCTTCCTGCACTAACCTTCCCCCCCCCTCCCTCCCTCTGCCCACGCACACACAAGTATGTATATTACTCCCTGTAAATTTTTAAAAGTGATAAGCGATCGTTATTCAAATTTTCATTAAAATCTGTAAGAAGGTGAAATTAAAAGTATTTTCCTTCATTTTATCCATAGATTTCCCCGGCTATAAGTAACCGATGCTTATTTTTCTATGTTGTACAAATTCAATTGAAATTACTAAAAATATAGTGGAAAATTCATTCTTTAATATGTTTTTGCGATTTACAAATTGCAAAAATGCTCTGTTTTTCTTTGGCGCCCTTTCTTCCAGTGTCTTTTCTCCTGGTACACTTTTTCCAGGTGCTGATTTCTTTTTTCAGGATTAAGAAATGGATTAATAATGCTAAGTTATTTGAAACATAAAAAAAAAGAAAAAATGATACGTGTTACTTTGCTTTGCTCCTGCATTATAATTATGGAAAATGTTCACATTGCTTACAGTTCCTTTAGAGGGAAATATGAAACAATTTACAATAATCAGGTCCTTTTAGGGAGAATTATATAAAATTCCTTAACTAATTTTAAAAAGATTACAATATGATTTATCACACCCCAGAAAGATAAATTTAAATTACTAGGCAAAATCTCAATTTAGAAATTTATCTATCTGAGAGGCAGTTGTATCAATTTTATTGTAGGTTAGTTCAGATTTTTATCATATTCTTTAAGTTGATTTTTCTCAAATTTCTTAATTTTTTTTTAAATCTGTGTCACTTTTATTCTGACAATGCGATATATTTCAGAATTCTTAAGCGAAATAGTCATTACTGAATATTTCTTGAGTATAAATTTCTTAAAATATATGCTCTTTTACAAATATGCACAAAAGAATTCGGATACATTTCCGTCCGCTGTACAACTATTCGAACTTGGGAGAAATCTTTAAACATCCTGTTGCAATTTTCAATTTTGACTTAGTAGCTGTATTATGAAATAGTTGAAGTTTGTTTCATCACCTAATAACTTCTAAATGTTATAAAGCCGAGTAATATTAACACCAAACCAACTCCAAATTTAAATTTTCGTAAAGTTAGGACCTTAACTTTTCGAGATAAGGCACTAAGGAGAGCAAAATCCTCTCTTCAAACGATGCGGTCTTTGTCATACTAACACCAAACCAACTTCAAATTTAAATTTCGTAAAATTAGGGACGTAATTTTTCGAGATAAGGCAACGTGGGGGTGAAGACCTTTCCCCCTTCCAACGGTGCAATCTTTGTTATACCAAACCCCAAGCACCCCAAAATTTAATATTTCGCAAAGTTACGCGTGAAATCTTTCGAATATTTAAAAAGAAAAAATTTAAATAAAAAATTTAATGAATTTAAATTACATAAATTAAATTATTTATTTAAGATTAAATAATAATTTAAATTTTGATAAAATAATTTTTGTTTAGAATTTAAACTAAAAAATAAATAGTTTACATATTTAAAAATTTAATATTAAATTTTTAATGTAATCTAACTTTTTTATTTTAAATTTATTTTTAAGCTAAATAAAATAAACTGTATAAAGATTAAGATACATGTAATGTGTAATAAATGTATTGAAGATATTTTTTAAAAAAAAAGGTCAATTTCGTTTTTAAAGATTTCGTTTTCTTGTTAGTTTTTTAAATTACCTATTAATTAATTTTTCATAAAAATAAATTTGCTGATTTTTAATAAAAACATTTCACCTGGTCCAATTTTTAAATTCTCTGCGTAGTCTATTAATTCATAAATTGCAGTTATTTTAATGAAACATGAGAAGAAATATTTGGGGGGGGAGGGATAAAAATGTGTTTTTCCCATTTGAAATAACTTTGTATTAAAAGAATACACATAAATTAAGAAAATGTGCCAAAGATGTCTCGCTAAACGCCGTTTAATTTGCACAAATCCAACAAAATGTAAGTCCGCAGATGCTGCGGCGAGACGCTGGCTGGTTCAAGTGGACAGTACCAAAGCGTATACTAGATACGCTTTCGACAGTAACATGAGTATAAGACAACAAGCACGTTTCCTTATTTTTACCAAACACAACTCAATTAGCTAGGACCTAAAATCCCGCTTGTAACATCTCGCACACTGCCGAAACCGACGCGTACGATACCACAAGAAAGCCATGCACGTAAGTAGTTAATAACCACTTCTTGGTTAATGCAAAAACATATAAATGCGAAATTTTTAATGCTACGTGGTGTCAGTAAATAATTTGTTAAATAATTATTTGTTAATACGCATTTATAGATAACAAAAAATACGTATAGCAGACGCACTCATATGGTATAATGTTTTCAGATTTTTTTTTTTTTTTTTTTTTTTTTTCATTTTAGAGTCCATAAATAAACTTCCAATATTTTATGTATTTATTTATTTATTTTTTTTTTTCTTTAAGACCGAATCAAACAGAAATTTAAATAAATTAATGAATATAATTCACCTGATTCTAAAGTAATTATTCTGGTAAACTTTCCTAGCCGATAATTTTTTTTTTACTTTCTCCCTCAATATAAAAGCAAATTTATAACAATATATATGAAGAATAATTTAGCTTTGAAAAACCGAATATGTCTAAATGTTAAAAAAACTTTATTTTAATGCATTTATGATTAAAAACAGAGTATTGCGTAACAGTAATGCATGCTTGCCAACCATCTCATTATGAAGCGTAGTACTTTTAGTCACCGCCTTTTTTTGTACACCAGTAATTTTTTAGAGTAATTTCATTATTATTTAATCGTAACACTATTTGGAGAGAATTGCTCTAAATATAAAGTGGTGTGGGAAAAGGGGCGTATTTTCAAGGGGCGTTAACAAGTCTACGCTTATTAATGAGATGGTTGGCAGTCCTGGTAATGAAACAGTACTATGTATCAGTAAATTGCATACAATTCATACTGCTAACAGTATATGAGTTTTCTTAGTTATTTCCACGAAGAGTTGACAAAAGTTTTAATTTATTCTGGAACACGTTTAGTCCTGTCTTTATTTTATACCACTTTATCTGAAGAATAATTTTCTCCCATAAAACAAAAACTGTTATAATATAAGGAAAGGGGGGGGGACGCCTAAAAAGTGTGGTCTGAAAAGAATGTGGTACTAACAATGCCCTAGAATAAATCAGAAATGTTGTGTAGTATGGGTAAACTGAAGTAGTTAGGGTGGGGCTTTAAAAATAATAATAACAAGGGTCGTACTTTCCGCCCTTTCTCAGGACACCAGGGATGGAACACGGGCGCAGAATTCATACCGGAATATGTGTAAGAAATTTCTCTACCTATAATATCGTTGATATAAGAAGTAGAAAATTTTCTTACATTGGTAGTGGTATGAATTCTGCGCCCGTGTTCCATCCCTGGGACACTTTCAAAGATTATAAATGTACGCCTTTTTCATACTCGCCAACATGTCATTAATATTCCGTTGTGTTGCTAGTCCCGCCCTTTTTTACACCAGTAATGTTTTAGAGTAATATTCTACTAATTACAAAAGAAAATACTACAAAAAATATACTGGTGTGAAAAATAAGACGGGTTAACAATACTACGGAATATTAATTAGGATGTTGGCAAATATGATTTTTTGTCATTACTAATTTCATGCAGAAAATTTCTGGATATACTTATAGTAATGTGCCCAGATTACCGAAGGTAGAGATTATTTTATAAAAGGGTGGTAGGAACAGGGGGTCGTACGCTCCGCCCTTTATTTAGTACACTCTAAGAGCTGTAAAATTTTTGCGTTGTGATATTTATAGTAAGTACTCTTGGGATACTGTTGGATGGAAGCATTTGTGGCAAAAGCCACGCAACTTCCTCTGCCTACGTATGGAACTAACGAGCCGCGATTCCTAATAATTATAGCACTGTGTCATGATTATACAGGGTAGAGAATTTATTATAAAAATAGTGTTAGCAATAAATTTTAAAATTTCTTATTCATGAGAGTGTCCTGAAAAAAGGGCGGAGAGTACGATACTTGTAATAAATAAATGAATAAAAAAGTATTTTATTAAAGAAAATAATAAAACTTTGTATCCGACATTATAAAAATAACTAAAAAGTGATCATGATATTTACTATATTTAAGATAAAATATAGTATTTCAAATATAATAAAAAGTGAAAATGTAATATTTAGAATATTTTTCACTTAAAATGCGCTTTTAATGATATTTACATTTTCTGTGTGATTCCAAGATTATGGGACAAACTTGGAGTTGAAGAAGAAAACAAACAAGGATTCAAGAATTGTTTTGAAACCCATGTCCTCAAACGGCATTTTAACACTTTCCCGACCGCTGACGTAGATTCACGCCATATGAAAATCTCTGATTCCACCAGTGGGCGTTTCTTTCGCAATTTGTATGTCATTTATTTCTGAAAAATAAATCCAATATTTATATTTGTACTATCAGTATACTATGGAAAAAAATGCTTTGATTAGAAAGGGTGCAGAAAATTTTGTTCTGAAATATTGTAACTGGGGAGAATAACGCCCATAGGTTGACCTCACTGTGAAACACACAGGAACATGCGGTCGTGAAAGTGTTAACAAACACTTTAAGAACATTTCGCGCTATTATGCTCTAACTCTGCCTACTGTGCAAATTTTAAAATTTGTCTGCTTTATTATTTCGGAAAATCATGCACAGTGTTCGTATTATTGCAATCACTGCATTAAAATACATCCAGAAAAACAGAATTCATTTATTTATGTAAACAATAGCATATAAAATCTCTTTTGAGAAAAAATGCACTATTGGTCAATATTATCTATCATATACAATCCCAATAAATTACAGTACTTATATGATAGAAACTATTGACAAAAAATATTTATGTAGGACACCTCCCTTTTTCACACCAGTATATTTTTAGTACATTTTTCTTCTTACTTAATCGTAATTACATATTCAAGAAAATTTATGTAAAATCTAACTATTGTTAAAAAAAGGCGGGGCTAACAGTATTTCAGAATAACTTGTAAATTTTACCAGAAATGGTAGTATTCTGGATATTTGAATAGAATAATTTTAAAGTAAATAAATAAATAAATAAAAAGAAAAGGAAATCTTGTATTATTCTCTTTTTTTTTTCCCTTACATATTGTCTTGTTCTCTGTCTCTCTCTCTTTTTTTTTTTTTTTTTTTTTAATTTATTTATTCATGTGTTATTTAAAAATAGTTTTATTAAATAATTTCTATATTATTTCCTATGTGTTACATATTTAAATAGAAAGTGTCGGATTGAAATTCCGAAAAGGAATAATTAAACAATGTATTTCGGATACATGATAATTTTTTTTTAAATGAATTTCGAAAAGAGACTCCCAGAATTAACTGTTGATAACGCATGGGGTGAGGCGGGGAGGAATCAACCCCCCCCCCTTTCCAATGGCGCAACCTTTGTCATAGCAACACCCAATAAATTCAATTATTTATTTATTTAATTTTTTTTTTTTTTTTTTAAATTTCTTACCATAACTTTCTAAGATGGTCCTCAGAAAGTTATGGTCAGAAATTAAAATAATTTTGAATTTATTATTACTCCCCATGTAAGATAATCCCCCGTTTCAGCGGTGCAGTCTTTGTCATACAAACACCAAACCAACTCCAAATTTAAATTTTCGTAAACTTAGGACCTTAACTTTTCGAGATAAGGCACTGTGGAGAGCAAAATCCTCTCTTCAAACGATGCAGTCTTTGTCATACTAACACCAAACCAACTTCAAATTTAAATTTCGGAAAATTAGGGACGTAATTTTTCGAGATAAGGCAACGTGGGGGTAAAGACCTTTCCCCCTTCCAACGGTGCAATCTTTGTTATACCAAACCCCAAGCACCCCCTAAATTTAAAATTTCGCAAAGTTACGCGTAAAACCTTTCGAATATTTAAAAAGAAAAAAATTAAATAAAATATTTAATGAATTTAAATTACATAAATTAAATAATTTATTTATGATTAAATAATAATTTAAATTTTGATAAAAATAATTTTTGTTTAGAATTTAAACTAAAAAATAAATAGTTTACATATTTAAAAATTTAATATTAAATTTTTAATGTAATCTAACTTTTTTATTTTAAATTTATTTTTAAGCTAAATAAAATAAACCCTATAAAGATTAAAATACATGTAATCGGTAACAAATATATTGAATATATTTGAAAAAAAAAAAAGTCAATTTCGTCTTTAAAGATTTGGTTTTTTTGTTAGTTTTTTAAATTACCAATTAATTAATTTTTCATAAAAATAAATTTGCTGTTTTTTAATAAAAACATTTGACCTGGTCCAATTTTCAAATTCTCTACGTAGTCTATTAATTCATAAATTGCAGTAATTTTAATGAAACATGGGAAAAAATATTTTTTGGAGGGGGGGGGGGGGGTTAAAAATATGTTTTTCCCATTTGAAATAACTTTGTATTGAAAGAATACACATAAATTAACAAAATGTGCCAAAGATGCCTCGCTAAACGTTGTTTAATTTGCACAAGTCCAACAAAATGTAAGTCCGCAGGCGCTGCGGCGAGACGCTTGTTCAAGGATAGCACTTGGAGTAAGGATAAGAATGGAGTCATTAATATACCGTTGTGTTGCTAGTTCCGACCAATTTTACACACCAGTAAAGTTTTAGAGTCAAATTCTGGAAATGTAATTTCGAAAGAAAATGCTACAAAAATATACTGGTGCGAAAAAGAAGGCAACGTGAACAATACTACGGAATATTAATTAGGGTGTTGGCAAATATGGTTTTTTGTCACGACTAATTTCATGTATAATAGAAAATTTCTGGATATACCTATAGTAATGTGCCCAGATTATCGAAGGTAGAAATTATTTTATAAAATAGTGGTAGCAACAGGGGTTCGTACCCTTCGCCCTTTATTCAGTACACTCTCAGAGATATAAAATTTTTCTTGTGGAATATTTATAGTACTCCTCGGATAGTGTTGGATTTAAGCACTTGCGTCAAAAGCCACGCATCTTCCTTTGCCTAAAGAGGGAACTAAAGGTGCGTGATTCATTTATAGTAATGTGCCATAATTATACAGCATAGAGAATTTATTGTAAGAACAGTGGTAGCAATAAATTTTAAAATTTCTTATTCGTGGGAGTGTCCTGAAAAAAGTGCGGAGAGTACGAAAACTGGATAGAAATTAATTTTAAAATTTTTTATTCCTCTGAGTGTTCTGATAAAAGGGTGGAGAGTTCGACACCCGTAATAAATAAATGAATAAATAAGCCTTTTTTTTAAAGAAATTAATAAAACTTTGTATTCGAGATTATAAAAATAACTAAAAAGTGATCATGATACTCAGTGTATTTAAGAATAAATATAGTATTTCTAATATAATAAAAAGGGAAAAATGTAATATTTACAATATTTTTCACTTAAAATGCTCTTTTATTGATGTTTACATTTTCTGTATGATTCCGAGATCATGGGACAAACTTGGAGTTGAGGAAGAAAACAAACAAGGCTTCAAGAATTGTATAGGAACCCATGTGCCCAAACGTCATTTTAACACTTTCGCTACCACTGACGTAGATTCACGCCATTTGAAAATCTTTGATTGCACCGATGGGCGTTTCTTTCGCAATTTGTATGTTATTTCTTAAAAATAAATCAAATATTCATATTTCTACTATCAATATACTTTGGATATAAATGCTATGATTAGAAATTGTATAACTATAATGTATATCCATTTGTAATATAAATGTGAATACTGTAAATTTTGTTCTGAAATATTGCAACTGGGGAGAATAACGCCCACAGGTGGACCTCACTGTGAAAAAGACAGAAACACGTGGTCGCGAAAGTGTTAACAAACACTTTAAAGTCCGGTTTCCATTTGCGCTCACTGGGCGCTTTCTATTCAGAATCTTTTGATGTGGTTAGGCTAGCTCACTGGAGCTCAAAGCCCACGAACGGGGATGGAATCTAACCCCCTGCAGAGATAATTGTGGGCCAGGGGTAGACATCTTTTTCAATTTTGCATGCTTTCCTTTGAGGTAACAGCGCAATCTGATAAAAAAGGGCTACAACCGATGACAAGACATTTGGCTCTTTGTGTCGGAAGCGTGATTAATGACGTTTTGAGCGTTGATCTTGAGCCCAAGTCGATACTGGCCTTAAGAACTGTATGTTTCGCGTTTTTATGCTCTGCTAACTCCGCCTACTGCGTAAATTTTAAAATTTGTTTGCTTCATTATTTCGCAAAATCATGAACAATGTTCGTATTATTGCAATCACTGCGTTAAAATACATCCACAAAAACAGAATTTATTTGTTTATGTAAACATTAACATATAAAAATCTTTTTTGAGAAAAAATGCACTATTGGAGAGCCACATCCATACACATGCAAAATCACCCTGTTCTTAAAGGGTTAAAATGACGTTTGGGGATATGGGTTTCTGTACAATTCTAAATCTTTCTGATGTTCTCTACCTCCCTCCGCTCCAAGTTTGTCTCATGATCTCGGAATCAAGCTATATACTATATAGAATACAAATAGATAACATTTGTTTTGAAGTCTCTGTAAAAAGTATTTTTAGAAGAGAAATTTAATAAATATTTTCAAAATGCAAAAGCTATATATAAATGCAGGATGGAAGAGTTTACGTCTCAAGACGGGACTCTGACACCAGTACTTTTACTGGTGTCATGAATATCTCTCATATACAATCGCAATAAATTACAGCACTTATATGATAGAAACTATTGATAAAAAATAGATATCTAGGACCCGTCCCTTTTTCACACCAGTATATTTTTAGAACATTTTTCTTCTTACTTAATCGTAATTACATATTCAAGAAAATTTATGTAAAATCTGACAGTTCTTAAAAAAAGGCGTGGCAAACAGTATCTCAGAATAAGTTATAAATGTTACCAGTAATGATATTATTCTGGATATTTGAATAGAATAAATTTAAAGTAAATAAATAAATAAATAAAAATAAAATAAAATAAAAAGAAATCTTGTATTAGTCTCTCCCCCCCCCCCTTTCATATTCTCTTGTTCTCTCTCTCTCTTTCTCTCTCTCTTTTTTTTTTTTTTTATATTTATGTGGGTATTTATAAATAGTTTTATTAATTAATTTCTGTATTATTTCCTATGTGTTACATATTTATATAGAAAGTGTCGGACTAAAATTCCGAAAAGGAATAATTAAACAATGTATTTCGGATACATGATAATTTTCTTTCGCGAAACATTTTTTTAAAAAAAATGAACTTCGAAAATTGAGTCCCAGAATTAAAAGTTGATAAATCATCGGGTGGAGGGGGGGGGGAAATCAGACACCCCCCCCCTTCAATGGCACAACCTTTGTCATAACGACACTCAATAAATTCATTTTTTTTTTTTTTTTCCCCTCACCATTACTTTCTGAGATAAGCCTAAGGAAGTTATGGTCAGAAATTAAAAAAAATTTGAATTTATTATTACTCTCCATGTAAGATAATCCCCCGTTTCAGCGGTTCAGCCTTTGTCATACTAACACTAAACACACTCCATATTTAAATTTCGTAAAATTAGGGACTTAATTTTTAGAGATAAGGCAACGTAGGGGTTAAGACCCTTCCCCCTTCCAACGGTGCAATCTTTGTTATGCCAAACCCCAAGCACCCCAAAATTTAAAATTTTGCAAAGTTTCGCGTATCATCTTTCGAATATTTAAAAAGAATAATTTAAATAAAATATTTAATGTTTTTAAATTACTGAAATTAAATAATTTATTTAAGATTAAATAATAATTTAAATTTACATAAAATAATTTTTGTTTAGTTTTTAAACTAAAAAATTAATACTTTACATATTTAAAAATTTAACATTAAATTTTTATTTTTATCTAACTTTTTTATTTTAATTTTATTTTTAAGCTAAATAAAAGAAACTCTATAAAGATTAAGATACATGTAATCTGTAACAAATGTATTGAAGATATTTGAAAAAAAGGTCAATTTCGTTTTTAATGATTTTGTTTACTTGTTAGTTTTTTAAATTACCTATTAATTAATTTTTCATAAAAATTAATTTGCATTCTTTTAATAAAAACATTTCACCTGGTGCAATTTTAAAATTCTGTACTTAGTCTATAAATTCGTAAATTGCAGTTATTTTAATGAAACATGGGAAGAAATATTTTTGGGGGTTGGATAAAAATGTGTTTTTTCCTTTTTGAAATAACTTTGTATTAAAAGAATACATGTAAATTAGGAAAATGTGCCAAAGGTGTCTCGCTAAACGCTGTTTAATTTGCACATATCCAACAAAATGTAAGTGCGCAGGGGTTGCGGCGAGACGCTGGTTCAAAGGGACAGTACCAAAGCGATATACTAGATACGCTTTGAACAGTAGCATGACCGTGAGATAGAGGTCTGCTCGGGCCGGGCTTACAGCCCGAGCCCGATCACGGCCCGGCCCTCGGGCCGAATTTTTAATTTTTTCTCGGGTCGGGCCGGGCTCGGGCTTAAAAAAAATTTTCAGGCTCGGGCCGGGCCTGGCTCGGGCTTAGTTTTTTTGTACCTCTGAAAAACACATACTAAAAATCTTTTTCATAGAAGGGCATGTATTTTCTTTGTTATTTTACATATTTTTGAATCGGGCCGGGCTTGAGTTTATCACTAGCGCGTCTTTCTCAAATCGGCTCTCTACGAAACGAGCGAGTTTATTATACGTGCAGGTGGTAACGGAGAAAATGAGGGCTGGGAGTTGGGAGGAGGTAGGAGCCGCAATCGCAATCGAAATGAATTTGTTTCTCTTTCGCGGTTAGTTTAGTTGCAGCTCGTTACTGTTTTGATTACGACTAAAACACTTGTTATATATTATTTCGTTATATTATTATCGTTATCTTGTTATATATTATTACGCTTGTTATATTGTTATTTAGTTATTAGTTTAGTTAGTTATCGTTATCTTGTTATATATTATTACACTTGTTATATTATATTATTAACTTGATACATATTGTATCGTTATGGATGCATGGAAATCCTTCAACATCTTTCACATGTATCTTCTCAGTCTCTACTTCATTATTCCCTTTGTAAGGACTGAAATTGAAAAGATAAATAAATAAAAAATCTGACAAATTTATTGATTTTTATCAATATTTACAATTATTGTTGTGTGTACAAAGAACGAGGGAATATATAATACGTATCTTAATTGTGTACACGCACATAGAATTTTTTTTAAACCCTCGACCTCTGATTTGATAATTTTTAGTTGAAGGCTTTAAAAAATGTTACGTGTGTGTAGGCAAGTATAATATGTATTTGTATAAATTACCATAAGATATAATATGAGTAAATAGTTTTTATGCTTAATTCTGATATTTATGTTAACAATTAAACTACCATGAAATAAAGAATTTATGAAATTTTCCCAGATTGCTCTCATCAGCCTAACCGTTCAGAGTTTTTCGTGGTTTTCTCTGAGACTTGCATAAATACGGGCTAGGATCCCTTAGAAAGACTCTACGGAAGGCACTCCCCTCTCAGGCCTAGGACCCAAGAGTAGTCTGATAAGTTAAGACAATGTCATTGTCTGATAATTTAAGACAATGTTAATTTTTTAATTAAAAAAAAAATGTCAGCATAAATTGACTTTTTCCAGGCATTTAGTGTTACACTTCGAGATGTGAATCATCTGCATTCATCATATAAAATAGTTATATATATATATATATATATATTAAATGTCAAATTTTTTTTGTCTGCAACCGCATCTCCTCGCACAGAGCAAAGTCCTGCGTATCATGAGGAGAGGTAACAATCTGTGTAGAATACTCAGTTAGAAATTTCTATCATCTTAATTAATGAAACTTTTGATTGAAAATGTTAAGTTAATAAAAGTACTTCCATTTGCCATCTTGAAAAATATTTCTTCATATCCTTGTTCTTTCAGCCTTATGACATCATTTTAAACAGGAAAATTAAAATGTGATCAACGGTGTAAAGAAAATAACTTCCAATGTTGCGATTAATAACAAAGAAACTGATCGTCTGCAAATCTATAATAATAAGAGGAAAGGTCTGTCTGTTCTTCTATAGGTTCAGCCCTTATTGAACGTAGAAGTACCAAAAATTGACATACGAGTGCTCAGTGCTAGGAAGCCTTCCGGAGGAAATACTAAGAAAAGAATTTAAAATTTTTAATTAGTTGCAGAGATATTAATTAAAACATAAACTTATGTCAATTAATAAATGAGCCCATTCTGAGATTAAGCAGTGTTAAATGACACTTTAGTGGCAACACTTAGACATTTTAGTGGCAACACTTAGACATTTTAGTGGCAACACTTCATTATTTCCTTTAACATTATAGACATCCCAGACGAATGTCTGGAAACGATTTCCTTTTGGAATAATTGCTTTTCCATTTTCGATGCACCACATGACAAAGTACTGGAATATCAGTTTTTGAATTTTAAACCAATTTTACTGTTTACCAGTTTGAAGTTAAAAAATCTAAAAAATTGTCCTAAAAATAAGAATTTTAGCAAAATTATATATATTTAAATTCATTTTTCTTTCATCTGTTTATGTAAAGAGAAAATAAAGCTTTTTTTTTTATTTCTGTCAGAACTGGGGAGTTAAAAAGCAATTTAGGAAAATTTTAGTCTATTTTCAACAGAAATTGATAATCGCTCATGATAGAGTTTTCTTTGAGTCTAAATTTTTTTGAATTTATTTAATTAACAGATGCATCATGTATTGCTGATGATGATTTTAAAAACAATTTTTATTTATTTATTCTTATTTTGTTTACGCTGATGATTTTTTTAACATGATTTTATATATATGACAAAAAGGCCTTTGGTTCAATATGCACACAAATTAAACAGTGGTGTAGACATGCACATTCAATTTTAAATTGCAACTTAAATGGCGAAGTTGTGTACATTAGATTTTGAGATATATAATTTTTCCCAAAACAAGGAAAATTATAGCATAGCAGCACCGCCTTTCAGCCAATATACACACCAATTTAAACCTGAGTAAGAAAAATATGTGGTAGTTGTGCATATTAGATTTTGAGATATAGCTTTTACAGAAATAAGGAAAGTTACTGCATAGCAGCGGAATCTTTTGGCTGATATACGCACAAATTTAAACAAGAGTAAGAAAAATATGGTATAGATGCGCACATTAGATTTTGAGTTGGAGCTTTTATAGAAACAAGGAAAATTAAAGCACAGCAGTGCCATCTTTCAGCTGTTTTACACAGCACATAGAATTTTGAGTTACAGCTTTTCCCAAAACAAGGAAAATTACAACACACCAGTGCCACCTTTCAACCAATATAAACACTAATTTAATCCTGAGTAAGGAAAATATGGTATAATTGTGCACATTAGATTTTGAGTTAGAGTTTTTATTGAAACAGAAAAAATTACAGCATAGCAGTGCCACCTTCATGCAGACTATGCAACACGATTAGAATTTTCAAAGGCCATTTGCATGGTGAGCGAACAGGCTGTTTCAAAAAAAGAGAGTGCCACCGAGTGGGAGTTTGCTACGGGCAGAATTTTAAAATATTGTTTGCACGCTGAGCTGAGCATACAGGCTGTTTAAGATCATAAATCAGGCAGAGAGGGCCACTGAGTAGGACTTGTTACAGTTAAAATTTTCAAAGGTGCTTGCGCGATAAGCGAGTAAGCTGTTGTAAGTCCTGAAACGGGGAGATGGTGCCATCGAGCAGGAGTTTAATATGGCCAGATTACTCAAGGATCATAAATCAGCTGTTTGCTGAAGGCGGCTAACAAATAATAATAAGTGTTATATTAGATATTTTCAATGAAAAAATAAATTTAGAATTGTAATTTGCAATCGTAAATTCCAATTCAAATAAGTTTTAAATTGATATATTACTTGTAAAGTTATTTTAATTAGAAGCTGAGATTAAAAAAAAAAAAAAAAAAAAAAAAAAAAAAGAGTAATATAAGCATTGTTTTAAAAAGATTTGTCTGACTTTTTTGTGGTTTTCTCCGAAACTTACATAATTCCAATCTGAATACTGTTTAAAAAAATCTTAGAACAAAATGTGACCTGAATATCAGAATTCCAAAATCTGCAAAATGTAAAAGAATTAAGACGTTCTTGGTTTTCCGTGTTTTTCTCCAAAGTATTCTTAAGAAATGTGAATGGCATATGATTTATCTGGCTTTAAAAACCTAATAATACCAATTTTCAATACATTATTTTCACATTTTAGTACCTTTCCCCTCCAAATATGTTTTACACTTTCGAAAATATCCCCTTTTTAAAGCAGTTAGTTAATCATTCTTTCAAATTAGTGACCTTCGGAATATTCAACCATAGTAAACTCGTACTTGGTATGCGTACAATATTCTCCACCAATATGTTGCTTTAAACAAATCTGATTGCTGCAAATACTACTAAACTGTACATAGATCAGAAATTTTTTTTAATACAGCAAACTCATAATCACAATTGCCTATGACAACCTCTCTCCCCCCCCCTCCTCTGGTGAACACCACCAGCCTGTTCACATCCCATAAAAAATCTGACCATAAAAACTAACACTTGCTGGCAGATTCAACCTGGTATATTAAATTCAAAACTGAGCTCAATTACTATGTGAAATACAGATATTATTAGTAAAAGTAAATTCTTTATTATAGCTATAATTTTAATTATTTAAAAATAAATAGAAACATACTTTTTTTTTTTTGGCATATGATGTCAATTTCACAAAATATTCTTTTACATTCATTTTCACATGAAAATATATATTGCCTCAAAACCATGATGTCATTTCCCACAGGTTTGATAAAATCCTAAGATGTAATAAATTATTAAGAATTTATCAAATCGTAATCTTTAATAATTATCCTTTTAAGATATGAAAAAATCTTAAAATGATGCCAATTTCACAATGTTTTTTCATATTCATTTTCTACATGTGAAAATATACATAT
Organism: Salticus scenicus; assembly: GCA_963930645.1. Taxonomy (NCBI): domain Eukaryota; kingdom Metazoa; phylum Arthropoda; class Arachnida; order Araneae; family Salticidae; genus Salticus; species Salticus scenicus. The sequence goes on from OZ005660.1 coordinate 140,098,216, forward strand.
TGTCTTTACCATGACATCACATTCACAGGTTTTGGAAAACATAAAATAAATCAAAATCAGGTTTCATATACAAAGAAACTTTTCTGTTTGAGCTTCATAGCTGCCATTTAGTTTGGTAAACCACACACATGGCAAGAACTAAGAATAGTGCTATCTCAGGACTAAACCATTCAAGATCTTCTCTCAGGGTTCAGGCTTTAGAACATAATAAGGAATTTTAAAAATAAGGAATAACTCATATAATTTTCGACAATCTATAGAATTTCAATGGTGCCCCCCCCCCCCCCTTCATGGCCTTGTCCTTTACAAAATTCATAAAGAAGAAATCTGTAATGAAAAAAAATTATAATAAAATTTGTAAATTCATTTGGCTTGAATCTATTAATATAAACATTATTATTGTTACATTCTACAAATTTATTATAATAATTTTAATTACTTTTTTGTAATTGCTTCTACTTTAGTTAAATGTTTTAGACATAATTAGACAGTTTATTACAGATCCATGAAATAAACTTGCTAGATTGTGAAATATCAGTCCTCAAAAAGAAAAAATACCGAATCAGATTTTGTAAATTTTCGTATACATATTCCTTATTTATTTAAAAAATTCTTATATTAAAATAAAATAAAATTACTGTATATACTTATATTTAAAACACTCGCGACATTTATTCATAAATTTTTAAATGTAAATATTATCAGGATCATTATTTGAAACGATTATCCACAATATTTTATTGAAGTTTCAATAATAAATCAGTTAATCTTGTAATTTTCTAAATATTTACGGGATTAAAAAGTAACAACGTTTGCTGCTGTCAGAAAAAAAAAAAAAAAAATCCAAAGTACAGCAAACTGTAACAAAGATTCAGAATTAAAGAAGTTTTAGTTATATTATCAAAGCAAAATAAGCTATCTCTCTTAGCACAGGCAGCACGGATTAAAAATTCTTAATCCGCGACATGAATACATCAACCGGATTTCCACATTCCACAGTTAGTTAGTTTACGAGTTCGCTTGTAGAAGACATGCAAGTCAATCCATCATACACCCCAGTGTGGAAATAACACGCTATAATAGTCACAGACTATAATAGTCTCTTTTTTTATAGTCTCACGCATGCCCAAAGAGGCCTAATAGCATTCTTTCATAGAGAGCCGATTTGAGAATGACGCGCTAGTGAGTTTATCGGTTTTGTCCGGGCCCGAATGTTTTTACTTCATAGTATAGTTGGCAGCGCCTCAAAATTTCGACCCGTGCAGACGTCTACATCTCGCACACTGTCGAAACCGACGCGTAAGAAACCACAAGAATTATACTAAAGGTTTGGCATATACACGTCATTATTAGTGGTTAATGCATGAATTTATAACTACGAAATTCTAAATACTTCGTGGTGTAAGTAAAATGATTTGTAAATACGCATTTACAGATTACAAAAATTACGTATAGGAAACGCACCCATATAATATAATTTTTTCAGATTTTTTTTTTTTTTTTTTTTTTTTTTTTTTTTTTTTACATTTTAGAGTCTATGAATACACTTGCAAAAATTTATGTATTTATTTAATTTTTAAGACCGAATCAAACTGAAATTTAAATAAATTAATGAATATAACTCACGTGATTCTAAAGTAATTATTCTGGTAAACTTTCCTAGCCGATAAATTTTTCTACTTTCTCTCTCTATATAAAAGTAAATTAATAATAATATATGTATGAAGAATAATTTAGCTTTGAAACACCGAATATTTCTAAATGTTAAAAAACTTTATTTTAGTGCGTTTATGATTAAGAATAGAGTATTGCGTCACAGTAATGAAACTGTACTATGACTCAGTACAATGCAAATAATTCATTCTGCTAACAGCATAAGTTTTCTTAGTTGTTTCCACGTAGAGTTGACAAAATTTTTAATTTATTTTGGAACACGTTTAGTCATGTCTTTATTTTATACCACTTTATCTGAAGATTAATTTTCTCCAATAAAACAAAAACTGTTATAATATAAGGGAAAAAAAAAAAAAAAAAAAAAAAAAAAAAAAACGCTTAAAATATGTGGTCTGAAAAGAAGGTGGGACTAACAATGCCGTAGAATAAATCAGAAATGTATAGTATGGGTAAACTGAAGTAGTTAAGGCGGACCTTTCAAAAAATAATAATAATAAGGAGGTCGTACTCTCCGCCCTTTCTCAGGACACTTTCAAATATTATAAATTTACGCCTTTTTCATACTTGACAAAATGATCATTAATATTCCGTTGTGTTGCTAGTATCGCCCCCAGTAAAGTTTTAGAGTAATATTCTGCAAATGTAATTACGAAAGAAAATACTACAAAAATATACTTGTGTGAAAAATAACGCGGATAAACAATACTACGGAATTTTAATTAGGATGTTACAAGTATGCTTTTTTGTCACTACTAATTTCATGCAGAAAATTTATGGATATGCCTATAGTAATGTGCCCAGATTATCGAAGGTAGAAATTATTTTATAAAATAGTGGTAGCAACAGGGGTTCGTACTTTCCGCCCTATATTCAGTACACTCTCAGAGATATAAAATTTTGCCTTGAGGTATATTTATAGTGCTCTTAGGATACTGTGGATTGACGCACCTGTAACAAAAGCCACGCATCTTCCTCTGCTTAAGGATGGAACTAATGATGCGCGAGTCCTAAAATTTATAGTAATGTGCCATGATTATACAGGGTGGAGAATTTATTATGAAATAGTGGTAGCAATAAATTTTAAAATTTCTTATTCATTAGAGTGTCCTGAAAAAAGGGTGGAGAGTACAACCCCGGGATAGCAATGAATTTTAAAATTTCTTATTCCTCTGAGTGTCCTGAAAAAAGGGTGGAGAGTTCGACACCCGTAATAAATAAATGAATAAATAAGCCTTTTTTTAAAGAAATTAATAAAACTTTGTATCCGAGATTATAAAAATAACTAAAAAGTGATCATGATACTCACTATATTTAAGAATAAATATAGTATTTCAAATATAATAAAAAGGGAAAAATGTAATATTTACAATATTTTTCACTTAAAATGCTCTTTTATAGATGTTTACATTTTCTGTGTGATTCCGCGATCATGGGACAAACTTGGAGTTGAGGAAGAAAACAAAAAATGCTTCAAGAATTGTATAGGAACCCATGTGCCCAAACGTCATTTTAACACTTTCGCGACTGCTGACGTAGATTCACGCCATTTGAAAATTTCTGATTCCATCAGTTGGCGTTTTTTTCGCAATTTGTATGTTATTTCTCAAAAATAAATCCAATATTCATATTTGTACTATCAATATACTATGGATATAAATGCTTTGATTAGAAAGGGTGTAACTATATTGTATATCCATTTGTAATATAAATGTGAATCGGGAAAATTTTGTTCTGATATATTGTAAATGGGGAGAATAACGCCCACAGGCGGACCTCACTGTGAAAAAGACAGAAACATGCGGTCGCGAAAGTGTTAACAAGCACTTTAAGAACTGTATGTTTTGCACTATTATCCCCTACTAACTCCACCTACTCAGTAAATTTTAAAATTTGTTTTCTTCATTATTTCGCAAAATCATGCACTATGTTCGTATTATTGCAATCACTGCCTTAAAATACATCCATAAAAACAGAATTTATTTGTTTATGTAAACATTAGCATATCAAATCTCTTTTGAGAAAAAATGCACTATTGGAGAGCCACGCCTGTATCCATGCAAAATCTCCAGGATCTTAAAGCGTTAAAATGACGTTGGTTTGGGGATATAGGTTTCTGTACAATTCTGAATCTTTCTGATGTTCTCTACCTCCCTCCCTCCCTTACAAGTTTATCTCATGATCTGGAATCGAGCTATATACTATATAGAATACAAATAGATAACATTTGTTTTGAAGTGTCTGTAAATGGTATTTTTAGAAAAGAAATTTAATAAATATATTCAAAATACAAATGCTATATATAAATGTAGGATGCAGGAGTTTCCGTCTGAAGACGGGACTATGACACCACTAAAAGTACTGGTGACAATAATATCTATCATATACAATCGCAATAAATTACAGAACTTATGTGATAGAAACTGTTGATAAAAAATAGTTATGTAGGACCTGTCCCTTTTTCAAACCAGTATATTTTTAGAACATTTTTCTTCTTACTTAATCGTAATTACATATTCAAGAAAGTTTAATCAAAATCTGATTGTTGTTAAAAAAAGGCGGGGCTAACAGTATTTCAGAATAAATTATAAATGTTACCAGTAATGATGTTATTCTGAATATTTGAATAGATAATTTTAAAGTTAAAAAAAAAAAAAAAAAAAAAAAAAAACTAAATAAATTAAATAAAAAGAAATCTTGTATTATTCTCTCTCTATTTTTTCCCCCTCTTTTCATATTCTCTTGTTCTCTCTCTCTTTCTTTCTTTCTTTTTTTTTTTTTTTTTTTTTTTTTTTAAATTTATTTATTCATGTGGGTATTTAAAAATAGTTTTTTTAAATAATTTCTATATTATTTCCAATGTGTTACATATATAAATAGAAAGTGTCGGACTGAAATTCCGAAAAGGAATAATTAAACAATGTGTTTCGGATGCATGATAATTTTCTTTCGCGAAACTTTTTTTTTAATGAATTTCGAAAAGTGACTCCCAGAATTAGCAGTTGATAAATCATCGGGATGGGTGGGTGAATCAAAAAACGTCCCCTTTCAAACGGCGCAATCTTTGTCATAACAACACCCAATAAATTCAAATTTTTAAAAATTCTGACCATAACTTTCTGAGATAAGTCCCAGAAAGTTATGGTCAGAAAAAAAAAAAAAAAAAGTATTATTACCCTCCATGTAAGATAATCCCCCGTTTCAGCGGTGCAGTCTTTGTCATATTAACACCAAACCAACTCCAAATTTAAATTTTCGTAAAGTTAGGACCTTAACTTTTCGAGATAAGGCACTGTGGAGAGCAAATCCTCTCATCAGACGATGCAGTCTTTGTCACAGTAACACCAAACCAACTTCAAATTTAAATTTCGTAAAATTAGGGCTGTAATTTTTCGAGATAAGGCAATTTGGGGGTTAAGACCCTTCCCCCTGCCCCTTCCAACGGTGCAATGTTTGTTACAACAAACCCCAAGCACCCCAAAATTTAAAATTTCGCAAACTTTCCGTAACTTTCAAATATTTAAAAAGAAATAATTTAGATAAAATATTTAATGAATTTAAATTACATAAATTAATTAATTCATTTAAGATTAAATAATAATTTAAATTTAGATAATATAATATTTGTTTAGTTTTTAAACTAAAAAATAAATATTTTACATATTTAAAAATTTGATATTTAATTTTTATTGTAATCTTTTTAATTTTTATTTTATTTTTAAGCTAAATAAAATAAACTGTAGAAAGATTAAAGTACAAGTAATCTGTAACAAATGTATTGAAATTATTTGAAAAAAGGTCAATTTCGTTTTTAATGATTATGTTTTCTTGTTAGTTTTTTAAATTACCTATTAATTAATTTTTCATAATAAGTTTGCTGGTTTTTAATAAAAACATTTGACCTGGTCCAGTTTTTAAATTCTCTACGTAGTCTATTTATTCGTAAATTGCAGTTATTTTAATGAAACGTGGGAAGAAATATTTCGGGGGGTTGGATAAAAATGTGTTTTCCCCATTTGAAATAATTTTGTATTAAAAGAATACACATAGATTAAGAAAATGTGCCAAAGATGTTCCGCTAACGCCGTTTAATTTGCACAAATCCAACGAAATGTAAGTCCGCAGGCGCCGCGGCGAGACGCTGGATCAAGAAGACAGTACCCATACTAAATACGCTTTGGACAGTAGCATGAACAAAGAATATAGAATAGAATAGTAGTAGAAGTTCTTTGGTATGACTATCCTACACAAAATGGAGCAACGATCATGTGAAATTGGCATAGAATCTAATATCTCGCACACTGCCAAAATCGACGTGTACGATATAACATGAATTTGGGGTAAGTTAATAACAATTTACAATCAACTTCGAGGGGGTGACGGAGTGCTGAGTACCCGGGGTCAAATTAACACGACCCCACACCTCAGCGAACCAGAAGATGGTAGCAGAATAGGTTCAAAAACGTGATGGCTTGTACAAATTAAAAATAAAATGAAAAGGGGGACAGGCCGGGACAGAGAGCAAGAGAAAGATTCTGAGCTCAAAGAGGAGAAAGAGGGTAAAAAAGGAGAGTGGCAAATTAAGTGAACAAGAAACTAAGTAAAAAATACCTAGAGAGAAAAAGGTGAAGGCGAATTCACAGAAAGGTTAAGTATAGCATTACAATATTAAAACTAAATAAAAGAAAGTTTAAGTATAGCTTAACAAACAATTGAATAAAATTTAATGATTTTTTTTTTTTTTTTTTTTTTTCTTTTTATGTTGACAAGAAAACAACGGAAAACTATAGAAGAGTAGTAAGAATAGTTCCTACATTAGGACGACGCCTATTGGCAGGATCCGTGTGGTACAATTTACAATCTTTGTTAATTCAAACATTTATAATTATGAAATCATAAATACTTCGTGGTGTGAGTAAATAATTTGTTACAATTTATTTGTTCATGCGCAGTTATAGATTACAAAAATACATATAGCAGACGCCCTCATATAGTATAATATTTTAAGATTTTTTTTTTTTTTTTTTTTACACTTTAGAGTCAATAAATATTCTTGCAATATTTAATGTATTTATTTATTTTTTTTTTTTTAAGACCGAATCAAACAGAAAATTAAATAAATTAATGAATATAATTCACGTGATTCTAAAGTAATTATTCTGGTAAACTTTCCTAGCCGATAAATTTTCCTACTTTCTCTCTCTATATAAAAGTAAATTAATAATAATGTACATGTGAAGAATAATTTAGCTTTGAAAAACCGAATATGTCTAAATATTAAAAAACTTTATTTTAGTGCATTTATGATTAAAAGTAGAGTATTGCGTCGCAATAATGAAGCAGTACTATGCATCAGTACAATGCATATAATTCATACTGCTAACAGCATATGAGTTTTCATAGTTGTTTCCACGTAAAGTTGACAAAATTTTTAATTTATTCTAGAACACGTTTAGTCCTGTCATTATTTTATACCACTTTATTTGAAGAATAATTTTCTCCAATAAAACAAAGACTGTTATAATAGAAGGGGGGAAAGAAAACGCATAAATTATGTGGTCTGAAAAGAAGGTGGGACTAACAATGCCTTTGGATAAATCAGAAACGTGTAGTATGGGTAAACTGAAGTAGTTATGGCGGAGCTTTAAAAAATAATAATAACAAGGGTCGTACTCTCAGCCCTTTCTCAGGATACTTTTAAAGATTATAAATTTACGCCTTTCTCATATTTGCCAACATGCTCACTAATATTCCGCTGCGTTGCTAGTCCTGCCCTTTTTTAAACACCAGTAATGTTTTAGAGTAATATTCGGCCACAAAAGAAAATACTACCAAAAATACACTGGTGTGAAAAATAAGACGAGTTAACAATACTACGGAATATTAATTAGGATGTTGGCAAGTATACGTTTCTGTCACTACTAATTTCATGCAGAAAATTTCTGGATATACTTATAGTAATGTGCCCAGAAGCCCAGATTATCGAAGGTAGAGATTATTTTATAAAACGGTGGTAGCAACAGGGGGGTCGTACGCTCCGCCCTTTATTCAGTACACTCTAAGAGCTGTAAAATTTTTGCGTTGTGGTATATTTATAGTAAGTACACTTCGAATACTGTTGGATGGAAGCATTTGTGGCAAAAGCCACGCAACATCCTCTGCCTACGTATGGAACTAACGAGCCGCGATTCCTAATAATTATAGCACTGTGTCATGATTATACAGGATAGAGAAATTATTATAAAAATAGTGTTAGCAATAAATTTTTAAATTTCTTATTCATGGGAGTGCCCTGAAAAAAGGGTGGAGAGTACGACACCTGTAATAAATAAATGAATAAATAAGCCTTTTATTAAAGAAATTAATAAAACTTTGTATCCGACATTTTGAAAATAACTAAAAAGTGATCATGATATTGAATATATTTAAGAATAAATATAGTATTTCAAATATAATAAAAAGTGAAAAATGTAATATTTACAATATTTTTCACTTAAAATGCGCTTTTAATGATGTTTATATTTTTTATGTGGAGTTGAGGAAGAAAATAAACAAGGCTTCAAGAATGTATAGGAATCCATGTCCCCAAACGTCATTTTAACACTTTCACGACCACTGACGTAGATTCACGCCATTTGAAAATCTCTGATTCCACCGGTGGGCGTTTCTTTTGCAATTTGTATGTTATTTATTTCTTGAAAATAAATCCTATATTTATATTTGTACTATCAATATACTATGTATATAAACGCTTTGATTAGAAAGGGTGTAACTATAATGTGTATCTAGTTGTAATGTAAATGTGAATACGGAAAATTTTGTTCTGAAATATTGTAACTGGGTAGAATAACGCCCACAGGCGGACCTCACTGTGAAAAAGTTTGAAACTTGCGGTCGCAAAGTGTTAACAAACACTTTAGGAAGTGTATGTTTCGTGCTACTATTCTCTACTAATTCTGTCTACTGTGTAATTTTTAAAATTTGTTTGCTTCATTATTTCGCAAAATCATTATCACAATGTTCGTATTATTGCAATCACTGCGTTAAAATACATCGATAAAAACAGAATTTATTTGTTTATGTAAACATTAGCGTATAAAATCTCTTTTGAGAAAAAATGCAATATTGGAGAGCCACGCCCATATCCATGCAAAATCACATTTGTTTTGAAGTGTCTGTAAATGGTATTTTTAGAAAAGAAATCTAATAAATATTTTCATAATACAAAAGCTATACATAAATGCAGGATGCAAGAGTTTCCGACGGGATTGACACTAGTAAAAGTACTGATGTCAATAATATCTATCATATACAATCGCATAAAATTACCGTACTTATATGATGGAAATTATTGATGAAAAAATAGTTATGTAAGACCAGTGTTGCCAGATTTGGGAACTTTTTTATTCAACATCCACCATTAAATTTTTATAGCACCAGCTGCCTAATCACATCGAGGATTATTCGTCTATTACGTATGTCAAATTTTACTTTTCAAAATTATTGGTGGTAGTTGAATAAAAAAGTCCCCAAGTCTGGCAACACTGTGTAAGACCAATCTTTTATCATACCAGTATATTTTTAGAATATTTTTCTTCTTACTTAATCGTATATACGTATTCCAGAAAATTTATGTAAAATCTGACTGTTGTTAAAAAAAGGCAGGGATAACAGTATTTCAGAACAAGTTATAAATGTTACCAGTAATGATATTATTCTAGATATTTGAATAGAACAATTTTAAAGTAAAAAAAAAAAAAAAAAAAAAAAAAAGATATAAAATAAAATGAAAAGACATCTTCTATTATTCTCTTTATTCTGTTTTCCGTCTCATATTCTCTTTTTCTCTCTCTTTTTTTTTCTTTTTTTAAAATTTATTTATTCATGTGGGTATTTAAAAATGGTTTCATTAAATAATTTCTATATTATTTCCATTGTGTTACATATTGAAATAGAAACTGTCGGTTTGAAATTCCGAAAAGGAATAATTAAACAATGTGTTTCGGATACATGATAATTTTCTTTCGCGAAATATAATATGAATAAAATGAAATACGACTTTTATTTCTTTCCTATTAGGTTTAAAAATTTGAAATTATTAATATAATAATAATAATAAAGTAGGAATGATAGAGAGTTTTCTAAGAAACTCCTAAATGACATCATAGTTGTTGATCGAGGGTAAAAAACACTGTAGCGTTTTAAATTTTATGGACGTTAATTTTCGTACAGTGAAAGTGCAATATTTTTGAGCTTTTAAAGTAGCACAAAAAACTTTCGTGAATAGGGTTCATAGAATCCTTCCTTTTCGGCACCAGTAAAATCTCATAGAAATTTTCGTCAAAATATAAATTTATAATTTTAAGTGAAATTCTATTATATGAAAATTGTGGTGAAAGACAGAATTGCCAACATTTTAATTTACTCCGGAGTATATTTAGCTCCTTCTTTATTTCGCACCACTTTGATTTTAGAATACTTTTCTCCAACGTTTAACTACAATAAAAGAAGAAAAATTCACTTTAAAAAAATGTAGTGCAAAATAAAGACTATGTTAAAAAGGCTTCCGAATCAATTAAAATGTTGCCAATTATGCCGAAAGAATCCTTACAAAAGGACGAATTCGTACTATCCCTGTTACATGCCTAAATTCAAACTTTGTAGAACAAACTAAATTAAGTCCTTATTAATAATATTATTATTATCATCATTTTTTCTATTCTTCATGCTACATGAAACATATATATTATGATATACACAGACTTGTCAACATTTCAAACTTATTCCGAAGCATTGTTAGTAGCTACCCTTTTTTTGACACCATTTTTATTGTGAGATAATTTTTTCCAATATGTAATTATGATTGAATAAAAAAGAAAAACACTCTCTCTCAAATTTAAAAAAAAAAAAAAAAAAAAAGGGATGAAGAGTGAAGACGGGTGTTAACGAAATTCCGGAATAAATTAGAAATACTGGCACATCTGTGTATGCAGTATATCATAGATAAAATGTGACGAAGTTATTCCTGATTATTAACTAACACTCACTTAGCCCTTCTCTGACTCACTCTAACTTTTAACTTAGCTATATATCTTTTAATAAAGGACAGTGTTACATAATTTATCAGTAATGCATATTTTCTCGTTTTTTAGGAAACGTCTATTAAATCTTTTTTTGACTCACTTTTTCTTTTCCAATAGATCCCCTAAATAAGAAAAAATACCTTACAATTTATGAGTGATTTAACTTTATTTTTTATTCACACCCATTAAACCTTCTCAACGATACTTTCACATATGTACTATGCAGAGCTGCCAACCTAATCCGGCAAATTGTTAACGCCTACTGAAAACCGCCCCTTTTTCTACACCAATTAATTTTTAGAGCAATTCTCTTCAAATGTATCTATGATGAATTAAGTAGAAAAATACTCTAAAAATTAAGTGGTGTAGAAAAAGGGGCGGTACTAACAATTTGCCGGATTAGGTTGGCAGCTCTGACTATGCTATGAGTGCATCCAATAATATTTCATAATTTATTAGTGAGGCACGATTTTGAAGCCTTTCGACATATATTGGGTAATAATAATTTATCTACTGATTGAGAGTTCTTTTTTTTTTTTTTTTTTTTTTTTTTTTTTAGTTAAAAATGATTAATTTCCAAAGGGTACTGCAGAGGATGTCAGCCCATCCTAAAATTTTATCATGCCATTGTGCTTCACTTTTTCCAGAGTGCATGTTATCCATACCATTTGCTAGCTACTAGAAAATCGTTTACATTTTTTAGCGAAGCATAACATATTCTGTTAGAAGTGCAGAGTTGCCATTTTTTATAATCTATTTCGGAACATTCTTAATACCTGTCTTTTTACATTCCGGTATCCTATTTAATTCATGCCTGCCAACATTGCAATTAATATTCCGTAAAATATTTAGTTTTACCTTTTTTATTCACTTTTTTTTTTTTTTTTTTTTTTAGAGTATTTTTCTTTTAATTTAATCGCAGTTGTCTTTGAAGAGTACTCTAAATATTGAGCGGTGTGGAAAAAGGGCCAGTACTGACAATTTTATGGAATATTAATTAGGATGTTGCTAGGTATGTTAATCTTAGTCACATATCGGAGAAAATTATTCTACAAAAATTCAGGTATTAACAATGCTTCGGAATAAATTTTAAAAGTTTGCTACTCTGAAAATATGTAAAAGCAATTCAGAATTTTTTAACGACCAACTCTCTCCCCACTTTTTATAATTTTTATTTATTTATTTATTTTTATTTATTTATTTATTTTTATTTATTTATTTATTTTATTTTTATTTTTAATTCTTTTTTTTTTGCACTGGTATAGATTGCAGTTTTCAATTTTCAATTCCTTCAGGATCGGTGAATTGTATTTTAAACCACTTAACTTTAATATTTCAATTTAAAAAATTCATCCCAGAAATTTGTAATAAAATTTTACTTTATTAAGTTAGCCGAAAAAGTTCCATTAATTCTGCCGTTGAAGTCGTGTCACTGGTGGACGTCTTCTTTGTAGAATGGGGTTTTTACCTTGCCTGCTCAAAGGTTTTTTCCTAGCAGATAAGAACCAGTTAATCGTTCCTTCCTAGTACCAAAATTCTGTGGGACCCGTTCTAAAGAACGAAAGTAGTCTAAGTTTGTATGAGCGAACGTTGTGTATAAAGCGGCTTTCTGAGCTGATGAACCCATAGTGGTGTGAGCAGGTCTGTCTTAAATGTCTAGTGGTGCATGACCGGACGGCTTATGCCTGCTCTGGTGAGCTACCCGGTGCCCATATGGGGGTGAGCTCCCGGGCGACAATGGCGCGTCCAGATGTCTTGATTGGGGCTTGTCATACGGCAGTGGAGGACTGCTTATTAAAAGGAAAAGCGAGTGTAGATTTGCCTAGTTGGCGCGAATTGGCTAGTGAAGTGAACACCGTTGGGAGTGCGATTGAATGGCGTCCTCAGAAGATAAACTGGCCCTTCTGGCCGATAAACCGTGGAACTGCCAGGACTTGAGGCTGTCGGGCCTGAAGTTGACCGACCCTATAAAGCTGGTCCGAGGGGATGGCGAAGGCTTCGTAATTCTGATTGCAATCCATATCTGGGCTGGTCCTTGCTGTTGTGCGATGGGTTACTGTTGTCGTGGTGATAAAGACTTCTCATTTCTGGGACCATACATTTTGGACCGCATGTGCTCCAATGAGCCTGGGTCGGTTAGTGGTGCGGCGCAAGCGTCGGTTTCCATTATACCTGATAAAATAGTGGAGGTATGAATGAAAAGCATTTTTGTCACTTTTTCTTCGATTTTAACAGAATTGATGCAGCTGTACGTAATAATTCTGGAAAAAGATATAGATGTTAACCGCCTGCGAGGCAAAGGGGGAGGGGGGTTGAATAAAAATGGAAAAGGGTGTTTTTATGTAATTTTTCTTTTCTAATTGCCGAAACGTCAGTGGAGGCCCTCTGTTGAGACTCAAAACGGTTTTGGGCTGTGTCTGTCTGTCCGTCTGTCTGTCTGTCTGTCGCGCGATAGCGGCCGCAAAAATAGCGCTTTTGACTTGAAATTTGGTACACATGTTCATGAGCCCCGCGAAATCAGCTGTATAGTTTTTGGTAGGTATTCCATTTGTAGTTCGTGTACAGGGACACGCTAAAGTTTTTCTTATCATTACGGCCTATGGGAGGAATTTGTACGTATCGCGATAGCGGCCACAAAAATCAAGCTAATGACTTGCAATTTGGTACACATGTTCATGTAACCCACGAAATCAGCTGTATAGTTTTGGGTGTGTATTCCATTTGTAATTCGTGTACAGGGATACGCCAAAGTTTTTCTTATTATTACGGCCTATGGGAGGAATTTGTATGTTCCACGATAGCGGCCACAAAAATCACGCTATTGACTTGCAATTTGGTACACATGTTCATGAGTCCAACGGAATCAGCTGTATAGTTTTAGGTGTGTATTCCATTTGTTGTTCGTGTACAGGGACACGCCAAAGACTTTCTATCATTACGGCCTATGGGAAGAATCTGTATGTACCGCGATAGCAACCGCAAAAATCAAGCTATTGACTTCCAATTTTTGCCGAAACGTCAGTGGAGGCCCTCTGTTGAGACTCAAAAGGATTTTGGGTTCCGTCTGTCCGTCCGTCTGTCTGTCTGTCGTGCGATAGCGGCCGCAAAAATCACGCTATTGACTTGAAATTTGTTACACATGTTCATGATCCCCACGAAATTAGCTGTATAGTTTTGGGTGTGCATTCCATTTGTAGTTCGTGTACAGGGACACGCCAAATTTTTTTTTATCATTACGGCCAATGGGAAGAATTTGTATGTACGCGATAGCGGCCCAAAAAATAACGCTATTGACTTGCAATTCGGTACACATATTCATGAGCCCAACGGAATTAGTTGTATAGTGTTAGGTGTGTATTCCATTCATTGTTCGTGTACAGGGACACGACAATTTTTTTTATCCTTACGGCGCATGGGAAGAATTTGTATGTACCGCGATAGCGGCCGCAAAAATCCTTCGATTAACTTACAAATTGGCGTACACATACCAGCTTTGCATATAAGTAGCTGTAAAATTTTTATTGCTATATTGTTTATAAACTGTGTACAGGGACACGCCAAAATTCTTAACATTACGGCGTATGGGTTGAATTTCGTTTAAACGCATTTTAATATCATTACTTTGCATTGAAGAAAATGAAACTAGCGTACGTGAGTAAGATGCTTAAACTTATGCTGTTTCAAGAAAATATGTGCTCTTAAGCTTTCTAATTAAAGTACAGGACCTTACAAAAGTGTTCTGACAATGTCACATAGACATCCAAACGATGTTAAATTTGGAACAATTAATTTTAAACGCAAAATAAGATGAATGGTTTTTACTGGTGTATATAAATGTTTATGGTTCGTTTACAAAGACACTCGAAACAATTTCGTAACATTAGAGCCTATGGACAAATTTTTAATTTAAGCGCGCACTTTAATGCGTTTATGCTGAATTGAACTTAATAAAGTTAACATACATTGTAAAGATGCTTAAAATCATGTTTACTCTTAAGAAAGGTTATGTATAGACTAAATAATTTATGGGACCCGAGAAAATAATTCCGAGTATGTACTGTAATCATCCAAATGATGTCAAATTAGTTTGAAAAATTAATGAGTTATAATTAATTAGGTTTATTCGTATTATTGGCGTTTATAATGCCTCTGGCTACTTTTCCGGGATACATAAAGGAATTTCGTACTATTACGGTCTATAGTCGGTATTTCTTAAAAGTGTATTTTAACAAGGTTACACCCCATCAAATATAATAAAATTTTATTAGAATTTTAAAAGTATGTTTTCCTGTTGAAAATTGTTGGCATAGAATTGATAATTAGTTTAAAGGTTACGCAAAATATTTCCGATATGCAATGTAATTTTTTTTTTGTATGAAATTTGATAGTTATGAAATTTAACATTTATGAATTTCAGGGAAATACTACTAGACCGTCGTTTATTAAGAATACATATTGTTGCGTACTTGGGGGTTCGTAAGTTGACCGAGAATGAAAGGCGAAACTTGCAAAAATTCAGTGATTTATTCACAGAAAGTTCCAGAAAAATACAGGTCTATAAACCAAATATCAGCTTCAATTCAACTAGTAAACATAGCTTAAAAACAACAACCGTTAACAGCAAAACAACAGTACAAACTGTTTAGCAATAACACATAAAGCAAGTCTCATTCAAAGAGGCTTAAAACAAAGCAAGCATTTGACGAAACTGACACAGATCTGAGATTGACCGCCTTGGCTAAAAAAATGCTCCTTTTATACTATTCTATCGAACACAGACTGTTCTGGAAAATTCTCGTATCTCATCAGGCAATGAGATTAGAGCTTCCATATTTGGTATATCCCTAATAAGGATTTTCTCGCCAAGGTCGCCAAAAAAATCGCCAAGGAGGGAAACAGTCGCCAAATTTGGCGCCAAATCCATTTCTTCCCTTATTGGAGCTTTTCAACGCGTTTTTAAAGGAAAATCAGGCTATTTTAACGCTAAACCGACTAGAAATGCGCAAAATTATCATTTTATCGGCTTACTAAGCCTCTTTGAAAGAATTTATACAAAAATAAATGCAATCATTTACAATTCCGTAACACTTTATATGATATACAAATAGGTATAGAAAGAGAGTAACTGCGGGGAGTTGAGGGGGGTGGCAGCCCCCCTCAGGTATGTATGTGATTATGGTAATAAGTCGATCGAATCAATATATACTATTATATAATAAGGAATAAATAAAAATGACCTATTGAATAATGTCTGATGCAAATAGGACGTTGAGGCTCCTGATCTGCAGATCCACTAGTTTAAATATACTATGTACTTAATGATCACAAAAATGTACTCTTATCCTATACTGATTTCCTTAGATATTCTTGGGAAGCAGAAAGTAGTGGAAAAAGGAAAAAAAGGGTTTTCTACTTAACACAGCCATGGCGATTCTATACGAGATAGAGTCACAAATTTTGGTGTGCAGGTTGGTTTTTATGACCTTGGTCCGCACTAAGACAGGATTACCCCTCCCCTCCCCGCGCACCGCTGAGGGGACAGAACACAAAAACATGTTTACATAAATCGGCTCGAAATTACTTCACGGTGAAGAAATTAGAGATGGGTCGACCAAACTTGAGTACAAAAAATCATTTTCTGTAATTTTGGAGTTTCGAATGTTTCTGAAATTTTGGAATTTTCGATTTTTAAAAGTGGGATGGGGAGAAAATGATTTTCGGGAGGAAATTTTACAAAATGATGATTTAAGAGTAGAACTCTATTAATAATGGTACAAAGATGATGAAACAGCATTTTGGAAATGCGTATTTAAAAAAATGGTCTCTAACTTTTTTTTTATTATTATTTATTTATTCATTATGTACATTTTCTTTTGTACTATATCTTCACGATGTATGTATCAGTTTGCTCATACAGGAAATTTGTTAGGTGTCTAATTTATTGAAACAAGTTTTTTGTCTCCTAAACATAACCTTTCCATAAAGAGTGTACAATGTGCCTAGTGTTGGGCAATGGAAATTGTGTAGTTGTTACAAATCTTTTATATATATATATATATATATATATATATATATTGGAAGGGGGTCCTGAAAAAAGAGCACTTTTGCAAATTGCAAAAGCGACAAATATTTATTAATTAATTAAAATAATAACTTCCATATTATTTTTTAGTAATTTCAATTAAATTGGTACAACATTCACTTTGTATTAATGGAAAATAAGTAGTAAGGATTATATGCATTTGCGTGAGGGGAAGTGGGCTAGCGGTCGTGTGAATGAAAATAATTGTTTTTATGTCACTTTCTTACTGATTTTAATAAAACTTTGTATAACAATCACTCACTATTTATGAAAAATTACAGTAAGGCTAAGCGGGAGGGGTGGAGTGAAATAAAATTATTTTTTATATTACCATGTTACTATTTTAGAGATCTCTTATACAATATCACTTACTATTTATTGAAAATTACAATGAGTATTATATATGGCTGGGAGGAGTGTGCAAGAGGGGTGCATATGGAATTTTTTTTTTTTTTTTTTTTTTTTTTTTAATCACCCTTCTTAAATGAAGCTTTATGCAAATAGCACTTACTATTTAAGAAAAATTAAAATGCGTGTTATACATATCTGCAGGAGGGGGACAAAGGGGGGGGGGCAGAGGGGAAAAAATGGTTGTTATCGATTTTGATGAAATTTTGTATAACTGTCATTTATTCTTTATGAAAATTAAAGGGAGTTTTACTTACAGTTGAAGGGTGGGGGGTGGGGGGGGGGAGAAAGACAGATGGGAATAAAATATTTTTAAACCGACCCTATTATCGGTTTTTTGTTGAAATTTTGCGTAAATATTACTTATTGCTAATGAAAAATTACAATGAGTGTTACATATATTTTTTCTTTTCTTTCTTTCTTTCTTTCTTTCTTTTTCTTTTTTTTTTTCGTGTGTGTGTGTGGGGGGGGGGAAGTTACTGTACGACAGATGAAAAGAAAATTGTTTTATGTCTCAATGATTTTTATTTTAATAAAATTTATTATAAATAACATCTACTGATTAGGAAAATTTATGCTGGTTGTTTACCTGGGAGGAGGGGGTATGGGAAACAGAAGAGGAAAATGGTTGTTTAAATATCATCGTGCTACCGATTTTAATTAGAATTTCGACAACTGCCATATACATTTAAGGAAAAATTACAGCATGCATTACACTTATCTAAGTGGCCAAGGGCAGACAGAGGGAAAGAAAATGATTGTTATTACGTATCCTTCTTTACATTTATAGGAAACTTTGTACAGATATTACTTATTGTACATAAAAAATTACATAGAAGATTAACTTATCCAGGGGGTAGGATTATGATATTTCATTCAAATCTGTTGCCGATTTAATGACATTTTGCTTAAATATTACTGTTTATGAAAAATTACTGTGAAAGTTACGTAACACAGTGTCTTCCTGTTTCTAATACTCAAAAATTTAGTGTTTGATTAAAATCCCTGAAAACGTGATTCAAAAAAGAAAATTTTTTTTCGTTTGATCTGTCCCTTTAGTACTCTCTCGTAGGGAACAAAAAAATTATGCTCGTTGATGTTTAGCATGTATTTTACAAGTGGCAATAAAGAAAAGTGTCCATTTCCCGCGATACGGAATAAGAGCGCCGTAGGGCATTTTTAATAAATGCTTCTTGCAAAATATATATGTCCTGAAAAAATTTTTGGAGGACTAAAGGGGTGAGAAAAAGAAAAAGATGTTATGATAGGAAAATCATTTTCTTACCCTCTGTACTTTAACCCCCAAAATCTTTGCAATCCCAACTGTATTTTGCAAGTAGCATTTATGAAAAGTGTCATTTTCTGGCATCCAAAAAAGTAAGGTCGCTTTTCTTAACTGTTAATTCTGAAATACATGCTTGACATCAGCGAATTTGTAAATATTTTTCCTTGGAGAGAAGACAAAGGGCCAGATTACCTCCCTTCCCTTTTGTTTAAACTTTTTACAGTTTTTAATCAAAATATAAAGAATTTTTGCATAGTAATTTAACAAAAGAAAAAACATTGTGACATGTAACGCTCACTCTTATTTTCCAGAAACAGGGAGTTATATTTCTGAAAAGTTCAATTAAAAACGGTAATAGGGCGGTATAAAAAAAAAAAAAAAATCATTTTATTTTCGTGTGCTCCATGGCCCACCAGTTCTGCACTCAAAGCTGGAAGACGTGAGGTGCCGGGTCCGATACCAGGTCACGCTCGTCGGCCCAGCTGTTCGGAGTTTTCCATGTTTTTCTCCGAAATTTGCGTAAATGTAAGCTGCGACCCCTTAGAAAGACCCCCATGGAGTTCACTCCCCCTCAGGCCTAGGAACTACTGCAGTCAATCGGCCTTATTCCCAAATCCAATCCAATCCATGTGCCCCATGCCATCTCCGTATATTTATTTTTTAAATAGACAATAATAGATATTTATGCAAAGTTTCCTTTAAATATGAAGCGATGTAATGTTAACGCAAACTTTTCTATCAGCCTTTCCCTCCGCTCCCATTCGCCCCTTCCAGCGATAGACAACGCTCACTGTAATATTTCACGAAGAGTAAGTGATAGTTATAGAAAGTTTCATTAAAATCGGTAACATGGTGATACAAATACAATATTTTTCTTTCCCTCTTTCTCTTTTAGATCCCCCCGAAGCTATACGTAACACTCACTGTAATTTTTTAAAAACAGTAAGTGATAGTTATTCAAGTTTTTGATTTCCTATCTTTCTCCATCCAGAGCATAAATGTAAATATTCATTTTAAGCTTGCTTTATTATGTTATACAACCTATAAAGAAGTAGAATTGTTTGATATATCTCACTCATATAATTTTTGGACCCCTTTCCCCTTGCCCCCACAAACGATTGGTGATCACAAATTCTACGCAGAAGCCTATGATTTTCAAACTTTCTCTATCCGCAGCACAAATGTAAATATTCATTTTAAAATTGTTTTATTAGATTCTAGAATTTATAAAGAAGTAAAATTGTTTAATACCTTTCACTCATAGTTTTTGTTGACCCTTCTCACTTCCGTTAATGATTGCTAATCGCATGCTCCACAGAAGCCTTCTGATTTCCGACCTTTTTCCATAATCAGGAGAAATGTAAATATTCATTTAAAACTTGTTTTACTAGATTCTAAAACCTATAAAGGGATAGCATTGTTCAATATCTTTCACTCATGTAATCCCTCCCCCTCCAGCTGCATTTTCAATTAGCAGTCAAAGATCAAATGTCCTGCGAAGTACAATCCTTTTCCATTATCTTCTTCTTCTATAAGTATAAAGCGGATTGTTTGTTTGCTTGCTCAGATTTTTCGTTCTTTATACAAATTTATACCATTCAACCAAAAGTTACGAGAAGTGACACAGTTATTACTCAGGAAAAAATTCTAGCTAACGGCGTATTTTTTAGATAATTCGGATAATTGGATTAAAAGATATAAAATAAAAACAACATTTTAACTACCCCCTAACACTAGATATATGTAACACACATTGTGATTTTTTTTTTTTTTTTTTTTTTTAAGTAAGCGACATTTTTCACTAAATTTCATTAAATCTGAAACATCGTAATGTAAAATAACTTATATTTTCTTACTGCTATCCACGAGTTCATTATTGAGTAAGTTCATAATTGAGTTCATTATTGAGTAAGTTTTTGTTAGAGCAAACTAGGATTGCACGGTTAATATATGATCGGAGGGCAGAGTATTTATATGAGAGAGGGGTGTTGCAGTTTTTGTTTATGATTTCGGTACTAGCGGTTGGTTTTCGGTATATAGCGGTATCAAAGGAGTTATTTGGGTTTTTTATAATTTTTACGTCTAGAAAACTTAAAGTATTATTTGTTTCTTTTTCCATGGTGAATTTAATGTTTTTATCGAGGTTATTTAATTCAGTTAATATGCTATCGGGATTTATGGAATTAGGTATAATCGCAAAAACGTCATCGACGTAGCGGGTCCATAATTTACATTTATTGATAGCATTGGTAGCGGAATTTTCGAGTAGACGTAGTATTAATTCGGCTATAACTCCTGAAACGAGGGAGCCCATTGGGACTCCTTGAGTTTGGCGGTATATGTTTTGATTGAACATGAAATATGAGTCATTTAAAAGAAAATTGTTAGTACGAATTAAAGTTTTGCTGATTTTGCTGTTCCCGTAGGTATCGATTATTTTGGTGTTAATGTTTTGGGTGATCGAAATCATAAACAAAAACTGCAACACCCCTCTCTCATATAAATACTCTGCCCTCCGATCATATATTAACCGTGCAATCCTAGTTTGCTCTAACAAAAACTTACTCAATAATGAACTCTGTGGAAAACAGTTTCGATTCTCAAGCGAAACACCAGTATTGTGCGAGAGGCGCATGCGCTGGTTACGAGAGGAGAATAAGTTTAGTTTTTACTCTGACTTCAGCGGGAAGAACTGAGCTACGCTGGTATCTGGAATAATATTACGAAAAGAAAGTTGCCTTCAGTTAATTATATTTTATTGTTACTACGTAATAATGTTTATATGTAAATAGCGTATTGTGTATATAGAAATGTATATAAAGGATTCGAAAAAGTAAGATAGAGCCCTATTTATTCGAGTTTCTGTCTCCTAGATTACTAGTTATTTTTATTTTGTTTAAGTATATAAAAAATATTTTATTATATAAGTAACATTTTTAAAGCAACATTTTTTGGCGAGCCAGCCAGCCAGGATTCATAAAATATACGATTTTAAAAGGGCTCTTAAGTTATATCTAAGGTAAAAGAAAAAAAAAAAAATACGTTTTCGTTTAAGAACAGAAGTATTTAAGCGAAGTTTTGGAATCAAGCTTTGTTTTGACATCGGAGCTGAATACGATTATCAGGTAAGCTCTCTCTCCCCTTTATTAAAACATTGAATAATATATATATATATATATATCATTTATTTACGAATAAAGTATATTTTGAATCATTTGAGAATGAATAAGAATTAGTATTGTAACAATAATACGTAGCACTCAAATGTAGGGTGCCAAATCATGTTCTTATTAAGAAAATTTAATATATTAACATGATTTATTGAGTGAATTATATTATACGATAATAATATGATTATTATTGTAAGGTAATAATTAAAAAAAAAAAGTTCATTTGAATTGAGATTTCCGAACAGTAAGAATAAAAATAATAAAACAATATAAAATTTTGTGTTTTATTAAAAATTGTTAATAAGAATTTATTAAACATGGCAGAGTTAGAAAAATTAAAGAGAAAAAGAACAGTAATTAGAAGTTCCACTACGAAATTAATTACTAATTGCGAGCAGTACATAGAAGCAGATGAAATCGAAACATCTGTTCTGAAAGAACATTTAGATTAATTAACAGTAAAATACGAAAATTTAAGGAATCTCGATGAAGAGATTCAAAATCTTATGAAAAAGGAAGACGATTTAGAGTCCGAATTTGAAACAGCAGAAACCTATGCAGAAAAAATTATTTCTGTTAAATCTAAAATCACTTCAGTTTTAAAAAGTAAGGAAAAGCTCGAAAACACAAATACTAAAAAGGATGATATCATAAGTGAACAGTCATCTTTAATTTCTTGTTCACATTCTAAAATAAAACTCCCTCGTCTAGTGATTGAAGAATTTGGCGGGAATCCCGCTAACTGGCTCTCATTTTGGAGTCAATATGAGAATGCAATTCATAATAATACTGATTTAACAGATATCGATAAATTTAATTATTTGCATTCTCTGTTAATAGGATCTGCGGCTGATGCCATTAGAGGGTTTTCGTTAATCAGTGAGAACTATCAATCTGCAGTTAAAGTGTTAAAAACCAGATTTGGTCTTAATGACCTGATAATTAATGCACACATTGGAAAGTTATTGAAATTACAACCTGTTAAAAATTCAAATAACACAGATGCGCTGCGCAGGCTCTACGATAACATTACGATTCAAATAAGAAATTTAAAATGTTTAAACGTAACATCAGGAACATACGGCACTCTGCTGACACCAATTTTACTTAAATTGATTCCCACTGATTTAAATTTAAATTATCAAAGAAAAAGACAGAATCTTGAAAATTTTGACATTGAAGAATTGTTAGACTTTTTAAAAGCTGAAATTGAGTGTCGTGAAACGGCGATACAAATACAAGAACTGTCTACACAAAATCCAAATGTCGTAAAAGAAAAACAGAAAAAAATTCCCGAGTCTAAAATTCTCCCTACAGCGTGTAAATTGATGAACACTAATGAAAATAATAAGGAAATTAATTCAAAATTTAGAAAGGTTGATATAGTGTGTGTTTTTTGCAATAAATCACATGCATCGGAGAGTTGTAATGAGGTCTCTAAGTTAAATTTGGAAGATAAAAAGAATATACTGAAAGAAAAAAGGGCTTGTTTTGTTTGTCTGAAGAAAAATCACAGAGCAAACCAATGTAGATCAGGGCATAGATGTCTTATTTGTAAAAGACGACACTACGCTATAATATGCCCGGATTTACCCTCAAACAAATCAGATATTTCAAATAAGATTAATGAAGAAATAAAAACAAGTACATTAAATAATCATGTGTATTTCTGATGTATTTCTGCAAACTTTAATTGTTAGATTGCACAATAATGATAAAGAAATGCTCGTAAGGGTAGTCTTGGACTCCGGAAGTATGAAAACCTATATATGTACCGATATTATTGAAGAAATGAAATGTATCCCTAGCAATGAAATAAACTTACGTCAATCACTTTTTGGAGGTATTGAAACGAATGAAAATGTTTATAAAAATTATGTAATTGAATTAAGTAGTATGGGCAGAAGTTATAAATGTAAATTTGACGCATTGGTGGAAAAACGTATTTGTTCTGAGCTTGGCCAAATCCCATCTGGTCCGTGGTTAAATGAACTTAAGAAGCATCGTATACAGCTTACGGACTTAGAAAATAAATACAAAGTGGATAAGGAAATAAAATTGTTAATAGGGGCTGATATTATGGGTAAATTGTTAACGGGAAAAATAGTAATCCTTAAATCAAATTTAACCGCTATACAGACTAAATTGGAATGGACTGTTCTAGGAAAATTTTTTGGCACCAAGAGCAATACACCTAGTAATCATTCTCTCGTTATCTCTTCTCTTTTGGTTAAAAACCAGTGTGTAAGCGATCTGTGGAAGTTAGACGTATTGGGAATTAAAGATCCTGCACACCGTAAAACTAAGCAGGAGTTAGAAGAAGAGACTAACAAGTATTTTAAGGAAACTCTTCGGGTAAATTCCGACGGCAGATACGAGGTAGTTTTACCATGGGTAACGGATAATTCTGCCTTACCTGACAATAAAAGACTTGCTGAAAAAAGTCTGTTTAGTACGAAAAGAAAATTAGTTAATTCCGGCAAATTAGAGGATTACTATGGGGTTTTTGATAATTGGTTATCACTTGGCATAATAGAAAAAGTAACAGAGACTAAATCAGAACAGATACATTATTTACCGCATAGGCCCATAATAAAAGAGGGTAGTACTACGAGTTTACGGCCAGTGTTTAATGCGAGTTCACATTCTCAGGGTTTTCCTTCATTGAATGATTGTTTATCTACGGGACCTAATTTAATAGAAATTATTCCAACAATACTAAATCGATTTCGTAAACGCTACGTGTGTGTTTCTTCAGATATAGAAAAAGCGTTCCTGCAGATTTCAATAAGAGAAAAGGATCGCGACTTTTTACGTTTTCTGTGGCTTAGTAGAGATAATTCGGAACAAATTGAGGAGTATCGGCATCAAAGGGTTGTTTTTGGTTTAACATGTAGTCCCTATTTATTAGCCGCTACCTTACAGTATCATTTAAGTAAAGTACCCGAAAATTTAAGCAATACTGCAGAAATTCTTAAGACATCTTTTTACTTCGATAATTGTGTAACTAGTTTGAACTCTGAGTTAGAAATGAAAAAGTTTATCTTGGAGTCACAAATAATAATGTCTACAGGCAATTTTAATTTACGAGGGTGGAAATCTAATTTGCATAGTGTCACTCCAGATAATGAATCGATCACTGAAGAAAACATCTCCGTCTTGGGTCTTACGTGGTATACAGACAGTGATACTTTATCCTGCAAAGTGCCGTCAATTGATGAGCCCGATAAACTAATTACGAAAAGGTTAATTTTAGCCATTGCTCATCAAGTCTTTGATCCAATTGGATTTACGGCACCTGTGACGTTAATTCCGAAATTAATTTTGCAGGAAACATGGAATTTAAAACTTAAGTGGGATGAAATTCTTCCGGATCATTTAATACGAAAATTTACAGCATGGATCCAACAACTAAATTTAATATCAAAAATAAGGATACCAAGATGGCTAAATATTTCCCCAGACGACTCATTAAGTTTGCATGTATTTTGTGACGCAAGTCAAAAGTCTTACGCGGCGTGTGTGTTTTTAAGAGTCTGTCGAGGTGATCACGTGACCGTCAATTTAATACATGCTAGAAGTAGGGTAGCGCCTCTAAAGGTTCTAACTATACCACGGTTAGAGCTCCTTGCTTGCTTGATCGGCGCTCGGTTGCTTTCGTCTGTTGTAGAAGATATGCAATTTCCCAGTGTTGATATTCATTGTTGGACGGATTCTACTACTTCGTTATGTTGGATTCAAAGAAATCAAAATTGGGGGACTTTTGTCCAAAATCGTGTACGTGAAATAGTTTCCTTGACATCTCCCACCGTGTGGCGCCACGTTCCGGGTGCTCTTAACCCTGCCGATATAGCTTCTAGAGGATGTTCAGCCGAAAAATTGTCACAACTAAGATGGTGGGAGGGACCCGAGTGGTTACGCAATAACGAGGAAAGTTGGCCAAATTCAGAGGAATCTCCGGATGAGGATTTGGTTGGATCAGAAATACGAAAAACTGTAATTACTGCCTTAAGCCAAACCGACCATAACAGCGACTGGTATTACAAGTATTTTTCATCTATAAGAAAAATTATTCGGATGATAACGTTTATCTACAGATTTTATTTTAAGTTAAGAAAATTTACCAGTGAATCCTCAAAAACTTTGTCAACTTCCGAACTTGAAAGAGCTGAAATCGCTCTTCTGAAATTGGTGCAAAAGGATTCATTTAATAACACAAATTACGACAAACTTCAAAACCTTAGACCGATGATTGACAGTGATGGTTTAATTAGAGCAAAAACAAATATTTCTTGTAGAAATGACACTAACAGTTTTAAATTTCCTGTGATTTTACCGTCCGATCATCCAGTGGTTCGACTGTTAATAATGAATACGCACAACGAATTACTACACGCTGGTGTTAATTTGATGATGTCATATTTGCGAGAAAAATACTGGATTATTAGAGCTCGTAAGACTATACGAAACTGTATACGAAAGTGCGTTAAATGCCAGAGATTTAAAGTCAAACATTCTGATGTTCTACCAGGTCCTTTGCCAAAGGAACGAGTAAACGATGCAGCTAATTTTGAAATCGTAGGCATCGATCTAGCTGGACCACTTTATTTGAAAGGAGGTCAAAAATCTTATATTGTACTGTTTACCTGTGCCGTCTATAGAGCAATTCATTTAGAGTTGATCACATCTTTAAGAACCGAGTTTTTTTTGCAATCATTAAGGCGTTTTATTTCACGACGTGGAAGACCATCAATTATATATTCAGATAACGGTACGAACTTTAGGGGAGCAGAGAAGCTTTTACATGAACTAGACTGGGAGAGTATTACCTCCAAAGTTGCTGAACAAAAAATTCAGTGGAAATTTAACCCTCCGACCGCCCCGTGGTGGGGAGGTTGGTGGGAGCGCCTCATTCAAATGGTTAAACAAATCTTAAGAAAAAATTTGGGGCGTGCTGCACTTGGTTATGAAGAACTGCAAACCATTTTGTGCGATTGTGAAAACATAATTAATAGTAGACCACTTACTTACGTGTCCAAAGATGTGAACGATTTGTCCCCTTTAACTCCCGAGATGTTTCTGCACGAAATTCCCCATTCTGGTGTGTCTGACATTGACATTTTGGACAAAAAGAAGCTCAGTAAACGAGCTAAGTATCTACAGAAAATGAGAGAGGACCTCAGACTACGATTTCGCACGGAATATTTAGGATATCTACGTCAACAGTCCATAAGAAACTACAAGGATAAGCCGCTAGAAGTAGGCGAAGTGGTGTTATTAGAGGATGACAACAAAAAAACGTGCCTTCTGGAATATTGCCAGAGTATTGAAATTGATTCCTGGACGTGATGGCATAACAAGACTTGCTGTGGTGAAAACTGAAAAAGCCGAATTTTTGCGTCCTATACAACGTTTATTAGAACTAGTTTATTAGGAACGTCCCATACAACTTGAACTAGACCATTCTACCAAAACTGATAATGAAAGTGATGACAATGTTCCTGTAACAACGAGCAGTGGAAGAACTGTAAAAATTCCGCTAAGACTCTAAAATTTTCAAGTGACTTTAAATTTTTTTACTCATTTTGTTTATATAATTATTTTGTTTTTCATCTAAGTTCATATTTTATTATCATGTATTTAAGTATGTTTTGAGTATATTTTCAGATCATCCACTCAAAAGGTGGGAGAAAATGTGGAAAACAGTTTCGATTCTCAAGCGAAACACCTGCCAGTATTGTGCGAGAGGCGCATGCGCTGGTTACGAGAGGAAAATAAGTTTAGTTTTTACTCTGACTTCAGCGGGAAGAGCTGAGCTACGCTGGTATCTGGAATAATATTACGAAAAGAAAGATGCCTTCTCTTAATTATATTTTATTGTTACTACGTAATAATGTTTATATGTAAATAGCGTATTGTGTATATAGAAATGTATATAAAGGATTCGAAAAAGTAAGATAGAGCCCTGCTTATTAGAGTTCCTGGCTCCTAGATTATTAGTTATTTTTATTTTGTTTAAGTATATAAAAAATATTTTATTATATAAGTAACATTTTTGAAGTAATAAACTCAATTACATTAAAAAAAATCGCCGTTAAAGCTAATTACTCAAAAAACCTCGTCAACAACCTCTATAAAAAACGCATAAAATCCTTAAATAAAATTAATGATGCACAAAAACAAAATCCAACTTTACTACCTCCATCCCCTACTGTAACGGCGCTAGCACAAAAATAAGAAACGAAGCTAAAAACCTTAACATGAATATTCCAATCAAACCAAACAAAAATATTTTTCAATATATACGCAACGAAAAAGATATCATCCCCCAAAATTCCATTGCAGGTGTACATAAAATAGATTTTGAACACATCAATGGGAAAAAAGATTGCTACATAGGTATGACGAAACGCCGAATAAATGAACACGAAAATGAACACAGAGCCGATCTAAAATATGGAAAATCCTCTACTGCCTTCTCTTCCACCCACAACAATAACCCAATAAACATTGATTCAATTAATATTAATAAAATAGCTCCATATAACAATTATAACTATGCACTAAAAAGGGAGGCCATCGAAATAATATCTAGCGTTCAAACCGTCAACGACATGGAGCACTACGCAATTCCACCTGAATAGCAACAACTACTCCAAGAAATAAACCGCCCTGAAAAATGAAGTGAAATGAGAACATGGAGCTACAGCGCCAAAAATATGATGTTTCAACTGAGAACGACGTGTCATTGCACTTAGCACTGATGCTGGGTGTGATTGCACCTGAAATTAATTTGCTGAGTCTTGTGAAAGGATGTTTTTAAGGTATTTTATAAGATTTCATTAAATTCGGTATCAAGTTACTTTAATAAAGATCATTTTATTTATATATTCTCCACCCCCTCCCTCTGAGCCCCCGAACTATATTTAACATTCATTGTAATTTTTAAAAAAAGTAATTGATAGTTTTACAAATTTTCATTAAAATATTAATAAAGTTTTCCCCATCTGCCTGCACTAACCTTCCCTCCCCCCCTCCCTCTGCCCACGCACACACAAGTATGTGTATTACTCCCTGTAAATTTTTAAAAGTGATAAGCGATCGTTATTTAAATTTTCATTAAAATCTGTAAGAAGGTGAAATTAAAAGAAGTATTCGCAAAAATGCTCTCTTTTTCTTTGGCGCCCTTTTTTTCCAGTGTCTTTTCTCCTGATACACTTTTTCCAGGTGCTGATTTCTTTTTGCAGGATTAAGAAATGGATTAATAATGCTAAGTTATTTGAAACATAAGAAAAATGATACCTGTTACTTTTCTTTGCTCCTGCATTATAATTATGGAAAATGTTCACATTGCTTACAGTTCCTTTACAGGGAAGTTTGAAACAATTTACAATAATCAGGTCCTTTTAGGGAGAATTATATAAAATTCCTTAACTTATTTTAAAAAGATTACAATATTTATCACACCCCAGAAAGAAAAATTCAAATTACTAGGCAAAATCTCAATTTCGAAATTTATCTATCTGAGAGGCAGTTGTATCAATTTTATTGTAGGTTAGTTCAGATTTTTTATCATATTCTTTACGTTGATTTTTCTCAAATCTCTTAATTTTTTTTTTTTTATCTGTGTCACTTTTATCCTGGCGGTGCGATATATTTCAGAATTCTTATGCGAAATAGTCATTACTGAATATTTCTTGAGTATAAATTTCTTAAAATATATGCTCTTTTACAAATATGCACAAAAGAATTCGGATACATTTCCATCCACTGTTCAACTATTCGAGCTTGGGAGAAATCTTTAAACATTCTGTTGCACTTTTCAGTTTTGACTTAGAAGTTGTATTAGGCAATAGTTGAAGTGTGTTTGATCACCTAATAGCTTCTAAATGTTCCAAAGCCGAGTAATATTCTAGATCTCCCGTCCCCACTTCTTACAGACTATAAAGAAATGTGTGCGAAATCACGTTTTGACCCCCTCCCCCTTTTTTTTCCGCATACAGCGGCGAAATTCTGAAATTAGTTCCCATTTTTCACATCTCATTTGTATATTTCAAAGCAGCAATCTTAAGGATATCTATCTTTTTTCTGTGAGAGGTGAAGAGATATGAGAAATCAAGATTTTTCTCAAATCCACTTTCGCATCCTGAAATTCCGAAAATAAATTTTTAAGTATTTGAGATTTTTACATTTGAAAACAAGGGAAGTATGAGATTTGTTTCTCGTTTTCTTTGAAGTATGATGGAATATGTGAAGAATACCTCGTGTCCTCTCCTCATTAAGGGTTGATTTCCTAAAATTCCTAAAATAGATGTTTAAATTTTAGATATTTTTTATATTTCCTGTATCTCTTAAAATTTAAAGCTGCAGTCTTATGGATATTTTTTTCCCTTTGAAATAGGAATGGAAATGTGAAAACAATGTTGCTCTTCTCATCGTTTTTGGGGCCAAATTCGTAAAATTAGTTATTAGGTATTCGTTATATTTTGAAGTGGGGATCTTATGCATTTGTTTATTTGCTTAAGATATAAAGGAATAATAATAATAATAAAAAAAGTTTATTTTCTCTCCTCTTGAAGGGGAATTTTTAATATAATTTCTTA
Organism: Salticus scenicus; assembly: GCA_963930645.1. Classification (NCBI taxonomy): domain Eukaryota; kingdom Metazoa; phylum Arthropoda; class Arachnida; order Araneae; family Salticidae; genus Salticus; species Salticus scenicus. The sequence goes on from OZ005660.1 coordinate 140,128,518, forward strand.
TTGGGAGTTTATGTCATGGAAAGGAAATTTTTCAGCAATCATTTTGTGTCGAGGTACAAAGTTTCAGGTTAGGCTAATAAGTCAGTTCGGATAAACATTTTTTTTTCTTTTTAATGAATTTCGAAAAGTGACTTCCAGAATTAACAGTTGATAAAGTATGGGGGGGAGGGGTGATCAGACAACCCCCCCATCCAACGGCGCAATCTTTGTCATAACAAGTAACCGATGCTTATTTTTCTTTAATAGTAAGTGAATGTTGTACTAATTCAATGGAAATTGCTAAAAATATAGTATGAAATTGATTCTTTTATATGTTTTTGCGATTTACAAATTGCAAAAATGCTCTCTTTTCCTTTGGCGCCCTTTCTTAAAGTGTCTTTTCTCCTGGTACACTCTTTCCAGGTGCTGATTTCTTTTTTCAGGATTAAGAAATGGATTAATATTGCTAAGTTATTTGAAAAAAAAAAAAAAAAAAATTATACGTGTTACTTTGCTTTGCTCCTGCTTTATAGTGGAAAATGTTCATATTGCTTACAGTTCCTTTACAGGGAAGTATGAAACAATTTACAATAATCAGGTCCTTTTGGGGAGAATTATATAAAATTCCTTAACATATTTTTAAAAGATTACAATATGATTTATCACACCCCAGAAAGACAAATTCAAATTACAAGGCAAAATCTCACTTTCGAAATTTATCTATCTGAGAGGTAGTTGTATATCAATTTTACTGTAGGTTAGTTCAGATTTTTATCGTATTCTTTAAGTTGATTTTTCTCAAATCATTTTTTTTTTATATCTGTGTCACTTTTATTCTCGCGGTGCGATATATTTCGGAATTCTTATTCGAAATAGTCATTACTGAATATTTCTTGAGTATAAATTTCTCAAAATATATGCTCTTTTACAAATATGCACAAAAGAATTCGGATATATTTCCGTCCGCTGTACAACTATTGAACATTGGAGGAATCTTTAAACATCCTGTTGCACTTTTCAATTTTGACTTAGTAATTGTATTATGCAGTAGTTGAAGTTTGTTTGATCGCCTAATAATTTCTAACTATTCCAAAGCCGAGTAATATGATTCTAGATCTCCCCCCCCCCCTTTTTTTTTTCGCATACAGCGGCGAAATACTGAAATTAGTTCCTATTTTTCACATCTCATTTGTATATTTTAAAGCAGCAATATTAAGGATATCTATCTTTTTTCTGTGAGAGGTGAAGAGATATGAGAAATCAAGATTTTTCTCTAATCGACTTTCGATCCTGAAATTCCGAAAATAAATTTTTAAGTATTTGAGATTTTTACATTTGAAAACAAGGGAAGTATGAAATTTTTTTCTCGTTTTCTTTGAGATATGAGGGAATATGTGAAGAATACCTCGTGTCCTCTCCTCACTTACGGGTGATTTCCTAAAATTCCTAAAATAGATGTTTAAATTTTAGATATTTGTTATATTTCGTGTATCTCTTAAATTTTAAAGCTGCAGTCTTATGGATATCTTTTTCCCTTTGAAAGAGGAATAGAAATGTAAAAACATTGTTGCTCTTCTCATCGTTTTTGGGGCCAAATTCCTAAAATTAGTTATTAGGTGTTCGTTATATTTTGAAGTGTTTTTATTTGCTTAAGATATAAAAGAATTTAAAAAAAAAAAAAAAATATTTTCTCTCCTCTTGAAGGTGAATTTTTAATATAATTTCTCATTGGTAGTTTATATCATGGAAAGTACATTTTTCAACAATCGTTTTGCTTCGAGGTACAAAGTTTCAGGTTAGGCTAAACAGTCACTTCAGATGAACATTTAAAAAAAAAAAATGAATTTCGAAAAGGGACAGTCAGAATTAACAATTAATAAAGCGTCGGGGAGGGGGTTGGTGGAAATCAGACAACCATCCTGTACCCTTCTAACAGTGGAAACTTTGTCATAACAACTTCAAATAAATTATATATATTTTTTTTTAATTTCTGACCATAAATTTCTGAAATAAGACTCAGAAAGTTATGCTCAGAAATTAAAAAAAAAAAAAAAAATTGAATTTATTATTACCCTCCATGTAAGATAATCCCCCGTTTCAGCGGTGCAGTCTTTGTCATACTAACACCAAACCAACTCCAAATTTAAATTTCCGTAAACTTAGGACCTTAACTTTTCGAGAAGGCACTGTGGAGAGCAAAATCCTCTCTTCAAACAATGCAGTCTTTGTCACACTATCACTAAACCAACCTCAAATCTAAATTTCGTAAAATTAGGGCGGTAATTTTTCGAGATAAGGCAACGTGGGGGTTAACACCTTTTCCCCTTCCAATGGTGCAATCTTTGTTACACCAAACCCCGAGCACCCCAAAATTTAAAATTTCGCAAAGTTTCACGTATAATCTTTCAAATATTTAAAAAGAAATAATTTAAATAAAATATTTAATGGATTTAACTTACATAAATTAAATAATTTATTTAAGATTAGATAACAATTTAAATGTAGATAAAATAATTTTTGTTTAGTTTTTAAACTAAAAAATAAATAATATATTTAAAAATTTAATATTAAATTTTTATTGTAATCTACCTTTTTTACTCTAAATTTATTTTTAAGCTAAATAAAATAAACTCTATAAAGATAAATATACATGTAATATGTAACAAATGTATTGAAGATATTTTAAAAAAAGGTCAATTTCGTTTTTAAAGATTTCGTTTTCTTGTTAGTTTTTTAAATTACCTATTAATTAATTTTTCATAAAAATAAATTTGCTGTTTTTTAATAAAAACATTTCACCTGGTCCAATTTTTAAATTCTCTGCGTAGTCTATTAATTCATAAATTGCAGTTATTTTAATGAAACATGAGAAGAAATATTTGGGGGTAGGGATAAAAATGTGTTTTTCCCATTTGAAATAATTTTGTATTAAAAGAATACACATAAATTAAGAAAATGTGCCAAAGATGTCTCGCTAAACGCCGTTTAATTTGCACAAATCCAACAAAATGTAAGTCCGCAGGCGCTGCGGCGAGACGCTGGTTCAAGTGGACAGTACCAAAGCGTATACTAGATACACTTTCGACACATGACCATAAGACTCAAAATGTATCAATAAGCACGTTTCCTTGCTTTTACCAAACACAACTCTATCAGTTAAGAACCTAATATCCCGCTTCTAACATCTCGCACACTGCCGAAATCGACGCGCACGATATCACAAGACAGCAAAGCGATTATTAACTTATTTATAAAAGTTGCTAGTTGATGCAAATATTTATAATTACGAAATTTTAAATCCTACGTGGTGTCAGTAAATAATTTGTTAATAATTATTTGTTAATGCGCATTTATAGATTACAAAAAATACGTATAGCAGACGCACTCATATGGTATAATGTTTTCAGATTTTTTTTTTTTTTTTTTACATTTTAGAGTCCATAAATATACTTCCAATATTTTATGTATTTATTTATTTATTTATTTATTTTTTTAAGACCGAATCAAACAGAAATTTAAATAAATTAATGAATATAATTCACGTGATTCTAAAGTAATTATTCTGGTAAACTTTCCTAGCCGATAATTTTTTTTACTTTCTCTCTCTCTATAAAAGCAAATTAATAACAATATATATGAAGAATAATTTAGCTTTGAAAAACCGAATATGTCTAAATGTTAAAAAAACTTTATTTTAGTGTATTTATGATTAAAAATAGAGTATTGTGTAACAGTAATGAAACAGTACTATATATCAGTACAATGCATATTAATTCATACTGCTAACAGCATATGAGTTTTCTTAGTTATTTCCACGAAGAGTTGACAAAATTTTTAATTTATTCTGGAACGCGTTTAGTCCTGTCTTTATTTTATACCACTTTATCTGAAGAATAATTTTCTCCAATAAAACAAAAACTGTTATAATATTAAGGGGGGGGGGAGAAACGCCTAAAATATGTGGTCTGAAAAGAATGCGGGACTAACAATGCCCTAGAATAAATCAGAAATGTTGTGTAGTATGGGTAAACTGAAGTAGTTAGGGTGGGGCTTCATAAGGATGGTGAAGGAATACACGCGCGCAGCGTTCATATATATGCATTCGTTCGCGCGCATCGCGCACGGGTCTATGCTGCCGAAGGACGTGGGGACCCGGTGCAACATTTTTCCCGATCAGAATTTTTTTTCTCTTTTTTTTTTCATATGATAAAAATTAATGCAATTTTGAGAATTCATTAATTGCAGTGATTCATTTAAAAATAGTGACCTGCGAAGCGGGCGTAGCCTGCTAGTTAAAAATAATAATAACAAGGGTCGTACTTTCCGCCCTTTCTTAGGACACTTTCAAAGATTATAAATTTACGCCTTTTTCATACTTGCCAATATGCTAATTAATATTCCGTTGTGTTGCTAGTCCCGCCCTTTTTTATACACCAGTAAAATTTTAGAGTAATATTCCGCAAATGTAATTACGAAAGAAAATGCTACAAAAATATACTGGTGTGAAAAAGAAGGCGGAGTTAACAATACTACGGAATATTAATTAGGATGTTGGCAAGTATGTTTTTTCATACTTGCCAACCATCTCATTAATAACCGTACAAATGTTAACGCCTCTTGAAAAAACACCCCTGTTTTCACACCGTTTTATTTTTAGAATAATTCTCTTCAAATGTTGTTGCGATTACATAAGAGCAAAATTACTCTAAAAAATGACTGGTATAAAAAAAAAAGGCGGGTACTAAAAATTGTACGTTTCATAATGAGATGGTTGGCAAGTATGTTTTTTGTCACTACTAGTTTCATGCAGAAAATTTCGGGATATACCTATAGTAATGTGCTAGGATTATCGAAGTAGTGATTATTTTATAAAATAGTGGTAGCACAAGGGGGTCGTACACTCAGAGATATAAATTTTTGCCTAGCGATATATTTACCGAACTCATCGATGGAAGCACCTGTGGCAGCATCTTCCTCTGCTTTATTATGGAACTAATGAAGCGAGAGTACTAATACTTATAAGTATTGAGCCATGATTATACAGCGTAGAGAATTAGTATAAAAATAGTGGTAGCAATAAATTTTAAAATATCTTATTGATGAGTGTGTCCTGAAAAAATGGCGGAGAGTAGGACCCCTGGATAGCAAAGAATTTTAAAATTTCTTATTCCTCTGAGTGTCCTGAAAAAAGGGCGAAGAGTACGATTTTTGTAATAAATAAATAAATAAATATGTCTTTTATTAAAGAAAATAATAAAACTTTGTATCCGACATTATAAAAATAACTAAAAAGTGATCATGGTATTTACTATATTTAAGATAAAATATAGTATTTCAAATATAATAAAAAGTGAAAATGTAATACTTACAATATTTTCCACTTAAAATGCGCTTTTAATGATGTTTACATTTTCTGTGTGATTCCCAGATTATGGGACAAACTTGGAGTTGAAGAAGAAAACAAACAAGGATTCAAGAATTGTTTTGGAACCCATGTCCCCAAACGGCATTTTAACACTTTCCCGACCGCTGACGTAGATTCACGCCATATGAAAATCTCTGATTCCACCAGTGGGCGTTTCTTTCGCAATTTGTATGTCATTTATTTCTCAAAAATAAATCCAATATTCATATTTGTACTATCAGTATACTATGGAAAAAAATGCTTTGATTAGAAAGGGTGCAGAAAATTTTGTTCTGAAATATTGTAACTGGGGAGAATAACGCCCATAGGTTGACCTCACTGTGAAACAGACAGGAACATGCGGTCGTGAAAGTGTTAACAAACACTTTAAGAACATTTCGCGCTATTATGCTCTAACTCTGCCTACTGTGCAAATTTTAAAATTTGTCTGCTTTATTATTTCGGAAAATCATGCACAATGTTCGTATTATTGCAATCACTGCGTTAAAATACATCCATAAAAACAAATTCATTTATTTATATAAACAATAGCATATAAAATCTCTTTTGAGAAAAAATGCACTATTGGTCAATATTATCTATCATATACAATCGCAATAAATTACAGTACTTATACTTATATGATAGAAACTATTGACGAAAAATATTTATGTAGGACACGTCCCTTTTTCACACCAGTATATTTTTAGTACATTTTTCTTCTTACTTAATCGTAATTACATATTCAAGAAAATTTATGTAAAATCTAACTATTGTTAAAAAAAGGCGGGGCTAACAGTATTTCAGAATAAGTTGTAAATTTTACCAGAAATGGTAGTATTCTTGATATTTGAATAGAATAATTTTAAAGTAAATAAATATATAAATAAAAAGAAAAGGAAATCTTGTATTATTCTCTTTTTTATTTCCCCTTTCATATTGTCTTGTTCTCTGTCTCTCTCTTTTTTTTTTTTTTTTTTTTATTTATTTATTCATGTGTTATTTAAAAATAGTTTTATTAAATAATTTCTATATTATTTCCTATGTGTTACATATTTAAATAGAAAGTGTCGGATTGAAATTCCGAAAAGGAATAATTAAACAATGCGTTTCGGATACATGATAATTTTCTTTCGCGAAACATTTTTTTAAAAAATGAATTTCTAAAAGAGACTCCCAGAATTAACTGTTGATAATGCATGGGGTGGGGCGGGGAGGAATCACCCCCCCCCCTTTCCAATGGCGCAAACTTTGTCATAGCAACACCCAATAAATGCAATTTTTTTTTTTTTTTTTTTTTTTTTTTAAATTTCTGACCATAACTTTCTAAGATAAGCCTCAGAAAGTTATGGTCAGAAATTAAAAAATTTTTGAATTTATTATTACTCTCCATGTAAGATTATCCCCCGTTTCAGCGGTGCAGTCTTTGTCATACTAACACCAAACCAACTCCAAATTTAAATTTTCGTAAAATTAGGACCTTAACTTTTCGAGATAAGGCACTGTGGAGAGCAAAATCCTCTCTTCAAATGATGCAGTCTTCGTCATACTAACACCAAACCAACTTCAAATTTAAATTTCGTAAAATTAGGGACGTAATTTTTCGAGATAAGGCAACGTGGGGGTGAAGACCTTTTCCCCTTCCAACGGACGGTGCAATCTTTATTATACCAAACCCCAAGCACCCCAAAATTTAAAATTTCGCAAAGTTACGCATAAAATCTTTCGAATATTTAAAAAGAAAAAATTTAAATAAAATATTTAATGAATTTAAATTACATAAATTAAATAATTTATTTAAGATTAAATAATAATTTAAATTTTGATAAAATAATTTTTGTTTAGAATTTAAACTAAAAAATAAATAGTTTGCATATTTAAAAATTTAATATTAAATTTTTAATGTAATCTAACTTTTTTATTTTAAATTTATTTTTAAGCTAAATAAAATAAACTCTATAAAGATTAAAATGCATGTAATCGGTAACAAATGTATTGAATATATTTGAAAAAAAAAAAAAAAAAAAAAAAAAAAAAGGTCAATTTCGTCTTTAAAGATTTGGTTTTCTTGTTAGTTTTTTAAATTGCCAATTAATTAATTTTTCATAAAAATAAATTTGCTGTTTTTTAATAAAAACATTTGACCTGGTCCAATTTTCAAATTCTCTACGTAGTCTATTAATTCATAAATTGCAGTAATTTTAATGAAACATGGGAATAAATATTTTTTGGAGGGGGTTGGGATAAAAATATGTTTTTCCCATTTGAAATAACTTGGTATTAAAAGAATACACATAATTTAAGAAAATGTGCCAAAGATGCCTCGCTAAACGCTGTTTAATTTGCACAAGTCCAACAAAATGTAAGTCCGCAGGCGCTGCGGCGAGACGCTTGTTCAAGGATAGCACTTGGAGTAAGAATAAGAATGGAGTCATTAATATACCGTTGTGTTGCTAGTTCCGACCAATTTTACACACCAGTAAAGTTTTAGAGTCAAATTCTGGAAATGTAATTTCAAAAGAAAATGCTACAAAAATATACTGGTGCGAAAAAGAAGGCAACGTGAACAATACTACGGAATATTAATTAGGATGTATGCAAATATGGTTTTTTGTCACGACTAATTATATGCAGAAAATTTCTGGATATACCTATCGTAATGTGCCCAGATTATCGAAGGTAGAAATTATTTTATAAAATAGTGGTAGCAACAGGGGTTCGTACCCTTCGCCCTTTATTCAGTACACTCTCAGAGATATAAAATTTTTCTTGTGGAATATTTATAGTACTCCTCGGATAGTGTTGGATTTAAGCACTTGCGTCAAAAGCCACGCATCTTCCTTTGCCGAAAGAAGTAACTAAATGTGCGCGAGCCGCGAGTCATTTACAGTAATGTGCTATAATTATACAGCATAGAGAATTTATTATAAGAATAGTGGTAGCAATAAATTTTAAAATTTCTTATTCCTGGGAGTGTCCTGAAAAAAGGGCGGAGAATACGACCACTGGATAGCAATTAATTTTAAAATTTCTTATTCCTCCGAGTGTTCTGAAAAAAGGGTGGAGAGTTCGACACCCGTAATAAATAAATGAATAAATAAGCCTTTTTTTTAAAGAAATTAATAAAACTTTGTATTCGAGATTATAAAAATAACTAAAAAGTGATCATGATACTCAGTATATTTAAGAATTGTATAGGAACCCATGTGCCCAAACGTCATTTTAACACTTTCGCTACCGCTGACGTAGATTCACGCCATTTGAAAATCTCTGATTGCACCGATGGGCGTTTCTTTCGCAATTTGTATGTTATTTCTTAAAAATAAATCCAATATTCATATTTGTTCTATCAATATACTTTGGATATAAATGCTTTGATTAGAAATTGTATAACTATAATGTATATCCATTTATAATATAAATGTGAATACGGCAAATTTTGTTCAGAAATAGTGCAACTGGGGAGAATAACGCCCACAGCTAGACCTCACTGTGAAAAAAGACAGAAACATGCGGTCGTTAAAGTGTTAACAAACACTTTAAGAACTGTATGTTTCGCGTTTTTATGCTCTACTAACTCCGCCTACTGCACAAATTTTAAAATTTGTTTGTTTCATTATTTCGCAAAATCATGCACAATGTTCGTATTATTGCAATCACCGCATTAAAATGCATCCATAAAAACAGAATTTATTTGTTTATGTATACATTAACATATAAAGACTTTTTTGAGAAAAAATGCACTATTGGAGAGCCACGTCCATACCCATGCAAAATCCCCCTGTTCTTAAAGGGTTAAAATGACGTTTGGGGATATGGGTTTCTGTACAATTCTAAATCTTTCTGATGTTCTCTACCTCCCTCCGCTCCAAGTTTGTCTCATGATCTCGGAATCAAGCTATATACTATATAGAATACAAATAGATAACATTTGTTTTGAAGTGTCTGTAAATGGTATTTTTAGAAGAGAAATTTAATAAATATTTTCAAAATGCAAAAGCTATATATAAATGCAGGATGGAAGAGTTTACTTCTCAAGACGGGACTCTGACACCAGTACTTTTACTGGTGTCATGAATATCTCTCATATACAATCGCAATAAATTACAGCACTTATATGATAGAAACTATTGATAAAAAATAGATACTCTTTAACTACATTTATTGCGACCATGGAAGCGACTACACAAGTGCGGATTCAACGAGTCCACTAGTAAAATAGGGGAGACAAGATTTTCGTTTAGAGAAAATAAGCGATAAGGGAATACCGAATGACTGGATGTTTACTAAATTCAAACCTGTTGGTCAACTTGGAAACCCTCTGAGATTTTCGACTCGTCCTCACTGCTAGGCGTAAGAAACGTAGTTACACTATATGTAGGACCCGTCCCTTTTTCACACCAGTATATTTTTAGAACATTTTTCTTCTTACTTAATCGTAATTACATATTCAGGAAAGTCGTGGCAAACAGTATCTCAGAATAAGTTATAAATGTTACCAGTAATGATATTATTCTGGATATTTGAATAGAATAAATTTAAAGTAAAAAATAAATAAATAAAAAATAAAATAAAAAGAAATCTTGTATTAGTCTCTCCCCCCCCCCCCTTTCATATTCTCTTGTTCTCTCTCTCTCTCTCTTTTTTTTTTTATTCATGTGGGTATTTATAAATAGTTTTATTAATTAATTTCTATATTATTTCCTATGTGTTACATATTTAAATAGAAAGTTTCGGATTGAAATTCCGAAAAGTAATAATTAAACAATGTATTTCGGATACATGATAATTTTCTTTCGCGAAACATTTTTTTAAAAATATGAATTTCGAAAAGTGACTCCCAGAATTAACAGTTGATAAAGCATCGGGTGGGGGTGGGGGGAATCAGACACCCCCCCCTCCAATGGCACAACCTTTGTCATAACGACACTCAATAAATTCAATTTTTTTTTTTTTTTTTCCTCACCATTACTTTCTGAGATAAGCCTAAGAAAGTTATGGTCAGAAATTAAAAAAAATTTGAATTTATTATTACCCTCCATGTAAGATAATCCCCCGTTTCAGCGGTTCAGCCTTTGTCATACTAACACGAAACACACTCCAAATTTAAATTTTCGTAAAGTTAGGACCGTAACTTTTTGAGATAAGGCACTGTGGTTAGCAAAATCCTCTCTTGAAACGATGCAGTGTTTGTCACACTAACACCAAACCAACTTCAAATTTAAATTTCGTAAAATTAGGGCCGTACTTTTTAGAGATAAGGCAACGTGGGGATTAAGACTCTTCCCCCTTCCAACGGTGCAATCTTTGTTATGCCAAACCCCAAACACCCCAAAATTTAAAATTTCGCAAAGTTTCGCGTATAATCTTTCGAATATTTAAAAAGAATAATTTAAATAAAATATTTAATGATTTTAAATTACAGAAATTAAATAATTTATTTAAGATTAAATAATAATTTAAATTTATATAAAATAATTTTTGTTTAGTTTTTAAACTAAAAAATTAATACTTTACATATTTAAAAATTTAACATTAAATTTTTATTTTTATCTAACTTTTTTATTTTAATTTTATTTTTAAGCTAAATAAAACAAACTCTATAAAGATTAAGATACATGTAATCTGTGACAAATGTATTGAAGATATTTGAAAAAAAGTTCAATTTCGTTTTTAAGGATTTTGTTTTCTTGTTGGTTTTTTAAATTACCTATTAATTAATGTTTCATAAAAATAAATTTGCATTCTTTTAATAAAAACATTTCACCTGGTGCAATTTTAAAATTCTGTACTTAGTCTATTAATTCCATACCTGCCAACATTTGAAAATGATAATTAGTAGCACACAGATTTTAAATAGATTGGATGGTTGATTGGTTCATTTTTATCATGCGACACACGAATCCTGAATGAATAAATGTTTGTATAATACTGTATTTTCTTGCATATAATCCGCGGGGTACTATTTTCAGCCCTGATGAAAAAATTTCCACAGATAATATGCACTGCCGGATGCCAGACGCCTGGCTTTATTTGCCACTGAAATCCAGCCACATTATGTTTAATGCCCCCCCCCACCTCAGATTAAACATTTTTTAAAAAGTTATTATTTTAACCTAAATAATTTGCATTAGTGTTCATATATAATGAAAAACCGTTTAAGAAACAAACATGACTTATGAAACCAGGTATAAAATAATTTTATTCAAAATGCAGAATTCCTGTTATTACACTATATTCAACCAGCCATTAAAATTCAGCAAAAATAGTACCTATTAAATAAATATTTTTTGTTGTGTGTTTGATTATGTGTATAATTTTAAAAAATATAAATTATAATGATTGCAAAAAATTCTAATCTTAGCATTGGGATAATTGTTTTAAAAATGTTAAAATATAAATATTAAACACATTCAACGGTTTCTGTAGGCATTTGATCATGGATTGGTAGGGGAGGGGGAGGGGAGGAGGTAAAAAAAAAAAAATAGTGAGAAATATTGAACAACTCTACTTAGGTTCTAGCATCTAATAAAGTAAGTTTAAAAATAACATTGACATTTATGTTGCGGATGAAAAAAGATTAGAAATACCAAGGCTTTCGTGAGGCATTTGTTTGCTGATCGTTAGGGGGTGGGGTGGGGAGCGAGGAGGGCACAAAAAAATACACGAATGAGAAATATTTAACAACTCTATCTCTTTATACATTCTAGAAGCTAATAAACCAAGTTTAAAATGAAAATTGACATTTATGACATGGATGGAAAAAGATTGAAAATCGCAAGGCAAAACGTCAGAAATGTTGCAGTTTTGGTGCTAGATAAAAATTCGTAATTTTGAGCCGATTTTCGTAGCGCCGTAGTTTACGGCCCAAATTCGTAGCAATTACGAATTATTCGTAGCAGTTGGCAGGTCTCTAATTCGTAAGTTGCAATTATTTTAATGAAACATGGGAAGAAATATTTTTTGGGGTTGGATAAAAATGTGTTTTTCCTTTTTGAAATAACTTTGTATTAAAGGAATACACATAAATTAAGAAAATGTGCCAAAGATGTCTCGCTAAACGCTGTTTAATTTGCACATATCCAACAAAATGTAAGTCCGCAGGGGTTGCGGCGAGACGCTAGTTCAAGGGGACAGTACCAAAGCGTTATACTAGATACGCTTTGGACAGTAGCATGACCGTGAGATAGAGGTCTGCACGGGCCGGGCTTGCGGCCCCAGTCCGATGACGGCTCGGCGCTCGGGCCGGGCTTGGGCTTAGTTTTTTTGTGTATACTCGGGCCGGGCCGGGCCTGAATGAAATTTTCTCCGGGCCGTGTTGGGCCGAATTTTTTTCTCGTTTCCTCGTTAATCAACGAAAAAGGAAAATGATAAAAATACTTTTTTAGTCATTTATTTAACATAATTTTACAGTTTGGTATGTCACATAATGTTTGTTCTATTTTGTTAAAAAACAAAACTGTAACTTCTTTTTAATTGTTTATCAGTCTGTCTGTTCGAAATCTGATTTTTCGCAAATATTTTTAGCATGCTTCGAAATTAATATATTTTATTTAAAGTAATATTAGATGTTTTCCTATTCAAAATAGTATGCATGTCACTATCAGTTTGCGTACATGTACATAACAAAATAAATTAGATACGTTACTGTGTAGAAGGCTTTGTTTCCTATGATCTGTGGAGTTTAGGTGGTATGAAGGCTATAAAAATCCTTCCGTTGTAACTTTTTCTGTAAGGCTCCTTTTTCTTTTCTCCAGTGGATGAAAGTAGCATCATTCTTATCATGGTCAAAAACAATTTTTCTATTCAATATGACTGGATTAACATTAAAGTTTTCTTTACCGGATCACATGAAAGATTCGAATACATTACGGTATATAAGAGGAAAGTGCATTTTTAGTAGTATTAACCAATTTAAATGTCTTACTGTATTGTTTGATGAATGCTAATATTTTCGATTTGACTTTCTATTTGTCTTTGTGCCTTGTCTATAATAATGAATTTCTGTTTATATATAATTATCTTGTAAAAGTTTAGCAGTTTTGTTAAGGATCGTACTATTGTTTGGTTATGTAAAACCTCTGAAAAACACATACTAAAAATCTTTTTCATAGAAGGGCATGTATTTTCTTTGTTATTTTACATATTTTTGAATCGGGCCGGGCCTCAAAATTTCGGCCCGTGCAGACCTATACCGGGAGACACAAAATGAACCAACCAGCATGTTTCCTTGAGTTCACTAGAAATGACTCGTCAAATCTTAGATTTTAATATCCAGCTTCAACTCAAACATCTCACACAGAAAACGACGCGTACGAAACCACAAAAAATAAAGGTTTGACATATACTTGTGATTGATTATTAGTGGTTAATGCATACATTTATAATTACGAAATTTTAAATACTTCGTGGTGTAAGTAAAATGATTTGTTAATACGCATTTACAGGTTACAGATTACAAAAATTACGTATAGGAAACGCACTCATATAGTATAATATTTTCAGAATTTTCTTTTACATTTTAGAGTCTATGAATAAACTTGTAAAAATTTATGTATTTATTTATTTTTTAAGACCGAATCAAACTGAATTTAAATAAATTAATGAATATAACTCACGTGATTCTAAAGTAATTATTCTGGTAAACTTTCCTAGCCGATAAATTTTTCTACTTCTCTCTCCATAGAAAAGTAAATTAATAATAATATATGTATGAAGAATAATTTAGTTTGAAACACCGAATATTTCTAAATGTTAAAAAACTTTATTTTAGTGCATTTATGATTAAAAACAGAGTATTGCGTCACAGTAAAGAAACTGTACTATGGCTCAGTACAATGCAAATAATTCATTCTGCTAACAGCATAAGAGATTTCTTAGTTGTTTCCACGTAGAGTTGACAAAATTTTTAATTTATTTTGGAACACGTTTAGTCCTGTCTTTATTTTATACCATTTTATCTGAAGATTAATTTTCTCCAATAAAACAAAAACTGTTATAATATAAGGGAAAAAAAAAAAAAAAAAAACGCTTAAAATAACTGGTCTGAAAAGAAGGTGGGACTAACAATGCCGTAGAATAAATCAGAAATGTATAGTATGAGTAAACTGAAGTAGTTAAGGCGGAGCTTTAAAAAAATAATAATAATAAGGGTCGTACTCTCCGCCCTTTCTCAGGACACTTTCAAATATTATAAATTTACGCCTTTTTCATACTTGACAAAATGATCATTAATATTCCGTTGTGTTGCTAGTATCGCCCCCAGTAAAGTTTTAGAGTAATATTCTGCAAATGTAATTACGAAAGAAAATACTACAAAAATATACTTGTGTGAAAAATAACGCGGATAAACAATACTACGGAATTTTAATTAGGATGTTACAAGTATGCTTTTTTGTCACTACTAATTGCATGCAGAAAATTTCTGGATATACCTATAGCATGTGCCCAGATTATCGAAGGTAGAAATTATTTTATAAAATAGTGGTAGCAACAGAGGTTCGTACTTTCCGCCCTTTATTCAGTACACTCTCAGAGATATAAAATTTTTGCCTTGAGGTATATTTATAGTACTCTTAGGATACTGTTGTATTGACGCACCTGTGACAAAAGCCATGCATCTTCCTCTGCTTAAGGATGGAACTAATGATGCGCGAGTCCTAAAATTTATAGTAATGTGCCATGATTATACAGGGTAGAGAATTTATTATGAAATAGTGGTAGCAATAAATTTTAAAATTTCTTATTCCTCTGAGTGTCCTAAAAAAGGGTGGAGAGTACGACACCTGTAATAAATAAATGAATAAATAAGCCTTTGATTAAAGAAATTAATAAAACTTTGAATCCGACATTATAAAAATAACTAAAAAGTGATCATGATATTCACTATATTTAAGAATAAATATAGTATTTAAAATATAATAAAAAGTGAAAAATGTAATATTTACAATATTTTTCACATAAAATGCTCCTTTATTGATGTTTACATTGTGTGTGTGATTCCGAGATCATGGAAGAAACTTGGAGTTGAGGAAGCAAATAAACAAAGAATTAAGAATTTTATTGTAAGCCATGTCCCGAAACGTCATTTTAACACTTTCGCGAAAGCCGACGTAGTTTCACGCCATTTGAAAATCTCTGATTCCATAAGTTGGCGTTTTTTTCGCAATTTGTATGTTATTTCTCAAAAATAAATCCAATATTCATATTTGTACTATCAGTATACTATGGATATAAATGCTTTGATTAGAAAGGGTGTAACTATATTGTATATCCATTTGTAAAATAAATGTGAATCTGGAAAATTTTGTTCTGAAATATTGTAAATGGGGAGAATAACGTCCACAGGCGGACCTCACTGTGAAAAAGACAAAAATATGCGGTCACGAAAGTGTTAACAAGCACTTTAAGAACTGTATGTTTTGTATGTTATGTATTATTCCCTACTAACTCCACCTACTCAGTAAATTTTAAAATTTGTTTTCTTCATTATTTCGCAAAATCATGCACTATGTTCGTATTATTGCAATCACTGCGTTAAAATACATCCATAAAAACAGAATTTATTTGTTTATGTAAACATTGGCATATAAAATCTCTTTTGAGAAAAAATGCACTATTGGAGAGCCACGCCTGTATCCATGCAAAATCTTCAGGATCTTAAAGCGTTAAAATGACGTTTGGGGATATAGGTTTCTGTACAATTCTGAATCTTTCTGATGTTCTCTTCCTCCCTCCCTTACAAGTTTATCTCATGATCTCGGAATCAAGCTATATACATAGGCGTAGCCAGCTTTTCATGCGGGGGGGTGCCCAAATTTTAATTTGAAAATTTCAGCATAGATATACATACATAGTACACATATCTTTATACGTAAGCGTGCGTATGAGTATTTTAATATACGTGTATTCAAATTCATATATATGTCGGTAAATGTACATAATAAATGAATTATGTTATTGCGTGCACAGACATATAATATATATATATACCGGGTGATCCAAAAGTCAGGACAAACTTTAAAAATGAATAATTCGAAAACGAATCAAGATACAAAGATACGGTTTGCACCAAACGAATGGAAAAGAAGCCGGGTTTTGTGTGGCAAAGAAAAAAAATAGCTCTGTTGGCGACCAACAGATGGCGCTGTCGTATTTCTTATGTAGGATTATGCAAAGCAACAAACGATATAAAAAGGAACAACTACAGCAGGTAATGGTAGTCGAAGCTTATATGCATCGAAATATCGCATTCTCAGTCGCTACTTTAATCACGCATGGCCTCCAAGATCTCCCGATCTGACACCCTGTGACTTTTGGCTGTGGGGATTCTTGGAAGTCAAAAGTGTACCGCGACCAACCGGCATCACTAGCAGCACTGAAAATGCCATCCGCCAAAATGTGTCTGCCATAACGCAAGAAATGCTACTAAATGCTGTGAACGATGTGGTGAATCATCTCACAACTATACTTCTGAATGATGGACATTGAACAGTTACTGTAGTAGTACTAATTAACTGTAATTAAGCTGACTTGTAAGTTGTCAATATCTTTTTTCAGTTGTAAATCATTTTTTGGTGAAATAAAACACTATAGCGCCATCTGTTGGTCGCCAACAGAACTATTTTTGTTTTCCTTTGCTACACAAAACCCGGTTTCTTTTTCATCCGTTTGGTGCAAACCGTATCTTTGTATCTTGATTCGTTTTCGAATTATTCATTTTTAAAGTTTGTCCTGACTTTTGGATCACCCGGTATATATATAAAATAATGATATAATTCAACTAGCAGAACTATCCGACGATTCTTGGGTTGAAGTAGTGTTTAAAGAATCTAAGAGAAATTTACAAAGATTCTGATTGTTCAGAAGTTTGAGGTAAATGAAATTTTCCATTGTAACAAAACATTGCAGGTGAGGCTCTGAGACAATTTTTAGCACTACAATTTCCACAAACATTTACCAATTTTCCTGCGCTGACGCTGACAATACTTTGAGACGCATAATCAAAAGTATAATCATAGTTAAATGTACACTAAAAACTAATTAGCAACATCCAATACTTGATAAATTGTATCATTTATGACGTTTTGGCATCAGCTTGAATTCAAATATGCTGTTGCCCTTCAGTTTCTTCTTGTTTTCTCACCTCTGTCTGTTGAGCATCTGCACGATACCTGTCTAGTCGAAATACAACAATACTTTCTAGTGTCTTACAGCTTTCCTTTTACCTAGTTATTCCTGAAATATTTCTTGAATTTATATAAGATGTGGCTGTTGAATAATTTCTTGCTGCTTCTTCCTCTGTCATATTCGCTCTCTTTACAGCAGAAGTCTTTCCGTAGAAAAACTTTTTTTGGAGGTATAACAGATTCATTTTTTTATAGGTACTAAACGTAAGATTTAACTAATTATATGACTGTTGAGTTTTATAATAAAATGTTGATATTTAGAAAAAAAATTTAATTAAACTATTTTAATAAAATTCATATTAGAGCCATTTAAATTGAATGTGAATCCCAAACAATCAATCAAAATTAAAAATTTTGATTTTAATGTAAGTACTGAATTCAAAACCTAAAATTATTAAATAAAAATACAAAGCCGATGTTAAAAATCAAATGTTTAATATTGTAAAGCTATAATGACATCAATTTTATTTTATTTTCATTTTATTTTTCCACGCGTAAAAAAATATTCATTTTTTTGTACCATAATGATAATTATTATTATAATTATAATAAATAAAGGACATGTATTTTTTTTTTTTTTAATCAGCTCCGTATTTGTTTATAATGTTAAAGATAACATAAGGTTTTTTTTTTTTTTTAATTAATCGTTTAAACTAATCCGGTTGAAGTAAAAAATGCAGCATTAGCTAGATTTTGTCTTGCTTAATTAGTGTAAAATTTTCAATAGTGATAGGATGAACGAACAGTGTAGTTCTGCATCGAAAACTAAGAAATCCAAACTGATTCATAAACAGATATAGATTTATACGTATATATAATGTCAAAAATAAGTTGAAAAATAAAGAGTTTTGCACACATTTTTGATGGAAAAGTAGAATTTAATTTAACAAAATGGAAGGGACGAGGTCAGAAATGAAACTTGAGACTTTTGATATAACCCGTCAGTGCTCGACAAACTGAGCTATACGGTTGATATACGACCAATACTAATCAAGCATCAGATGGAAATTTTCATCTGATTTGCAAATAGAAATCTAGGCTTTTTTACATAATGAGGGATTAGTATGAGCCAGATCTTACCCGTGTTTCAGTTGGTTATATGTGAATCTTACTAGAATACAATTATATTGTGGTAAACTCTAAACTGTGGTGACTAGACTATAATATGAAAACTTTAAGAAAATCGCAATAAATAAGCTCATAAGGTGATATTATCAAAGGCAGGGAAGGGTACGAACGCAGATAGAGCATTTCTGTCTCCGATTGGTCTCTGATCATCAGCTGAACGGATTGCCAAATGACGATCGCACATATTTCATAAACAACGCATAGACTTGAAGAGAAGCAACGAAAGGAACTCACACCATCAAAATCCCACAGAAAATAAACACAAAGTAAAGTTAATGTATCGAAGCTGAAAAAAGGTGACAGTTGAGCAGAATGCCAAATGACCATCATACATCAGAAGTGCATGAAAAATGGCATAAAATAGCAAGGAAATAACAAAAGAAACTCCTTAAAATAAAATTGCGCAGAAAATCAACTTAAGGTAACACATTTGCCAAGCACTATAAGTGAATGAGGGGTTCTGCTTTCGAAGCTGGTAGACGGGTGGTGCCGGGTTCGAATTCAGATCAAGCCCATCAGTGTAACCGTTGTGAGTAATTTTCGCCCTAATTTGAGTGACAATTTTCGATAAGCTTAAAAGAAACGCAATTTACATTCCCTTAAAAGTAAGGAAGATGCGCTTCATTACAACGTTTTTTGGGTAGATTTTTTTTTTTTTTGGGGGGGGGGGGAAGGGTGCACATATATTTCTGAGGTGTGGTGTTTTACTGCACCCAGCAAAACTATTCATTTAACGAATATAACTGTATTCTTAGAACATTTTAGGCTGTAATCAAACTAAAAACATTTTTTAAATAATTCAGAGAACTTTTATCCACACCACTTTTTGAAGCTTACCGACTTCAATTATCATTTCAAGTTCCCTCCGCTTATAATATGCATTCAGAAAACTTAAAAAATTAAACTAAATTAACCAATGAGAAGTTCCATCATCAAACAATAAAATATTTGAATTTTCTTTTGCATATCCTTATAAACAGGTCCCATTTGTCCAATCTCAGTGAGAAATATCATGCAGTATCATAGTTCCATGATATTGGGATTAAATACGATTGTGAGTTCTTTGCAACTGCATTAGTATCTAGGCTTGGGTGAAGTGTTGCTCACGGAGAGGGGACTATCAAGGTTCCTAGCTTATATTCACGAAAGTTTTTTTTTTTTTTTTTTTGGGGGGGGATGGGGATGCTTTAAACAGCTAGGTGGCCGAAACGCTCTGTTCAAACTTGGCACTTCTGATGCACCAGCTCTGAGAGCATTGCCGCATTTGGTATTTAGGAGCAGCAAGAAATACAGTGAATATATATACTTACTAGCAGCCGCTTCGCTGGTCGCTACATTTAAGTGAATTCTCAAATTTCCATATCATTATTAATAGAATCTCAAACAATCAAAAAAATAATAACAATAATAATAAATAAAAATAAAAATCACTGAAATTAGATGAAACCTCAGCTAAAATTCCACTGCGTTAGGTAGGGATTTTTCCGCTCGCAACATGAGGATTCGGGTTTCCATTGACATCGGCAGCGATTTACCCGCAATTCACCTTCTCTCTTTCTCGCGAAAATTAATCTGAGATAATTTAAAAATGTGTTTATTCCCCTCCACCCACCGCTAGGAGGAAAAGGAGGGGATTTTCATAAAACTTAGTTATACTCATAAAGAATCCACGCACTAAAATTTGTGACTGCAGCTTTCATAGATTTCCCAGGACAAATTTAGCGCTAAAAGGGGATCTCGAATTTGCCTCCTTATAACGCACCCCCCCCCCCCCCCCCAAAAAAAAAAAAAAAAAAAAAAAAAAAAAAAAAATGAAAGTTGCAAGAAACCAAAAAACGGGTTTTTTGAAATATACTGAGGAAGACGCATGGCTGTTTTTAATAACTTTATACCACATTTGGTATCTACTCAAAAATCCGGAATTTCAGAAATTTCCCTCTGAAAATCAATTTTTCTCCCTCCTCCCCCTTAAAAATACAAAAATACAAAATCGCAGAAAATTTTATTTACGTATTCAAGTCTAGTCGCTTCATGTGCAATTTCTTCATCGTAAAGTAATTTGGAGCCGAGTTATGCTTACTAACGAGTTTTTGACTTTCAGCCCTCAGGGTAGGAACAGAGAGGGAATTTTGGAAAATTTGATAGGTTTACTTTTAAGCTGAGTACAGACCTATATTCTTGCCAAATGTCGTTGAATTGTGTCCTGACATTCTCACGTGAAACCCGGACAAAAATAGTTAACACATGCACTGACACACAATGCCCCCCCCCAAACACACACATAGAAAGTCATTTTCCGCTTTCAAGATGTCTAAAACGGGAAGATATCGCAAAATTTTTTTATTCTAAGAAACTTACAAACAAAAATCTGTTTTTATGAATATACATTGAAGTTTTTGGTATATTTTTCTCTTCCTTAAAATTTTACTTACCAGTGGCAAATAAATTGGTGGAATTCCCCCCACCTGGGTGTGCATGAACGGGGGGGTGCCCGGGCACCCAGGGCACCCCCCCTGGCTACGCGCATGATATACTATATAGAATACAAATAGATAACATTTGTTTTGAAGTGTCTGTAAATGGTATTTTTAGAAAAGAAATTTAATAAATATTTTCAAAATACAAAAGCTATATATAAATGCAGGATGCAAGAGTTTCCGTCTCAAGACGGGACTCTGACACCAGTAAAAGTACTGGTGACATTAATATCTATCATTTCATATACAATCGCAATAAATTACCGAACTTATATGATACAAACTGTTGATAAAAAATAGTTATGTAGGACCTGTCTCTTTTTCTCACTAGTATAATTTTAGTACATTTTTCTTCTTACTTAATCGTAATTACATATTCAAGAAAGTTTAATCAAAATCTGATTGTTGTTAAAAAAAGGCGGGGCTAACAGTATTTCAGAATAAATTATAAATGTTACCAGTAATGATATTATTCTGGATATTTGAATAGATAATTTTAAAGTAAAAAAAAAAAAAAACTAAATGAATAAAATAAAAAGAAATCTTGTATTATTCTCTCTCTAATTTTTCCCCCCTCTTTTCATATTCTCTTGTTCTCTCTCTCTTTCTTTCTTTTTTTTAATTTATTTATTCATGTGGGTATTTAAAAATAGTTTTATTAAATAATTTCTATATTATTTCCAATGTGTTACATATATAAATAGAAAGTGTCGGACTGAAATTCCGAAAAGGAATAATTAAACAATGTGTTTCGGATACATGATAATTTTCTTTCGCGAAATTTTTTTTTAATGAATTTCGAAAAGTGACTCCCAGAATTAACAGTTGATAAAGCATCGGGATGGGTGGGTGAATTAAAAAACGTCCTCTTTCAAACGGCGCAAACTTTGTCATAGCAACACCCAATAAATTCAATTTTTTTTTAAATGTCTGACCATAACTTTTATGAGATAAGTCCCAGAAAGTTATGGTCAGAAAAAAAAAAAAAAAAAATGTATTATTACCCTCTATGTAAGATAATCCCCCGTTTCAGCGGTGCAGTCTTTGTCATATTAACACCAAACCAACTCCAAATTTAAATTTTCGTAATGTTAGTACCTTAACTTTTCGAGATAAGGCACTGTGAAGAGCAAACCCTCTCATCAGACGATGCAATCTTTGTCACAGTAACACCAAACCAACTTTAAATTTAAATTTCGAAAAATTAGGGCTGTAATTTTTCGAGATAAGGCAATTTGGGGGTTAAGACCCTTCCCCCTTCCAACGGTGCAATCTTTGTTACAGCAAACCCCAAGCACCCCAAAATTTAAAATTTCGCAAACTTTCGCGTAATCTTTCGAATATTTAAAAAGAAATAATTTAGATAAAATATTTAATGAATTTAAATTACATAAATTAATTAATTCATTTAAGATTAAATAATAATTTAAATTTAGATAATACAGTAAAATCCCGTTTCAACGAACTTCACGGGACCGCAAATTTTATTCGTTGTAACGGGAATTTCGTTGTAACGGAATTCAATAGAAAATTAAACATTTCAATTCAGATCCTCATATCATAGTTAATTATAAAAATAGTAGTATAATACAAATTAGTAGATAATTAATTATTAAAAATAGTAATAAAAATTAGTAGTACCTTCTAATAACGTAAAGTTAGTACTAATACAATGTATAATATTTTTTATAGAACTGAAAAATTGACTTACCACCATTTCAATGATCTTCAAATTGTACAAGAAAAAATTTAATGCAGAAAATCAGTGATTTTTTTTTTGTACAAGGGAGTTTGAAGCTGCGGACAATACAAAATTATGTACATGATTAATATTAGAAAAAATGTTATCTGGTACACTGCTCTGTAAAGAAATAAAATTGCGCACTCTTTCTAAGCTTTCTAAGGCTTCAGCAGATGTAACTTTTGAAGTAGTAATAACCTCATTTTCTTCATCTTCAGAACTTTCTTCATCATTTTCTAAAATGCGATCATCAACAATAGACTGCACAATATCTGTCTCTGTTAATGAATAACAAGTTGCAGCATTGTCATCTGCAGTTAAAAAATCTTTAAAGCTTATGCTTTGAGACACACCAGATTTTTCTTTTACTAAGTTCCAAACGGATTCGATCTCATATTCGACTGTCTGCTCCTCATCATGTAGTACATCGCTAGATCCTTGAGCCGTCGATTCTTTATTTAAATCCTGGTCAATCTGCGCGTGTTTCCAACAGTGGGCTATTGTTTTCTGGCTTATATCATCCCACGATCCACAGATCATATCAATTGCCTCTTTCATGTTGCACTTTCTGTTTACGTTATTTTGCAGATCACAGATAATGCGTTTTAATAACATAGTTTTGTATCGTGATTTTACGGCTCTGATAATGCCTTGGTCAAGAGGCTGAAGTATTGCTGTACAGTTAGGCGGGAAATACTCTACACGAATGTGATTCAATATAGGAGGATCATTGTGTGCTGTGCAGTTGTCTATGAGTAGAAGAATTTTACGTTTTTGTTTTTGCATATCTTTATCAAAATTTATCAGCCATTCATTAAAGAATCCTTGCGTCATCCATGATTTTTTGTTGGCTTTGTAGATGCATGGTAAGGACTTAAAATTTTTGAAACAACGGGGTTTTTCAGATTTGCCGATTATGAGTAATTTTCGTTTTTCTGTTCCTGATTTGTTGCAGCAAAATAGGGCTGTAATCCTTTGTTTGGAAAGCTTTCCTCCAATACACTTGTCTCCTTTTAACGCTAAAGTCTTCCTTGGTTCTAACTGAAAAAATATTCCGGCTTCATCGGCATTAAAAACATCGTTAGGACTATACGCCTTGATTAATTTTAGTACTTCACCTTTACGCCATTCGTTTACAGATTCAACTGGGACGTCTTTTGTTTCTCCTGAAATGCATTTTGCCACTATACCGTATCTTTCTCGGAATCGATTCAACCATCCGACACTGGCTTGAAAATTTTCAACGTTTAGCATTCTTGCAAATTCCAAACCTTTTTCTCTAATTAAAGGGCCACTTAGAGGGATGTTTCTAGAACGAACATCCATAAACCATTTGTAAACAGCACTATCCACATCTTGAAACTGGGCATTTCGAATTCGTTTTCTGCTTGGATCAAAGACTTGAACTTGAAGTTTTTTCAAAATGCTTTCTTTTTCTTTTAGAAAAGTGGATAAAGTAGACGGCGAAATTCCATATTTGCTAGCAACATCAGATTTTTTCATTCCTTTCTCAACTTCAGAAATTATGGTTTTTTTTTCTTCCAATCTAAACTGTTTTCGCTTAACAGCCGCCATTTTATGACCTACTGGTAAGATGAAAATTTTCAAACTGATTTCGAGCTTTGGGAATTCCTTTGCGAAAGTTATTCAGGTAGGGAGGAGAGGGAAGGGGGAATGTGCAATACTCATTTCACGTTTTGTTAAGTTTGCTTACATTGGTTACAGCTTACTTGGACTTCCAAGAAAAAGGGGTGGAGAAAAGGGGAGAGCGAACAAAGGAACATTCCTTCTGCAGTGAAATGCCTATGCACACCTGTTTTACAACAAAGCTCGGAGAAAAGCGATTGCTTTAGAGATAAGCTTGATTGTCCCTAAGACTAGGCATCGAAAACAAAAATTGTCAAGCGATAAAAATGTACAACTGAAAGTATTTGCCGTGTCATATTATTTCGTTCTAACGAGATTATAAAAAATTGAATATTTCGTTATACTGAGATTATGTTAACATTATTTGAATACATTTCAAAACGGGACTCGCTTGCATTTCGTTATAACGGGATTTTTCGTTGTAATGGAATTCGTTGTAACGGGATTTTACTGTATAATTTTTGTTTAGTTTTTAAACTAAAAACTAAATATTTTACATATTTAAAAATTTGATATTTAATTTTTATTGTAATCTTTTTAATTTTGATTTTATTTCTAAGCTAAATAAAATAAACTGTAGAAAGATTAAGGTACAAGTAATCTGTAACAAATGTATTGAAATTATTTGAAAAAAAGGTCAATTTCGTTTTTAATGATTTTGTTTTCTTGTTAGTTTTTTAAATTACCTATTAATTAATTTTTCATAAAAATAAGTTTGCTGTTTTTTAATAAAAACATTTGACCTGGTCCAGTTTTTAAATTCTCTACGTAGTCTATTTATTCGTAAATTGCAGTTATTTTCATGAAACGTGGGAAGAAATATTTCGGGGGGTTGGATAAAAATGTGTTTTCCCCATTTGAAATAATTTTGTATTAAAAGAATACACATAAGTTAAGAAAATGTGCCAAAGATGTCCCGCTAAACGCAGTTTAATTTGTACAAATCCAACGAAATGCAAGTCCGCAGGCGCCGCGGCGAGACGCTGGATCAAGAAGATAGTACCGATTTGGACAGTAGCATGACTATGTGACACAAAATGAATCAACGAGCATGTTTCATTGCGTTTAACAGGGCCGACTACGTCAAATGGGCATATAATCCAGTGTTGCCAGATGTAGGGATTTCTCCCTACAGTAGGGTTTTTTAGCTCTGATTTTGACGTAGGGGGGGATATTTTTTTTAAATTCTGTTTTGTAGGAATTTTTATATTATCTGATGAAAATTTTAAAATTCTCTTTAAAAACGCAAAAAGTTTTTAATTTATCTGTAAAAAAGTTGCTTACAATACCTTGTTTCTGATACATTATTTTATTACAGATTGATGCGAAGTGGAACATTTCATAACTCAGAATTGCCAACATCTATAATTTATTCCAGTGTATTTTTAGTAACGCCCTCTACTTCTCGTACTTTTACTACATTTTATAAGAGTTGTTTTCTTCCTATTTAATCTTAGTTACATACTGGGGAAAATTACTCAAGAAAATTAGTAAGGGAGAAAAAAGGGCATTATTATAATTGCGCCGGCATAAATTAAAATAGTTGGAAAATTTGCATATTTTTTAAATGACCTCCCTTTTATTATTATTACTATTATTCCGAAATGGTAAATTTATTATAAAATTTTAATAAAAAATATAACATTTATTTAATATTTTCATATAAATAACATCAAAGTTTTAAAATAAATTAGACTATAAGTCATGTACATGTTCAAATTAAATTTCATCGAAATGCCAATTGTCAAGTTATTTGTAACTTGTATATACCCACCTCTCAAATAAAATATATTTTGCAGTACAAAATCTTAATCGTAAATATATTATACAGATCTAAAAGTGTATTTTATTTTGTTTTATGTCAAAATTCGTTGTCTTTCGTTTTCCTTTCTGTAAATTAGTCTTTTCATTTCTCTTTGATGTGATCACACCACCCATTTCGGGTAGCCACACCCCCTAAGGAGACGGAGTAAGGTACCTATCAAGTCGATATTTGCTGGTTTAACATTGATTATTCATTACTAAATTAAATTTATTAGGTAAGTTTGATGCGAAAAGTTGTCAAATAAGACTAGCTGTTTGATTTAATAATTTAATAAAATAAAGAGCTGACAGTATTAAATTTAAACAATTTATAGAAACATAGTTCATTTTATTTACTGTGTTTTCACAAATATACATTTGTATACATATATTAGGTACCCGTTTTTATTTGTCCGTTTGTTTCAACAATCAACTTATGTATATTTTAATAATAATGGATCATGTTTTTTTGTTTTAATGCTAGAAAATATTAAAATAATATGATTTTATATAATTTCTATTAATAGTTTTGAATTGTAGGGTAAAAATATTTTAACGTAGGGAATGTAGAGATTTTTTCTCTATGAAGCAGGGATAGTTTAAAATTTCATCTGGCAATACTGATTTAAACTAACTAGCAGGCAACGCCCGCTTCGCTGGTCCCTATTTTTAAATGAATCACTATAATGAATTCTCAAAATTGCATTAATTTTTATCACATGAAAAAAAAAGAGAAACAAAATCTGAGTAGGAAAAATGTCGCACCGGGTTCTCACTGCCTTCGGAAAAAATTCCCAAAATGCTCTAACTCTTATTTCTATTATTTTCCCCCTTCGCCCCCCCCCCTCCTGTCTATCCTAATAATTTTACAAATTTGAAAATATCCGCAATCGATTTGTAAGTATCAAAAACCTCTATGCACCAGTTTTGAACGATATATCTCTATTTTTATTTTTTTACCGCTCTACTCCCCCCCCCCTCCTCCCAATAATTTTAAAAATTCGAAAATATCCGCAATCGATTTGTAGGTATTGGAAACCTCTATGTACCAATTTTGAATGATCTAACTCTATTTTCTTTTTTTTTGCCCCTCTGCCCCCCCTTCCCGGCCCTCCTAATAACTTTACACTTTCGAAAAAATCCCCATTCGACTTGCAGGCCTCTAAAATGTATCTGTACCGATTTTGAACGGCCTAACTGTATTTCTATTTGTTTTTTACCATAGCCCCCTCTTCCCGCCCCACCTAATAATTTTAAAAATTCGAAAGTATCCGCAATCGATTTGTAAGTATCGAAAACATCTATATACCAATTTTGAACGATCTAACTCTATTTTTATTTTTTTGCCCCCCTCTCCCCTCCCCCTTTCCCGGCCCTCCTAATAACTTTACACTTTCGAAAATATCCCCATTCGACTTGCAGGCATCTAAAACCTAACTGTACCAATTTTGAACGGCCTAACTGTATTTCTATTTGTTTTTGCCCCATAGCCCCCCCCTTGCCGCCCCCCCTTCCCGCCCCTCCTAATAATTTTACAAATTCGAAAATATCCGAAATCGATTTGTAGGTATCGAAAACCTCTATATACCAATTTTGAACGATCTAACTCTCTTTTTATTTTTTGCCCCCCCCTCTCCCCCCCCTGCTGCCCCACCTGGGGGCTGAATTTCTAAAATTCCAGAAATTGGTTTTTAGATATTAGCATCAGCTATATTTTAGAGCAAAAACTTCACGCATATCTATTTTTTTGTTTGAGATATATAGGATTATGCGAATTCACGTTTTTACGCATGTGAAATCACGTTTTGCCCCCCCGCCCCCCTTGGGGACCGAATTTTGAAAATTCCAGAAATTGGTTTTTTGACATTTGTATTAGCTATATTTTAAAGCAAAAAATTTTACGGATATCTGTTTTTTTGTTTGAGATATGAAGGATTTTGTGAAATCACGTTTTGCCCCCCCCTCCCCCCCTTGGGGGGCGAATTTTGTAAAATCGCTTCTTAGTGTATGCCTACGTCATAGAAAGAACATTGTCACAAAATTTCATGCTTCTAGGTCCAGGGGTTTGGTCTGGGCGTTGATAGATCACCCCCTCACTCACTAACTCACTCAGGAAGTGTTCTTTTATATATATAGATATCTCGCACACTGCCAAAATTGACGTGTACGATACAGCATGAGAGGGTCTAGAATATTCCGAAATATATGCGGCTAATTCCGGTATTTATAATTAAGAAATTTTAAATAATCCGTGGTGTCATTAAATAATTTGTTCAAAATGTATTTGTTAATACCCATTTATAGATTACAAAAAATACATATAGCATACGCACTCATATAGTATAATATTTTCAGAACTTTTTTTTTTTACACTTTAGAGTCCATAAATATACTTGCAATATTTAACGTATTTATGTATTTATTTATTTTTTTTTTTTTAAGACCGAATCAAACAGAAAATTAAATAAATTAATGAATATAATTCACGTGATTCTAAAGTAATTATTTTGGTAAACTTTCCTAGCCGATAAATTTTCCTACTTTCTCTCTATATATAAAAGTAAATTAATAATAATATACATATGCAGAATAATTTAGCTTTGAAAAACCGAATATGTCTAAATATTAAAAAACTTTATTTTAGTGCATTTATGATTAAAAATAGAGTATTGCGTCACAGTAATGAAACAGTACTATGCATCAGTACAATGCATATAATTCATACTGCTAACAGCATATGAGTTTTCATAGTTGTTTCCACGTAAAGTTGACAAAAATTTTAATTTAATCTAGATTACGTTTTGTCCTGTCTTTATTTTATACCACTTTATATGAAGAATATTTTTCTCCAATAAAACAAAGACTGTTTTAATAGAAGGGGGGAAAGAAAACGCCTAAAATATGTGGTCTGAAAAGAAGGTGGGACTAACAATGCCCTAGAATAAATCAGAAACGTGTAGTATGGGTAAACTGAAGTAGTTATGGCGGAGCTTTAAAAAATAATAATAACAGGGGTCGTACTCTCAGCCTTTCTCAGGATACTTTCAAATATTATAAATTTACGCCTTTTTCATACTTGCCAACATGCTCATTAATATTCCTCTGAGTTGCTAGTCCCGCCGTTTTTTACACACCAGTAATATTTTAGAGTAATATTCTGCTAATTACAAAAGAAAATACTACAAAAAATATACTGGTGTGAAAAATAAGACGGGTTAACAATACTACGGAATATTAATTAGGATGTTGGCAAGTATGATTTTTTGTCACTACTAATTTCATGCTGAAAATTTCTGGATATACTTATTGTAATGTGCCCAGATTATCGAAGGTAGAGATTATTTTATAAAACGGTGGTAGCAACAGGGGGTCGTACACTCCGCCCTTTATTTAGTGCACTCTAAGAGCTGTAAAATTTTTGCTTTGTGGTATATTTATAGTAAGTACTCTTCGGATACTGTTGGATGGAAGCATTTGTGGCAAAAGCCACGCAATTTTCCTCTGCCTACGTATGGGACTAACGAGCCGCGATTCCTAATAATTATAGCACTGTGTCATGATTATACAGGGTAGAGAATTTATTATAAAAATAGTGTTAGCAATAAATTTTAAAATTTCTTATTCATGAGAGTGTCCTGAAAAAAGGGCGGAGAGTACGACACCTGTAATAAATAAATGAATAAATAAGCCTTTTATTAAATAAATTAATAAAACTTTGTATCCGACATTTTAAAAATAACTAAAAAGTGATCATGATATTAACTATATTTAAGAATAAATATAGTATTTCAAATATAATAAAAAGTGAAAAATGTAATATTTACGATATTTTTCACTTAAAATGCGCTTTTAATGATGTTTACTTTTTCTGTGTGAATTTGAAGAAGAAAACAAACAAGGCTTCAAGTATTGTATAGGAATCCATGTCCCCAAACGTCATTTTAACACTTTCACGACCACTGACGTAGATTCACGCCATTTGAAAATCTCTGATTCCACCGGTGGGCGTTTCTTTTGCAATTTGTACTTTATTTATTTCTTGAAAATAAATCCTATATTCATATTTGTACTATCAATATACTAAGGATATAAACGCTTTGATTAGAAAGGATGTAACTATAATGTGTATCTATTTGTAATATAAATGTGAATACGGAAAATTTTGTTCTGAAATATTGTAACTGGGGAGAATAACGCCCACAGGCGGACCTCACTGAGAAAAAGATAGAAACTTGTGGTCGCAAAGTTTTAACAAACACTTTAGGAAGTGTATGTTTCGCGCTACTATTCTGTACTAATTCCGCGTACTGTGTAATTTTTAAAATTTGTTTGCTTCATTATTTCGCAAACTCATGCACAATGTTGATATTATTGCAATCACTGCGTTAAAATACATCGATAAAAACAGAATTTATTTGCTTATGCAATCATTAGCGTATAAAATCTCTTTTGAGAAAATATGCAATATTGGAGAGCCACGCCCATATCCATGCTAAATCACATTTGTTTTGAAGTGTCTGTAAATGGTATTTTTAGAAAAGAAATTTAATAAATATTTTCATAATACAAAAGCTATATATAAATGCAGGATGCAAGAGTTTCCGTCTCAAGACGGTACTCTGACACTAGTAAAAGTACTGGTGTCAATAAAATCTATCATATACAATCGCAATAAATTACCGCACTTATATGATGGAAATTATTGATGAAAAAATAGTTATGTAAGACCCATCCTTTTTCACACCAGTATATTTTTAGAATATTTTTCTTCTTACATAATCGTAATTGCGTATTCAAGAAAATTTATGTAAAATCTGACTGTTGTTAAAAAAAGGCGGGGCTAACAGTGTTTCAGAATAAGTTATAAATGTTACCAGTAAAGATATTATTCTAGATATTTGAATAGAACAATTTAAAAAAAAAAAAAAAAAAAAAAAGATATAAAATAAAATGAAAAGACATCTTGTATTATTCTCTTTATTCTGTTTTCCCTTTCATATTCTCTTTTTTTCTCTCTCTCTCTCTTTTTTTTTTTTTTTTTTTTTTTTTTTAAGTTTATTTTTTCATGTGGGTATTTAAAAATAGTTTCATTAAATAATTTCTATAGTATTTCCTATGTGTTACATATTGAAATAGAAACTGTCGGATTGAAATTCCGAAAAGGAATAATTAAACAATGTGTTTCGGATACATGATAATTTTCTTTCGCGAAATATAATATGAATAAAATGAAATACGACTTTTATTTCTTTCCTATTAGTTTTAAAAATTTGAAATTGTTAATATAATAATAATAATAAAGTAGGAAGGATAGAGAGTTCTCTAAGATACTCCTAAATGACATCATAGTTGTTGATCGTGGGTAAAGAACACAGTAGCGTTTTAAATATGAGTTTTTATGGACGTTTATTTTGTCAACATTTCAAACTTATTAAACGTCTATTAAATCTTTTTTTGATTCACTTTTTCTTTTCCAATAGATCCCATAAATAAGAAAAAATACCTTACAATTTATGAGTGATTTAACTTTATTTTTTAATCGCACTCATTAAACCTTCTCAAAGATACTTTCACTATGACTGCATCCAATAATATTACATAATTTATTAGTGAGGCACGATTTTGAAGTCTTTCGACATATATTGGGTAATAATAATTTATCTACTAATTGAGATTTTTTTTTTTTTTTTTTTAAGTTTAAAATGATTAATTCCCAAATGGTACTGCAAAGCATGTCAGCCCATCCTAAAATTTTATCATGTCATTTTGCTTCACTTTTTCCAGAGTCCATGTTATCCATACCATTTCCTAGCCACTAGAAAATCGTTTACATTTTTTTGGCGAAGCATAACATATTCTGTTAGAAGTGCAGTTGCCATATTTTATAATCTATTTCGGAACATTCTTAATGCCTGTCTTTTTTCATTCCCGTATCTTGAAGAATAATCGTCTCCTATTTAATTCATGCCTGCCAACATTGCAATCGCATTTGCCTTTGAAGAGTACTCTTTAAACATTGAGCGGTTCTGGAAAAAAAGGGCGGTACTAACAATTTTATAAAATATTAATTAGGATATTGTCAGGTATGTTAATCTTAGTCACATACTGGAGAAAATTATTCTATAAAAATTCAGGTATTAACAGTACTTCGGAATAAATTAAAAAAGTTGGCTACTCTGGAAATATGTAAACGGAATTCAGAATTTTCTTCCGACTAACTCTCTCCCCACTTTTTTATTTAATTTTTTTAAATTTTTTTTTTTTTTTTTGCACAGGTGCAAATTGCAGTTTTCAATTTTTAATTCCTTCAGGATCGGTGAATTGTACTTTAAACCACCTAATTTTAATTTTCAATTTAAAAAATTCATCCCGGAAATTTTTAATAAAATTTTACTTTTTTGACTTAGCCGAAAAAGTTCCATTCATTTTTACTTCCATTACCCTACTACCGTAGGTAATGGAAGTATTGTATTCGGTCTGAAAATTCGATATCGGGTTTTCACCTGATTTACACGTTTTAAGGTGCCCTGAGTCCAAAAAAGTGGTTTTTGGCAATTGGTCAGTGTGTATGTATGTGTGTGTGTGTGTGTGTGTATGTATGTGGAGAATCTTCTGGCTACTATAGCTTAGAAACTAATAAAGATAGAGCTACGAAATTTTAGAATTGAAATACGTCTGGTGTACAGATGAAATTTCCAAATTTTGGTGAAAATTGAAAAACCGGAAGTGGGACCGTAAATCCGTATCTCAAAAACGGCTCTAACGATTTTCTTCAAACTTGCTATATAAACACTCTGTTAGATGTCCTTTCGAATGATATAGTTGGTTAGTTCAGGAAAATTGATAGGCGTCCTGTATAAATAGCTCAATTTCAGGCCTCGCAAAGGCGTTCCTTTAAAAACGGTTGTACGGATTTTTTTCAAACTCGCCATTTTAACTCACGTTTAAATATGCTTTTGTATGTAATTATTGTTTTCCTGTCAATAATTGGTTTTTTGTCAATGTTGGTATCTCAAAAATGGCTCTTAACGATTTTCTCTTTAGGTCACTTTTATGTTTTCTGATCACATTATCTCTCAAAAGTGCCTATAATACGTGTAATAGTGGGTAATGGAAGTCGTGTGGTTGTTTCACACCAGATTTTTTTTACCATGCTTTTATTAACTTTGATTCTTGTTTGTTTGTTGTGTGTTTGTCAGGGACAAATCTTGCAATCGATTTTTCACTAACTTCCCGACTAGCTAGATATTTGAAATTTTCATTACAGCTCACAACACGGTGACAATACATTTTTCGAATAATTTTAGTCAACTATTTCAAGTCCCGTTGCCTTCGACACCGCTTATATGATTCGACAGAAAATTTATTCAACTAACTTCCCGACTAGCTAGACATTTGAAACTTTCAGAATAGTTCAGAACACGGTGAAAATGCATTTTCTTAATACCTTTAGCCAACTGTTTCGGGTTCCTGCTGCCTTCGGCAGCGTTATCAGTACAAAGCTTGCAATCGATTTTTTACTAACTTTCCGACTAGCTAGACATTTGAAACTTTCAGGACAGCTCACAACATGGTGACAATACATTTTTCTAATAATTTTAGTCAACTATTTCAGGTCCCGCTGCCTTTGGCAGCGCTTATATTATTCGACAGAACATTTATTTAATTAACTTCCCGACTAGCTAGACATTTGAAATTTTCAGAATAGTACAGAACACGGTGAAAATGCATTTTTTTAATACCTTTAGCCAACTGTTTCGGGTTCCTGCTGCCTTCGGTAGCGTTATCAGTACTAAGCTTGCAATCGATTTTTCACTAACTTTCCGACTGTATGGACATTTGAAACTTTTAGGACAGCTCATAAAACGGTGACAATACATTTTTCCAATAATTTTAGTCAACTATTTCAGGTCCCGCTGCCTTCGGCAGCGCTTATATTATTCGACAGAACATTTATTTAATTAACTTCCCGACTAGCTAGACATTTGAAACTTTCAGAATAGTTCAGAACACGGTGAAAATGCATTTTTTAAAATACCTTTAGCCAACTGTTTCGGGTTCCTTCTGGCTTCGGCAGCGTTACCAGTACAAAGCTTGCAATCGATTTTTCACTAACATCCCGGCTAGCTAGATATTTGAAACTTTCAGGACAGCTCAGAACACGGTGGCAATACATTTTTTAAGTACTTTTAGTCAACTGTTTCAAGTCCCTACTGCCTTCGGCAGCGTTCATATGATACAACAGAAAATTTATTTAACTAACTTCCCGAGTAGCTAGACATTTGAAACTTTCGGAATAGTTCAAAATACGGTGAAAATGCTTTTTAAAAATATTTTTATCCAATTGCTTCGGGACCCTGCTGCCTTCGGCAACGTTTCCAGTACAAAGCTTGCAATCAACTTTTAACTAACTTCCCGGCTAGATAGCCATTTGAAACTTTTATAATAGCTCAAAAGACGATAGCAAGGAATTTTTTTAATACTTTTATCCTATTGCTGGGGTTCCGGCTGCCTTCATTAGCGTTTATATGATTCAACAGAAAATTTAAAAACATGGTTTATAAATTTTTTTTATCTTATAATTATTTTCTTCTAATTTTAATGGCTTTGTACTACGGAAAATCGGCGACGGTCTGGGACTTACCTATAAGTATGGTCCAGAGACATTACCACACAGTTATGTTCCCCCGCTTTGGTGACCCCCTAGAAGTCAAGTTTGCATGAGAACATCGAGAAAATTACGGCCACAACGGATTTTACATGCTTCAGCCATTATAAGTATACACGGGGGTCTTCGGCCGGGTCATTTTACAAAGAAGGTCTCCTTAAAAAGCATACACAGAATATTGTGAAAAAAATTACAGACATTCTACTGCCATAGGTAATAAGAGATCAGTCAAATTTATCGGCAGAATCACACACACACACACACACGCACACACACACACACACAAAAAAAAAAAAAAAAAAAAAAAAAAAAACCTACAAAATAAATAAATAAATAAATAAAATAATAAATGTTGTTTTAAATTAATCAATTATCTGTTTTTCATACAAGTTTGTACAGTATATGTATGTGGCCTTTTATTAAAAATATTTCAGTTTAGCTTTGAAAATACTTTCATATTTTATTTTATTTCATCATTATTATTATTTTAATCTTGTAGGTTGCAAATACTTAAATTGCAGTCAAATAGACATTTAAATTACACATATCTTTAGTTTTAAATGGTAATTGAGATATTTTCTGTATTTTACTAATTGCAAGTATTTATTTTTACTTATAGTTAACATTTAAACGGGTCTACGTCAAAATATCGCCCGTGAAAACATCGCTCGTCAAAACGTCGCCATGACAATAACATCGGCCGCAAAAAACATATCGAAGCAAAAATTTATATACTGATTTGACTTGACATTGGAATAGATATTTTCTAAACTCTTTTCTTGTTTTTTTGTTTTTTTAAATGGATCTAAAGGTTGAAAATTAATACGTGATGATTTGATGTTATGCCAAAACTATTTCTAACACATTTTTCATTAGTTTCTTCCGTACGCTAAAAAATAAAATATTGGATTTGTGAAAATTTTCGATGTTAGTTTTCCAATGGATTTAAGCGTTTTTAGATATTCTGAACATGTTTTGACCATTTAAGAAAATGCATGTGTGTCTGTGTGTGTGTTACCAAAATTTTATAGCTGTATCGCACGAACCAGTGGACGGAATTTAAGTAAACTTGATATTTAGTAAAACCCTTGTCTTAAATTGATGCTGATTAGCTTTAGGGTATATCGCCCAAAAGCTGGCGCTGTTAAGTTATGATTTCCTTACTTTAAAAAATGTATATTTCAGCTTATATAGCATATAAATGCATTAAATTTAACATGTGGTATGGATGTTGTGTAAAACTATACAAATTAAATTTGAATACATATTGGCAGATAATTGGCGCCTTTCATGAGAAGGCAGTATCTAAACTTCTATATATAAATGCACCAAATTTGGTATGGGAGATGTATATGCAAAACTAAACTGATTGAATTTGGGTGCACATCGGTCGTCAGATGGCGCTGATATGCAGCATTATTTTCTATTCAATTATATTTTATGTTATATAAAAGGACAAAGATATATATATATATATGAGATATATATTACGAAAAATTACGCTGATTGAATTTGGGTGCATGTCGGCCGAAAGGTGGCGCTGCTGTTACTTTTTTCTCTGTTAACATTTTGTCTATCAAATTTGGTGCAATTTTTACAAACAGTTGCTGCGTTACAACCATTTGGAAATTTGCAGAAATTAAAAGTAGCGCCACCTGTCGGACGATATATACCCAAAATCAATCGGCAAATTGGAATAATTTATGTATCACAGACCAATTTCGTGCATTTATATAATATAGATATTGAGATATAGCATTTCTGTAAATGAAATGAAATTGAAGTGTATCGGCGCCACCTGCAGCGATAAGCACTTAATCTCAATTCTGAATCAGCATAGTTTTTCGTATAATTCGCCTCACATACGAAATTTGGTGCATTTAATTATTATAGAAACTGGAATATTTGCCTTCTCATAAACGGAATTAAATTGCAGCACAGCATCGCCTCCTGACGGCCGATATGCACAGAAATTGAATCAATGTAGTTTTACATAATATTTATCTCATATACTAAGTTTGTTGCGTTTGTATACCATAGAAGCTGAGATATAGCCTTTCATTAAATTAAGAAAATGGCAACCAAACAGCGCTACCTATAAAGTGATACATCTCAAAGCCAATCAGCAACAATTATGTCACGGTCCAACCAAGTACCAAGCTTTGTTATAATTTCGTGTTTTAATTCTGGAGATACAAAGATCGCTATCATATTATAAACACCACAGACCGATATCTAAAAATGGGCGAATCATTTTCAGAACATTTCAAAATGTGTAAAATTATCAAAAACTAGAATACGAGAATTTCTACGAACAATATTTATATATATATATAGATATATGTATATATATAAGAAAGTAAGTATGGCCATTTCAGAACTTATTCTGTACCATTTTATATAAAAGCGTCAATTACGTTTAACATACATAAAGATTTAATCAGCATAGTTTCTCACAATTAACATTTTACATAAACAATTTGGTACAATTTTCACCAATAGATGGTGAGATATATAGGCAACAGAGAAATAGCAGAAATTGATAATAGCGCCACCTTCTGGCCGATATATACCAAAATCCCGTAAGCATGTATTTTTCATAATATATATATTTAATACACTAAGTTTGTCACGTTTATGTATCATAGAAGCAGAATTATAGTTTTCTCATAAACAAGAAATATTACAGCACAGCCATATCATCTGTCGTCCATTATGCAGTCAAATTGAATCAGCATAGTTTTACACATTCATCTGAAATATCAAGTGTTGTGTATTCATTCTTCACTATAGTAGTTGAGATAAATCGTTTTAATATGCGCTCCTTGAAACGGGATTAGATTGTAGCATATCAGCGCCACCTGTCAGTCGATATGCCCCCAAATTAAATCAACAGAGTCTTACACAATATGCAATTCATTCACTAAGCTTGGTACACTATAGAAGCTGAGGTATAGCTTTTCCTCAACATGGGTGCGCCACCTATTGCGTGATATATCTTAAAAAAAAAAAAAAAAAAAAAAAAAAAATCAGCGCCAATTTAACTTTCAATCAAATATTGAATTCTGTTAAATTCTGACCATTGTTTTGGGAGATACATTATCCACAAAGTTTAGCTAAAGCATACAGACACATATTTTCTACATTTAGCCGAATCTTGTTCTTGACATCTCAAAACATTTAAATTCATTGAAAATCAGAAATCGAAAGTTTTTACCAATCCTATACTTTCTTCCTATGTATGGAGATAAAAGTAAAAAACCCATAAAATGAAAAAAAAGCAGTCAATTACAGTTAACTGTAAGGCACTATGCTTTAAATAAAAAATATGATATCAAATTATAGCTGACAATCATAAAAACAAAATTTACAAAATAAATAAATCAGAGTTTTCATTTGTCTATATATATATATATTTATTATTATTATTATTATTATTATTATTATTATTATTTTAAATTAATGTTAAGTTTAGTAATGTAAAATTTTGATTTACTGACTGTTGTTTAGAAAGAAAAAACTTCAAAATTAAATATTTAAATTGTAATATCTGCATTTTTAGTTCCCCATCATACTATAGGTATAGGGAACTTAGGTAATCGTGAAAAATTTAGACCTCGGTTTTTTGAGTTTTTTATACGTTTTCAGGTGTGAGGAATCCGAAAATGACAAAATTTGTATGGTGTCTGTCTGTAGGGTGTCTGTTAGTGTGTCAGTGTGTCAGTGTGTCAGTCCGTTAGTGTGTCAGTCCGTTAGTGTGTTAGTCCGTTAGTTTGTTAGTCTGTTAACACGATATCTCACGAACAAATGATCGCAGAGAGGTCAGATCAGTTTTAAAATATTACTTTCGATACTGGAAAGAACCCTATTCATTTGCAACATTCGAATTTAAAAACTTCGTAAGTTATGAGAAATCTGCGATTTTCTTAACATGGGAGAATAGGACAAAATTTCACTTAAACGTGCATTAAATGGAAACCTTTTACTGTAAAAATGTCGGACCAGTTTTAAAATATCAGTTTTAATGCCGTAATGAACATCAGTAACTATAAATATGCTACTTTGAAAATTTCGCAAGTTATTGGAAATTTACGAATTTCTTAACATGGCAGTATAGAGCAAAATTTCACATAAACGTTAATTTTGAGAGATATTTTCATCGTAAAGATGTCAGACTACTTTTGAAATACTATTTAGGACACTGGCATGAATATTAATGACTATGAATTTTCCAATATAAAAATTTCGTAAGTTATTGGAAAATTACGAATTTCTTAACATGGGAGAAAAGAGCAAAATTTCACATAAACGTCAATCTTGAGGGATATTT
Source organism: Salticus scenicus (assembly GCA_963930645.1). Taxonomy (NCBI): domain Eukaryota; kingdom Metazoa; phylum Arthropoda; class Arachnida; order Araneae; family Salticidae; genus Salticus; species Salticus scenicus. The sequence goes on from OZ005660.1 coordinate 140,167,883, forward strand.
TCATCGTAAAGATGTCAAACCACTTTTTAAATATTATTTTGGATACTGGCATGAATATCATAGACTATGATTTTCCAATTAAAAAAATTCGTAAGTTATTTGGAATTTACGATTTACTTAAAATGGCAGAATAAGGCAAAATTGAGCATAAACTTCCATTTTGAGGATCCTAAATACATTAGACAACTTCAAAATTATATTTATGATATTTGTTTGAACATGATTGAATACAAATATTCTAATAGGAAAATTTCGTAAATTATTCGTAATTTACGATTTTATCAACATAGCGAAATTGTAAATTTTTCATATAAATATGAATTTTGAGGATTATTGCATTGGAAATAGTAGCATGAAAACTAAGCAACAGAATTGACCCTGATAAAATAAATTAATAGATTAGATTAAGATAAATATAACCATGTGAACGGCGGATAGCCTATTAGGCGGGGATTTCATTCTGTCACTGTATCAAGCTTCGGTCAAATTCTTTTCTTTTAACATGATTATAATATGTCTCCCACTAGCAGTTTATGAGAACATAAATATGATGGGGAACTGAGCAGAGTCCACCTATGCCAACTAGTTTAACTTAGAAACTTGATTTTTACAGCGTTTGGTCAATTCATAGAGATAGCCAGAATTACAAATTTTTGGAAAAATGGGAACAATTTACGGAGTTCTCATTTTCCCCCCAATACCTTAAAGAATAAAATGTAATTATTTTTTATTCCAGACAAGATGTTTGTTATTGAAAGATAATCGTCTGCGAGAGGGAATTGGCAAGAGGTATTGCATCATAACATCGCCGGAAAAACATAAAACAAAGTGAAATTTCATATTTTAATAATTTTTATAACTGTAATAAAAAAATTCTAAAATCTAGTTCCAAGATGAGGGGTCAAAACAGACCTCCGTGTGATTTTTTTTATACTTTTGCCGGCATCCGTTTGTCCACAAAGCGACCGACATACACACAAAAAAATAGACACTTTTTATTATATGAAGAAATAAAACTTATTCTTTGGCGATGTTTTGACGTCTATGTTTTGACGCACGATGTTTCTTCCGGCGATGTTATGACGCGATACCATTAAAACAAATTTTACAGTTTGAAAGATTAAAATTATTTAATTTTTTTAAAAAGATAATGTCTTTGGAAATTAGCACGTACAATGTTGTTTGGATGCATTATAAACAAAATATGGGATATATATAAATGGCACTTACAAATGTTACGAAGAAGAAATTACATTAGAAAAGCATATTGTTAGAAAAAAGAAAAAAAAAAAAATCTGCAGTGACTCTATACGAATTTCTGAACGTTAAATAATTTACGGCTGTATAAATAACTTGAAGTAAGTCAAGTTATTAAATAAACAAAAGTTAATATAATAATAGGGAGTTTAAGCACTTTTCTCCATTGTTTAATTTTACGCTATCGCACTTCAAATAATTTGAGCCCATAGATCGTGATGACAGAGCTGCCAATCTAATCCGGCAAATTGTTTGTACCGCCCCCTTTTCTACACCACTTAATTTTTAGAGCATTTGTTTTCTTCATTCATTCTAAATATATTTAAAGAAAATTACTCTAAAAATTAAGTGGTGTAGGAAAAGGGGCGGTACTAACAATTTGCCGGATTTGGTTGGCAGCTCTGTGATGATAAAGAATATTTCTTTCTGTCCCTGTAAAAACAGAATAGATGCTAGAATCATCAAAATCTACACAGTTTATTCGATTGTGACCTTTAATATGTGTATAAATTTTCAATTCAATCGAATAAGACGTAGACGCTATCGCACTATAAAAAAATTGGGTCCATAAACCCTAATGATAAAGAATTTTTCATTGTATTTCCGTAAAAAACCATAAGGGTTAGATTCACCAAAATCTATATAATTTGTGCGATGGTGACCTATAACATGAGTATAAATTTTCAGCTTAATCTAATACGGCATTTAGACGCTATCGCTCTTTAAAAAATTTGAGCCCGTAGGTCATAATGATGAAGAATATTTATTTGCGTCCCTGTAAAAACACTATAAGTGTTAGATTCACCAACATCTATGCAGTTTATGTGGTGTATTGCACTTTAAAAATTTTGCACCCATAGGCCATAATGATAGAGAATTTTTCTTTGTGTCCCTCTAAAAAAACGATAAGTACTAGATTCCTCAAATCAATAGGGTTCGTGCTATGGTGACCTATAACATATGAACCACGTTTCAGCTCATTCGAACAAGTCGTTTAGGCTCTATCGTGTTCACTCACATACATACACACACATATATACATACATACATACATTGTCGCACAAATAGTAAAAATGAATTGAGGGTACCTCAAAACGTATGTAAACATCAAAATCTCGAAGTCAGATTTTTGACATGATTACAATACTTTCCTTACATATGTATATCCGGAAAGTAATTTATATATGTAGTGTTTAAGCATAGATGCCATTATTTTAATTTATTCCGGAGTATTTTTAGCCCCTCCTTTATTCCATACCACTTATTTTTTAAAGTAATTTTTTCTTATTCTATCGAAGTTATACATTAGAGAAAATTTCTCTATAAATAAAGTGGTACGAAATAAAGGCGGGGTTAAAATACTCCGGAATAAATTAAAATGTAGCATTTATGGTTTAAGTTATGGAAAATTTAAAGGCATTCCTGATGATGCATATCTTTCATCTAACGAAATATCGGAAAATTCCGATAAAAATGAGTATACTACCAACTTGCTTCTTACAGATGTGAAACATAAAGACCAAAAAATTATATATATATAAATATATATGTATATATATCATGAGACTATAAGGTGTTAAATTATTGGCATAATGTGATTTCAAGAAATTCGTGTGGCAATTTGAAAAGTGTTCAAACGACGTTTATATGTGTATGTATATATATATATTAAAAAAAAAAAAAAAAAAAAGTGTGTCATTGGAAGGGGGCGTAGAATTATATCTTCCAATGAAGCATCTTTCAGTATTAAAGCGTATGCTTTAATATTGCAAGACCTGTTTCTCTCCTCTTCCCAATCTATAATTATTATTTAAACTCAATAAGAGCTTAAAAATTTTAAATTTTTACAAATTTCTCTTAAAATTTGTTTTAAAGTTTGAAAAAGTTAACAAAATAAATATATACGGTTGAAAAACTGCAGTATACAAATGTAAATTTTTACGTTAAGTTTATTTAATTTGGCACGTAACGTCAAAAAAGTTATTTGGTGAATTGTATCTAACCAGTGTAATAAAAGGTAAATTATAATAAATAAAAAAAAATCTAAATTTTCAGTATTAATGTGTAATCTATATTTAAATTTGTGACTTAAATTTATTTTTGAATTAATTTTTAGCAATTTAAATTTTCATTTAAATTACAAACTGTAAAATATGTATTCTTTGAAAACACAAATTAGCGCACTGATAAGTTCGAACTTGTCTTAAACCGTACTGACTCTGAGGACCAAACTTCTTTCCTGGATTTAAAAATTAAAAAAATAGATAATAACTGGTTTGTTGGGATTTATGATAAAAGGCAAGATTTTAACTTTAAACTTTGTAATTTAACAAATTGGTTCTTCTGTACTAGTCTTAAAGTTTTAAAAAATATTATGTTCACCCAAATAAACAGAATTAAAATGATTTGCAATAACAATTTAGACCTGAATCTGGCTTTGAAAAATCTTAAAAACATACTAACTGTTAACCGCTATCCTGTTTTCTCTATATATTAAAAAAAAAAAAAAAGTTACTGTCACTGGCGTCAAATTTTTTTTGTCTGCGACAGCATCTTCTAGCGGAGGGCAGGGTACTTAGCGTCATAAGAGGTATCAATGTGTTCAGAATACTCCAAGGCAGACATTTCAGCTGCTTAGAAATTTCTATCATTTTAATTAAAGAAGTTATTAACTAAAAACGACAAGTTTATGAAGGTGCTCTATATGCCATTTTGAAAAAAGTTTCCCCTAGTGACGTTGTTCTTCTGTCAAGAAGTCGTTTTACACGGGAAAATTAAAATATGATCCATGGTTGTACGTACGTAGGTAGGTAGGTAGGTATGTTGGTTGGATTTAACGTCGTACCAGTACTGCGCTATGGGTAATCGGCGACGGTCTGGGACGCACCCCCTAGAGATGGTCTGGAAACAGGCCATCACAATTTTGATCCTTCACGGAGGGTATCCTCCCCCCGCTTTGGTCATTCCCAGAGGTATAGTGGGGATGGGAACAGGGAGGACTTTGCGGCCACGACAAATTTTATGTGCACCCGCCACCATTAGTGTACACGACGGTCTTTGGCCGGCTCAAGTATCGAATCGGCAATCTTCCAATTATGTGCTCGGCGCTTTACCGACTAGGGTACCGCAGCCCGAAAACATGGATGTAAAAAAGAAAAAAATAAATATCAACTTTTTTTCTTTACTTTATGAAAATTAATTTTCTTACACGGGAAAATTAAATATGATCCATGATTGTAGGTAGGTAGATAACTAGGCAGGTTGTGTTTGACGTTGCACCATTACTGCGCTATGGATAACTGGCGACGGTCTAGGACGCACCCCTACGGATGTTCCTGAGAGATGCCACCACAGTTTCGGTACTACAGGAAGAGAATGGCTACCCCTCTTCGGTGGCCTCCAGAGGTATAATTTTGATGGGAACATGGAGGATATTGGGGCCACGACATATTTTACGTGCACCAGCCACAATTAGTGTACACGACGGTCTTTGGCCGGCTTGAGAACCGAACCCGCATTCTTTCAATTACGAACTCCGCGATTTACCGACTGGAGAACCACGGTCCGGATCTAAGGTTGTAAAAAAGAAATAAAAAGGGTCATATACTAAAGCTGTAATGCAAAATGGTCTAGATATTATGAATTTCTTTCTATTAAAAAAAATTATATAAATATTATAGATTTTAATTTGACATTGAATATGAGGAGTCCCATATTTTTCTGATTTTGTCTTGTAGTATGCACTATTAATATTCCTCTTCAGTGAAAGAAAGCAAAGGGTAGGCGGACAGAGCTCTGCCTGTGTTAATAAATAAACTGAGTCGGGGGGGAGGCGAAGCCTCCAGCGGGGGTTGGTGAACGGAGCGAGCAGTTCAGTATTATTGATCACAATCCCACTTAAGGTTTGTTGTTCCATTTTGGGCGACATTTAAGTGATGGTAAGTGGTCCTACTAGCTGAAGCGGGTTCTATGTTTATAACGGGGGGTGGTTTTCAATTTTCCATATTCTAATGATTAGTCGAGTTTGTCCTGGTATGTATTTATATATTCTTGTATTATTTATATTCTTGTATTTTATATTGATGTATTATATTTTGTACTTGATTTCTGAATTTAATTGTTTTTTATGCTTTGTATTAATTAAAATCCGTTTGCTGTATGGTCTTGCTTCCATCCGTGAGAAGTTGGGGGCTAGAAACGTGTTATTTGGTTAAATTACCAGCGTTTCGTCAGAAACTTCTCATTTTCCTTGCCCTACATGGGGAAGCTTCCCTGATGAAGGCGGCCCTCGTGTGTTTTGGGATTAATTTTTCATCTGGCTTTAATTATTTTGCATATATATATATATATATATATATATATATATATATACACTGCTCGACATTAAAAATGCAACAGCAAGAAGGAATGATAATAACGAAATGAAATTTGTTGGACACATACATTATAGTAGGAAGAACAATTGATTAAAATTTCAGGAAATTTGGAGTAATATGTACTGAGAAAACAGTACATAAAGCAGCGACCTCTGTGAGCAACAACAGCACATATCTGCCTAGGCATTGAATCGAAAAGCGATTGGATGGCATGTATGGGTAGATCACTTCATGAAGTTTTAACACGATGCCACAATTCATCGATCGAAGTTACTGGTGAGTGGTGGGGGGCCAGTCGCTTTTCAACGATTAAACAGTCATTTTCATTGGTGCGAGATCAGGAGAACGCGCTGGCCAGAACAACACTCGAACACATTCCGCATTAATGAAGTACCAGACAATTTGGACAACTTTTGGTAGTGCATTGTCTTGCTTAAATGTTGCGCTTCGGAGGCCTTGAACATAGGGCAGAGCTATAGGCCTTAACTCGTCAGAAATGTAATGGCTGGTATTCAGAGTGGCGGGAATGGAAACAAGAGGCGACCGGGACATCTATCCAATGGTACAACATACCATCAATCCAGGTGGTGACTCAGTATGCGGCTACCAAAATTCTGATTACTCTCAAAACTGCATCACTGATATGGGCGCCATTAATGTGTGATCAACGATGAACCTGGACGCAGGGATGGCGTAAAGTCACTTTTCAGACAAATCACAATCCTGTTTACAGCATCAGGATTGCCTTATCCGTATTTAACGGCATTATGAATAATGCACATTGCCAGCTGGGATTCGACATCATCATACTGTCCATCATTTGCAATGATGTTATGGGTTCCCATTGGATACACGTCTCGATTAATTCATGTTCGTATTCCTGGCACTCTGAACAGCGGCCATTAAATTTCTGATGAGTTAAGGCCCGCCCCTCTGCCCTGTATTCGAGGCCTCCGTAGCGCAAAATTTAATCAAGATAATGCTCGACCGCAAGTTGTTTGTATTGTCCGGACCTTCTTTGATACAGAATGTATTCGACTGTTGCTCTGGCGAGCGCGTTCTCCTAATCTCGCACCAATGAAAATGACTGTTTAATCATTGAAAAGCGACTGGCCTCCCACCACTCACCAGTAACTTCGATCGATGAATTGTGGCATCGTACTGAAGCTTCATGAAGTGCTCTACCCGTACATGTCATCCAATCGCTGTTCGATTCAATGGCTAGGCTGCTATGCTGCTATGTGCTGTTATTGCTCACAGAGGTCGCTGGTTTATGTACTGTTTTCTCAGTACGTATTACTCCAAATTTCCTGAAATTTTAATCAATTGTTCTTCCTACTATAATGTATGTGTCCAACAAATTTCATTCCGTTATTATCATTCCTTCTTGGTGTTGCATTTTCAATGTCGAGCAGTGTATATATATACTTTTAACATTGTCTATATTGTAACTACTAAATTAGTGTATTTAAAGTGGATAAAACTGGTAATTTTGAATCCGTATAATTAAGCTTAACTCATCGCTAAATGTTGTTGATTGATGAAAAAAAAAAAAAAAAAAAAAAAAAGAAAAGAAAGAAAGAAAGCGAAAATTTGTAACTTTTTAAACATATCTTACAATGCAAAATACTAACATTTTAAAATAAAATTTGTATTTATTTCCCCCCCCCCCCTCTTTTTTTTTGAACCACAAAAAGTGATTAATTAATAAATAATAAATAAAATATTTTTTATTAAAGCAATCGTCAAATAGAATAAATACTGTGTCCTGAATGGATTCAGAAATAACTATCATTTGAGAATATATGTTTGCATTTTGCTAAAATAAAATTCTGTTCTAAAAGCCGTACTTTAATTCACATTTTTTTTTTTTTTTTTTTTTTCTACAACGATTTTAATTTAACGTGACTTATTAGACGACAGCATGGAGATTGAAAGAATATTCAATTACCATGACGACGACAAAAAAAAAAAAAAAAAAAAAAAAAATTATCTTGGCGATTTAAAATGAAGCTAACCTGCCAAATCTGGTAGTCGTTTTGTCTGAATATTTTGTCTACTCGTAATACTTTCCGATGGTTATTTTTATTTGCCGTCTGACCGCTAATAGCAATTGTCGCTGCTGTAAGCGAACATTATTTTGCATTATGTTGAGCCTCTTAATATTGTACGCGCTTTGATCAAAAGACAAAAAGATAACCAAGGAACATGTTTCCTTGTATTTAAATGTAATGAGCAGTGTTCTCACTTCGGGAATTTTTTTCCCATTTTAGGGAAATTCCGGGTCTCAGAGGGAAAAAAAAGGGAAACGATGTTATGAGGGAAAAATTTCCCTCAACGTAAGAGAGGAATGAGATGTTGTTTTTAGACTGAAAGATCTGATACATCTATTCTAACTGCTTTAAGGATAAGTTCTGAATATATTTTCTGAACACATAGTGATATCTTCTCATTGAATAAGATAGAAAGGCAACTGTCTTCGTGGAACAGATTAGTTTCGAATCGAGCAGGGGAAAAAGCAGCGGTAACCTATTCTTGTAGAATGCGCGACTTCTTGTTTCGCTCGCCTCCAAACAGCTAAACAGATGACAAGACACACCGCTGCAATTTCCACTATGCATAGTTGCCAATATTTTAATTTATTCCACAGCACTTTTAGCTCCGCCTTTATTTCGCACCGCTTTACATATGTAATAATTTACTCCTATAAATAATTACGATAAAATAGGAAAAAATAATTTAAAAAAATAAGTGGTATGAAACCATCGACGAGATATTAGAGTAGACCCCGGACTAGTGACCTTTTTGCTTTCGAACATCACATCCCCAACATACCACTAGGACTGGGCGATACATCGCGAAACATCGATTTAATGCATGCAATTTGAAACCGATAACGGAATTTTTCAGTTGGCGATATATCACAACCGCCACGATTATCAGGAACTCAGCTGTGAATGTATTGCGAGCGACCATATCCAACTTTTCATCCCGTTCCGTGATAGCCAGTAATCGTTGATACGAAGGAGAGGGGATGATACTCGCATAACGCATGCGTGATTGTATTTGACATTGGGTTTATCTGAAATCGCGGCTCATGGCTACGATATGAATATTCGTTATCGCCTTTAATAATCATGATCTTGCTTCATTAGGAACCGATTATCAGCTGAGGAATAACACATGCGTGATATTGATCCCTTCTCTTTACTCGCTGCTACGATATGAATATTCGGAATCGCTATCACAATGTTAATCCAAAACGGTTATTGCCTATAAATAAAATTGACAATTGTTGGTGTCATTAGTTTTGTTCACAAATAACTGAATAATTTTATCATTTATTTACATCCATATTTGTTAAAAAAAAAAAAAAAAAAAAAAAAAAAAAAAACTCTTTTTTTTTTTTTTTTTTTTTTTTAAGGATTTTCGTCAATTTATACTGAATTTGTTTTTAATATTTTAACAGTTATTTAATTTCTTTCAAATATTTTATTATTTCTGATCAATTTAGTGAAAATTTGGTATTATTTATTTTTATAGTTTTATTTCGTTAAACAAACCGAAGCAATTTCTTTTCTCAGGGTACTTATTATTTTCTACGGAGAATTTAATTTCAAAGGCGGGGGCAAGGAAGCGCTAATAACTTTTATTTTAGGAATCTTATTATTCTATAGTATAATAAAATAAATTATATTATTATTTTTATTTAATCGTTCACTTATTTATTAGTTTTTTTGTGTGTAAGTTTAGTATTAACGTTTTGATTAATTTTCTTTTTCTTTACAAAAGACGAAAATATATTGGGTTCATGAAAATTTTCGATTACCAGTTTTCTATGAATATTTACTCATTTTCAGGTGTCATAACACTGGATTCGACCATTTTTAGAAAACGTTTGTCGTGCATCAGCACAATTTTCTAAATACTGTATCTCATTAACCAAAGGACATAATTCAACAAAACTTTATATCTGTTCAACCTTCACTTAAACTGCTATTGATTAGATTTTTGAATATACCGCCTAAATGCATTATACTGCAATTTCTCCATGTAAGAAAAGGCTATATCACAGTTTCTATAGTGTATCAATGCACGAAACATGATATGAATGAGAGTCGGGACGAAAAGCTATGTTTATTCAATTAGTGTGCGTATTGGCTGAGAAGTGCTGCTGCTGTGGTGCAATGGCGATTTATGAAACACTCCAAGCTACGACCATTTGAGGTGTGGTTTGATGACGTCACTATCAAAGGAGGAGTTTATTTTGAATGAATCACGATTCATGGATTCTGCTTCGATTTTCGGTGAAGAAATATTATTTTATGTAATCAATAATCGGCATCGGCACTTCGATAGAAAAGGTATTTTCCCTTATTTTTCCTGGTAAGCTTATTTTTAAACATTAAATTTCTTAATCTATTCGTTTTACATGAATAGAACATTGAAAACAAGCGCGAACGTCCATCTTAATTTAATGGAGACTTGCAATCGACGAATCTACTATAAGGAATGTAAATGCAAAACTAAGGTAAACAACAGAAATTACTGCATTCGAGATTTATAGATATGTATTAGTTATACAATTAAATATCAATGCCTTTACCTGCTGAAAAACATTGTTGATATAAATAACATGTTTGAAATTTGTTTGCTACGTTTATAAAATTAACGTCGTTGTAAATATACATTTGTTTTGTTACGAATATATTCTTGTTTTAAAAATAATTTAGCGTTATTTCAGATTTAAAGATTCTGAATAGATAAATTGAGATAAAAAATATCCATATGTTTCTTTGCAATAAGAAGAGATAAAATTTGCTTTTGTGTTATCAAACTTTTAATGTAATGTAATTAGTTGCTGCATATAAAGCTTTTATTTGTGCTGCTGTTAGTGGCTGTTAATGTTTGAAAGTGTTACTTATACTGGCTATCTGTTTAAATTTTTATAGTTTATTACTCTTATTTCATTTCTATGTGTGTACAATTATTTATCATTACATATATCTATGCTTATCTAAGAAAAGAAACTTCTTTTTTTATTTTACAGAATTGAAATATTTATTTCAACTGAATTAATATTGCCTTATGTATGTGATTATTAAAAATGTACGTACAAAGGTATTATCGATTCAGTTATTGTGAAAACAACAACTTGAAGACTTCACCTAATGAAAGTACCCACCGGCATCTTATGAGGAAAATTCCAGCCACTAAGGGAAAAAAAATAGATGCTAACCATAACTTTTAACGGTGAGTTAGAGAGATTCATTAATTTAGTTACTATTGAATTAGTATATATTTTTATAATTGAAGAAATAATCTGTTTCTTATCAACTTTATCTCTTAATTATATATGGTGTTAATATATAAACTTTGATTTACATTGTGTATTTTATTTGGATTTTTGTAAAAAGTAAATAAAATATTTTGAGAACAATCACTTCACATAAATTGATTTGTTTTATTTTTTTACTGAGATGTGAATTTTTAGGTAAATAATAAAAATATAATGAAAATTACTGAATTATTTATATATTTGTTTGTGTTACTGAGGAATTTTGTAGTTGTAATTTGAAAAGTCATAATAACTGCGAACATGAAATATTTTAGAGGTAATTTTATATAAATTTTATTTCCTATTTAATAATAATTATTCTATTCAGTGAATTAAGATTAATGTTTAAATAAATATTGTGTGAATAACAGATATTTTGCATTTTAAAGATGTGTGTGGTATTTTGAAATGGGAAGATTATATATAAATGTAAATTAATATTGAAATTATCTGCTGCTTTAAATTATCATACATTATTGTATACGTATTTTGTATTTAAAAGGTGATTTTTTTTTTTACATCTGTATAGTCTGTCTTATTTGTAATGGGCGCTTTGATTTTCATGTGCACAAAGCACTAATACATATGTAACAGTAATTACTGCAATATGTTATTTGATACATTTTATGAACATTTCATGCAGAGTGAGGTAGTAGTAACCAATGTTATTTTTTTCTTTTTAATATACATGGTACATGGAGTGTAGATACATGCATAATAACAACTGCTGCAACCTGGGATTTTGTGCATTTATATTGTTCAATCATATATATTTAATGATTTAAATTTTTTATTTAATTGTAGTTGGTTATAATTTTATTATTTTTAAATGAAAATTTCAGTATTTATGTTTTAACCACCTGACAGAGGTTAACTGCTGGCATGTGGTTAATACAAAATATATACATATTACATTACATATATATATATTTACATATGATTATCATAGAAGTAATCCTATAAAATATATTGTACATTCGTACATATTTGTATTTATGTTTATGAACAGCCTGCCAATGACATGCAGTTAACATGTAAATATCAAATTTTCTTTAAAATCTGCTTTGTGGTGATTTGTTTATTTCCAACGCAATCAGTGGCAGACTTACTAACTTTTGAGACCTTGGGACGAAAATTTCACTGCTGCCTCCTAATTGGAGCCTTTGATGTACTGTGGTCCCCTTTTACCAGGGTTGGCAAGTTTCTTCCAAGGTGGAAAAAACCGGCCGGAAGAAATAGGTTTCTTCCAAGTGGAAGAAATGGAAGAAACTGTTTTTCTTAAAATTTATCCTATAAATTGCAGATTTGTAAGATACAGTGGATTCATTTATCTTATAAACAACTTTAAGTAACTTTAATTATACCTATAAAAATTTAATTACATATTTAATTAATAATTATGAGATTTTTACCGAAGTAATCTTTGGTATCTGATGATCACGTTCCAAAATACTCAAAATCCAGTAAAAAAAAAATTGATTTCAATTTAAAACAGTGTAAAGTTTTATAATCTAGACGATTTTATTTCTTTAACTGGTAATAAATAACAGTTTGATCACTTGCTTATACTTTCTGATAAAACAGCTCTTAGCAAGCATCCAGTTAATTAAGAGTACTAATATTCAATAATTACTGTATTACAAAATGTCATCAAAAACTTTATTTTCCTTACAATCATATACAGTACTGTCAACTCCCTCTAATCCGCAGATTTATAATCTGCAAATCCTTCTAATCCGACTCTTTATTTTTCAATTTAAAATAGATAAATACAGTATTTATTGATACAGCTTGTTGGGTACTAGCTTAGAGTTTATACAAATAATTGTATCCTTAACCAAAAAAAAAAAAAGTGCAAATATTATGGCTAATTCCGTAATTATCCACTTGTACTGTTTGAAGGTATAGTAATATGAGATAGTACCTATGCAAAAAATTCTAAAAATATTAGCACTGAAAAGTAAAACCTATCATCTGTATATATTTAGTGTTTGTTATCAAATAACTTATTTTTCTAAAAATATTTTAATATTAATTAGATTATAGTTTTAATTTGACATTATATTTATGCTTTTAGTGTATGTAGTCCATAAATTTTAATTTTGAACATCTGCTTTGTCTTCTGGTTGGTTTCATCCATTTCTTCCAGTTTCTTCCACTGTCCTGGAAGAAACCCAACCCTGCCATTTGCACTTCTTCATTTAAGTTTATTGCTATAAAAAGGCATTGAAGGAAGTTTTCAGATTGTAAAGAGAGACAATTTGCACATTTGCTGTGCATCGCCATTTTAAACTTACTTATTGTGTCAAAATTATGAAAATGAAAACATGAAGCAACGTGTTTCATAATTGCCGGCTCACTCACATACGTTTTGTGCAATGAAACCAGGGTTGGCTTCAGTGGCGGATTTAGGGGGGAGCCCCCCCCCCTCAAAAAAAAAAAAAAAAAAAAAAAAAGTGCTGACATTCCCAATTAAATAGTACAATTGCAAACTTTTCATTGATCTGGAATTACATCTTGAAAAATCTTAGCCCCCCTCCCCTCAAAGTTAAGTTCTGGATCCGCTACTAGTTGGCTTTTTGCCTGCAGAAACTAAACTAGTATATTGTGGCCACCACAAGACTTTCTTCTATATTTTCTATACAAATTCATGCAGTAAAAATATTTAAAAAAAAATACGATTTTTTTTTTCAGATTTTTTTTTTTTTGTTTTTTTGTTAAAAGTAAAAAAAAATCGATAACTGTGTTTTAAATTATCACAGATTTATAGTTCAACCATTCGCTTTAAAGGTATTGACGAGACCTTTCGAAAGATACCGATCTTGAAAATTTACCCGTCCCAGCGATGCCCCAAATTTTTTCCTAATTAACTACTACTATTATCAATAATTCATATTAATTTCACAATCACAGGTTAAGAATAACTGTCATTATGTACATTTATACGAAATTTTGTTCTATACTGCCATGTTAAAAATTTAGAAAAAATACAATCACAGCGCCACCTGTTGAGCAATTGATCCCTAAATCTAATCAGCCCTAGTTTATGTCAGAGGCCAACTAAATACCAAGTCTGGTTAAATTTCGTTAAAAAAAAAAAAAAAAAAAAAAAAAAAAATACGATTTTTTTTCTAAGTTTTTTTTTTCGTTAAAAGTAAAAAAAATCGATAACCTTGTTTAAAATTATCACAGATTTATAGTTCAACCATTCGTTTTAAAGGTATTGACGAGACCTTTTGAAAGATACCCATCTTGAAAATTTACTCCCCTCGAGGGGGGGGGGAAATCCCCCCAGGGGGGGTGGTGAGGCTCCTACGCATACAAAATTTTTTTCCCAGTTGACTATCTCTATTACAAATAATTCTTGTAAATTTCATAATGATTATTAAAAAATAATTCTCTTTATGCACATTTATACAAAATTTTGTCCTATATCACCATGTTAAAAATTTAGAAAAAGCGGGATAGCAAAACAACCTGTAAGACAATTTTTACCAAAAGTTGATAGACACTAATTTATGTCAAGGTGCAACTACATACCAATTTGTATAAATTCTGTGCAGTAGTTCCTGAGATACAGTTGCCACAAAATTTTGTCACACACACAGACAGACAGACATTTTATAAAAATGTTCAAATTGTGTTCTGGTTCCCTCAAAATGTGTAATTCCATCGAAAACTGCAAGTAAAAATTTTTTATATATCCAATATGTCCTTCTATTTAATATAGAAGAAAGTAATAATTGAAAATGAATTTGTATTTTTACTTTCTTCTATATTCAATAGAAGAAAGTATTGGATTCGTAAAAATTTTCGACCTCGGGTTTTTGATGGATTTACACGTTTTGAGAGCTATAGAACACGATTTGACCGTTTTTAGAAAATGTCTGTCTGTCTGTCAGTCTGTGTGTGTGACAAAATTTTGTGGCAACTGTATCTCAGGAACTACTGCACAGAATTTGATACAAATTGGTATGTAGTTGCACTTTGACATAAATTAGTGCCTATCAACTTTTGGTAAAAATTGTTTTACAGGTTGCATTGCCATCCCGCTTTTTCTAAATTTTTAACATGGTGATATAGGACAAAATTTTGTATAAATGTGCATAAAGAGAATTATTTTTTAGTAATCATTATGAAATTTACAAGAATTATTTATAATACAGATAGTCAACTGGGAAAATTTTTGTGTAAGTGTACGAGCCTCGCCACCCCCCCCCCCCTCGAGGGGAGTAAATTTTCAAGATGGGTATCTTTCGAAAGGTCTCGTCAATACCCTTAAAACGAATGGTTGAACTATAAATCTGTGATAATTTAAAACAAAGTATCGATTTTTTTTTACTTTTAATTAAAAAAAAAACTTGAAAAAAAATCGCAATTTTTTTTTTTTCTTAATCGAAATTTAACCAAACTTGGTATTTAGTTAGCCCCTGACATAAACTGGTGCGGATTAGATTTGGGGATCAATCGCTCAACAGGTGGCGCTGTGATCGTATTTTTTCTAAATTTTTAACATGGCAGTATAGGACAAAATTTCGTATAAATGTACATAATAAGAGTTATTCTTAACCTGTGATTGTAAAATTAATATGAATTATTGATAATAGTAGTAGTTAATTAGGAAAAAAAAATTGTGCATGTGGGGACATCGCTTCCCCCCTTGGGGGTACTTCCCCCCAGGGGGAGGTAAATTTTCAAGATGGGTATCTTTCGAAAGGTCTCGTCAATACCTTGAAAATGAATGGTTGAACTATAAATATGTGATAATTTAAAACGAAGTTATCGAATTTTTTTACTTTTAACGAAAAAAAACCTGAAAAACGTAATTTTTTTAAATTTTTTTTTTTATTGTTACTGATTGAATTTTTATAGGAAAATATAGAAGAAAGTCTTGTGGTGGCCACAACATACTAGTTTTCTTTGTATACATTTTACTTATTAGTGCTAGAGGCCTATTTCAGTCGGTACAGCGTTGTCGAATTTTTATACGTCACTCTTAATAGTGCTAAGGGCCTATTTCAGTCGGTTTATTGAATAGGGATTTATTGAATGAAGATTTTGTAGATAATTTGATTACTCATAACGAAGGTTACAAGTTTTTAAAAAATATAAAAAATTCTCCCAAGGAACAACTTTGACATGAGTCCCCCCAAGGCACAACTTTGACATGAGTCCCCCCCAAGGCACAACTTTGACATGAGTCCCCCCAGGCCCAACTTTGACATGAGTCCCCCCCAAGGTACAACTTTGACATGAGTCCCCCCAAGGCACAATTTTGACATGAGTCCCCCCCAGGTACAACTTTGACATGAATCCCCCCCAGGCCCAACTTTAACATGAGTCCCCCCCAAGGTACAATTTTGACATGACTCCCCCCTTAAGGCACACCTTTGACACGAGTCCCCCCTAAGGTACACCTCCCCCTCATTGGGAAAAAGAGAAAAAACTTTGTTTTGCGGCTATAAGACAGTTTGGACTTCCAACGTTATTTGTTACAGTATCTGCAGCTGAAACACATTGGTTTGATTTAATGAAAACTTTATCATGGAATTTAGATCGTCACGAATTAACTAAAGAAGAATTTGTCGATATTAACAAGTTTAGCAGTAGGCCTCTGGCACTAAATTAAAATCTGTCAATGTCAGATTTTCATGTTTTAAATAATGAAATAATGTCGTGTCTGTATAATTTTTTTTTATATTTTTATATTCTGTACATATTAGAAAGAAAATCTTAGATTATGTATTAAAATTTTTTAATTAAGAGTAAGTTAAGTTTTTCTAATTTAGAAAATCAAAAACTTTAAATATTGAACTTTTTTTTTCCTCTTTTTACTTCCTTATACAAAGTATAAGGAAGTATAGTAAAATCATTTTTTTTTTTTTTTCCTAATACTCTCATTGTTCCTTACTCGTTCAGCTTGTCTTTCTCAAATCTTAAATCTTAATCCCCTTTCAAATGGCCTCCTCTTTCGGTTTTAATTATTGTGTGCAGTACTAACTTTAGCGGCTCCCCCAGCGTTTTTTTTTCCCCCTCTCTCCCTGCCTAAATTCAAAATTGTTTTAATTTTATTGAATTCCGGTTATTTCGACTCTCAGCTAGTAAGTGCACTTATTCCAGATTACTTAACATCCTGGAGCGTGTCTGTGTGTTTCCACCATGGCTATCTTGGTGGGTGTGGTGTACAAATCGAGCTATGTGTCCAAAACAGGAGTCGATACCCTGCAATTCCTGAGCTTTGGTGTTCAAGTCACATTGCTGCCCAAAAGTGACGTAGCAGTTCCATCTAGTTCCTGAAGATGATGGATAAAGTCTGAACGAAGAATCTTTGGACACAGCTCGCTCTAATTAGCTACTTGATTACTGTCTGGTGTAGGCAGCTTCCATGCGGTGATCTGGTGATTTATTCACTCCGGCATACAGCATCCAACCCATTAAGCTTGGTCGAGCCCAGGCAGACAGGGGCCGTCCAAAGGTTTCTAAGGAAGTATAGTAATCCCGATTTGCAAAATCGATTTTGTTTTCGCATAGCTCAAAAACGAATGATTGTAGAATGTTGCAAATTTAAATGTGTGACTGTCATGATGTTTAGTTGTATACCTGCAAGCTTTGTCTAAACACGAGCTCTCATTTTAGAGATATCAGTGAGTTTACACGATTTTTCATGATGTCTGTATGTGTGAGTTTTTATGTATCTCACATAACTCAAAAACGGTTGGACGTAGAACGTTGCAAGTTGGAATATAGGTTTGTTATAACATCTAGTTGTGCACCTCTGTTTGTGGTCTTTCTGTGACAATCTGTTTTGGAGATATTTATGAAAATTATATTCATAATGGCAAATATACAAAAAAAACGGCCATTATATATGACCTACCATCATAGAGATTTCAAAATAAGCTAATGGTAGAGCCTGTAATGATATTGTGAAAGTTTTCAACACTTTTGTGTGTAGAAAAGTAATTTGTAAAGGCATAATCAGGTTCTAGTCGATGAATGCATTTTATTTAATTAATTTTCAACCCATAAATAGAGCCCATAATGATATTTTTATGAAAGCTGCCGATATTTTTGCATGTAGAAAGTAATTCCTAAAGGCCTAAACAGGTTCTAGTCGATTAATGCCCTTTAATGAATATTCAGCATGTAGATAGAGCACGTAATGATACTGTTATGAAAGTTGCCAACATTTTTGAGTGTAGAAAGTAATTCTTAATATATAAGCAGGTTCTAGTCAACGAATGAACATTATTTTGTTTTAGTCTTGTTTGTTATTTAAAGAATTTTTGAAGAATTTAGTTCAGCGCTATAAACCAATGAATCTTTCCGGAAAATTCCAGAATTCTGTTCTTATTGAAGTTAGAGCTTCCAAAATTTGGTAACCCTACACTACAAATTTTTGCCGAATTTGGTCGCCAAATTCGATGCCAAGACAAAAATTAGCATTGACTACAAACTTGGCAGCAACATTGTTTCAGAGTAGCCAGAATTAGAAAATACTTTCTCAATTTTAACTGAATTAATTGTTTCGGTAAAATGTATAATTTTTCACCTCTAATTTTCGGCAAAGTAGGCCATCTATACTTGAAGGATTTTCATTAAACTAAGCTATGTATTTGCCAATGAGAGATTCTGTAATAAGCCCATTCCTGAAAAAACTAGTATATTTGTTTGGCGGTATATATAATAATATTATCATCACTTTTGTGGTTAGAGTAGCAATTTTTTAGCTTTTTTTTCAGTTACCTCATACAAAAAGTCAATGTTTTCATAATAATATGTATATTCCAATGTGTGTATAAGGAAGTCATGTGGTGCCAACATCAGATTTTTTAACAATGTGAAATTGAAAGTACAGATTTTCTGAAAATTTTAATATGTACTTTTATTTGAAGTAATTTTATTTTTTAGTAATATATTTATGCAATGCAACGGGGAATTCTAAATTCAGGTGCTTTAGCAAGATACTCCATTAAAAGTGTAAACTTATATAACTGGAGGTTTTTTTTTTTTAAATCCAAATCAAATAGATAGATGGTACATTTAATAGAAATAGTCACAAAAACAACAATTTTTTTTTCTTTCCAAGTGGATTGTAAATAAATAGTCAATAAATGCAAATTGACTCATTCTCGAAACAAACAACTTTCACTTCAAAGAGTAACAAATATTACTAAACAGTCTAACAACTTGTTAAACAAAAGTCATGAGAATTATACGCACTGCAGAGAATGAATATCATTTGTTCCGGAACAACAATGAACAGCTCCTTTTATTATTATGGGAAAGATTAGGGAGAATGTTATAGTTAATTTTGGAAAAACCTACCTCCGAGTAAAATTAAAATAGGGCTTCTATATTTCTTAGACCTGAAGATACTTTTGGCTAAATTTGTTTGCTAAAGTGGCTAAATTAGACTTTCGCAGAAGCCAACTTTTTTTTTTCTTTTTACCTTTACAAGCTACAACTGATCTAAAATATATATATAAATTGTCGCAAAATTTTCATCTGAGGAAAGTTTAAGCTTGAATTTTCTCCTTCGGATATCCATATCTGGAGTGCTGATATCCAGTACCCCATCGGATATTTAAAACTCAGCCGAATAGTTACCGGATATCTGTTTCATCTCTACTCCAAATTATCTCAGTAAGATTAATTTTGATGTGTGGGTTGGATATGCATACACAACATGCACTATATAAAAGATTTTTTTTTAAGCTTTCCCTTCCCCACCCTTTTAAAGGTGGGGCAGAGACACATTTTCAAAAGTAACTCTGCTCCAAATTGTCTTAAGAAATTTTTTTTTGATGTGTTGATTGTTTATACACACTAATAATATAATACAGAGATTTTTGCAAAATTATTTTTTATCTTCCCTGTAGGAATGCAAAAACCCCACCCTTTAACACGTTGAGTGCCACGCAAATTCTTAAAATCTATTAAAATTCCATAATGATTCCTCCTGTAATAAATATAAATTAAGCAAATTTTTAATAATTTTTCAATCATTAAATGTAATTTTTTAATTTATAAATTATTTAAAATTAAGGACTACTTATATTTAGCAATAAAAATACCTTAAAAATATCCTTAAAAAATGGAGACAGCATATTAATTTCAGCCACCATCGTGGCCATCATTAGTGCTGAAACACAACCTAGACGTTTTCTTCTAGTTTCCCGGCGTTGTTTCGTTGTCGCTGCGATTCCTTCGCTTCTCTTCATTTTCTTTCATGAGGTGTTGCCATTCCGGCGGAACTAAATAGTGTTCTCGGTCATTAACAGTTAATGGGTTATTGATAATTTCAATGGCCTCCCTTTTTAAGGCGTAATTGTAGGAGTTATAAGGAGCTATTTTTTTAATGTTTATGGTATTAGTATTAATTGGGTTATTGTTATGGGTAGTGGAAAAGGCGGTGGAGGATTTACCATATTTTAAATCGGCACGGTGCTCTTTTTCGCGTTCATTAATCCTTCAGTAATTTTTTAGTTTTACATCTGCCACCGATGGTTGATGCGACTTTATATCATATTTGACACTGTCAGTCACTGATGGTTGACAGGACGCTCAACGTTTTAATTTTTTATTGGTATACTGCTTTTATTTTCGGGGTAAAACTTTCACTGAAATGTTTGAAGTATAACATGTTCTGTACACTCCTAAAGTTTCAAAATGATTCCTTCAGTACTTAAGAGATATATGACAAAATGTCTAGAATCTAGAATGGCAAGAGATGTTAAGAGATGGGGGCAAAAACATTTTCAAATATAACTGCTCCAAATTACCTCAGCAAGGCCGATTTTTTTCATGTGTCAGTTGTTTATGTGTAATCTTTAATGCATTATAAAGGGATTTTGTAGAATTACCTACCTCTCCTTGTGGCGGCCAAGGCGAAAACACAGTTTCAAGCTTAAATTTGCTTCAAATTACTTTAGAATGGCATATTTTGGTGTGTGGGTATTAAGTAGGGATGAAACGGATAGTGATTTTGCCGGATATCGGATATCCGGAACTCTTCTGCCTGCCGGATACGGATATCCGGTATTAGTTTTGTTTTTTTGTTGTGTTGTATATTTCTTTTCTTTTTCTTTATTTTAAAACAATAAAATATAAACATATTTCATCTACTATTCTTTTAACCCCTTAACGCGCGCTGTCCTCGCTGCGAGGACGCAAAATTTAAGATCCAGCTGCAGAAATTCATCCCGGAAATTTTTTAGCAAAAATTCACGTTTATAACATATCAGAAAACGTCGATTTTTTAAACCTTAAAATTAAAAATTTCTTTTAGTTTAATTTAGTTCATGAATTCCGGTGGCAGTATAATTTAAATGTTTCAAATTGTCTTGCGCCGCAAAGGGATAAAAGCATTTTAAATATAATTTATTTAAACATATTTATTTAATATTCTATTTATTTGTGCAATATTGCCATGAAGAATAAAATTTTAAGCCTAACATACTCATTCCCACACTTGCAATTTTTGGTGAAAAGCAGTATCACAAAAAGATAGGTTTTGTTCAGAATTATAAAACTAAAACTTATTATTTACATATTTTTTACAATACTATTATTAAAAAAATGAAATAAAATATTTTACTAATATAATCACAGTTGAAGGGTTATTTTCACATGAAAACTAATATGTTGTGGCCATCACAAAACTTTCTTCTACATAATTCTATATAACAGCGCCACTTACGGTTTAAATCGTATAAAAGTTTAACCATAGCTTCTCACAATAAATATTTTACAAAAGGAGTTTATGCAATTTTAATCAACAGATGCTGAGATATGCGCTTGTGAAAAATCATAATAGTAGCTCCACCTGTTGGCTGATATATACATAAATAAGGTCAACATTTGCTTTCATAATGGTTGTCTTATATCAAGTTTCATGCACATGTCATAGAAGTTGGGATTAACTCAGCCTATTCATTGGGTAAATTATAGTGCAGTATTGCCACCTGTTGGCCGATATACACCTAAAATAAATCACAATAATGTTTCACAATGGCTGGTTCTCTCACATACCAAGTTCTATGCAATTATACACAATAGAATAAGAGATATAGCCTTCCCCTTTTGGGGGGAAATTTCTGTATTGCAGAGCCACCTACTGGCCAACATGCACCCAAACTGAACCAGCATAATTTCTCATAATGTCTTTCCAACATGAAGTTTTGTGTAGTTATATGAAATAGAACCTAAAATATAGCCTTCCCTAAATTGCAGAAAGCACTGTATAACAGCACCACCTGTAGAGCGATTGGCACCAAAATTTGATAGGCACTAATATATGCCAAGTTACATGTACATATATATTTCTATGAAATTCTGTGCAGTAGTTTCTGAGATATAGCCTTCCTCTAAGTTGCAGAAATCGCAGTATGGCAGCACCATCTGTTGAGCCATTTGCACCAAAAGTTGGTAGGCACTGATTTATGTCATGGTGCAACTACACATAAATTTATATGTAATTGTAGTACGCAGTAGTTCCGGAGGTACAGTTGAACAGAACTTTTGTCACACACACACAGACATCTTTTAAAAATTGGTCAAACCAGGTTCTGGACTTCTTAAAATGTGTAAATCCATCAAAAACCAGAAGTTGAAAATTTTTATGAATCCAATACTTTCTTTTGAGACATTTATAAGAAAACATAAAAGAAAGAAGGAAAAAATAAAAATAGACTAAAAGCTTCAAACTAGTATGTTATGGCCATCACAAAACTTTCTTTTATATCTCTCTATATAACAACGCTACATGCTGTTTAACATGCAGAAGAAACATAATCATAGCTGCTTACAATAAAGATTTTAGATATGGAGTTTAGTGCAATTTTAATAAAAAAATTTTGAGATGTAGCCATGTGGAGAATCACAGAAGATGAGGAACAGCTGCGCCACCTGTTGGTCGAAATACACCCAAATTAAGCCAACTTTCATTCTCATATTATTTGCATCTTGTTTATCTCTTAAATTTTATAGATGTTGAGATTTAGCCTTCCTATTCACAGAGTAAATTGCAACATAATATAGCCACCTATCTACCAATATGCACCAAAATTGAATCAACATGATGTTTTATAAAAATGACCCTTTCCCATACTAAATTTTTAGCAATTATACACGAATGAATCTCAGATTTAACTTCCCAATTCACGGGAAAATTGCAGCATAGCAGCATCACCTATTGGCTTTTATGCAGAGAAATTGAATGAACATGTTTCATAATACTAGACCTCCCTGTGACACACTTTGTTTATTTTTTTAATTATGCACAGTATAAGCTGAGATATAGTCTTCCTCTAAATGGGAGAAATCACAGTATAGCAGCGCCATCTGTTGAGTGATTTGCACCAAAAGTTGATGGGCACTTTTTTTTTTTTTTTTTTTTTTGGTAAGATGCAACTATGTATAAATTTATATGAAATTCTGTGCATTAACTCTTGAACTGCACAAAATTTTTGTCAGATAGCCATTTTCCAAAAATGGTCAAATTGTGTTTTGGTTCCCTCAAAATGCATAAATCCACCGAAAACTGGAAGTTGAAAATTTTCACGAATCCAATACTTCCTTCTATTTAATATAGAAGAAAGTAATAATTCAAAATGAATTTATACTTGTTACTTATTTTATATTTTTATATTCTGTACAGATAAGAAAGAAAATTTTACATTAGTTATTAAAATTCTTTAAGTAAGTGAAGTTTTTCTGCAGTACAAAATCAAAAACTTTAAATAACTGAATTTTTTTTTTTTTTTTTTTTCTTATGAACAATATGAAAGTGAAAGTACAGACTTTCTGAAAATTTAAATATGTACTTTTATTTGAAGTAATTTTAATTTTTTGGGATATATCTATGCAACACAACAGGGAATTCTAAATTCAGGTTCTTTAGTAAGATATTCCATTAAAAATGCAGATTTATATAAATTGGAGAGTTTTTAAAAAAATCCAAATTGAATAGATAGATGGCGCAAGTAATGCCAGGTTTCTGCTAGTATAAATATATGGTCACAAAAACAACAGCTTTATTGTGTATGGAAAACTGGATTGTAAATAAACAGGTTCTAGTCAATAGATGCACATTATTTGACTCATTCTCGAAACAATCTAACAACTTTAACATCCAAGACTAACAATATTACTAAACAATCTAACAACATATTAGCAAAAGACAGGAAAACAGAGTTATATATACACTGCAACTGCAGAGAATAAATATCATTTGTTCAGGAACAACAATGAACAGCTCTTTTTATTGTTATGGGGAAGATTAGGGGGAATGTTATAGATCACTCTGGGAAAAAAACCTAGCTAACTCTGTACAAAATTAAAATAGGGCTTCTATATTTCTTAGACCTGAAGCTACTTTTGGCTAAATTTGTTTGCTAATGAGTCCAAAATCGATTTTCGCAGAAGCCAACTTAAAAAAAAAAAAAAAAAAAAAAAAAGAACTTTACAAGCTACAACTAATCTAAAAAAAATTAAAAAATTGTCGCAAAATTTTCATCTGATGGGAGTTTAAGCTTGAATTTTCTCCTTCGGATATCCGGCTTGAAATTGCCGGATATCCGTATCCGGTGTGCTGATATCCGGTACCCCGCCGGATATTTAAAACTCAGCCGGATAGGCCGGATACCGGATAGTTACCGGATATCCGTTTCATCCCTAGTATTAAGTGTAAGCAATATGCACTAGGAATGCACCGAATATTCGGTTTGGCCGAATCTAAAATTATTCGGCTAGCCAAATATTTGTTTTTGCTGAATATTAAATTATTCGGCTAGTTGAACATATAAAGATTCAATTTTTTAAAATTTTTAATCACATGAAAAAAATTTTGCTATTTTTAATTATCATTAAATTAAGATTTTTCAGAGTAATTAAATAATAGATTATATTTAAATGAAAACAATTGTTTTATATAGTTTCAAGTAAGATTAAAGAAAATTAATTATTAGATACATTAATCATAACAGTATAATGATGTATGTTTCTAAAGTAAAGTAAAATAAGAAAGTGCGCACATAATTCACATATGATGTCATCTAGACATGAGATCAAACAAAGATCACATCCAAATCTAGCAGGAAAAAAGACACAAGTCATAAAATAGCAATTTTGAATTTGTTATTGAAAAATCATATGAAGTGCCCCAACATGCATGAAAAACATCACATCTCTATCCCACAATTTATTCACATGAGAGTGAGAGGCATTTGCGTTAGTTTTAATGGAAGTTCGCCAATAGGTTGTTACTTTTAAATTGATTTTTGTCAAATACTGCATTTCTGGATTGCATTATTATTATTATTATTTTCTTTCGAGTGGACGTGACAAAATATTGTTGTTTTGTTTAAGAAATTTTATACGTTTATTAAGAAGCCTAACAGTTAATAATTTTCTTTGATTGTGAATGCAGCATTACACCATTACTTACATATAGTAATATTTTTTTATATTCATATAAACCACTGTTCCTGTATTTTTTTTTTTAATATTTTAACAAAATTAAAAAAATAAAATATTACTAAATGTAAATGGTATTACTGAAAAAATTTGCAAAAAATTAGGTGATTGATACCTGAATATAGAAGTAAATCAGCTGGCCGAATAGTTACTATTCAGTTTGAAGGATATTCGGTATTATTCAGCTGAGGTTAGTATTTAGTTGGCCGAATATTCGTTATTTGGCCAAAAGTGCTATTTGGTGCATCCCGATAGGCACTGGTGGGATTTTATGGAATTACTAACTTATCCAACTGGGAAGCGGGGAGTAAAAAATGCATAAGTCGTTTCCAAAGGCATAGCTGCCATCCTTTGAGAATCAAAATTAGAGAGGTTTTGTACGCAACATAATTTATACCATAAATACAATATTAATAGTATAGTAATTGTTGGAAATAGAAGGAGCAAATAAAAGGGAAATTTTGCAGTATCTAGAGGCTTTCTTCTTATTGCAAAAACATATGAATAAAATAATAAAATAAAACATGCTAAATTTTAAAATACTGCTAGATTATATTAAATTCTAACCATACTGAAACAATATATACATACATATATTGATTAGGAAAAAAATTTCTTACCTGAAAAACCTATTAATTTTTTCCACATGTTTACACATCCTATGGATATGACATGTAAATATTAATTTAATTGAGGAAAAATAAATAGATTCATTAAGTTCAGCAATAAAGTATAAAAATAATTACATATGTGAGAAATATTGAGCACTTTTATTGCTTTATAGATTTTAGAGTTGCTCACTTTCCGGAGATTGGAAAAGGAGTAACTCTAAAATAATTATAAAAAAATAATTACAGAATAAGAAATATTAAACTGTTTCAATTCTACTTCTAGAATTTAATAAAACAACTTTTAAATTAATATTATTATTTATGTTGCAGATACATAAAGATAGGGAAATAAAAGACTTCTGCTGAACATTTGATTGCCGATTGTTAGTTGGAGATAAATTTGGGGAAAGGGGGGGGGGGGGGGATAATTACATGAGCAAGAAATATTTAATAATATACTATTTCTTTACAGGTTCTACAATCTCATAAAGTATGTTTCAAATGAATATTGACATTTATGTTGTGGATGGTACAAGACTGGAAATTGGGAGCTTTCGTAGAACATTTGATCACCGATCGTTCTATGGAGTTCCTTTTTTTAAAATGTACAATATCCACAACTTTTTTAAAAATGGAAGAAATAAATTCACGGAATTCTGCAAATTAGACAAAAATAAATAAAATAAAAATACATGTGGATTTCTGTAATTTGTGGAAAAATCACATTTCGGGAGAGTTGGCAGCTATGCAAAGGCAATGGAGACATGGACTCCTCATGTTCTAAGCATGAAAATTACTATTAAATGTTAATTTAAGTTTCGACTGATTTTTTTTTTTTTTTATTTTTTTTTTTAGATTTTATGAATAATAATATGGAATTTTGAGAATTCTTTTCAATATAGTTACCAGTGAAATAGGCAAAGCATGCTAGTAAAAAAAAAAAAAAAAAAAAAAATGCATAAACCTGGCACAAAAAAACAGTAATAAACTTAGTAAGCAAACACCATAAACTGTAAAAAAAAAAAAAAAACTCTCATAACAGTTGTTTTGGGTCAAAATAATAGCCTGATCCTTAACCATGTGAAAAAAAATGAGCATAACTGCAGTTTTTTTTTTTTTTTTTTTTTTTCCCACAAGATACCAGATAAGATTTTTTTTACCTTTTAGTTATACAAACACATGGCAAGATAAAATATTTTAATACACATAAAAAAAAAAAAAAAAAAAAAAAAAAAGAGGGGGCTAAGGCTGGCCTTTTTAACATTATCATAAAAAGCATGAAAGTATTTTTATGACAATCATTTTTAATCTGGATATTAATGAATCATTTTATTTATGTAAGTGACTAAATAAATGTAAATAAATAAGTAAGCCAACTAAAATACAAGATTAAAATATGGTATATTTATGTTTTATGGAAAATACCGTTTCAACTAATATATTTGATAATTACAGTGCAATAATTACTAAATATTATAAAAATTTAATACAGTAAATATGAACTACTTTCTGCTGTAGAAATAAGAATTTTTAAGTAAATACAATAAAACAGCTGTACTCAAATTAACGTTTTATTTTGTATTTGTAAGTGTTAGCCAGTGATTGTTTATGAACGAAGACGAAGCCATGTTGTGTTGATTGATTCATGAAAAGAACGATTCATTGAAATGTCAGCTTTGGCTCCTCCTACAGTAATTACGTCTGACCAATTGCTGCTCTCTATTTGCTTAATCTTCGTAGCTGAAATTGTTTCATAAATCGCGGTGCAATGTAACCCTGTTTATGGGAAAGCAATGCATCAAATTCTATGATATATAAATCACCAAACTTAGAATGTGAAATGGATATTTTCAAAAACTATGCTATGATAATTTGACGGTTTGCAGCGGTCGCCAAGAAAGAAAACCTGTAAATCTCTAATTGGTGGTCCTTATATAGAATTAAATCTATTCATTTAAAATGTTTTTTATTTTTGAGTTATTTGTTTTATATCGTAGGTAAAATTTATTTCTCTCAATACATTGTTGCAATTTTTTTTCTGTTGAGTCATCCATTATCAGTCAGTTTATTCAGCCCTCCAAACCAAGAATAAAAAAATATTTTCTTTATTCATGTAGCCATGACGTAAGTTTTAGTGTTATCTCGGGGAAACTTGTGCTTTTTTTTTTATTAAGAAGATTTTGCAAAAGTTTATTGTGCTAATTATGTATTTTGGAAAAAAAAAATTAATAGTAAAATTAATAGCTGAGATAGTTGAATGTGTTTAAATGATATAATACTGCTACTTAAACACGCAGTAATATATGAATGAAGTCTCTGCATATGTGTTTCCATTATCCGTTTTTCTATATTAGTGTTGATATGGTGTTGTACTAATAAGAAATTTTACATATAAAGGAAGTTAGTGTATTCTGTATATTTTATAATATAACTGGTCTGCTTCATTCAATTCAAGCCTTTTTTATATTCAGACTTGACATTTAAATTAACATTATGAAAGGGATTCGAAAATATTTAAGTCCAATATCGTGATACATCGCGGTATCGCGATTTTGCCTTGACAATATATCATGATATTGAAATAGTGACATCGCCCACTCCTACATACCATCAATTCATTCGCCAAACCGAATTTTCTACCACCAAACCGACATTATATTTCAATTGGGTGTAAATTACACACAAACCACAACCTGCACTAGCTGACATCGAAAAGAAGTAACCTGATCCTTGTTATTGATTGAAAGCTGTTCTATTAGACTTTTCTTTGGAGTTTTGGTGGTAAGAGGAACAAACCATTCAAAACATGCAAAATCCCAAGAACCGGTTGCCAAGAAAGCGATTATCGCTAAATGAAGACGTAAAAACCGCAGTGATGTTCTGGGAATTTTTCTTCATAGCCAGTATAGGAAATCCGTACTCTACTAGTATATCTACTCGATGTATGAAATTAAGGAGGAACTAAACATGCTCTGGAATAATTTAAAATTTTGTCAACTCTGAATATGTATAAAAGAAAAGCCAATTTACATACCGACAACTGTTCCAAATTTAAAGCAAGACCCTGAGATGGCGCTGTTATGACTAGTCATTACAGCCAATTTTTTTTGCTCTGCGCGATTAAATTACTATTACTATTATTGTTGTTAATTTCCTCTTTTTATTTATCTGGAATATCATGTAAAAGCTTGATCAATACAGGTAAGTATTTATACGATACGTTATTATTATTATTATTATTATTTTAAGATATAAAATAAAATATTTCAATGTTATTTTCAATTAAACTATTGCTTAAATTTAGTTGCATTAAGTGTTTCAAATATTTAATTTGCATTCATTCATCTTTTTCCTTTTCTTTCTTACATATTTCAAAATAAAAGACAATTAATATATATACAGAGCTGCTAACCTAATCCTACAAATTGCTTGTACCGCCAATTTTTCTACACTACTTAATTTTTAGAGTACTTGTTTTCTTAATTCAACATAAATATATTTGAAGAGAATTACTCTAAAAATTATGTGGTGTTGAAAAATGGGCGGTACTAACGATATGCCGGATTAGGTTGGCAGCTCTGTATATATATATATATATATATATATATATATATATATATACTCCCTCAGTCCCAAATTAGTTGCTACATTTGAATACTTTTGTATTGATTATTGATACTGAAGATTTTATGATTTTGTTTGAACATTTTTCAGAGATTTCAGGGTACTATGCTATCAATCAACAACATATACTTACCGAGCATACCCTACTTTCCTTCCTAAATCAGTTGCTACATTTGAAGTAGGCGAAATCAAAAATAACTTTCGGTGCAGTTTAATAGATCGACACCAGTAAAATTATACTACTACAATGAATATAATGTGATATGCTAGGTGTTTAAAAAAATGTTAACTCGGATGTGAAGTAATGTGAATAAGAAATAATGTGATTCGATCTAATAAAAAAGTGACAGTAATTGTAATTATGAATAATAATTTAGAAAATACCCTAAAGAACAAAATGAACAATAAAGACCGTAACACTGTATTGCAATTTTTACTGCAACATTTGAAAAATGATAAACTGAGTCCTGGTGCAATAAATGCTGCAGCGATTAAATTTAATGTTCATCGTGGTACAATATTCCGTTTGTAGAAGCAGGCAAAGACGTGAAAAATAAATGATGATGAAATTTACAATATAAGTTCACAAAAAAAAAAAAAAAAAAAAGGTAAATGCAGACGAAAAAAGAAAAAGATTTTTCACAGCAATTGAGCAAAATCAAAAATGTCCCAGTAAAACGAAGACAATCACTGCTGAGTTTAGGATGTGCTGTTGGTGTTCCTAAATCAACATTACACAGGATAATCAAGGAGGGAATAGTTTTGAAGCATATTTTATCCACCAATAAGCCAAGTCTAACAGTAAAAAATAAGCTTGACAGAATTCGATTTTAATAATAGCAGGAGACTTGGCGTTGGAATATTA
Source organism: Salticus scenicus (assembly GCA_963930645.1). Classification (NCBI taxonomy): domain Eukaryota; kingdom Metazoa; phylum Arthropoda; class Arachnida; order Araneae; family Salticidae; genus Salticus; species Salticus scenicus. Next base: position 140,198,432 of record OZ005660.1, read on the forward strand.
AAACAGGAATAAACTACTACGTCAGAAACGCCAAAGAAAAATTATTGAGGTGCATACAGCTGTTTCGGTAGCCTAAAGCGTACCGTCTTCAGTGCAAAAAGAATTCTGAATCTGGAGAAGTGCTCTTATATATAGGAGAGGGACCGGATTTAGTTCAACCAATAGGATTACGGAAGAGGTGGGGAGTGTGGCCAATAGGAATTAAGGAATGTGTAGCTGTGTAAACAGTAGAAAAATTAAGGAAATGTGGACTGAATGTAAAATTTCCAACAATCAGACAAATAGGGAACAGCGAAATCACAATTTACAAGGTTTTTAAAATTTTTATAAATATGAAAAGCTTCAAAGAAATCGAGTTCATGAATGGATTTAGGTCTGCAAATTATTTTAGCTGAATTAAATTTAAAATTATGATTTTCCTCCCAGCAATGTTTAGAAATAGCCGATTTATTGGTTTCTTGTTTGCGGACGTAATTCATATGTTCTTTTAGACGAAATTTAAGACTGCGTTTAGTTTGGCCAATATATGATAAACCACACTGACAGGAAATACTATAAATGCCCCAAGAATTATGCATATCAATAGGATCTTTTAACTGAGAAAAGGTGAGTTTATTGGAAGGCGAAAATATTATTTTAAAATCATATTGTTTGAGAATTTTAGCTATGGTTTGACTGGTTTTAGAAAAATAGGGTAAAACAATACTGATATTAGATGTGACTGATTTAGTAGACGAAATACGAGGGAGTTGTAATTTTTGGATAGCTTTGTCTATAATGGAAGGGTCATAACCTCTGTCAATTGCGATGGCTTTCAGGTATTTAATTTCAGATTTCAATAAAATAGGATTTGAACAAATATTAAGGGCACGGTTTACAAAAGTATAGAAAGCAGCCATTTTTTGGTTAGGTGGGTGACATGAACGCGCATGGGGAGGAAGGGAGACTGCAAAATTTTTACGATAGACAGTGGTTGAAAATCCATTTACAGTGCGAGAGACGAGGGTATCAAGAAATGGAAGGGAGCCATTATTTTCTATTTCATATGTAAACTGGATATTACTGTCAATTGAATTTAAGGTTTCTAAGACATGGTCAATATTGTGATGAGATATGTCGATAAGCGTGAAGGTGTCGTCAACGTAACGGGTCCAAAAAGGAAAAGATATTTTCTTAAAAAGCTTGCTTTCGAAATAGTGCATGTAAATGTCTGCGAGAATTGGGGAGAGAGGGGAACCCATGGCTAAACCTTCAGACTGACGATAGAATTTATTTTGGAAAGAAAAAGTGGTTTGTGATAAACAAATGCGGGTAAGAGAAATTAATTCTTGTATTTCGAAAGAGGTGAAATGAAACTCTTTTAATCTATTTTCGAGACAGCAGAGGGCGCCACTTGTTGGAACATTAGTGAAAAGAGATTTTACATCAAAAGAAACCATAGTGAGATTAGTGTGAGGGCAGTTTTGAATATTTTTTGCAAAATTTATGGAATTCTTAACAGTATAACTATTAGCAGCAAGAAGTGGAGCAAAAATTGTGGTGAGAAATTTAGCTAGATTATAGGAAGCAGTACCGATATTAGAGACTATTGGACGAAATGGAATATTGGGTTTGTGAACTTTTGGTAAAGCATAAAATCTGGCACAATTAGCAATAGAAGGGATAAGATGGGATTTAGTCGAGTTCAATAACAAGGGGCAAGATTTTATAGCAGATTTAATTTTATTTAATTCTTGAGGAGAGGGGTCACGGGGCAGAGGAATGTATGGGCCATCATTAAGTAGTTCGGTAACACTTTCGATGTGTTGTTTTTTATCCAAAATAACAATCTGACCACCTTTATCAGCTTTACTAATGATGATATTTTCATTAGATTTTAATTCCTTCAAGGCGTTTTTTTCCGCAGGGCTGAGATTTGATTTAAAATTTTTAGAGTTGAAATTGGCATTATTAAGGATTAAATGACGAAGATTTTCTTTCTGTTGGTCAGTCAGTCGAGAATTTTTGAAAGCTTTTTCAACCGGTGCAATTAACTGAGGAAAAGAAGGAGGTTTAGAAATGGCAAAATTTGAATTGAGTTTGAGAACAGAATATTGACTATTGGAAATATCAGTACTGGAAAGATTAACGATTGCATTTTTATTGACAACAGGTAAGTCGTTCGAATGAATAGGACTCTGTGAATTACGAAGCCGGGTGAATTTATCATGTAATTTAATTGAGTGTTTGCAAGAACGGTTGTCACAATAAATCCAGGAATTGTGATCAATCAACATAAAATTAGGACGTTCAAAAGCTAACTTTAAGTGGAGAAACAATAAATCTTTTTCAATTTTGGCGATGTTGGTACGAGTTTCCTTAATAACTGCACGGAGAATACTAAAATGAGACCTGAGTACTGCTTTGTTTACAAAACTGGAACCAGAAATATTGCATTTCAGTTGAATGAATTTAGGGATAATGCGGTGTCTCTTGCATTGTAAAAGGAATTTTAGACGGTTGAGGGCACGGAACTTTTTAGTGCGTAGACGAATTATTCAGAATTCATTTTGCACTGAAGACGGTACGCTTTAGCCTACCGAAACATCTGTATGCACCTCAATAATTTTTCTTTGGCGTTTCTGACGTAGTAGTTTATTCCTGTTTTAATATTCCAACGCCAAGTCTCCTGCTATTATTTGTTAAGCTTATACGGGCTTAGTTGTGTTATTGGTCTTCTGCTCATATTGTTACTGAGCAACCTGGTCTGAGAAGCTTCATATGAGGGGGAGATTAGGTCAGTAATATTTTGAGCCTTTTTCTTGTTTTCAAAATGTGCAAATTAGTTAATCGTTTCTACCGTCTACGCACTAAAAAGTTCCGTGCTCTCAACCGTCTAAAATTCCTTTTACAATGCAAGAGACACCGCATTATCCCTAAATTCATTCAACTGAAATGCAATATTTCTGGTTCCAGTTTTGTAAACAAAGCAGTACTCAGGTCTAATTTTAATATTCTCCGTGCAGCTATTAAGGAAACTCGTACCAACATCGCCAAAATTGAAAAAGATTTATTGTTTCTCCACTTAAAGTTAGCTTTTGAACGTCCTAATTTTATGTTGATTGATCACAATTCCTGGATTCATTGTGACAACCGTTCTCGCAAACACTCAATTAAATTACATGATAAATTCACCCGGCTTCGTAATTCACAGAGTCCTATTCATTCGAACGACTTACCTGTTGTCAATAAAAATGCAATCGTTAATCTTTCCAGTACTGATATTTCCAATAGTCAATATTCTGTTCTCAAACTCAATTCAAATTTTGCCATTTCTAAACCTCCTTCTTTTCCTCAGTTAATTGCACCGGTTGAAAAAGCTTTCAAAAATTCTCAACTGACTGACCAACAGAAAGAAAATCTTCGTCATTTAATCCTTAATAATGCCAATTTCAACTCTAAAAATTTTAAATCAAATCTCAGCCCTGCGGAAAAAAACGCCTTGAAGGAATTAAAATCTAATGAAAATATCATCATTACTAAAGCTGATAAAGGTGGTCAGATTGTTATTTTGGATAAAAAACAACACATCGAAAGTGTTACCGAACTACTTAATGACGGCTCATACATTCCTCTGCCCCGTGACCCCTCACCTCAAGAATTAAATAAAATTAAATCTGCTATAAAATCTTGCCCCTTGTTATTGAACTCGACTAAATCCCATCTTATCCCTTCTATTGCTAATTGTGCCAGATTTTATGCTTTACCAAAAGTTCACAAACCCAATATTCCATTTCGTCCAATAGTCTCTAATATCGGTACTGCTTCCTATAATCTAGCTAAATTTCTCACCACAATTTTTGCTCCACTTCTTGCTGCTAATAGTTATACTGTTAAGAATTCCATAAATTTTGCAAAAAATATTCAAAACTGCCCTCACACTAATCTCACTATGGTTTCTTTTGATGTAAAATCTCTTTTCACTAATGTTCCAACAAGTGGCGCCTTCTGCTGTCTCGAAAATAGATTAAAAGAGTTTCATTTCACCTCTTTCGAAATACAAGAATTAATTTCTCTTACCCGCATTTGTTTATCACAAACCATTTTTTCTTTCCAAAATAAATTCTATCGTCAGTCTGAAGGTTTAGCCATGGGTTCCCCTCTCTCCCCAATTCTCGCAGACATTTACATGCACTATTTCGAAAGCAAGCTTTTTAAGAAAATATCTTTTCCTTTTTGGACCCGTTACGTTGACGACACCTTCACGCTTATCGACATATCTCATCACAATATTGACCATGTCTTAGAAACCTTAAATTCAATTGACAGTAATATCCAGTTTACATATGAAATAGAAAATAATGGCTCCCTTCCATTTCTTGATACCCTCGTCTCTCGCACTGTAAATGGATTTTCAACCACTGTCTATCGTAAAAATTTTGCAGTCTCCCTTCCTCCCCATGCGCGTTCATGTCACCCACCTAACCAAAAAATGGCTGCTTTCTATACTTTTGTAAACCGTGCCCTTAATATTTGTTCAAATCCTATTTTATTGAAATCTGAAATTAAATACCTGAAAGCCATCGCAATTGACAGAGGTTATGACCCTTCCATTATAGACAAAGCTATCCAAAAATTACAACTCCCTCGTATTTCGTCTACTAAATCAGTCACATCTAATATCAGTATTGTTTTACCCTATTTTTCTAAAACCAGTCAAACCATAGCTAAAATTCTCAAACAATATGATTTTAAAATAATATTTTCGCCTTCCAATAAACTCACCTTTTCTCAGTTAAAAGATCCTATTGATATGCATAATTCTTGGGGCATTTATAATATTTCCTGTCAGTGTGGTTTATCATATATTGGCCAAACTAAACGCAGTCTTAAATTTCGTCTAAAAGAACATATGAATTACGTCCGCAAACAAGAAACCAATAAATCGGCTATTTCTAAACATTGCTGGGAGGAAAATCATAATTTTAAATTTAATTCAGCTAAAATAATTTGCAGACCTAAATCCATTCATGAACTCGATTTCTTTGAAGCTTTTCATATTTATAAAAATTTTAAAAACCTTGTAAATTGTGATTTCGCTGTTCCCTATTTGTCTGATTGTTGGAAATTTTACATTCAGTCCACATTTCCTTAATTTTTCTACTGTTTACACAGCTACACATTCCTTAATTCCTATTGGCCACACTCCCCACCTCTTCCGTAATCCTATTGGTTGAACTAAATCCGGTCCCTCTCCTATATATAAGAGCACTTCTCCAGATTCAGAATTCTTTTTGCACTGAAGACGGTACGCTTTAGGCTACCGAAACAGCTGTATGCACCTCAATAATTTTTCTTTGGCGTTTCTGACGTAGTAGTTTATTCCTGTTTTAGAATTCGATTTTGTTTACATCATGTTCAAACTAATGGATGCTTTTCGGAAATGTTGGATCGTATTCATATCAATGAAAAATGGTTTTAAATTACGAAAACCAGTAATTCGTTTTACAACACCGTAGATGAAACTGAACCTTTGAGGCATTGCAAAAGCAAAACGTTTATTATCAAAGTAATGTTTATGGCAGATGTTCAAAACCAAGACGGGAATCGAAAAAAAAAAAACTAAATATTTGATGGAAAAATTGGAATATGGCCTATTGTCTATTCAAAAAATGCAAAAAGAAACTCAAAAAATCATACAAAAGGAAATACTCTGACAAAAGTTGTAAAAATTATCAACAAAGAAAAAACCCGAAAAATGATTATAGAAAAAGTTTTGCCGGCTATACGTGAAAAATTTCCGAGTAGTCAAAAATCGAGTACTATATACATACAACAGGGCAATATAAAGCCTCATTTGGCAGTAGATGATCCCAATATCACAGAAGAATGTTTAAAAGAAGAATGGAATTTTCAACTACAATGTCAACCTCCAAATAGTCCAGATTTAAATGTACTTGATCTCGCATTTTTTTAACGCAATACAGTCATTGCAACATCAGATGCCCACAAAGAATACTGACAACTTAATCCATGCTGTTGAAGTCGCGTTTTAAAATATAGAAGTAGAAAAGCTTGACAATGTATTTTTAACTTTACAAACATATATGGAAAACGTTATGATGTCAGGTGGAGGCAACTCCAGGGTTCCCACGACCACGCCTACCTTTTTTCAAGGACTCTTGCACCAGAATAAGTTTAAGATAAATTTATTCTTAAATATACAGTGTACACTTAAGAAGAAATTTATTTTTAGATAATACTGGTTATTTTTAGATAATACTGGTTTTTAGATAATAAGAGTCCTTGAAAAAAACATGGGCCGTGAGAACCCTGAACTCGTACAATATAACCCATCTCAATAAGGAAAACTTCGTCGGAAACCTCGTCGTAAGGAAAACAATATCATCTGCAAATTTCAAATGATTTATAAATTCTCCATCAATTTTTATGCCTTTCTGTTATATATATATATATATATATATTGTAAAAGAGTTAACACTTTCGCGACAGCATGTTTTTGCCTTTTTGACGGTAAGCTCCACCCGTGGGCGTTATTCTTTTACATTACATTATTTTAAAACAATGCTTACTGTATTCATATTTATAATATAAGTAAATATACGTTACAATTATACTCTTCCTAGTCAAAGTATTTGTATCCATAGTGCATTGACTACACAAATGTATATATTGGGTATATTTGTTAAGAAATAATGTAACCTATGCAACCTAAAGAAACTCCTACTGGTGCAGTTACAGATTTTCAAATGATGTGAATTCACGTCAGCGGTCGCGAAAGTGTTAATAACGAATATCACAAGTCCTTCAGCAAAAAGTGAAAAATCCGTTAGGGAATTATGATTAGCACTTTATTTTGAAGCATTTAGGCAGATTAAAAATAGATTCCCTCTTGAAGTAGATACTCTGACACTTTTTTCAGAAAAGTCTTCAAATGTCTATCATTGTAATCCAGAATCACTCATGCCTTTAGTAAGAAAGAATATTTTACCTTTACGTCAAAATGTCAACATGAACTCAATGGATCAGGAGTGGGGAGAATAAGCCATAGATGAGAATATAGAGAAAATCCATGATATTTACAAATTTTGGAAAGACGTCTTTAGCATTCTAGAAAGCAATGTCCGAAAAAATATGCTAATCGTCTAAGAACGCACCTGCAGATATAGGGGAGGAGGTCATTGCTGTTCCCTAGATTTTTAAAATTCATTTAAGCTGCCTTTATATATACATTTTCAAATTCATGAAAAGTAAAGTTATTCTAAATAATTAACTATTATGGAAGAACATTAAGTCTTGTGAAAGTATCTCTTCCATTAGGAGACTAATTTCAATAGTACAGTCGGTAACAAAAGTGTCTGCAGACTAGCAAAAATTCCTATGTAAAAAAAAGTACACTTCATACGGTTTTGTTAAATAAATCCTTGTCGAATCCTGTTCTTAGTCAGTTTAATATCATGATTCGATAAGGATTTATGCGACAAAACCATATGAAGTGTATTTTTTCTTACATAGTAAGTTTTGCTAGTGTTCGGACACTTTTCCGTGGAGAGAAATCGTAAATTTCTAAGTGAGATCACTGGTCATGAGTCAACCACTGCCAGCTCTCCTAAAAGCATCTCGCACACTGCCGCAATCGGCGCGTGCGGTACAGTCACCCAAAAAAAAAACGCCACCCCCCACCTAATTTTGCCGTAAATTATCGTAGAAACATGCGACTGGTACCAATCAGTTTGTAATAACGTCTAGTTTATAATGTTATAGTTAGATTTTACTTAGGGGGTCGTCTACATATTAAAACTGACATCAACTTCATTTCTTTCAATGGTAACCCCCATTTTTTATAATTTATTTGACTTCTTGGGATCAAATCATCACGGAAAATGGTATAGTTTATATATTTCGCTTAATTTTTCATAGAGTTATAAGCTGTCAAAGTTTGGGGGTGCTAATGTTAAATGAATGTGACAAACATTAAATCATATCTTCCGAAATAATTATGATATTTAAATTCTGTTTTTTTTATTCGTTAGAATGAAGTGACCCAAACATAGTCCATGCAAATTTTTGCTAAAAAAACATTTTTTGAATTATGAAAATTATTAATAAATTCATATTTGAAAAAATTATGAATTATGGCCTATGTTAATTTTTGCACGAATAGAACGGGCATCATCAAAAACATGGGTTTCCAAATTTACAGCTCGTTCCTAACATTATTTTTTGAGTTACAGTGATATTTCACTTTTTATTCCTGTTAGGGGGCCGTCACTTGTTATAATCTGTATCCTCTATAAGTAAATGTTTGTATATAATTTGACGGAAAACTATTTTAATTTACCTTTATGTTATTTTTATTGTTTCCTAAGCAATATTTCGATGTTTATTATACAAATTGGCATATTTTTGTAAAGTTATCACAATGTAGGCGAGGGATTGTGAAAGAATTTCAAAAGAAAAGAAGCCCCGCCTCTGATTCGCTGAAACACTATTTAAAAAAAAAAGGCAAATTTGCATATTCCTATATGACTCTATATGTGACGCTGGTATGCATAAATCACAATGGTATTTACTACATCGATTATGGAAGACAAAACTTAAATGATTTATTTACAAATATGCAAAATTATTTTGCTTTATATTATAAAGTTTTAGAAAATTTGTGAAAAGGCGTGGCTTACGGTACAAGAGAAGAATATATCCGATCTTAATATGTTAAGTCTTTCTTCATAAGTATTAAATATCTTTTTCTAGTTTTTCGCTGCTAAAATTCTATTTTAACCCTGTTACACTTTTTTTCGCATTTCAATATTCAAGAGTACGTACACCTCTAGTTAAATACCATGTTTTAGAAAACACGGTACAGCGAAACTGATTGCATGAAACAGAAATTATGCATTCGACAATCGTTTTATTATTATTATTATGAATATTTAATAATTTTAAAAAGATTTTTTACCATAAATTTTCTGTTTAAATTTTGTTTTGACATATTTGCATTTGGTTACTGTACCGTTTGTAAGCTTTGTGTTATTTAAAATTTATCCCATAATGTAACATAATAAAATATCAAATTTCTATTAAAAGTTTTTTAATACAGAATCAAATAGTGAAAAATTGCTTTATTATTATTAATATTTTTTTTTTTTTTTAAGTTTATAAGATCTATTATTGGAACATAGCTCAATAGTATTTATTTTCAATTTCCTAATCACGAAATCAAAGTCACAGTTATTATGGAATAAAAATTTAAAACAAAGGAATTGTCTTATTACTTTCAAATATATAGATATTGATCTTACAGAATCCTGAAATTTCATTTAAAAGACTTTAAACGTCTAAATTTAAAAATTCAAAATAAAATAAATTAATCTAAATGCTTTTAAAGTTGAAACGGGAAGATTTCAAAATATATGAAAATTGGCATTTGTGTTTTGAACATTTTGGTGCGGCAGATATTAAAAACAATATTTTTATGATGAGCTGAACCTGAGCTGAAGAGAGGGCGGATCCAGCTATTTAGCACGAGTGATATCACCTGACTAAAACCAGAATAAACAACATTTTAATTTATTCCGGCGTATTTTTAGCCCACTGTTATTCTTTTTTTTTTTTTTTCTTTTTTTTTCAAATTTCAACACTAGCTAGAGTACGCTTACGTCCTATTTACATTAAGCCTTGATATGGAAGCTATGTTGCTGTTTTTCGATGCTGCGAAATTTACAAAATAGATTTGTGTTAATATACTATACAGATAGAAGAATAATTATATAATATCAACAAATCTTCTTTAATCAATATGTTTATATACATTACTGTATGGAAATGTTTATATATGAATATTGTATTTATTTTGAATGAGAGATATAAACACAAAATACTGAAAAAAAAGAAGAAAATGTGTTATAAATTTTCTATAAATCAAGCAAAATATATATGCATACTTGCCAACCTAACCCGTAACATTGTTAGTTCCCGCCCCTGTGTGTACACAATTTAATTTTTAGAGTAATTAACTTCAAATACATTTATGATTAACTCATTGAGCGCCACGCGAATTCTTATGGAAATCCCATTCAGGACACACGTGCTGCTTAGAAGCGTGTTATGTTTATCGAGTTTCAATAAACCCCATTAGGCCTTAACGATATAATCCTATAAAAATCCAATTAAAAAAAAAACAAAAAAAAAAAAAAAACATAAAGTAAATTTTAAATAAATTGTCAGTAATTACTTAAAACTATCTAAGTTCTGTAGTTTTATATCATATTTTACACTGCCGGCTGACTTAGCCTAAATGGAAAGATCAGTGGTTGACACGGCTCTAAAAAGACTGATGTGAAAAAAATGTATGGAAAGGGGCGGGACCAGTAATCTTCCGGGATAGGTTGACAAGAATGTATATACATAGAGCAATGCCACAAAATGTTCTTTATTTTTCATGTACCAGATGAATGGTACTTTTTTTCTGAATAGTCTATGTATTAAATATAATGCTGCTTTAAATACCCTTTAAATGAAAAGTTTTATTACATAAAGTAATTTTCTGGCACTCTACAGCTCTCAAATGACACACAATACAAAACCCCGCCTTTTTCCAGTGTTTAAAGGGTATTAACGTTTAATATGCTTTATATTCGTTTTGATCTTTCCTTCTCCTCCTTATGTTCTTCTTTTTTCCTTAAAAAAAAAAAAAGTTATGTAACATTTTGACCTTTTCAAGTGAAGATTTAGATTAAGGGTAGTCAGCCTTTCTACACCCACCGTCCACTTCGGTATCTGTGTTAAAGTGTAGAATTTTAGAACATCCCATTAAGTAGTAGGATTTATTATTTTGCATATTAATTTGTTACACATTATAAAATATAAAAGCAAAAGAATATCGTGGAGATTTATGTAAAAGTTTTTAATAATGTCATGAAAATAATAATAATAATAATTAATTAAAAAAATAAATAAATAAAAATAAAAAAATCTGTTTTAATATTTAAAGAAGTCAATTAAAGAAAATGAAAGTACTGCAGTATCAGAACAAACTCCAATTGTCACTGTGAAACGGCCGTGGGAACCAGGTTGAGTGCCGCCGTTTCAGACTATTATACGGCAGCTTGAGTTAAAATAATTTTGAATTTTCAAACAAATTTAAAACCATTCATCTTTTTTTTTTTTTTTTTTTTTCTTTTGATAGATATTTTAATATCTATTCAAGCTATTTAATTTTCTTCGTATGAAGTAAACTATCTGATGTTTAATCAATAGAAACCAATAAAAATCTTTTAATTCATAAACTAACCCAGAAAGTTCTGTGAATTAGTCATTTTTTTTATTTTATAATTAACATTTCTGAAATTTTTTTCCGGAGTGAAACTTAATAAATAATGTATACTGGGTGGTAGATCGTGATTTATATTTTATAAATGTATAGACGGACCCCTAATACATTTTCACGTGTAACTCTATTTAAAATTGATTTAAGGTATATAAATAGGTATGTTTTTCGAACCGCCTTGATCTCAGAAATCTGAATATGAAGTCAAAAATAGGGGTTGCCATTGAAGAAAATGAAGTTAATGCCAGTTTTAATATGTAGACGACCCCTTAGGCAAAATTTAACTATACCGTTATAAACTAGACGTTATTACAAATCGATCGGTATCAGTCAAATGTTTCTACGATAATTTACGGCGAAATTAGGTTGGGGGGTTGTGGCGTTTTTTTTTTGGGTGACTGTACATAACGATTCCAAATTACATCAACTACTTAAAGGCGGAGTTTCAAATACATCGGTAAGGTTTTCTTTTCAGTAATATTGACAATAAATGCTTAAAATTGCAATCCCCACAAGTAATACAACTAAACAAAATTGGGATGATTAGCTGGTAATGCTGAAGGTAGAGAGCTTTAGTGGACCTGGTCATTCGTTATCTGCATCTGCTGTAAAGTATAATTTTAAACTACGTTTTTCGACGGAGATGGGAGATTTTATTAATAAGGAAAATGTACATCTAATGTACGGTGCTGCTTATGGGACTATTAGAACCGCGCTACAACTGTATCAGGAATGATTTCTAAACAGGCACATGCCTAATCACAAAATTTTTGAACGGCTGCATTTATTTTTATACATTTTTACTTTCGTTTTTTGCACAATGTTTTTTTATTTCATATTTAAATTTTTGTGTTATGCCTATACAAAAGATGTATTTTTTAGTAAACTTTTCAACCCCTTAATGTTTGTTCCATGACCGTAGAAATATTCGTATTTCAGAGCTGCCAACCTAATCCGGCAAATTGTTTGTACCGCCTCTTTTTCTACACCACTTAATTTTTAGAGTATTTGTTTTCTTAATTCATCGTAAATATATTTGAAGAGAATTACTCTAAAAATTAAGTGGTGTAGAAAAAGGGGCGGTACTAACAATTTGCCGGATTAGGTTGGCAGCTCTGGTATTTGAAACTCCACCTATGTGTAATTTTTATATTCTGTGTGCTACTGTATATCTAAAAAATGTTTACAATATTAATATTTATTCAAGTAATGTGCATTATTCAGAAACAATTTTTTTATTATGAATGGCCTTTTGTATGATAAAGAATTATAAATAGAATATCTCTCTTAAATAATACACTATTCAAGAGAAACGGCAGTAGGCGGAGCTTGCTGGTAAAAAACACAGAAAACACATGGTCTGTAAAGGGTTAAAATGACGTTTGGGGACATGGGTTACTATGCAATTCGGAGTCCCAATAATGTGTCCTACCTCCCCTCAAAGTTTCTCCCATCTTCGTTGAATCACCCTGTATAAATGATAAAAATTACGTATAGGAATTTCCGCGCTAAAATAGTATAATATTTTGCGAATTTTTTTTTTTTTTTTTTTTACATTTTAGTGTTTATGAATAAACCCACAACATTTTATTTATTTATTTATTTTTAAAGATCAAATCAAATAGAAAAAATAAATAAATAAATAAAGTATTGAATATAATTGGCATGATTCTAGAATAATTAATCTGATAAATCTTCCTAACCCAGGAAAATTCTGGTAAACTTTCCTGCTCGCTCTCTCTCTGTATAAGGAAAATAATAATAATATTTATATACGACGAATAATTTAGTTTTGAAAAAACGAATATATTTAAATAGTAAATAACTTTATTGAGCGCATTTATTATTATAAATAAGGTATTGCGTCAGAATTACAATTTCTGAATACCTAATTTCAGTAACATATTTAATACCGCGGGTTTTAATGTAAACAGTATTAGGTACCAGTACAATACACACAAATTTATACATTTGACAGCGTGTGTGTTTCTTATATTTCTTTCTAGGCAGAGTTGACAACATTTATAATTTTTTCCGGAGCATTTTTAGTCGTGCCTTTATTTTATTTTACCTTATCTGAAGAAAAATGTTCTCCAATATAACAATAACTATTATTAAAAAAAAAAAAAAAAAAAAGTTTAAAAAAATGTTGCGTGAAAAAAAGGCGGGACTAACAATACCCTAGAATAAATTAGAAATGTCGTGTAGTGTAGGTAAACTAAAGTAGTTAGGGCGGAGCTTTTGATAAATAAACAAATAAATAAATAAATAGGCGTTTGAATGAAGAAATTAATAAATCTCTGTGTGCGACATTATACAAATAATTAATCATGATATTCACTACATTTAAGAACAATCATCGTATCCAAAATACAATAAAAAAGTGAAAAATGTAATATTTATAATATTTTTTACTTAAAATGCACTTTTGATAATGCTTACATATACGGGGTGATCTTGGGGTCATAAGAGAACCTTGAAGGCGAGGTAAAAAATATCACAAGGATTCAGAATTGAATAGGAACGCATGTCCCCAAACGTCATTTTAACACTTTAGGAATTGGATGTTTTGCACTTATCTTTCTGCAAAAGTTAGCATCGAAATCTATCAACATTCCTGTTGATTTAAAAACTTATAAGTTTAGATTTAAAAGTTTAATCAAAAGTTCTGTGTTAAGTTACAATTAATAATTCAACAACGTAAACATCATAGTAGATATTTCTTTTCTTTCTTTTTAATTAATGAGTAAGATTCTTTTATCAATTTGCACATTTCTCATTTGCATAATAAGCCTTGGTCTTATTTTTCTTCCTTTTCTTTCTTTCTTTCTTTCTTTTTTTTTTTTTTTTTTTTTTTTTTGTGAGAATTTCTTTATGAAAAAATATTATGATTTTAGGCTTTTTATACACATACAGTCGGTAACAAAAGTGTCCGAAAACTAGCAAAAATTCCTATGTAAAACAAAGTACACTTAATACTGTTTTTTTTAATAAATCCTTGTCGAATCCTGTTCTTAGTCATTGTAAGAACATGATTCGATAAGGATTTATTTAACAAAACCGTATGAAGTGTACTTTTTTCACATAGGAATTTTTGCTAGTGTTCGGACACTTTTGTTACCGACTGCGCATAAAACTGTGTTTCTAAAATTATATAGGTAATAGAAATACAAGTCATTGAGATTAGTCTTTGACGGTTTGAACCATGATTTGTGACAGCAGAATCACAAGTAAAACTAAAACAGCGTTCGTACAGTCCTTATTTTTCGGCACCAGTAAACTTTTATAGCTCTTTCTGTCATAAAATTTTATAATATGAGGATTTAGAGCTGCCGACATTCTAATTAATAATTCGGAGGATTGTTAGTACCTGCCTTTTATTTTATTTTATTTTTTTACACCAGTAATTTTTTTAATTACTTTTCTTCTTATTTCCTCGTAATTACATATAAAGAGAGTTAATATAAAAATTAAGTGATGTGGGAAAATGAGCGGGTACTAGCAATCCTCCGGATTAGTTTTGCAGCTATGAGGATTGCAGGTGTTGCTTACTTGCCAACATCCTAATTAATATTCTGCAAATATGTTAGTACCGCCCATTTTTCCATACCATTTAATAGAAATGCCAACGATTTGATTTATTCCGGAGTATTTTTAGCTAAACCTTCATATTCCACCACTTTATTTTAAAAATAATTTTCTAAATATATAATTACAAACTAAATACGATAAAAATACTCTTAAAAGAAAAGTTATATGAAACAAAGACGGGGGGGGGGGGGGTTAAAATGCTCCGGCATAAATTAAAATGTTGGCATTTGTGTATTTAATATTTAGAGTAATTTTCTCAAAATAATTTCGATTAAATAAGAAGAAAAATACTTAAAAAAGAAGAATGGTGTGAAAAAAAAGGCTGTATTAAATATTTTGCAGAATAACATTTAGAATGTTGTATTAGAATATCGCATTATCCGTCCTTTTTACTTTCTTCTATATACATATATATAGAGAAAGTATTTTATTCGTGAAAATTTTCGAACTCCAGTTTTCGATGGATTTACACATTTTGGGATATCATGAACACGATTTGACTGTTTTTAGAAAATGTCTGTCTGTGTGTCTGCCTGTGCGTGTGTATCACAAATTTTGTCGGAGCTGTATCACACGAACCAATGAACGAAACTTAATCAAACATGGTATTTAGTTGGACCCTGACATAAACTGGTGCTGATTAGATTTGTGGAATAATTGCTCAACTGGTGGCGCTGAGATCGCATTTTTTCTAAATTTTTAACATGGCAGTATAGGGCAAAATTTCGTATAAATGTACATTATGAGAGTTATTTTAAAAGTGTGATTGTAAAATTAATATGAATTATTTATAATAGTAGCAGTTAAATAGGAAAAAATTTTTGTGTATGTGGGAGCATCGCTTCCCCCCCCCCCCGGGGGAAGTAAATTTTCAACATGGGTATCTTTCGAAAGATCTCGTCAATACCTTTAAAACGAATCGTTGAGCTATAAATCCGTGATAATTTAAAACAAAGTTATGGAATTTTTTTTATCTTTTAACGAAAAAAAGAAAAAAACTTGGAAAAAATCATTTTTTCTGATTTGCAAACAATTGAAATCTTTCGGCATTTAGTGATAATACAATACTGTCAGATAAAAATAGTCTGCATTTATCATGTAAAATAATTTTATAATTTAATAAATAATTTGTGTTGAATAAATTTTGTGTAAAATTATATAGAAGAAAGTCATGTGGTGGCCACATCATACTTGTTTTTAGAATGACTTATGGGTTGAGGTTGTTCTGACTTTTTTTGCCACTGGTGTTTTTATAAAGTATAATCACAAAATACATTATTGTAAAAGTACTATAAAGATTTCTTTATTAAAATAGTGGATGCAATAAAGGCAGAATTTTCTTATTTCTGAAATTGCACCGAAATGGTGTAGAGAGGGCGACCCCTGAGACTGCATTGGAAAAATCTTTACAAAAGAGCAGGTCTATACGATCCCTGTAAGAGGCAGGGCCTGATTATCCAAAAGGCTAAGGAAGCACAAGCTTCTTCTCTAAAATTTAAGAGATAGCCCCATAAGGATTAAAAGCATGGTCTTGAATTTGTTTCATATTTTCACACTGAGAGTGAATTTTTTCTAAGAAAGGTTACCTAAAACAAGACAAAAAACTCACTATTTCGGGTAAAATCTATTATTTAACCTCAAAAATCTGAATGTTCTTAATTAAAAAGTTGTATGATTTTAATGTTCTGTGTAGAAACCACCCAGATGTATGAAAAAAAAAATTAAAAATAAAAATAATAAACACACGCTATTTTTTTTTGTCTATAGCATTTTTATATTACAATATGTAACAGAAAAACAAGATTTTCCGAAATGAAAGGGGCCCCCGAAATGATGCTGAACTTCCCCTAGCTTCAAAGCTTAATCGGGTCCTGGTAAGAGGCAAAGGCTCGCAGACGCAGCGTTCCTAAAACTTTACGATGATTTTATTATGTTTTCACTACTATTCTAGAGCAATATTTTTTTTACACATAATGTTCATATCTATATTTAAGCATTATTTAAAACATTAAAAAAATATTTCTCATCAGTGATGGCGATGGTGGTGACAATATAATAGAATTCAGGTAAAATTTTAGGAATGCTGTGAGGACTGATAGATAAAAAAAAAAAAAAATGCAGTGTAAGTTAAACTAACCATACACTAATATCTATGAAATGTTTCTAATATCAATTAAACTTTCCTTTTTAACTTATATTAATTTTTTATTGTATCATTAGAATTTTCTCTATATTGTCCTCTTCCTCCTACGCAGAAAACAAAGGTGAATTTCCTTACGTCTGGGAACACCATACTTGCCAACATCCTAATAAACATTCCAAAATGTTGTTAGTCCCGCCTTATTTCTCACACCAGTAAATTTATAAAGTGATGTTCTCGTAATTGAATTGTGATTAAATAAGAAGGAAAACTAAATCCTGCCAAACTCCCTGATAGGGCTTCGAGCTACCGACCAATCTCCCTTCTTAATGTCTTGAGTAAATTATTCGAAGCCTTTATTGCTCGACAATTTGATTATCATATTGCTAAAAATAATATTATGATCCCAGAACAATTTGGATTCTGTAATGGCCTTTCCGCCCCTCACCAGGTCTAAAGATTAGTTGAGCACACACTGGCAAAATAAGGAAGCAATTTACTGCAGCAGTCTTTCTTGATATTGAAAAGGCATTTGACAAAGTTTGGACTTCTGGCTTAATCTTTAATCTTATTAAGTATAACTTCCCCCCTCCCCTTATTAAATTAATTCATAGTTACCTTCTTGATAGGAACCTCCACGGAAGGTGAAAGATACGCTTTCATGGAACTTCTTTGCCCACTTTGGCGTTTCTCAAGGAACCAAAATTAACCCAAAACTATTTAACCTTTATATTAATGATATTCTTCAAT
Source organism: Salticus scenicus (assembly GCA_963930645.1). Taxonomy (NCBI): domain Eukaryota; kingdom Metazoa; phylum Arthropoda; class Arachnida; order Araneae; family Salticidae; genus Salticus; species Salticus scenicus. Next base: position 140,216,242 of record OZ005660.1, read on the forward strand.
ACCCGCATACTTCTTTGGCTATTTTCGCAGACGACACTTGTATTTTTGCTTCAAATTTCAAACAGGCGTTATGCTATTACGGCTATTTCCCGACACCTCAAAATTATTATTAATTGGTTTTATAAATAAAGAATAGCGTTTAATACTACTAAAACTGAAGCTATTCTCTTTTCACGTGGAAGAAATGCAATGTTACCTGCTACTAGAGATAAATATCAAATCCGTTTCTGTGCCACCCTCTTACCATGGTCAAGTCACTGTAAATACCTTGGAGTTATTCTTGACCAAGGACTCACTTTTCAACAACATATTCTCCCTACGCGTAAAAAATTTCGTGCTGCTAAATGTAAGCTTATGCCCCTCTTAGCTCGGAATAGTAAATTAAACTTTAAAAATATATTGCTCTTGTACACTTCCTACTTAACACCCATTTTAACATATGCTCGTACTTGCCAACCATCTCATTATGAACCGTAAAATTTTTTGTACTCGCCTTTTTTTCACACTAATAATTTTTTAGAGTATTTTTAGTCTTATTTAATCGTAACAACATTTGGAGAGAATTACTCTGAAAATATAGTGGTGTGTGAAAAGGGGCGTGTTTTCAGGGGGCGTTAACAATTGTACAGTTATTAATGATATGTTTGTCAAGTATGCATGCTTGTATGGTGTGGTCATATGCTGCCAAATAGCATATCAAGTTACTTATTAGGGCTCAAAATTCAACTATTTGGGAAATTCTTGATATGCCTTGGTACGTCAGAAATTTTCACATTTATAAAGAAATTGAAACTCCAAAACTTAATGACTTCATTCAATACTTAAATTTAATTTGACATTTGAAAACTTAGATATCCATGCTTTAAACACTATTGCAACATACGACCACAATGATCCTCTTAATGGACGCAGACCCAAAGCGGGCCTATGTCTTAACTCCCACCTTTAAACTTTTCTGTGTTTTATATTATGCATTTTCTGCCTTTTCTATCGCCTTTCGGCCTTGACTTCTCTTCGGAGATTATACCCTGTGATTGTCTCGTACTGTTTGTGCTTGTCTTTTATTGTCCTTGTGTAAAAAAAAAAAAAAAAAAAAAAAAAAAAAATGTGTTTCAAAATATCAAAAAAATTTTAAAAATTGCTCTATTAAAAATAAAAAATATTCTTACTAGTCCTAAACTTTCTCTTAGTTCTGTAATGCTGCCCTTAAACTTTCTACTCATTTTTATTATTGTTTTTCACTTTTCCATAAGCTCTAAGATTCCTTTTTTATATGTTTTTTGTTTCTTTTATGTCCCCCCCCCCTTCCATTGCAGTGAAGTTTTTTTTCAGGACTCACACTCCGTAAGCCTTCATTCCCAATTACCGGAGGGTGCGTGACTCTGTCACTAGTACCTCCAACCTACATCCATCCAAGGTCATGAGAAAGAAAATACTCTAAAAAAATACTGGTGTAAAAAAGAAGGCGGGACTAATGAGACTACGGAATATTAATTTGGATGATGGCAAGCATGCAACACTGATCGTAAGCAGAGTTGTCAATTCTTATGAGTTAATCCGGAGCACTTTTAACCACGCCCCCCCCTCCCCCAATGCTTTTTTTTTTTTAACTCTCTTCACTTTTTAGAATATTTTTCTCTGATATATAACAATAAAAAGACGAAAAATATGTATATATACATTAAATAGAAAAAAAAAGGCATGAAAAGAATGCGAGACTAAAATTTCCGGAATACAACTGCTGCGTCATACCATATAAATTCAGGGAAGTGTGTTGCTCACCTATTTTTATTTTTCCTGATACTTGTGTCCCTTATAGGCACATGAGATGTTGAACGAAACTTTTATTTTTTCTCTACTATGAACCTGGGATTTTATACAGGTTATCAATAGTCGTTCTCCTGGTCAAAAATGGGATTGTTAGACCATTATATTTTGGCACAAATTAAATATATGAATGGTAGTTTTAAATATTAGTATCAAAGTACGTAAGGTGATTGTGTTCCATGCTTAGTTATACTGCTGTAACTTAATAACTAAAATTATTATAATTGATCAAATTTCAAAGTAAAATATAAAATTTTGTAAAATTTCGATAGGGAAAATCTCTTCTAGAGAAATAAACCACAAAATAAAATATCACAAAAATTAATCTCTGGAATCACACTAATGAGAAAATTTAATTCTAATTGCGTAAATTTTAATGCTTTAAAGTTTACAGGTCCCCGAAATGACAGAAAAATGACAAATATGACATTTTAAGACCCCCCCATACACCAAAAGGGGATTAAAAATAAGTAAATAAATAAAATAAAATAAAAAATTATTTGCCAATTAATTAATCTATTAAAGTATTACGTATACTGTGTGTATTCTTTTCTGGTTTCGAGTTAAAAAATAAATAAATAAAAAATACTTATAAAATAAAGCTTAAATATTATACAAAAATAAAATAAAATAAAAGAGGATGTGCAAAAATTGTTAATATTTTATCATTATTCCATTAAAGTAATTTTGCATTATTATAAAATAAATTTTATTAAAACAAAATGAATCTGCAGTAATTTAATTAAATGTTTAATTTTCTACCTTAGTGTGTAGTATATCAAATAGCCGAACTACGCAAGTTAAAGTATATCTTAAAAAAAAAAAAAATCAAAACTACAAAACAATACCCACGGTGTACTAATCTTATATAGATTAATAAAATAGCAATTATTTTAATTTTAATTTCATCCCCTTTTGGTTTATAAAGGTCTAAAAATGTCATTTATTTCTTTTTCTTTTTTTAAACATTTTGGAGATTGGTAAACTGTTAAAAACCATATAATTACAAATAAATTTTCTCATTAGTGTGATTCCAGAGATTAAATTTGTGATATTTTATTTTGTGGTCTCTTTGCATAGAAGAGTTATTCACTATTGAAATTGACAAAAAGTTTATGCTTCACCTTGAACTTTGACCTATTGCACTTTTTTAGTTTTTAAATTACAGCAGCATAATTGAGCATGTGACATTTTTAACTTGTGTATTTTGATACTAATATTTAAAATTAGCACTCAGAAATTTAATTCAAAGAGGTTTGTGGCAAAATATAAAGGTCTAATAATATTTTTGCCAAGAAAGACTTTTGATAACCTCTATAAATTTCCAGGTTAAGAGTAGAAACAAAACAATAAAGAACATCTCGCACACTGTCACATTCGACGCGTACGATATAACAAGACTAGTCACTCTGCTAATAACGAACTCTTTCCCGTTATACAAAACCCTAAATGCACGATTTTACAAATTATTGGTGGTTTTAGTTACGCAATTTCTCAAAAAAGATTTCACAATAGTTTATAAATGATAAAAAAAGTACGTATAGGAATTTCAACACACTCATAATATTTTGAGAAATTTCTTTTACATTTTAGTGTCTGTGAATTAACCTGCAACATTTTATTTATTTATTTACTTATTTTTTAAAGACCAAATCAAACAGAAAAATAAAATAAAAAATTGTATATAATTGACATGATTCTAAAGTAAATATTATGGTAAATTTTTCTAGCCCAGGAAAATTTTAGTAAATTTTCCTCTCTCTCTCTGTATATAAAAGTAATATAATAATAATAATAATATATAAGAAAAAGAATTTAGCTTGGAGAAACTGAATATGTCTAAATGTTAAATAACTTTATTTCAGTGCATTAATTATTAAAAATAGAATATTGCGTCTCAGTTATAATTTTTGAATACCTAATTTCAGTTAGATATTTAATACGAGGGACTGCCATGTCCAACAGTATTAGGTACCAGTACAATACACAAAAATTTATGCTGCTGATAGCATATACATGTCTTATATTTGTTTTCAGGTATAGTTGACAACATTTATAATTTATTCCGGAGCGTTTTTAGTCCTGCCTTTATTTTATACCAATTTATCAGAAGAATAACGTTTTCCGATATAACAATTACTATTATAAAATAAGAAAATTATTATGCTTAAAATTGTGGAATGAAAAAAAGGTGGGACTAACGTTGCCCAAGAATAAATAAAAAATGTCATGCAATGTAGTGTAGGTAAATTGGAGTTAGGGCGGAGCTTTAAATAAAGAAATAAATAAACCTGTAAATGGAGAAATTAATCAATTCTTGTGCCCGACATTATAAAAATAATTAAAAAGTGATCATGATGTTCACTGTATTTAGGAATAAGCATAAAATTTAAAATATAACAAAAAGCGACAAATGTAATATTTACAAGGGACAAACTTGGAGTTGAGGTAGAAAACATCATAAGCATTCAGAATTATTGTGTAGGAACCACAAGCGTCATAATAACACTTTAAGAACTGGATTTTTGCGCTATTATGCACTACAAACTTTACCTACTGTGTAATTTGTAAAATTTGCTTCTTTCTTTATTTCGAAAAATTAAACACAGTGTTCGTATTATTGCATTCACTGCGTTAAAATACATCGATAAAAACAGAATTTATTTATTTATGTAAATATTAGCATATAATAACTCTTAAAAAAATTCCAACGTATGAGAGTCACACCGATATCTATGTAAAATCACCAGGTTATTAAACGGTTAAAAGACTTTTGAGGATATAGGTTTCTATACAATTCTAAATCTGTGTGATGTCCTCCCCATCCCCTCAAAATTTGTCCCATTCCATGTCCTCGGAATCACCCTATTTACTATATAGAATACTTTCCGAACAAATAAAATGAAACAGATTGTAGACATTATTTATAAACTATTTAGTAGATAACATTTGTTTTGAAGTTCCTGTAAATGGTATTTTTAAAAGAATAATTTAATAGATATTTTCAAATTACCAAAGCTGTGTATAAATGCAGGGATGCAAGAGTTTCCGTCTCAGGACGGAACTTTCACACCATTAGAAGTACTGGTGTCAATAATTTCTACCATATTCAATTTTAATAAATTATAGCACAAATGTGATAAAAATTATTGATAAAAAATATTTATGTAAGAGTTCTGTCTTGAGACAAAAACTTTTGCACCCTTGCATAAAAGTGTGTGTATATATATATATATACATACTTGCTAACCTAACCGGAAAAATTGTTAGTTCCCGCCCCTTTTTGTACACCACTTAATTTTTAGAGTAACTCTCTTCAAATATCCGTAGTGTCGTTAGTCCCGCCCTATTTTTCGCACCAGTAAATTTTTAGAGTAATATTCTCCAAATGCAATCACGATTTAATAAGAAAGGAAATACTGTAAAATCATACTGGTGTAAAAAAGAAGGCGGGGTTAACAATACTACGTAATTCAGGGATGGAACACGGGCGCAGAATTCATACCGGAATCCGTTTAAGAAATTTCTCTACTTATAATATCGTTGATTTAAGAAGTAGAAAATTTACTTATATCGATAGTGGTGTGAATTCTGCGCCCGTGTTCCATCTCTGTTATATTAATTAGGATGTTGGCAAATATGGAAGAAAAGTACTTAAAAAAAAAAGACTTGTGGAAAAATTAGGCGGAAATGGGCGGGACAAACAATCTTCCGGGTTAGGTTCGAAGTATGTATATATACATACGTGCCAACCACTAATAAACGGAAGATTTTTAGTACCCGCCCTTTTTTTCACGGCAGTTTTTTTTTTTTTTTTTTCAGCGATTTTATACTTATTTAATCGCAAATTTACTCTAAAAATAAAGTGGTTTGGAAAAAGAGGTGTGTCTTAAAAATCTTCCGGTTCATAATTAGGATGTTGGCAAGTATGTATACATTACATACCTGATAATATTTATAATATATTGTCAGCCAAAAAAAAAAAAAAAAAAAAAGCCCCCCCCCCCCCACCTAATTTCGCCGTAAATTATCGTAGAAACATGTAACTGGTACCGATCAGTTTGCAATAATGTCTAGCTTATAATGTTATAGTTAGATTTTTAATTAGGGGGTCGTCTACAGATTAAAACTGACATCAACTTCATTTTTTTCAATGGTAACCCCCCTTTTTTATAATTTATTTGAATTCTTTAGATCAAATCATCACGGAAAATGGTATAGTTTATATATTTCGCTCAATTTTTCATAGAGTTATAAGCTGTCAAAGTTTGGGGATGCTAATGTTAAATTAATGTGACAAACATTAAATCATATCTTCCGAAATAATTATGATATTTAAATTCTGTTTGTTTTATTCGTTAGAATGAAGTGACCCAAACATATTCCATGCAAATTTTTGCTAAAAAAACATTTTTTGAATTATGAAAATTATTAATAAATTCATATTTGAAAAAATTATGAATTATCACCTATGTTAATTTTTGTAAGAATAGAACGGGCATCATCAAAAACATGGGTTTCCAAATTTACAGCTCGTTCCTAACATTATTTTTTGAGTTACAGTGATATTTCACTTTTTATTCCTGTTAGGGGGCCGTCACTTGTTACAATCTGTATCCTCTATAAGTAAATGTTTGTATATAATTTGACGAAAAACTATTTTAATTTACCTTTATGTTATTTTTATTGTTTCCTAAGCAACATTTCGATGTTTATTATACAAATTGGCATATTTTTGTAAAGTTATCACAATGTAGGCGAGGGATTGTGAAAGAATTTCAAAAGAAAAGAAGCTCCGCCTCTGATTCGCTGAAACACTATTTTAAAAAAAAACACTAATTTGCATATTCCTATTTGACTCTATATGTGACGCTGGTATGCATAAATCACAATGGTATTTACTACATCGATTATTGAAGACAAAACTTAAATGAATGAATTACAAATATGCAAAATTATTTTGTTTTATATTATAAAGTTTTAGAAAATTTTTGAAAAGGCGTGGCTTACGGTACAAGGGAGGAATATATCCGACCCTAATATGTTAAGTCTTTCTTCATAAGTATTAAATATCTTTTTCTAGTTTTTTCGCAGCTAAAAAACCCTGTTACATTTTTTTCTCATTTCAATATTCAAGAGTACGTACACCTCTAGTTATCTATCACCACCTATCATGTTTTAGAAAACACGGTACAGCGAAACTGATTGCATGAAACAGCAATTATGCATTCGACAATCGTTTTATTATTATTATTATGAATATTTAATAATTTTAAAAAGATTTTTTACCATGAATTTTCTGTTTAAATTTTGTTGTGACATATTTGCATTTGGTTACTGTACCGTTTGTAAGCTTTTTGTTATTTAAAATTTATCCCATAATGTAACATAATAAAATATTTCTATTAAAAGTTTTTTAATACAGAATCAAATAGTGAAAAATTGCTTTATTATTATAATAATTTTTTTTTTTTTAAGTTTATAAGATCTATTATTGGAACATAGCTCAATAGTATTTATTTTCAATTTCCTAATCACGAAATCAAAGTCACAGTTATTATGGAATGAAAATTTAAAACAAAAAAATAGTCTTATTCCTTTCAAATATATAGATATTGATCTTACAGAATCCTGAAATTTCATTTAAAAGACTTTAATCGTCTAAATTTAAAAATTCAAAATAAAATAAATTAATCTAAATGCTTTTAAAGTTGAAACGGGAAGATTTCAAAATATATGAAAATTGGCATTTGTGCTTTGAACATTTTGGTGCGCCAGATATTAAAAACAATATTTTAATGATGAGCTGAACCTGAGCTTAAGAGAGGGTGGATCCAGCTACTTAGCACAAGTGATATCACCTGACTAAAACCAGAATAAACAACATTTTAATATATTCCGGGGTATTTTTAGCCCACTGTTATTCTTTTTTTTTTTTTTTTTTTTTATTCAAATTTCAACACTAGCTACAGTACGCTTACGTCCTATTTACATTAAGCTTTGATATGGAAGCTATGTTTCTGTTTTTCGATGCCGCGAAATTTACAAAATATATTTGTGTTAATATAATATACAGATAGAAAAATAATTATATAATATCAACAAAACTTTTTTAATAAATATGTTTATATACATTACCGTATGAAATGTTTATTTATGAATATTGTATTTATTTTTAATGAGACATATAAACACAAAATACTAAAAAAAAAAAAAAAAGAAGAAAATGTGTTATAATTTTTTATAAATCAAGCGAAATATATATGCATACTTGCCAGCCGAACCCGTAACATTGTTAGTTCCCGCCCCTTTGTGTACACAATTTAATTTTTAGAGCAATTAACTTCAAATACATTTACGATTAACTCTTTGAGCGCCACGCGAATTCTTATGGAAATCCCATTCAGGCCACACGCACTGCTTAGAAGCGTGTTATGTTTATCGAGTTTCGATAAACCCCATTAGGCCTTAACGATATAATCCTATAAAAATCCTATAATTAAAAAAAAAAAAAAAAAAAAAAAGAGAAATAAATTTTAAATAAATTGTCAGTAATTACTTAAAACTATGTAAATTATGTAGTTTTATATCATATTTTACACTGCCGGCTGACTTGGCCTGAATGGAAAGATCAGTGTCAGCTACCGATGGCTGACATGGCGCTGAACCTGTTAAATAAAGAAAAAAATATTCTACAAAGACTGATGTGAAAAAAATGTACGGAAGGGGGCGGTACCAGTAATCCTCCGGGTTAGGTTGACAAGAATGTATATACATAGAGCAATGCCAGAAAATGTTCTTTATTTTTTATGAACCGGATGAATGGTACTTTTTTTCTGAATAGTCTATGTATAAAATATAATGCTGCTTAAAATACCCTTTAAATGAAAAGTTTTATTACATAAAGTAATATTCTGGCACTCTACAACTCCCAAATGACACACAATACGAAACCCCGACCTTTTCCAGTGTTTAAAGGGTATTAACGTTTAATATGCTTTCTATTCGTTTTGATCTTTCCTCCTCCTCCTTATCTTCTTCTTTTTTCCTTAAAAAAAAAAAAAAAAAAAATTGCAATCTGACACAATTTTGTTAACTTAGACTGATAATTATACAGAGAATTTTAACAGGAACAGAGAGGAGAGAACATTTTAAAAGTATGATTCGTAATAAAGTTCTATTTTTATGTATTTATTTTATTTGTGTTCATGCGGTTTATTGTTTTCTTGTGTTTACGAGGAAATCTTATCATTTTCACATTGCTAATTTATAAAATATAGTTTTTTGTTCTCAATATATTGAGAAATAAATATATATATATATATCTGCGAGAATATCGAACATTTCTCTTAATATTAATTAAGTCAAGGCACATTTTTAAAATCCTCGATAATGAAATTTTTAATTCTGCATTCGAAAAGCTTCATGTATGTGTAAATCACAAAATATTAATATTTAAACGTGTGGCTAATCTGACGCAAAAAAATTAACTTTTATTTAATTTCTAACTATTTAAATTTTGAATACATAAATTAACATTACAATCTGTATTATTTTTATAAAAAGTTTATAAAATAAAGACTTAACTTGTAAATTGTATTAAGAGAAAAAAAAAAAAAAAAAAAAAAGAAAGAAATCGAATATATATATATATATATATATACATGTTAGGCAAATTTTAGGCATATTTTGTAAGATCATAAAATTTAGGAAACTTAAATATTTGATATTTTTCCCATAATTGATGCGTACAGATCATATTCATTATGACATCTTAGATATTTTAATATCTATTCAAGCTATTTAATTTTCTTCATATGAAGTGAACTACAGGTATTTGATCTTTAATCAATAGAAACCAATAATAATCTTTTAATTCATAAACTAACTGAGATTTTTTTATTTTATAATTAACATTTCTAAAATTTTTTTCCGGTGTGAAACTTTATAAATAATGTATACTGGGTGGTAGATTATGATTTATATTTTCTAAATGTGTAGACGGACCCCTAATACATTTTCACGTGTAATTCTATTTAGAATTGATTTAAAGTATATAAATAGGTATGTTTTTCGAACCGCCTTGATCTCAGAAATCTGAATATGAAGTCAAAAATAGGAGTTGCCATTGAAGAAAATGAAGTTAATGTCAGTTTTAATATGTAGACGACACCCTAGGCAGAATGTAATTATACCGTTATAAACTAGACGTTGTTGCAAATCGATAGGTACCAGTCAAATGTTTCTACGATAATTTACGGCGAAATTAGGTGGGGGGTGGCGTTTTTTTTTTTGGCTGACTTACTTTATTTGTTTTTTTATTTTTTTAAACCAGTAATTTTTTTTTAATTACTTTTCTTCTTATTTCCTCGTAATTACATTTAAAGAGAGTTAATATAAAAATTAAGTGGTGTGGGAAAATGAGCGGGTACTAACAATCCTCCGGATTAGTTTTGCAGCTATGAGGATTGCAGGTGTTGCATACTTGCCGACATCCTAATTAATATTCTGCAAATATGTCAGTACCGCCCATTTGTCCATACCATTTAATAGAAATGCCAACAATTTGATTTATTCCGGAGTATTTTTAGCCCCACCTTCATATTCCACCACTTTATTTTAAAAATAATTTTCTCCAATATATAATTACTAATTAAATAAAAAAAAAATACTCTTGAAAGAAAAGTGATATGAAACAAAGACTCCGACATAAATTGAAATGTTGGCATTTGTGTATTTAATATTTAGAGTTATTTTCTCAAAATAATTTCGATTAAATAAGAAGAAAAATACTTAAAAAAGAAGAATGGTGTGAAAAAAAGGGCAGTATTAAATATTTTGCGGAATAACATTTAGAAAGTTGTATTAGAATATCGCATTATCCGTCGTTTTTACTTTCTTCTATACGTATATATGGAGAACGTATTTTATTCGTGAAAATTTTCGAACTCCAGTTTTCGATGGATTTACACATTTTGGGATATCATGAACACGATTTGACTGTTTTTAGAAAATGTCTGTCTGTGTGTCTGCCTGTGCGTGTGTATCACAAATTTTGTCGGAGCTGTATCACACGAACCAATGAACGAAACTTAATCAAACATGGTATTTAGTTGGACCTTGACATAAACTGGTGCTGATTAGATTTGTGGAATAATTGCTCAACTGGTGGCGCTGAGATCGCATTTTTTCTAAATTTTTAACATGGCAGTATAGGGCAAAATTTCGTATAAATGTACATTATGAGAGTTATTTTAAAAGTGTGATTGTAAAATTAATATGAATTATTTATAATAGTAGCAGTTAAATAGAAAAAATTTTTTGTGTATGTGGGAGCATCGCTTCCCCCCCCCCCGGGGGAAGTAAATTTTCAACATGGGTATCTTTCGAAAGATCTCGTCAATACCTTTAAAACGAATCGATGAGCTATAAATCTGTGATAATTTAAAACAAAGTTATGGAATTTTTTTTATCTTTTAACGAAAAAAAAAAAAAAAACTTGGAAAAAATCATTTTTTCTGATTTGCAAACAATTGAAATCTTTCGGCATTTAGTGATAATACAATACTGTCAGATAAAAATAGTCTGCATTTATCATGGAAAATAATTTTATAATTTAATAAATAATTTGTGTTGAATAAATTTTGTGTAAAATTATATAGAAGAAAGTCATGTGGTGGCCACATCATACTTGTTTTTAGAATGACTTCAGGGTTGAGGTTGTTCTGACTTTTTTTGCCACTGGTGTTTTTATAAAGTATAATCACAAAATACATTATTGTAAAAGTACTATAAAGATTTCTTTATTAAAATAGTGGATGCAATAAAGGCAGAATTTTCTTATTTCTGAAATTGCACGGAAAAGGTGTAGAGAGGGCGACCCCTGAGACTGCATTGGAAAAATCTTTACAAAAGAGCAGGTCTATACGATCCCTGTAAGAGGCAGGGCCTGATTATCCAAAAGGCTCAGGAAGCACAAGCTTCTTCTCTAAAATTTAAGAGATAGCCCCATAAGGATTAAAAGCATGGTCTTGAATTTGTTTCATATTTTCACACTGAGAGTGAATTTTTTCTAAGAAAGGTTACCTAAAACAAGACAAAAAACTCACTATTTCGGGAAAAATCTATTATTTAACCTCAAAAATCTGAATGTTCTTAATTAAAAAGTTGTATGATTTTAATGTTCTGTGTAGAAACCACCCAGATGTATGAAAAAAAAAATTAAAAATAAAAATAATAAACACACGCTATTTTTTTTGTCTATAGCCTTTTTATATTACAATATGTAACAGAAAAACAAGATTTTCCGAAATGAAAGGGGCCCCCGAAATGATTCTGAACTTCCCCTAGCTTCAAAGCTTAATCGGGTCCTGGTAAGAGGCAAAGGCTCGCAGACGCAGCGTTCCTAAAACTTTACGATGATTTTATTATGTTTTCACTACTATTCTAGAGCAATATTTTTTTTACACATAATGTTCATATCTATATTTAAGCATTATTTAAAACATTAAAAAAATATTTCTCATCAGTGATGGCGATGGTGGTGACAATATAATAGAATTCAGGTAAAATTTTAGGAATGCTGTGAGGACTGATAGATAAAAAAAAAAAAAAAAATGCAGTGTAAGTTAAACTAACCATACACTAATATCTATGAAATGTTTCTAATATCAATTAAACTTTCCTTTTTAACTTATATTAATTTTTTATTGTATCATTAGAATTTTCTCTATATTGTCCTCTTCCTCCTACGCAGAAAACAAAGGTGAATTTCCTTACGTCTGGGAACACCATACTTGCCAACATCCTAATAAACATTCCAAAATGTTGTTAGTCCCGCCTTATTTCTCACACCAGTAAATTTATAAAGTGATGTTCTCGTAATTGAATTGTGATTAAATAAGAAGGAAAACTAAATCCTGCCAAACTCCCTGATAGGGCTTCGAGCTACCGACCAATCTCCCTTCTTAATGTCTTGAGTAAATTATTCGAAGCCTTTATTGCTCGACAATTTGATTATCATATTGCTAAAAATAATATTATGATCCCAGAACAATTTGGATTCTGTAATGGCCTTTCCGCCCCTCACCAGGTCTAAAGATTAGTTGAGCACACACTGGCAAAATAAGGAAGCAATTTACTGCAGCAGTCTTTCTTGATATTGAAAAGGCATTTGACAAAGTTTGGACTTCTGGCTTAATCTTTAATCTTATTAAGTATAACTTCCCCCCTCCCCTTATTAAATTAATTCATAGTTACCTTCTTGATAGGAACCTCCACGGAAGGTGAAAGATACGCTTTCATGGAACTTCTTTGCCCACTTTGGCGTTTCTCAAGGAACCAAAATTAACCCAAAACTATTTAACCTTTATATTAATGATATTCTTCAATACCCGCATACTTCTTTGGCTATTTTCGCAGACGACACTTGTATTTTTGCTTCAAATTTCAAACAGGCGTTATGCTATTACGGCTATTTCCCGACACCTCAAAATTATTATTAATTGGTTTTATAAATAAAGAATAGCGTTTAATACTACTAAAACTGAAGCTATTCTCTTTTCACGTGGAAGAAATGCAATGTTACCTGCTACTAGAGATAAATATCAAATCCGTTTCTGTGCCACCCTCTTACCATGGTCAAGTCACTGTAAATACCTTGGAGTTATTCTTGACCAAGGACTCACTTTTCAACAACATATTCTCCCTACGCGTAAAAAATTTCGTGCTGCTAAATGTAAGCTTATGCCCCTCTTAGCTCGGAATAGTAAATTAAACTTTAAAAATATATTGCTCTTGTACACTTCCTACTTAACACCCATTTTAACATATGCTCGTACTTGCCAACCATCTCATTATGAAACGTAAAATTTTTTGTACTCGCCTTTTTTTCACACTAATAATTTTTTAGAGTATTTTTAGTCTTATTTAATCGTAACAACATTTGGAGAGAATTACTCTAAAAATATAGTGGTGTGTGAAAAGGGGCGTGTTTTCAGGGGGCGTTAACAATTGTACAGTTATTAATGATATGTTTGGCAAGTATGCATGCTTGTATGGTGTGGTCATATGCTGCCAAATAGCATATCAAGTTGCTTATTAGGGCTCAAAATTCAACTACTTGGGAAATTCTTGATATGCCTTGGTACGTCAGAAATTTTCACATTTATAAAGAAATTGAAACTCCAAAACTTAATGACTTCATTCAATACTTAAATTTAATTTGACATTTGAAAACTTAGATATCCATGCTTTAAACACTATTGCAACATACGACCACAATGATCCTCTTAATGGACGCAGACCCAAAGCGGGCCTATGTCTTAACTCCCACCTTTAAACTTTTCTGTGTTTTATATTATGCATTTTCTGCCTTTTCTATCGCCTTTCGGCCTTGACTTCTCTTCGGAGATTATACCCTGTGATTGTCTCGTACTGTTTGTGCTTGTCTTTTATTGTCCTTGTGTAAAAAAAAAAAAAAAAAAAAAAAAAAAAATGTGTTTCAAAATATCAAAAAAATTTTAAAAATTGCTCTATTAAAAATAAAAAATATTCTTACTAGTCCTAAACTTTCTCTTAGTTCTGTAATGCTGCCCTTAAACTTTCTACTCATTTTTATTATTGTTTTTCACTTTTCCATAAGCTCTAAGATTCCTTTTTTATATGTTTTTTGTTTCTTTTATGTCCCCCCCCCCTTCCATTGCAGTGAAGTTTTTTTTTCAGGACTCACACTCCGTAAGCCTTCATTCCCAATTACCGGAGGGTGCGTGACTCTGTCACTAGTACCTCCAACCTACATCCATCCAAGGTCATGAGAAAGAAAATACTCTAAAAAAATACTGGTGTAAAAAAGAAGGCGGGACTAATGAGACTACGGAATATTAATTTGGATGATGGCAAGCATGCAACACTGATCGTAAGCAGAGTTGTCAATTCTTATGAGTTAATCCGGAGCACTTTTAACCGCGCCCCCCCCTCCCCCAATGCTTTTTTTTTTAACTCTCTTCACTTTTTAGAATATTTTTCTCTGATATATAACAATAAAAAGACGAAAAATATGTATATATACATTAAATAGAAAAAAAAGGCATGAAAAGAATGCAAGACTAAAATTTCCGGAATACAACTGCTGCGTCATACCATATAAATTCAGGGAAGTGTGTTGCTCACCTATTTTTATTTTTCCTGATACTTGTGTCCCTTATAGGCACATGAGATGTTGAACGAAACTTTTATTTTTTCTCTACTATGAACCTGGGATTTTATACAGGTTATCAATAGTCGTTCTCCTGGTCAAAAATGGGATTGTTAGACCATTATATTTTGGCACAAATTAAATATATGAATGGTAGTTTTAAATATTAGTATCAAAGTACGTAAGGTGATTGTGTTCCATGCTTAGTTATACTGCTGTAACTTAATAACTAAAATTATTATAATTGATCAAATTTCAAAGTAAAATATAAAATTTTGTAAAATTTCGATAGGGAAAATCTCTTCTAGAGAAATAAACCACAAAATAAAATATCACAAAAATTAATCTCTGGAATCACACTAATGAGAAAATTTAATTCTAATTGCGTAAATTTTAATGCTTTAAAGTTTACAGGTCCCCGAAATGACAGAAAAATGACAAATATGACATTTTAAGACCCCCCATACACCAAAAGGGGATTAAAAATAAGTAAATAAATAAAATAAAATAAAAAATTATTTGCCA
Source organism: Salticus scenicus (assembly GCA_963930645.1). NCBI lineage: Eukaryota > Metazoa > Arthropoda > Arachnida > Araneae > Salticidae > Salticus > Salticus scenicus. Next base: position 140,231,789 of record OZ005660.1, read on the forward strand.
ATTAATTAATCTATTAAAGTATTACGTATACTGTGTGTATTCTTTTCTGGTTTCGAGTTAAAAAATAAATAAATAAAAAATACTTATAAAATAAAGCTTAAATATTATACAAAAATAAAATAAAATAAAAGAGGATGTGCAAAAATTGTTAATATTTTATCATTATTCCATTAAAGTAATTTTGCATTATTATAAAATAAATTTTATTAAAACAAAATGAATCTGCAGTAATTTAATTAAATGTTTAATTTTCTACCTTAGTGTGTAGTATATCAAATAGCCGAACTACGCAAGTTAAAGTATATCTTAAAAAAAAAAAAAAAAAAAAAAAAAAAATCAAAACTACAAAACAGTACCCACGGTGTACTAATCTTATATAGATTAATAAAATAGCAATTATTTTAATTTTAATTTCATCCCCTTTTGGTTTATAAAGGTCTAAAAATGTCATTTATTTCTTTTTCTTTTTTTAAACATTTTGGAGATTGGTAAACTGTTAAAAACCATATAATTACAAATAAATTTTCTCATTAGTGTGATTCCAGAGATTAAATTTGTGATATTTTATTTTGTGGTCTCTTTGCATAGAAGAGTTATTCACTATTGAAATTGACAAAAAGTTTATGCTTCACCTTGAACTTTGACCTATTGCACTTTTTTAGTTTTTAAATTACAGCAGTATAATTGAGCATGTGACATTTTTAACTTGTGTATTTTGATACTAATATTTAAAATTAGCACTCAGAAATTTAATTCAAAGAGGTTTGTGGCAAAATATAAAGGTCTAATAATATTTTTGACAAGAAAGACTTTTGATAACCTCTATAAATTTCCAGGTTAAGAGTAGAAACAAAACAATAAAGAACATCTCGCACACTGTCATATTCGACGCGTACGATATAACAAGACTAGTCACTCTGCTAATAACGAACTCTTTCCCGTTATACAAAACCCTAAATGCACGATTTTACAAATTATTGGTGGTTTTAGTTACGCAATTTCTCAAAAAAGATTTCACAATAGTTTATAAATGATAAAAATAGTACGTATAGGAATTTCAACACACTCATAATATTTTGAGAAATTTCTTTTACATTTTAGTGTCTGTGAATTAACCTGCAACATTTTATTTATTTATTTACTTATTTTTTAAAGACCAAATCAAACAGAAAAATAAAATAAAAAATTGTATATAATTGACATGATTCTAAAGTAAATATTATGGTAAATTTTTCTAGCCCAGGAAAATTTTAGTAAATTTTCCTCTCTCTCTCTGTATATAAAAGTAATATAATAATAATAATAATATATAAGAAGAAGAATTTAGCTTGGAGAAACTGAATATGTCTAAATGTTAAATAACTTTATTTCAGTGCATTAATTATTAAAAATAGAATATTGCGTCTCAGTTATAATTTTTGAATACCTAATTTCAGTTAGATATTTAATACGAGGGACTGTCATGTCCAACAGTATTAGGTACCAGTACAATACACAAAAATTTATGCTGCTGATAGCATATACATGTCTTATATTTGTTTTCAGGTATAGTTGACAACATTTATAATTTATTCCGGAGCGTTTTTAGTCCTGCCTTTATTTTATACCAATTTATCAGAAGAATAACGTTTTCCGATATAACAATTACTATTATAAAATAAGAAAATTATTATGCTTAAAATTGTGGAATGAAAAAAAGGTGGGACTAACGTTGCCCTAGAATAAATAAAAAATGTCATGCAATGTAGTGTAGGTAAATTGGAGTTAGGGCGGAGCTTTAAATAAAGAAATAAATAAACCTGTAAATGGAGAAATTAATCAATTCTTGTGCCCGACATTATAAAAATAATTAAAAAGTGATCATGATGTTCACTGTATTTAGGAATAAGCATAAAATTTAAAATATAACAAAAAGCGACAAATGTAATATTTACAAGGGACAAACTTGGAGTTGAGGTAGAAAACATCATAAGCATTCAGAATTATTGTGTAGGAACCACAAGCCTCATAATAACACTTTAAGAACTGGATTTTTGCGCTATTATGCACTACAAACTTTACCTACTGTGTAATTTGTAAAATTTGCTTCTTTCTTTATTTCGAAAAATTAAACACAGTGTTCGTATTATTGCATTCACTGCGTTAAAATACATCGATAAAAACAGAATTTATTTATTTATGTAAATATTAGCATATAATAACTCTTAAAAAAATTCCAACGTATGAGAGTCACACCGATATCTATGTAAAATCACCAGGTTATTAAACGGTTAAAAGACTTTTGAGGATATAGGTTTCTATACAATTCTAAATCTGCGTGATGTCCTCCCCCTCCCCTCAAAATTTGTCCCATTCCATGTCCTCGGAATCACCCTATTTACTATATAGAATACTTTCCGAACAAATAAAATGAAACAGATTGTAGACATTATTTATAAACTATTTAGTAGATAACATTTGTTTTGAAGTTCCTGTAAATGGTATTTTTAAAAGAATAATTTAATAGATATTTTCAAATTACCAAAGCTGTGTATAAATGCAGGGATGCAAGAGTTTCCGTCTCAGGACGGAACTCTCACACCATTAGAAGTACTGGTGTCAATAATTTCTACCATATTCAATTTTAATAAATTATAGCACAAATGTGATAAAAATTATTGATAAAAAATATTTATGTAAGAGTTCTGTCTTGAGACAAAAACTTTTGCACCCTTGCATAAAAGTGTGTGTATATATATATATATATATACATACTTGCTAACCTAACCGGGAAAATTGTTAGTTCCCGCCCCTTTTTGTACACCACTTAATTTTTAGAGTAACTCTCTTCAAATATCCGTAGTGTCGTTAGTCCCGCCCTATTTTTCGCACCAGTAAATTTTTAGAGTAATATTCTCCAAATGCAATCACGATTTAATAAGAAAGAAAATACTGTAAAATCATACTGGTGTAAAAAAGAAGGCGGGGTTAACAATACTACGTAATTCAGGGATGGAACACGGGCGCAGAATTCATACCGCAATCCGTTTAAGAAATTTCTCTACTTATAATATCGTTGATTTAAGAAGTAGAAAATTTACTTATATCGATAGTGGTGTGAATTCTGCGCCCGTGTTCCATCCCTGTTATATTAATTAGGATGTTGGCAAATATGGAAGAAAAGTACTTAAAAAAAAAGACTTGTGGAAAAATTAGGCGGAAATGGGCGGGACAAAAAATCTTCCGGGTTAGGTTCGAAGTATGTATATATACATACGTGCCAACCACTAATAAACGGAAGATTTTTAGTACCCGCAGTTTTTTTTTTTTTTTTTTCAGCGATTTTATAATTATTTAATCGCAAATTTACTCTAAAAATAAAGTGGTTTGGAAAAAGAGGTGTGTCTTAAAAATCTTCCGGTTCATAATTAGGATGTTGGCAAGTATGTATACATTACATACCTGATAATATTTATAATATATTGTCAGCCAAAAAAAAAAAAAAAAAAACGCCCCCCCCCCACCTAATTTCGCCGTAAATTATCGTAGAAACATGTAACTGGTACCGATCAGTTTGCAATAATGTCTAGCTTATAATGTTATAGTTAGATTTTTAATTAGGGGGTCGTCTACAGATTAAAACTGACATCAACTTCATTTTTTTCAATGGTAACCCCCCTTTTTTATAATTTATTTGAATTCTTTAGATCAAATCATCACGGAAAATGGTATAGTTTATATATTTCGCTCAATTTTTCATAGAGTTATAAGCTGTCAAAGTTTGGGGATGCTAATGTTAAATTAATGTGACAAACATTAAATCATATCTTCCGAAATAATTATGATATTTAAATTCTGTTTGTTTTATTCGTTAGAATGAAGTGACCCAAACATATTCCATGCAAATTTTTGCTAAAAAAACATTTTTTGAATTATGAAAATTATTAATAAATTCATATTTGAAAAAATTATGAATTATCACCTATGTTAATTTTTGTAAGAATAGAACGGGCATCATCAAAAACATGGGTTTCCAAATTTACAGCTCGTTCCTAACATTATTTTTTGAGTTACAGTGATATTTCACTTTTTATTCCTGTTAGGGGGCCGTCACTTGTTACAATCTGTATCCTCTATAAGTAAATGTTTGTATATAATTTGACGAAAAACTATTTTAATTTACCTTTATGTTATTTTTATTGTTTCCTAAGCAACATTTCGATGTTTATTATACAAATTGGCATATTTTTGTAAAGCTATCACAATGTAGGCGAGGGATTGTGAAAGAATTTCAAAAGAAAAGAAGCTCCGCCTCTGATTCGCTGAAACACTATTTAAAAAAAAACACTAATTTGCATATTCCTATTTGACTCTATATGTGACGCTGGTATGCATAAATCACAATGGTATTTACTACATCGATTATTGAAGACAAAACTTAAATGAATGAATTACAAATATGCAAAATTATTTTGTTTTATATTATAAAGTTTTAGAAAATTTTTGAAAAGGCGTGGCTTACGGTACAAGGGAGGAATATATCCGACCCTAATATGTTAAGTCTTTCTTCATAAGTATTAAATATCTTTTTCTAGTTTTTTCGCAGCTAAAAAACCCTGTTACATTTTTTTCTCATTTCAATATTCAAGAGTACGTACACCTCTAGTTATCTATCACCACCTATCATGTTTTAGAAAACACGGTACAGCGAAACTGATTGCATGAAACAGCAATTATGCATTCGACAATCGTTTTATTATTATTATTATGAATATTTAATAATTTTAAAAAGATTTTTTACCATGAATTTTCTGTTTAAATTTTGTTGTGACATATTTGCATTTGGTTACTGTACCGTTTGTAAGCTTTTTGTTATTTAAAATTTATCCCATAATGTAACATAATAAAATATTTCTATTAAAAGTTTTTTAATACAGAATCAAATAGTGAAAAATTGCTTTATTATTATAATAATTTTTTTTTTTTTAAGTTTATAAGATCTATTATTGGAACATAGCTCAATAGTATTTATTTTCAATTTCCTAATCACGAAATCAAAGTCACAGTTATTATGGAATGAAAATTTAAAACAAAAAAATAGTCTTATTCCTTTCAAATATATAGATATTGATCTTACAGAATCCTGAAATTTTATTTAAAAGACTTTAATCGTCTAAATTTAAAAATTCAAAATAAAATAAATTAATCTAAATGCTTTTAAAGTTGAAACGGGAAGATTTCAAAATATATGAAAATTGGCATTTGTGCTTTGAACATTTTGGTGCGGCAGATATTAAAATCAATATTTTAATGATGAGCTGAACCTGAGCTTAGGAGAGGGTGGATCCAGCTACTTAGCACAAGTGATATCACCTGACTAAAACCAGAATAAACAACATTTTAATATATTCCGGGGTATTTTTAGCCCACTGTTATTCTTTTTTTTTTTTTTTTTTTTTTATTCAAATTTCAACACTAGCTACAGTACGCTTACGTCCTATTTACATTAAGCTTTGATATGGAAGCTATGTTTCTGTTTTTCGATGCCGCGAAATTTACAAAATATATTTGTGTTAATATAATATACAGATAGAAAAATAATTATGTAATATCAACAAAACTTTTTTAATAAATATGTTTATATACATTACCGTATGAAATGTTTATTTATGAATATTGTATTTATTTTTAATGAGACATATAAACACAAAATACTAAAAAAAAAAAAAAAGAAGAAAATGTGTTATAATTTTTTATAAATCAAGCGAAATATATATGCATACTTGCCAGCCGAACCCGTAACATTGTTAGTTCCCGCCCCTTTGTGTACACAATTTAATTTTTAGAGCAATTAACTTCAAATACATTTACGATTAACTCTTTGAGCGCCACGCGAATTCTTATGGAAATCCCATTCAGGCCACACGCACTGCTTAGAAGCGTGTTATGTTTATCGAGTTTCGATAAACCCCATTAGGCCTTAACGATATAATCCTATAAAAATCCTATAATTAAAAAAAAAAAAAAAAAAAAAAAAAGGGAAATAAATTTTAAATAAATTGTCAGTAATTACTTAAAACTATGTAAATTATGTAGTTTTATATCATATTTTACACTGCCGGCTGACTTGGCCTGAATGGAAAGATCAGTGTCAGCTACCGATGGCTGACATGGCGCTGAACCTGTTAAATAAAGAAAAAAATATTCTACAAAGACTGATGTGAAAAAAATGTACGGAAGGGGGCGGTACCAGTAATCCTCCGGGTTAGGTTGACAAGAATGTATATACATAGAGCAATGCCAGAAATTGTTCTTTATTTTTTATGAACCGGATGAATGGTACTTTTTTTCTGAATAGTCTATGTATAAAATATAATGCTGCTTTAAATACCCTTTAAATGAAAAGTTTTATTACATAAAGTAATATTCTGGCACTCTACAACTCCCAAATGACACACAATACGAAACCCCGACCTTTTCCAGTGTTTAAAGGGTATTAACGTTTAATATGCTTTCTATTCGTTTTGATCTTTCCTCCTCCTCCTTATCTTCTTCTTTTTTCCTTAAAAAAAAAAAAAAAAAAAAAAAAAAAAAAAATTGCAATCTGACACAATTTTGTTAACTTAGACTGATAATTATACAGAGAATTTTAACAGGAACAGAGAGGAGAGAACATTTTTAAAGTATGATTCGTAATAAAGTTCTATTTTTATGTATTTATTTTATTTGTGTTCATGCGGTTTATTGTTTTCTTGTGTTTACGAGGAAATCTTATCATTTTCACATTGCTAATTTATAAAATATAGTTTTTTGTTCTCAATATATTGAGAAATAAATATATATATATATATCTGCGAGAATATCGAACATTTCTCTTAATATTAATAAAGTCAAGGCACATTTTTAAAATCCTCGATAATGAAATTTTTAATTCTGCATTCGAAAAGCTTCATGTATGTGTAAATCACAAAATATTAATATTTAAACGTGTGGCTAATCTGACGCAAAAAAATTAACTTTTATTTAATTTCTAACTATTTAAATTTTGAATACATAAATTAACATTACAATCTGTATTATTTTTATAAAAAGTTTATAAAATAAAGACTTAACTTGTAAATTGTATTAAGAGAAAAAAAAAAAAAAAGAAAGAAAACGAATATATATATATATATATATATATGTTAGGCAAATTTTAGGCATATTTTGTAAGATCATAAAATTTAGGAAACTTAAATATTTGATATTTTTCCCATAATTGATGCGTACAGATCATATTCATTAAGACATCTTAGATATTTTAATATCTATTCAAGCTATTTAATTTTCTTCATATGAAGTGAACTACAGGTATTTGATGTTTAATCAATAGAAACCAATAATAATCTTTTAATTCATAAACTAACTGAGATTTTTTATTTTATAATTAACATTTCTAAAATTTTTTTCCGGTGTGAAACTTTATAAATAATGTATACTGGGTGGTAGATTATGATTTATATTTTCTAAATGTGTAGACGAACCCCTAATACATTTTCACGTGTAATTCTATTTAGAATTGATTTAAAGTATATAAATAGGTCTGTTTTTCGAACCGCCTTGATCTTAGAAATCTGAATATGAAGTCAAAAATAGGAGTTGCCATTGAAGAAAATGAAGTTAATGTCAGTTTTAATATGTAGACGACACCCTAGGCAAAATGTAATTATACCGTTATAAACTAGACGTTATTACAAATCGATAGGTACCAGTCAAATGTTTCTACGATAATTTACGGCGAAATTAGGTGGGGGGTGGCGTTTTTTTTTTTGGCTGACTTACTTTATTTGTTTTTTTATTTTTTTACACCAGTAATTTTTTTTAATTACTTTTCTTCTTATTTCCTCGTAATTACATTTAAAGAGAGTTAATATAAAAATTAAGTGGTGTGGGAAAATGAGCGGGTACTAACAATCCTCCGGATTAGTTTTGCAGCTATGAGGATTGCAGGTGTTGCATACTTGCCGACATCCTAATTAATATTCTGCAAATATGTCAGTACCGCCCATTTGTCCATACCATTTAATAGAAATGCCAACAATTTGATTTATTCCGGAGTATTTTTAGCCCCACCTTCATATTCCACCACTTTATTTTAAAAATAATTTTCTCCAATATATAATTACTAATTAAATAAAAAAAAAAAATACTCTTGAAAGAAAAGTGATATGAAACAAAGACTCCGACATAAATTGAAATGTTGGCATTTGTGTATTTAATATTTAGAGTTATTTTCTCAAAATAATTTCGATTAAATAAGAAGAAAAATACTTAAAAAAGAAGAATGGTGTGAAAAAAAGGGCAGTATTAAATATTTTGCGGAATAACATTTAGAAAGTTGTATTAGAATATCGCATTATCCGTCGTTTTTACTTTCTTCTATATACATATATATGGAGAAAGTATTTTATTCGTGAAAATTTTCGAACTCCAGTTTTCGATGGATTTACACATTTTGGGATATCATGAACACGATTTGACTGTTTTTAGAAAATGTCTGTCTGTGTGTCTGCCTGTGCGTGTGTATCACAAATTTTGTCGGAGCTGTATCACACGAACCAATGAACGAAACTTAATCAAACATGGTATTTAGTTGGACCCTGACATAAACTGGTGCTGATTAGATTTGTGGAATAATTGCTCAACTGGTGGCGCTGAGATCGCATTTTTTCTAAATTTTTAACATGGCAGTATAGGGCAAAATTTCGTATAAATGTACATTATGAGAGTTATTTTAAAAGTGTGATTGTCAAATTAATATGAATTATTTATAATAGTAGCAGTTAAATAGGAAAAATTTTTTGTGTATGTGGGAGCATCGCTTCCCCCCCCCCCCCCGGGGGAAGTAAATTTTCAACATGGGTATCTTTCGAAAGATCTCGTCAATACCTTTAAAACGAATCGTTGAGCTATAAATCCGTGATAATTTAAAACAAAGTTATGGAATTTTTTTTATCTTTTAACGAAAAAAAAAAAAAAAAAACTTGGAAAAAATCATTTTTTCTGATTTGCAAACAATTGAAATCTTTCGGCATTTAGTGATAATACAATACTGTCAGATAAAAATAGTCTGCATTTATCATGGAAAATAATTTTATAATTTAATAAATAATTTGTGTTGAATAAATTTTGTGTAAAATTATATAGAAGAAAGTCATGTGGTGGCCACATCATACTTGTTTTTAGAATGACTTCAGGGTTGAGGTTGTTCTGACTTTTTTTGCCACTGGTATTTTTATAAAGTATAATCACAAAATACATTATTGTAAAAGTACTATAAAGATTTCTTTATTAAAATAGTGGATGCAATAAAGGCAGAATTTTCTTATTTCTGAAATTGCACCGAAAAGGTGTAGAGAGGGCGACCCCTGAGACTGCATTGGAAAAATCTTTACAAAAGAGCAGGTCTATACGATCCCTGTAAGAGGCAGGGCCCGATTATCCAAAAGGCTCAGGAAGCACAAGCTTCTTCTCTAAAATTTAAGAGATAGCCCCATAAGGATTAAAAGCATGGTCTTGAATTTGTTTCATATTTTCACACTGAGAGTGAATTTTTTCTAAGAAAGGTTACCTAAAACAAGACAAAAAACTCACTATTTCGGGAAAAATCTATTATTTAACCTCAAAAATCTGAATGTTCTTAATTAAAAAGTTGTATGATTTTAATGTTCTGTGTAGAAACCACCCAGATGTATGAAAAAAAAAATTAAAAATAAAAATAATAAACACACCCTATTTTTTTTGTCTATAGCATTTTTATATTACAATATGTAACAGAAAAACAAGATTTTCCGAAATGAAAGGGGCCCCCGAAATGATGCTGAACTTCCCCTAGCTTCAAAGCTTAATCGGGTCCTGGTAAGAGGCAAAGGCTCGCAGACGCAGCGTTCCTAAAACTTTACGATGATTTTATTATGTTTTCACTACTATTCTAGAGCAATATTTTTTTTGCACATAATGTTCATATCTATATTTAAGCATTATTTAAAACATTAAAAAAATATTTCTCATCAGTGATGGCGATGGTGGTGACAATATAATAGAATTCAGGTAAAATTTTAGGAATGCTGTGAGGACTGATAGATAAAAAAAAAAAAAATGCAGTGTAAGTTAAACTAACCATACACTAATATCTATGAAATGTTTCTAATATCAATTAAACTTTCCTTTTTAACTTATATTAATTTTTTATTGTATCATTAGAATTTTCTCTATATTGTCCTCTTCCTCCTACGCAGAAAACAAAGGTGAATTTCCTTACGTCTGCGAACACCATACTTGCCAACATCCTAATAAACATTCCAAAATGTTGTTAGTCCCGCCTTATTTCTCACACCAGTAAATTTATAAAGTGATGTTCTCGTAATTGAATTGTGATTAAATAAGAAGGAAAACTAAATCCTGCCAAACTCCCTGATAGGGCTTCGAGCTACCGACCAATCTCCCTTCTTAATGTCTTGAGTAAATTATTCGAAGCCTTTATTGCTCGACAATTTGATTATCATATTGCTAAAAATAATATTATGATCCCAGAACAATTTGGATTCTGTAATGGCCTTTCCGCCCCTCACCAGGTCTAAAGATTAGTTGAGCACACACTGGCAAAATAAGGAAGCAATTTACTGCAGCAGTCTTTCTTGATATTGAAAAGGCATTTGACAAAGTTTGGACTTCTGGCTTAATCTTTAAACTTATTAAGTATAACTTCCCCCCTCCCCTTATTAAATTAATTCATAGTTACCTTCTTGATAGGAACCTCCACGGAAGGTGAAAGATACGCTTTCATGGAACTTCTTTGCCCACTTTGGCGTTTCTCAAGGAACCAAAATTAACCCAAAACTATTTAACCTTTATATTAATGATATTCTTCAATACCCGCATACTTCTTTGGCTATTTTCGCAGACGACACTTGTATTTTTGCTTCAAATTTCAAACAGGCGTTATGCTATTACGGCTATTTCCCGACACCTCAAAATTATTATTAATTGGTTTTATAAATAAAGAATAGCGTTTAATACTACTAAAACTGAAGCTATTCTCTTTTCACGTGGAAGAAATGCAATGTTACCTGCTACTAGAGATAAATATCAAATCCGTTTCTGTGCCACCCTCTTACCATGGTCAAGTCACTGTAAATACCTTGGAGTTATTCTTGACCAAGGACTCACTTTTCAACAACATATTCTCCCTACGCGTAAAAAATTTCGTGCTGCTAAATGTAAGCTTATGCCCCTCTTAGCTCGGAATAGTAAATTAAACTTTAAAAATATATTGCTCTTGTACACTTCCTACTTAACACCCATTTTAACATATGCTCGTACTTGCCAACCATCTCATTATGAAACGTAAAATTTTTTGTACTCGCCTTTTTTTCACACTAATAATTTTTTAGAGTATTTTTAGTCTTATTTAATCGTAACAACATTTGGAGAGAATTACTCTAAAAATATAGTGGTGTGTGAAAAGGGGCGTGTTTTCAGGGGGCGTTAACAATTGTACAGTTATTAATGATATGTTTGGCAAGTATGCATGCTTGTATGGTGTGGTCATATGCTGCCAAATAGCATATCAAGTTACTTATTAGGGCTCAAAATTCAACTATTTGGGAAATTCTTGATATGCCTTGGTACGTCAGAAATTTTCACATTTATAAAGAAATTGAAACTCCAAAACTTAATGACTTCATTCAATACTTAAATTTAATTTGACATTTGAAAACTTAGATATCCATGCTTTAAACACTATTGCAACATACGACCACAATGATCCTCTTAATGGACGCAGACCCAAAGCGGGCCTATGTCTTAACTCCCACCTTTAAACTTTTCTGTGTTTTATATTATGCATTTTCTGCCTTTTCTATCGCCTTTCGGCCTTGACTTCTCTTCGGAGATTATACCCTGTGATTGTCTCGTACTGTTTGTGCTTGTCTTTTATTGTCCTTGTGTAAAAAAAAAAAAAAAAAAAAAAAAAAAAAAAATGTGTTTCAAAATATCAAAAAAATTTTAAAAATTGCTCTATTAAAAATAAAAAATATTCTTACTAGTCCTAAACTTTCTCTTAGTTCTGTAATGCTGCCCTTAAACTTTCTACTCATTTTTATTATTGTTTTTCACTTTTCCATAAGCTCTAAGATTCCTTTTTTATATGTTTTTTGTTTCTTTTATGTCCCCCCCCCCTTCCATTGCAGTGAAGTTTTTTTTCAGGACTCACACTCCGTAAGCCTTCATTCCCAATTACCGGAGGGTGCGTGACTCTGTCACTAGTACCTCCAACCTACATCCATCCAAGGTCATGATAAAGAAAATACTCTAAAAAAATACTGGTGTAAAAAAGAAGGCGGGACTAATGAGACTACGGAATATTAATTTGGATGATGGCAAGCATGCAACACTGATCGTAAGCAGAGTTGTCAATTCTTATGAGTTAATCCGGAGCGCTTTTAACCACGCCCCCCCCTCCCCCAATGCTTTTTTTTTTTTAACTCTCTTCACTTTTTAGAATATTTTTCTCTGATATATAACAATAAAAAGACGAAAAATATGTATATATACATTAAATAGAAAAAAAAAGGCATGAAAAGAATGCGAGACTAAAATTTCCGGAATACAACTGCTGCGTCATACCATATAAATTCAGGGAAGTGTGTTGCTCACCTATTTTTATTTTTCCTGATACTTGTGTCCCTTATAGGCACATGAGATGTTGAACGAAACTTTTATTTTTTCTCTACTATGAACCTGGGATTTTATACAGGTTATCAATAGTCGTTCTCCTGGTCAAAAATGGGATTGTTAGACCATTATATTTTGGCACAAATTAAATATATGAATGGTAGTTTTAAATATTAGTATCAAAGTACGTAAGGTGATTGTGTTCCATGCTTAGTTATACTGCTGTAACTTAATAACTAAAATTATTATAATTGATCAAATTTCAAAGTAAAATATAAAATTTTGTAAAATTTCGATAGGGAAAATCTCTTCAAGAGAAATAAACCACAAAATAAAATATCACAAAAATTAATCTCTGGAATCACACTAATGAGAAAATTTAATTCTAATTGCGTAAATTTTAATGCTTTAAAGTTTACAGGTCCCCGAAATGACAGAAAAATGACAAATATGACATTTTAAGACCCCCCATACACCAAAAGGGGATTAAAAATAAGTAAATAAATAAAATAAAATAAAAAATTATTTGCCAATTAATTAATCTATTAAAGTATTACGTATACTGTGTGTATTCTTTTCTGGTTTCGAGTTAAAAAATAAATAAATAAAAAATACTTATAAAATAAAGCTTAAATATTATACAAAAATAAAATAAAATAAAAGAGGATGTGCAAAAATTGTTAATATTTTATCATTATTCCATTAAAGTAATTTTGCATTATTATAAAATAAATTTTATTAAAACAAAATGAATCTGCAGTAATTTAATTAAATGTTTAATTTTCTACCTTAGTGTGTAGTATATCAAATAGCCGAACTACGCAAGTTAAAGTATATCTTTAAAAAAAAAAAAAAAAAAAAAAAATCAAAACTACAAAACAATACCCACGGTGTACTAATCTTATATAGATTAATAAAATAGCAATTATTTTAATTTTAATTTCATCCCCTTTTGGTTTATAAAGGTCTAAAAATGTCATTTATTTCTTTTTCTTTTTTTAAACATTTTGGAGATTGGTAAACTGTTAAAAACCATATAATTACAAATAAATTTTCTCATTAGTGTGATTCCAGAGATTAAATTTGTGATATTTTATTTTGTGGTCTCTTTGCATAGAAGAGTTATTCACTATTGAAATTGACAAAAAGTTTATGCTTCACCTTGAACTTTGACCTATTGCACTTTTTTAGTTTTTAAATTACAGCAGTATAATTGAGCATGTGACATTTTTAACTTGTGTATTTTGATACTAATATTTAAAATTAGCACTCAGAAATTTAATTCAAAGAGGTTTGTGGCAAAATATAAAGGTCTAATAATATTTTTGACAAGAAAGACTTTTGATAACCTCTATAAATTTCCAGGTTAAGAGTAGAAACAAAACAATAAAGAACATCTCGCACACTGTCATATTCGACGCGTACGATATAACAAGACTAGTCACTCTGCTAATAACGAACTCTTTCCCGTTATACAAAACCCTAAATGCACGATTTTACAAATTATTGGTGGTTTTAGTTACGCAATTTCTCAAAAAAGATTTCACAATAGTTTATAAATGATAAAAAAAGTACGTATAGGAATTTCAACACACTCATAATATTTTGAGAAATTTCTTTTACATTTTAGTGTCTGTGAATTAACCTGCAACATTTTATTTATTTATTTACTTATTTTTTAAAGACCAAATCAAACAGAAAAATAAAATAAAAAATTGTATATAATTGACATGATTCTAAAGTAAATATTATGGTAAATTTTTCTAGCCCAGGAAAATTTTAGTAAATTTTCCTCTCTCTCTCTGTATATAAAAGTAATATAATAATAATAATAATATATAAGAAGAAGAATTTAGCTTGAAGAAACTGAATATGTCTAAATGTTAAATAACTTTATTTCAGTGCATTAATTATTAAAAATAGAATATTGCGTCTCAGTTATAATTTTTGAATACCTAATTTCAGTTAGATATTTAATACGAGGGACTGCCATGTCCAACAGTATTAGGTACCAGTACAATACACAAAAATTTATGCTGCTGATAGCATATACATGTCTTATATTTGTTTTCAGGTATAGTTGACAACATTTATAATTTATTCCGGAGCGTTTTTAGTCCTGCCTTTATTTTATACCAATTTATCAGAAGAATAACGTTTTCCGATATAACAATTACTATTATAAAATAAGAAAATTATTATGCTTAAAATTGTGGAATGAAAAAAAGGTGGGACTAACGTTGCCCTAGAATAAATAAAAAATGTCATGCAATGTTGTGTAGGTAAATTGGAGTTAGGGCGGAGCTTTAAATAAAGAAATAAATAAACCTGTAAATGGAGAAATTAATCAATTCTTGTGCCCGACATTATAAAAATAATTAAAAAGTGATCATGATGTTCACTGTATTTAGGAATAAGCATAAAATTTAAAATATAACAAAAAGCGACAAATGTAATATTTACAAGGGACAAACTTGGAGTTGAGGTAGAAAACATCATAAGCATTCAGAATTATTGTGTAGGAACCACAAGCGTCATAATAACAGTTTAAGAACTGGATTTTTGCACTATTATGCACTACAAACTTTACCTACTGTGTAATTTGTAAAATTTGCTTCTTTCTTTATTTCGAAAAATTAAACACAGTGTTCGTGTTATTGCATTCACTGCGTTAAAATACATCGATAAAAACAGAATTTATTTATTTATGTAAATATTAGCATATAATAACTCTTAAAAAAATTCCAACGTATGAGAGTCACACCGATATCTATGTAAAATCACCAGGTTATTAAACGGTTAAAAGACTTTTGAGGATATAGGTTTCTATACAATTCTAAATCTGTGTGATGTCCTCCCCCTCCCCTCAAAATTTGTCCCATTCCATGTCCTCGGAATCACCCTATTTACTATATAGAATACTTTCCGAACAAATAAAATGAAACAGATTGTAGACATTATTTATAAACTATTTAGTAGATAACATTTGTTTTGAAGTTCCTGTAAATGGTATTTTTAAAAGAATAATTTAATAGATATTTTCAAATTACCAAAGCTGTGTATAAATGCAGGGATGCAAGAGTTTCCGTCTCAGGACGGAACTCTCACACCATTAGAAGTACTGGTGTCAATAATTTCTACCATATTCAATTTTAATAAATTATAGCACAAATGTGATAAAAATTATTGATAAAAAATATTTATGTAAGAGTTCTGTCTTGAGACAAAAACTTTTGCACCCTTGCATAAAAGTGTGTGTATATATATATATATATATACATACTTGCTAACCTAACCGGGAAAATTGTTAGTTCCCGCCCCTTTTTGTACACCACTTAATTTTTAGAGTAACTCTCTTCAAATATCCGTAGTGTCGTTAGTCCCGCCCTATTTTTCGCACCAGTAAATTTTTAGAGTAATATTCTCCAAATGCAATCACGATTTAATAAGAAAGAAAATACTGTAAAATCATACTGGTGTAAAAAAGAAGGCGGGGTTAACAATACTACGTAATTCAGGGATGGAACACGGGCGCAGAATTCATACCGCAATCCGTTTAAGAAATTTCTCTACTTATAATATCGTTGATTTAAGAAGTAGAAAATTTACTTATATCGATAGTGGTGTGAATTCTGCGCCCGTGTTCCATCCCTGTTATATTAATTAGGATGTTGGCATATATGGAAGAAAAGTACTTAAAAAAAAAGACTTGTGGAAAAATTAGGCGGAAATGGGCGGGACAAACAATCTTCCGGGTTAGGTTCGAAGTATGTATATATACATACGTGCCAACCACTAATAAACGGAAGATTTTTAGTACCGGCCCTTTTTTTCACGGCAGTTTTTTTTTTTTTTTTTCAGCGATTTTATACTTATTTAATCGCAAATTTACTCTAAAAATAAAGTGGTTTGGAAAAAGAGGTGTGTCTTAAAAATCTTCCGGTTCATAATTAGGATGTTGGCAAGTATGTATACATTACATACCTGATAATATTTATAATATATTGTCAGCCAAAAAAAAAAAAAAAAAAACGCCCCCCCCCCACCTAATTTCGCCGTAAATTATCGTAGAAACATGTAACTGGTACCGATCAGTTTGCAATAATGTCTAGCTTATAATGTTATAGTTAGATTTTTAATTAGGGGGTCGTCTACAGATTAAAACTGACATCAACTTCATTTTTTTCAATGGTAACCCCCCTTTTTTATAATTTATTTGAATTCTTTAGATCAAATCATCACGGAAAATGGTATAGTTTATATATTTCGCTCAATTTTTCATAGAGTTATAAGCTGTCAAAGTTTGGGGATGCTAATGTTAAATTAATGTGACAAACATTAAATCATATCTTCCGAAATAATTATGATATTTAAATTCTGTTTGTTTTATTCGTTAGAATGAAGTGACCCAAACATATTCCATGCAAATTTTTGCTAAAAAAACATTTTTTGAATAATGAAAATTATTAATAAATTCATATTTGAAAAAATTATGAATTATCACCTATGTTAATTTTTGTAAGAATAGAACGGGCATCATCAAAAACATGGGTTTCCAAATTTACAGCTCGTTCCTAACATTATTTTTTGAGTTACAGTGATATTTCACTTTTTATTCCTGTTAGGGGGCCGTCACTTGTTACAATCTGTATCCTCTATAAGTAAATGTTTGTATATAATTTGACGAAAAACTATTTTAATTTACCTTTATGTTATTTTTATTGTTTCCTAAGCAACATTTCGATGTTTATTATACAAATTGGCATATTTTTGTAAAGCTATCACAATGTAGGCGAGGGATTGTGAAAGAATTTCAAAAGAAAAGAAGCCCCGCCCCGCCTCTGATTCGCTGAAACACTATTTAAAAAAAAAAAAAAAAAAAAGACTAATTTGCATATTCCTATTTGACTTTATATTTGACGCTGGTATGCATAAATCACAATGGTATTTACTACATCGATTATTGAAGACAAAACTTAAATGATTTAATTACAAATATGCAAAATTATTTTGTTTTATATTATAAAGTTTTAGAAAATTTGTGAAAAGGCGTGGCTTACAGTACAAGAGAGGAATATATCCGATCCTAATATGTTAAGTCTTTCTTCATAAGTATTAAATATCTTTTTCTGGTTTTTTCGCTGCTAAAATTCTATTTTAACCCTGTTACACTTTTTTTCGCATTTCAATATTCAAGTGTACGTACACCTCTAGTTAAATATAATGTTTTAGAAAACACGGTACAGCGAAACTGATTCCATGAAACAGCAATTATGCATTCGACAATCGTTTTATTATTATTATTATTATTATGAATATTTAATAATTTTAAAAAGATTTTTTACCATGAATTTTCTATTTAAATTTTGTTGTGACATATTTGCATTTGGTTACTGTACCGTTTGTAAGCTTTGTGTTATTTAAAATTTATCCCATAATGTAACATAATAAAATATCAAATTTCTATTAAACGTTTTTTAATACAGAATCAAATAGTGAAAAATTGCTTTTTTTTTTTTTTTTTTTTTTTTTTTTTTTTTAAGTTTATAAGATCTATTGTTGGAACGTAGCTCAATAGTATTTATTTTCAGTTTCCTAATCACGAAATCAAAGTCACAGTTATTATGGAATAAAAATTTAAAACAAAGGAGTAGTCTTATTACTTTCAAATATATAGATATTGATCTTACAGAATCCTGAAATTTCATTTAAAAGAGTTTAATCGTCTAAATTTAAAAATTCAAAATAAAATTAATTAATCTAAATGCTTTTAAAGTTGAAACGGGAAGATTTCAAAATATATGAAAATTGGCATTTGTGTTTTGAACATTTTGGTGCGGCAGATATTAAAAACAATATTTTAATGATGAGCTGAACCTGAGCTTAAGAGAGGGTGGATCCAGCTACTTAGCACAAGTGATATTACCTGACTAAAACCAGAATAAACAACATTTTAATATATTCCGGGGTATTTTTAGCCCACTGTTATTATTTTTTTTTTCTTCAAATTTCAACACTAGCTACAGTACGCTTACGTCCTATTTACATTAAGCTTTGATATGGAAGCTATATTGCTGTTTTTCGATGCTGCGAAATTTACAAAATATATTTGTGTTAATATACTATACAGATAGAAAAATAATTATATAATATCAACAAAACTTCTTTAATAAATATGTTTATATGCATTACCGTATGAAATGTTTATATATGAATATTGTATTTATTTTTAATGAAACATATAAACACAAAATACTAAAAAAAAAAAAAAAAAAGAAGAAGAAAATGTGTGATAATTTTTTATAAATCAAGCGAAATATATATGCATACTTGCCAACCGAACCCGTAACATTGTTAGTTCCCGCCTCTTTATGTACACAATTTAATTTTTAGAGTAATTAACTTCAAATACATTTACGATTAACTCACTGAGCGCCACGCGAATTCTTATGGAAATCCCATTCAGGCCACACGCACTGCTTAGAAGCGTGTTATGTTTATCGAGTTTCGATAAAACCTATTAGGCCTTAACGATATAATCCTATAAAAATCCTATAATAATAATAAAAAAAAAAAAAAAAAAAAAGAAAGAAAGAAAGAAAGGGAGGAAATAAATTTTAAATAAATTGTCAGTAATTACTTAAAACTATGTAAATTCTGTAGTTTTATATCATATTTTACACTGCCGGCTGACTTGGCCTAAATGGAAAGATCAGTATCAGCCACCGATGGCTGACATGGCGCTGAACCTGTTAAATAAAGAAAAATTATTCTACAGACTGATGTGAAAAAAATGTACGGAAAGGGGCGGGACCAGTAATCCTCCGGGTTAGGTTGACAAGAATGTATATACATAGAGCAATGCCAGAAAATGTTCGTTATTTTTCATGAACCGGATGAATGGTACTTTTTTCTGAATAGTCTATGTATAAAATATAATGCTGCTTTAAATACCCTTTAAATGAAAAGTTTTATTACATAAAGTAATTTTCTGGCACTCTACAACTCCCAAATGACACGCAATACGAAACCTCGCCCTTTTCCAGTGTTTAAAGGTTATTAACGTTTAATATGCTTTCTATTCGTTTTGATCTTTCCTTCTCCTCCTTATCTTCTTCTTTTTTCCTTTAAAAAAAAAAAAAAAAAAAAAAAAAAAAAAAAATTGCAATTTGACACAATTTTGTTAACTTAGACTGATAATTATACAGAGAATTTTAACAGGAACAGAGAGGAGAGAACATTTTAAAAGTATGATTCGTAATAAAGTTCTATTTTTATGTATTTATTTTATTTGTGTTCATGCGATTGTTTTCTTGTGTTTACGAGGAAATCTTATCATTTTCACATTGCTAATTTATAAAATATAGTTATTTGTTCTCAATATATTGAGAAATAATATATATATATATATATCTGCGAGAATATCGAACATTTCTCTTAATATTAATTAAGTCAAGGCACTTTTTTAAAATAGTCGATAATGAAATTATAAAATTCTGCATTCGAAAAGCTTCATGTATGTGTAAATCACAAAATATTAATATTTAAACGTGTGGCTAATCTGACGCAAAAAAATTAATTTTTATTTAATTTCTAACTAATTAAATTTTGAATACATAAATTAACATTACAATCTGTATTCTTTTTATAAAAAGTTTATAAAATAAAGACTTACATTGTAAATTGTATTAAGAGGAAAAAAAAAAAAAAAAGAAAGAAAGAAAACGAAATATAACGAAATAATCAAATTTTATGCATATTTTGTAAAATCATAGAATTTAGGAAACTTAAATATTTGATATTTTTCCCATAATCGATACGTACAGATCATATTCATTATGACATATTAGATATTTTAATATCTATTCAAGCTATTTAATTTTCTTTGTATGAAGTGAACTATTTGATGTTTAATCAATAGAAACCAATAATAATCTTTTAACTCATAAACTAACTCAGATTTTTTGTTTTATAATTAACATTTCTGAAATTATTTTCTGGTGTGAAACTTCATAAATAATGTATACTTGGTTGTAGATCATGATTTATATTTTCTAAATGTATAGACGGACCCCTAATACATTTTCACGTGTAACTCCATTTAGAACTAATTTAAAGTATATAAATAGGTATGTTTTCCGAACCGCCTTGATCTCCGAAATCTGAATATGAAGTCAAAAATAGGGGTTGCCATTGAAAAAAATGAAGTTAATGCCAGTTTTAATATGTAGACGACCCCCTAGGAAAAATTTAACTGTACCGTTATAAACTAGACGTTATGACACATCGATCGGTACCAGTCAAATGTTTCTACGATAATTTACGGCGAAATTAGGTGGGGGGGGCGTTTTTTTTTGGCTGACTGTACATTTATAATATATTGCAGTCCGGCCTTTTTTCCACACCAGTATATTTTTAAAACATTCTTTTTCTTATTTAATCCTAATTAAATATTTCAGAAAATTTCTTAAAATCTGACTGGTGGGGGGAAAAATGGCGGGGCTAACAGTACTTCGGAATAAATAATAAATTATTACCAGGTATGGTCTTATTCTATATATTTAAATGAAATAAATTTAAAGTAAAAAATAAAATAAAAAGAAACTTTGTACCATTCTCTTTTTTTCCCCCCTTTCTTTCATATTCTCTCTCTCTCTCTTTATTTATTTATTATTATTATTATTATTATTATTATTATTAATTTATTTATTCATGTGGGTATTTTAAAATATTTTTATAAAATCATTTCTTTTATATTTTCTATATATTGAAAATCGGAAATATCGAAAAGGAGTAACTGAACAAAGTGTTTCAGGTACACTATAATTTTCTTTAGCAAAAAATAATATGGTTAGAAATGCGACTTTTATTTCTTTCCTGTTACGTTTAAAATTTTAGAATAATAATAGTGAAGTAGAAGGGGTAACGAAGAGAAGAAGAAGACCCTAAAAAACTCGTAAATGACCACAGTTGTTGTAGAAGTGTAAAAACATTTGTAGCTTTTAAAACATGAGTTTTTATGGGCGTTAATTTTCTTACAGTGAAAGGTAAATATTTTTGAGCTTTTAATGTAGTACGAATAACTTACTTATATATGGTCCATACAATCCTTGCTTTTTGTAAAGATAAAAAGTAAAAATTTCATGGAAGTAAAATTTCATTGTAATTTTCGTCATAAAATAAATTTATGGTTTTAAGTAAATTTTTCTCTCAACTGTGGTGAGGTGCCTCAAGTGCGAGTCTTTCTTCACCATTTTTCATCTAATTATTGATTTTTCTACATATTAGACATATTATTTAACTTTACGGCTCCTGACACAGTTTTCTGCAATCATGCATCTACTGGGCGTAAAGTTGTTCACCAACTAGGTAGCCCATTAAGCCACCATAGTTTCGCAGTAAGTAAACTTTTATTATATGAAAATTATGGTG
This sequence comes from Salticus scenicus, assembly GCA_963930645.1. NCBI lineage: Eukaryota > Metazoa > Arthropoda > Arachnida > Araneae > Salticidae > Salticus > Salticus scenicus. Next base: position 140,253,914 of record OZ005660.1, read on the forward strand.
AAAGACAGAGTTACCAACATTTTAATTTACTCCAGAGCATATTTAGCTCCTTTATTTCGCTCCACTTTATTTTTAGAATACTCTTCTCCAACATATAACTATGATAAAATAAGAAAAATTCACTTAAAAAAAAAAAAAAAGAAGAAGAAGAAAATTAAATTCTGTCATAGACAAATTTCATCCATAGTCTTCTATGGATGAAATTTGTCTATGACAGAATTTAATTTATTTAGACAGGACTAATGATATTTGTGTTTTAAGTTTTAACCCCCTAAAAAAAAAAAAAAAAAAAAGTAATAGAGGGCATTCAGTAAAATTCTTAAACACATATTCAAATAATGTATTTATTTTTAATTCCAAATAAATTAATGGAATTTGAATGCATTGATTATACAGTAGCTTTCCCTAATTGCTTACTACATGTTTACTAAATATTTTAATTATTAAAATAATCTTAATAACAATCTCATATTTATTGTTCATAATTAACAGTTTCAACTTCTACAGAACAAAACATAATATTAAAAAAAAAAAAAAAAAAAAAAAAAAAAAAAAAAAAAAACTATAAACTAATTATTTTAATTAATAAAACCATTAAGATATATAACCTTTTACTTATCTTCACGTTACATCTTTGGTAGACTAGTTTCATCTGGGGCGCCCCAGCTTGGTCACTACCTTGCTTTGGTGTTCGAAACTGTGGTCTTCCTGTTTTCTTGTTCTTTTAAAGACTTTACGCCATTGGCGGTTAAGGATAGCACCCTCGTTGCCATTACAACTGTCATAATTAGCTAAAATTTCAACAGACTCCCTGATCGCTGCGTATCCGTGGTTGTTGTAGTTGGCCAATTTTAAAGACTTTACGCCATTGGCGGTTAAGGATAGCACCCTCGTTGCCATTACAACTGTCATAATTAGCTAAAATTTCAACAGACTCCCTGATCGCTGCGTATCCTTAACCGCCAATGGCGTAAAGTCTTTACCGCCTTAACCGCCAATGGCGTAAAGTCTTTAAAATTGGCCAACTACAACAACCACGGATACGCAGCGATCAGGGAGTCTGTTGAAATTTTAGCTAATTATGACAGTTGTAATGGCAACGAGGGTGCTATCCTTAACCGCCAATGGCGTAAAGTCTTTAAAAGAACAAGAAAACAGGAAGACCACAGTTTCGAACACCAAAGCAAGGTAGTGACCAAGCTGGGGCGCCCCAGATGAAACTAGTCTACCAAAGATGTAACGTGAAGATAAGTAAAAGGTTATATATCTTAATGGTTTTATTAATTAAATTGCTTCATGGATAAAATGTTTCAAGTAATTATTTTAAATTTAAATTATTCCAAAAAATGCTATTTTCTGACATATTGTCTATATATTGACCATTAGGGTGTATCGAAAAAAACTTTTTTTTTTTTTTTATCAAATTTCCAATAGTGCGGAAAAGTTGCCTCATGCTATTGTCAGTATGTATGAAAAATTTTATTGATCTGAGTTAATATCTTCAGATGTCTGTGGGGTCGTTTATATAAAAATTGGTTAATTTTATCGTTTTTTCAATGCATTTTGTTTTTAAAGAAATCGGAATCCTTAGATCCAATAGGGCCGAAAAATTCGTATATGGTATCGTTAGAGCGTGTGCAATTTTTTATTGATGCAGGTCAAAGGCTTCAGTTGCTTCTAAGGGTGACTTATCTGGACAAATTCGCTCATTTTAATGATTTTCCTTCAACACTTCTACGACTGTAATTCTTTTAATTATGATTATTTCTATTAACTTTTTTCTGTGTGAACAAATATGCATTTGAGCAAGTGTGCAATGCGTAAATTGTAAAAAAAAACAAGTAAATTTACGGGCCTTCACCCGTTTAATTTTTACTGTCACGACCGCTTTTTACCTACAAGACGGGCATACCCGTATTTTCTGATATGACTTGATACTTTCCGCTACACCACAAGGTTCTTAGCAGTCCATGTTTTAACCGTAATTTATCAATTTGAATACCACTCTATATATAAATCAATTTTTGTATTATTCCTTTGAAAATATGTGTTACAAGAGATTAATGAAGTTTATTATAAAAACAAAGCGGTAAAAGACTGCTAAGAACCTTGTGGTACAGCGAAAAGTATCAAGACATATAAGAAAATACGGGTATGTCCGTCTTGTAGGTAAAAAACGGTCGTGACCGTAAAAATTTAACGGGTGAAGGCCCGTAAATTTACTTGTTTTTTTTTTTTTAACAATTTACGCATTTCACACTTGCATAATTTATTCACACACAAAAAAAAGTGAATAGAAATAATCATAATTAAAAGAATTACAGTCGTAGAAATGTTGAAGGAAAATCATTACAATGAGTAACTTTGTCCAGATAAGTGAACCGTAGAGGTAACTGAAGCCTTTGACCCACATCAATAAAAAATTGCACAGGATCTAAGGATACCATAACCATATGGGAATTTTTCGATCGTATTGGAACTAAGGATTCCAATTTCTTATTGAAATATATATATATATTGAAAAAACGATAAAATTAAAGAATTATTATATAAACGACCCCAGAGGCAACTGAAGATTTTAACTCATATCAACAAAATTTTGCACACATACTAACAATAGCATAAGGCAACTTTTCTACACCATTGGAAATTTGATGTTAAAAAAAAAAAAGTTTTTTTTTATTTTTTTCGATACACCCTATTGACCATATGACTTTGAAATTCAAGGTCAGTCCCTATTTAAAAAATTGTATTTCTAATTTATTTATTTATTTATTTATTTTTATGTTGCAAGGGTATTATTTATCATAATAATAAATACTTTTTTAATCTTCATTTATTTAACGTATAAAATACCTTTACACTTTTTTAATAGTAATATATTTTTTATATACTATTTTAATATAAAAGCACTACTCCAATATCGTCAATAAACTATAGGACACAATCTCAAAGTTCACTTTATTTCAATATTTAGGGTTATGAATTTCAAAGATGAAAATTTAGAAATTCTCACCACAGAAATTCATTTTGTTAAAAATAGTAGTTTTAACAAATAATTTATGTGAATTTTTATAGAAAAATATAGAAGAATGTTTTGTGATGACCGCAACTTATTGCTGGCATTTGTGAATTTTAAGTGTAAGGTTTGAAAAGTACATTATTTCAATGTTGAACAATGTATTTATTTCAAGATTTTATGAGCTCACTTTTATTAAGCTTAAAAATACTTTGTATTTTTTTTTTTTTTTTTTTTTTTTTTTTTTTGGAAATATTTGGTGACAACTAATTGTATTATTAAATTTTATAATAAATATAAAAACAATGATAAATTAAAATAAAGAAAAGTTATTTTTTAATATTCAATTAACCGCAAGTTTAATCAATAGAGGGCAGCATCAACAAAATTGAACACTTTCGCAGAAATGTGATGCGAATGAAGATTCATTTTAGTTACAGCCAGGGCCCGACTTAGACCACCTGGAGCCCCGGGTGCAAGCCTATTCTGGGGGGCCCCCTTGCGGTGGCATAAGAGCTCTTTAGGTTGCAGAATTTCTGCATACGCCTGTAGGGGGTCCCCTTCCAGAAGGGGGGCCCAGGGCATTTGCCCCGTATGCCCTGCCGTTAGTCAGGCCCTGGTTACAGCTAGTAACTAAATACAGTATAGTTTAGATTTTCTTTAGAAATAGAACTTATTTATATTTTTTATAAGAGAAAAGAGAGTAATACTGGGGAAAAAATGGATTCAGTTAGATACTACACATACATTTGGTGTCAGAGTACCTATATAAGACAGCAATAGGATTTTAGAATGTTATGATTAATCTAATTTTAATAATGTGTTATATAAAATACCATTTGTTTTGTCTATCCTACATGCGACTGTAAAGAGGGGGGGGGGAGGGGGAAGCAGTGGTATATGTGCCCTTTCTGTAAATGTTTAAAACTCCCCCCCCCCCAAAAAAAAAAAAAAAAAAAAAAAAAAAAAAAAAAAAAACTTTCAGGGTGTATTAAATGAAAGTTCACAATTCACATTTCTCAACACAACTGAAAAAGGTTTGTCAATTCAGTTTATCCGTCTGTCTTCACTTAAGATTTTGCTTGTACAATGCAGTTGCTATTAACCTTCCACTACTATTTTCGTAATGGAATCTTTTTTTTTTTTTTTTTTTTGTTTAATCGCATAAACATGTTACAAAAGAAAGATTGCTGTTTGTAAATAGTGGGGGGAAAAAGCAAGTATTCTGATTATGTTGGAATTCTCATTAAATTGTTATATATATACTGAATATTTCCTACACAATAGATCCCTTTTATTAAGAAAAGTGTACATATCATTTAGATTTTTTATTTTGTAGCGCCACATAAAATTATTTGATTTGCATAATGATATAGTGAGCAAGTCTATATTTTACTTCAATAACCTGAAACTATTATAAATAGAAAGAAATTAATATATTTTTTTTTCAAACTTACTTCAATATAATATACGTGAAAAACTGTATGCACCAATATATAGGTATATTTAAAAACAAATTTTTAAAATACATATGAAAAATCTTTTCATACATTTCACAGGAAGAAAAATAAAATCATGTGAAGAAATGGAGGATTTAATTAAAAATGGTGAATAAAATCCAATAATGTAAGCATACATAAAACAGTACTTATTCAGGAGTGTTGACTGAATAATGTATGCAAATAATAGGTGAATTTCTATATATCTGTGTGTAAGCCTGCAGACACACACACACACAAAAAAAATAAATTAATAATAATAAAAACACGGATATCGACGACGAGACGTAACCACAAAGCTGCAACAGGAGACATTTTTTTTTTCTATTTAAATTACTTTCGTACCACTATTTCATAACATTAAATTTATAATAAATTTATGCAAACAAAATGCCGATTTATCTGCCAAAATAAAGTATAAATTTTATTTCTTTGTAATAGTGGTAAGAAAAGAAGAAGAAAAAAAAAAAAATGTGGCACCCTTGTAACCAATGAAACGTGAAAGCAAAATGAATTTAATACACAGATTAAATGGAGAATAAAGACAAACTAGAAAAAAATGCTTATTGTCTTACACGAATGAAAAGTAATAAATAAATAAATAAAATTGTAAAAGATTTATTTTAACGTTTTAGTAACTGAAAGCAGTATTTTTATAATTCGTGTTGATAAAAAAAAAAAAAAAAAAAAAAAAAAAAGAAGAAGAAGAAGCTAGCTAAATAATGAAGATTTATAAAGATAATAATATATATTTTTATTACTAATTAGTGTAATAATAAGCTAAATTATAATTAAAAATATTAATATCTGGTTTATATTTAAATTTAATGAACGCATATTTAGTAAACAGTCTGTTATAACTAATGTCAAAAATGTTCACAAGTTCATATAATATAAACAATCAAAATTTAAACAATATCCTTTCTGATGGTATGTTACAATCAAATATTTATGTTAAGTTTGTTAAATATTTTATTCAAATTTTAACAATACACTTTTTTACTTTCTTCTATATATATATAACAAGAAAGTACACTGTTAAAAATGTCATCAGAAAACTCTGTGTAATGTATTATCTTAAGTCTTACGTAAAATTACAGAGAAAAATAAACGGAGATGTTAAAAAACTTATTTTATATATTCACTTTAATAACTAATATTAATTTAATTAATTATTGGTGAGAATGTATTTCGGACTTGGAATGCTTTTTCTAAAGTAGAAATAGTCATTTTTAATTTTAAATAAAAAATAATAATAAAATTAGATAAAAATACAGAATAAAGATTGAGAATCTCGATTGTTCACTTTTAACTAAGAATTGCTGTAAATTTACAGAGACTCTGGATAAATATTTACATTAAATTTACAGACATTTTTAACAGTGTATTGGATTCGTGAAAGCTTTCAACTCCTGATTTTCGATGGATTTACCCGTTTTCAGAGTCCTGAAAACGTTTGGACATTTTTTAGAAAATATCTGTCTGTATGTGTTTATCACAAATTTTGTGGGCACTGTATCTCACGAACCAATGAAGGAAATTCAACCAAACAGGATACTTAGTGAGACTTCGTTCAAAATTGATGCTGATTGATTACATTTCATGAATCGCTCAAAAGGTGGCGCTGTCATCCCATTTTTTTTTTTTTTTTTCTAAAATTTTAACATGATAGTATAGGACAAAATTGCGTACAAATATAGATAACGAGAATTATTTTGAACGAATGATTATGAAATTAACAATATTTGTTGATAATAGTAGTAGAAAAATATCTGTGCGTATGTAGGAAATACGCTTCCTCCTGGGCGATGTAGTACCGTACTGGTTGAGGGTGAACGTTTTCAATACGGGCGTTAAAAAAAAAAAAAAAAAAAAAAAAAAAGCTCGTCAATACTTTTAAATCGAACAGCGGAACCATTGTCTTGTGACAATTTAAAACAAAGTTATCAATTTTACTTCCATTACCCGACTATCGTAAGTTATGGAAGTATTGTATTCAGTTCAAAAATTCGATATCGAATTTTTCCTGTTTTACATGTTTTGAGGTCTCCCGAGTTCAGAAAAGTAGTTTTTTTGGCAATTGGTCAGTGTGTGTGTATGTTTGAATGTATGTGTGTATGTGTGCGTGTATGTATGTGGGGAATCTTCCGGCTATCATTTCTCCGAAACTAATAAAGAAAGAACGACAAAACTTCAGAATTGAGATAGGTCTGGTGTATAGATGAATTTTCCAAATTTTGGTGAAAATAGGAAAAACAGAAGTGGTACATCGGAAACCGGAAGTAGGACCATAAATCCATATCTTAAGAACAGCGCTAACGATTTTCTTCAAAGTTGCTATATAAACACTCTATTAGATGTCCTTTCGAATGGTATAGTTGGTTAGTTCAGGAAAATTGATAGGCGCCTTGTATAAATAGTACAATTTCAGGCCTTGCAAGTGCGTTGCTTTAAAAACGACTGCACGGATTTTTTTTTTTTTTTTTTTTTTTCAAACTCGTCATATTAACTGCCTTTTAAATATCGTTTTGTATTTAATAATTGTTTTTCTGTCAATAATTGAGTATACAAAGTTTTGGTAAAAGTTGGTATCTCAAAAAGACTCTAACGATTTTCTTGAAAATTGTTACATAAATCCATTTTAGATATCCTTTCTCATGTATTACGTGGTTATTGCAGAAAAATTAACAGTCATCCTGCTTAGGTAGGTCAGTCGTAGATCCCGGAAACAGATGTTTCAAAAAATAACTCTACCACTTATTATTATTACTATTATTTTAATTGCTATATAAACTTTGTTTTATATGCTTTACTAAGCTTCTCTTACCGGAAATATTTTAGGTTTCTACTTCGTTAGATCAATTTTGTGTCTTCTGATCACAACTCCAAAATGCATATAATATGCTTAATACTAGGTAATGGAAATCGTGAGGTTGTGTCACACCAGATTCCTTTTTCTTTTTACAAATAAATAAATAAAAAATCTGGAGTGACTCCACTCGACTTTCCGAACATTGAGTAATTAACAGTTTTGTAGATAAAGTAAAGAAAGAGGAGTTAAATAAACAAAAGAAAGAAAACCATAATAGAGTGTTTGAGTATTTTTCTTCCTATATTACACGATGTTTTATCTAATGCTACTGAACTTTGAGCCCATAAGATCATAATGATAAAGAATTTTTCGTTGTGTCCCTGTAAAAACCAATACACGCTAGATTCACCAAAATGCTTATAGTTAGTGCAACAGTGATTTATAATATTCATATAAATTTTCAGCTCAATTGAATAAGGCTGTTGATGCTATCTCACTTTTAAAAATTTGGCACCATAGGCCATAATGATAAAGAATTTTTCTTTGTGCCCCTGTAAAAAAACTGTAAGTGCTAAATTCACCAAAATCTATACAGTTCGTGCAACTGTGACATATAATATGTTTAAAAATTTTTTGCTCAGATTAATAAAGCGTTTAGACGCTATCGCACTTTTAAAAATTTAGCCCCGTAGGCCATAATGATAAACACTTTTTCCTGGTGTCCCTATAAAAAACTATAAGTGCTAGATTCACCAAAATCAATAGGGTTCGTACTATGGTGACTTACAATATACGTAACAACTTTCAGCTTATTCGAACAAAGCGTTTAGACGCTAGCGTGTTCACTCACAGACATACACACACACATACATACACACATACATACACACATACATACAACATCATAAAAATAGGGGAAACGGACTCAGGGGACCACGAAACGTATAGAAATATCAAAATCTCAAATTCGGATTTTTGACATGATTACAATACTTTCCTCACTACAGTGTTCGGAAAGTAAAAAAAGAAAGAAAGAAAAAGAAAAGGAGTACAGAAAAAAAAAAAAAAATCTTGAGATATTTTTTTAATTGCATAAAATTTATTTATTTTATTTTATTTTACTTATTTATTTTATTTTATTTTATTTATTTATTTTATTTTATTTTATTTATTTATTTATTTATTTTTGGAACATATGGAGCGGCGCGTTCAGTAGAGTGCTTCAAAGGGATCAATTCGATCGGTCGAACGTATTGGAAACATATATATCAATTTAAAAAAAAAATAAATATGTATGCATACATATTTCTATAAAAAAGGAGAGAGGATAGGCCGATAAGGTAACGGAAGTGGGAACTTTGTTTAAAAGTGAAAAATGCGCATCAAAATAAAAATAAATGTTAGAGCAATTTCCATTTATTTCTTTTAATGAAGCTAAATACTTTTGTAGAGTCCTGTAAATCAGTTTTATAACTAACTATATCATATTCTATTAAAAGAAAAGAAGAAAAAAATCATGCGTTTTGCATAAATTATTAACATTTTCCAATTGTACATGTTCGTTTCATTGTGAATTTTAATGTAATTTGCCTACGCGATCACATTATGGATAGACAAAATGACAGAAGGATAGACAAATAGGTCAATTGAATTCAAAAATCACTGTTAACTACTGTTCGAAAGTATTAGAAACGCTTAACACAAAAGGAAATGCGATTTCTAATCGTAGTCGCTAATGCACCTGAATACTTTTACTTTTGTTTAGCCCTGTAAATTTTAACACTAAGCATATTATATTCTACAAAAATCATTTATTAACATATGAATAATATATGTGAATTCCACTATGAATTGCACAGTACAAAGTTATTTAAATATGATTTTTAAAAGTGCCACAGAACGCAGTACTTTGTCGTTCTTTTGGATGCCCATGTACTCAAATCAGTTTGACAATTTATACCATTTTAAAAAGGAAGCACGCCAAAGCAAGCTTGAATTACATACTGCAGTGATGCCAGATGGTCGAAAATTATTTCCCCAAACAGGTCTTCGAATTTCTCCAAATCAGGGTTTTTTTTTTTTTTTTTTCGAAAAAATCCCCAACTTGATTTCTACTAAAAAGGAAAAAAAAAAAAAAATCAAGCAGATTTTTCTATGATTTAATCTCAGATTTTTTTCCCAAATGAAGGCAATTTTTGAAAAAAATCCCCAAATAACAGTAAAGCTATGAAAGTCTCTAGTCGTAGGGATAAATCATTATGTTGCCAACATTGACAGAAAGTTGAACTCCCCAGATTTGTCCTCAAAAATTTTAGAATTTCCCATAAAAGTCCCCACAAACATTTGGTCCCCAAAATTGTCCCCAGAAGCCTCAAAAATACCCAAAATGGGGACAAAATCCCCAATCTGGCATGACGGAATTATGAAAATATTTACACTAGCAAGAGGCGGACAAAAAGGTAGATGACAGATGGACAGAAAAACAAACAAATACATCAATTCAAATCATAATCACTCTTAAATATTATTAGAAAGTGTTAAAATCAATTAATAAAAACGCTATTGCAGCAGTTTCCAATAATAGCCCTTAATATATCTGAATATTTTTGTGTGACCCTGTGAATTTCAATGCTAATTATACTATATTCTATAAAAAAAACATTTATTTTTTGTGCACATGAATAATAAATGTCCGTTTCATCATGATTTAGGCAAAATAAAGTTATTAAAACATGGTTTATAGATATAGCAATCATAGAACACAACATTTTAGAATTCTTTTGGAAGTCTCTGTACACAAATCAGTAGTGGTGTTTACTCCATTTTCAATAGGGAACATTCCACAATAAATTTGAACAACCTAAATTCAGTTTCAAGGAATTCCATGAATATTTACGGGAGTTAGAGCGCGGGCAGTCAGACAGACGGACAGACAAACCGATATCATAAACACTTTTCAACTTTGTCGGAATATGCTTTTAAAAGCTTTCGGCATTTGTATAATGTATAATTATTTTATTACGTTTTGATCACTGTAAGAACGTTAAAATATACCTGCCATTGATCTTAATATACAGGGTGGGGAAAAAGTCCGTAAAAACTTTAAAAATTCATAAAACCTGAAAAAATAACCAAAATAAAAAATGGTTTGCAGGTTTAGCATCGATAAGTTACGGGATTTTTATTTATTTATTTATTTATTATTATTATTAAAAAAAAAAAAAAAAAGCCGACAGATTGCGCTGGTCCAAACGACTTAGTTGGAAATATGCAAATGAGACAGTGATCCAGTTTCCTGAAATCGCTGAATAAGCTTTATGAGGCCTGCCACTGTTAAAGGCCCTTTTCCAGTCTTCACATTTTTCTGAAGTCGGAATTTACGCAGTGTAAAGAACCCTTCAGACACTGGCAACTATGCACAGCTTCAAAACTCATAAATTATCCATTGTCCAAAAGCGACCCTTGAAATTTTGCACACATTTACAATGAAGGAATTTATTACTTTTTATTGCTCTTTTAAGGCCAGTATCGACTTGGGCTCAAGATCAACGCTCAAAACGTCATTAATCACGCTTCCGACACAAAGAGCCAAATGTCTTGTCATCAGTTGTAGCCCTTTTTTATCAGATTGCGCTGTTACCTCAAAGGAAAGCATGCAAAATTGACAAAGATGTCTACCCCTGGCCCTCAATTATCTCAGCAGGGGGTTAGATTCCATCCCCGTTTGAGGGCTTTGAGCTCCGGTGAGCTCGGCTCACCACATCAAAGGATTCTGAATAGAAAGCGCCCAATGAGCGCAAGTGGAAACCGGACTTTACGAAAGAGACCCAATTTCGATCGCAGTAGGAGGTTTGTCAGCCGAGAAAATCTCTCTCCTGCTTCGCGTCAACTCGATTCCCACATCAAAGGGATTTCAAAAGAAACCGCCGAAGTTGCCAGTCTCTGAAGGGTCCTTTACAGTCGCTGATACCAGTTCATGTAAAAGAGCTTCACCAACAAAGCTTTATCTTTCCCACTCAACATTCTTATTCACATACATGGGATGCAACGGAGAACTGGTTCTGGCTCAAAAGCATAAGTATTTATATTTGCTGTCTCATTTGCATATTTCCAACTAACTCGTTCATACCAGCGCCATCTGTCGGCTGTTTTTTTTTCTTATCTTAAAAAAAATCCCGTGATCTATCAATGCTAAAACTGCAAATCGTTTTTTATTGTGGTTATTTATTCTGGTTTTATGAATTTTTAAAATGGTTAGGGACCCACTTTGTATTAGAAACATTTTGTGAATCCTTGTGAAGAAAATGCTATCCACGATTAAATATAATTCCACGTATATATTGGATATTAGAATAGCATGAATAAATCACACAAAAAGTTTCAAGAAGTCAGTTATAGTGTAGCCACGTTTCCTACGCCTAGCAGTGAGGACGAGTCGGAAATCTTGGAGGGTTTCCAAGTTGACCAACAGGTTTGAATTTAGTAAGCATCCAGTCATTCGGTATTCCCATATCGCTTATTTTCTCTCAACGAAAAGCTTGTCTCCCCTATTTTACTAGTGGACTCGTTGAATCCGCACTTGCGCAGAGGCTTCCATGGTCGCAAGAAATGTAGTTAAAGAGTATGTATGTTTTGTTCGTAATGATTTGCAAATAAAGATTATCTATGTTACTAATTTTTCTTAATTTATATTAGAAACAAACTATAAAATTTTTATAACTAAATACATTTTATTTACAAAATATAAAATAAAAAGCTTCCTTTTGAAGTACTTAACGGCCTTTTTCACTTTCCGTCGCCGGAAGCCCGAGGCAATGCTATTCTATGGGGAAATTTTCTTTACAAATAACTTATTAACTAATACATATTTTTAAATTCTGTTTTCACATTCAGAAAATTCCCAACTGTTAAATGGACGGACCTTTTTTAAAAGTGTATTTTTTTTTAATTTTTAATATTTTATTTTGAAATTGCAAAGTGAAAAAAATTCACATATTGAAAATTCGTATTTTGCAGCTTCAAAATAAAATATAAAAAATTAAAAAAAATAAATTTTAAAAAAGGTCCGTCAGTTTAACAGCTGGGCATTTTCAGAATGTGAAAACAGAATTTAAAAATATGTATTAGTTAATAAGTTATTTGTAAAGAAAAATTTCCCATAGAATAACATTAGCTGCGGCTTCCGGCGGCGGTGAGTGAAGAGGGCCCTTAATGGCATTATAAACACGATTGTATCCATTTTACGCCTTTTAAAGCATAGCAGTAATAATTTTGATTTCAAGTTTACTTCCATTTTGGAAACAACTATTTCATTTTCTTTGGACATTTAGTGTTAATACTTTAATGTGATGAAAATCGTCTATATTTATGATAGTAAATAACTTTAAAAAAAGTTAAATTTAATAAATAATATGTAATCATACTTGCCAACATCCTAATTAATATTCCGTAGTGTTGTTAGTCCCGACCTTTTTTTCCCACCAGTAAATTTTTAGAGTAATACTCTCCAAATTCAATTACGATTAAATAAAAAGAAAAATACTCTAAAAAGATACTGGTGTGAAAAAGGAGTCGAGACTAACAATACTACGGAATATTAATTAGTGTGTTGGCAAGTATGTGTAATGCATGCATTTGTATAAGAATATATTGAAAAAAAGTCATGTAATGGCTACAATATACTAGTTTTAATTCGACAAAAGATTTTTAGTTAAAGCGTTTAATATTAAAAATGTCGAATTGTGCTGTTAATAACATATTTTCAAAATTATAAGACTTAAAAACAATTTTGAACTTAAAACTAATTTAAACTTACAAATTCCTTAAGTTGCAGTGACCTTTGATTTTTTCATTGTTCACTACTGTATAACATAATTTCCTGTTTCAAGCCTGCAGACGCATCCTAAATGAAAACTTGAATAATTAAATTGCAATGTTAACAATTCAAATGGTAGGTCAATTTTTAAAAATATGAACAATATTTAATGAATTTAACACATTTGCGAATGAACTTGAAACTTGCAATTATTAAAATTTACAATTTTCCCACATTGTTGTGACCTTTGTTTAGGACTTTATTAGATACTGTATAACATAATTACAAGTTAAGTATTCGAAATCAAAATTAGCAGTGTTAAACTGTAAGGAGAATAATTGAAATGATACGCGAAATTTTATAAATAGTAAAAACATGCAATGAAAATAACACAGTAGCAAGTGTATCAGTTTCAAATAGAGTTCAACATAAAAATTCAATGAAATCCGCAAGTTCCTGGAATTACAGTGACCTTTGTCTATAATAGTGTTAGCTACTGTACAACATAATTTCAAGTTTCAAGTACACAGAAGCTTCCGAAAGCAAAACTGGCATAATTAAATTACAAGGTGAACAATTCAAATGATATACGAGTACGATTTTTCATATTGCAAAGACACCCATTCTTATTATCTGGCTCTTTATCTGGTCCTTTTATCTGTTTGAGGATGTGCAATTAAAAGGTCGTGGACGTCAGGCAAGTGTTCCATTTTGCCTGAATGGAGAAGAGAGGAAATTTTCGTTTTCATTTGCAGTGGCGAGGAAAAAAGGGATCAGTTGTTTGACCTTCGGGTGAAATTGACACATTAGGGTTGGGTGTTCTCATGTTTTGGAACCACCCTGGATGGCCCATCCTATGTGTGTGCTTGTGTTCTGGAAATGCTTCTGTTTTGGAAAATCATTCTGGTATGCAAATTATTACCTCATTGATGGTTTTATATACAGGGTGTGGTGCGACGTTTTAAATAACTGGTGCTTTATGCGTATAACTGGAAATTGGTTTTGTTTTATATAGTGCGTATGATGACTCTTTCGAAATTGTAAGAGTGAGTATATTTGCACAGCAAGTAAATTACACACGCAGGATTTCACCCAGTACCCTTTACACATACAACTTCACGCTTACATTAAAAAGTAATTAGTTGTGAAAATGAGAAATTTGGGGTTCAACAATAAAATGAAAAGGCTTGAATGAGAAGAAAGTTAAAAGATTTTAAACAAATATAAGAACAAGAAAAAAAAATAGACATTTATCTAGCCTATATTATAAAATATATCGGAAAAATATTTATCCATTTCGCTGTTTTACCCTCAATTTTTCAACTTTCTTTTAAATATTAAAAACTCAAAACCACAACTGATAGTGTACTTTGAGTAATTTTCACTTATAGTAAAATGTATCTTAATATTTTGGGCTGTTTGGTAAACTTATCAGTAATTCTACAATCGGCGGCAAAATTATTCGAGCTCTAGCAATAATTCCTATATAAAATAATCTTGTGTGTCACTCACACGACTTTCTCTTACCCTGAAATTTAATATTATAAATACAGATAGGATGGATGGATGGATGGTTGGGTTTTGCGTCGCACTAGTGCTGCGCAGACGGGCATTTGGCGACGGTCTGAGACACACCCCTAGAGGTGGTCCGGAGATATGCCATCACAATTTTGATCCTCCACGGAAGGGATGGCTCTCTCACTTCGTTGACCCCCAGAGGTATAATTTTTGATGGAAACATAGAGAACATTGCGGCCACGACAGATTTTACGTGCACCAGCCACCATTAGTGTACATGACGGTCTTTGGCCAGCTCGAGTACCGAACCCGCAATCTTCCAATTTTGAGGCCGGTGCTCTACCGACTGGGTTACCACGGCCCAAATACAGATCGGAGATTAAGGGGTAAGATAATGAGTACTGTTATGCAAATCTATGTTAAAACAATTCAAATTAGGCTTCCGAACAGCTGTATTTGACAAGTAATTCTGTGTGAGGGGGACTACCCCCCCCTCAACCCCCCGTTTCCTCACTGTACCTACATTTATATAGAATTTAAATGTTCATTTAAAATCATTCAGGCAACTTTCACAACAACATTCTTTGAAACTTATCATTCTTGATCAAACTTTTCTGCTAATACACATATTAACTTCAAAATATGACATTTGGATTGCCTGAAAGTTATGTACACATCACAGGGTGGACATAAATATAATCCTGTATTAATAACACACGGCACAACCTATAACCTAGTTCCTTTGTGTAGCCCTGTAAACGAACAGTGAATTATTTCTGTACCATATTCTACATGAAACATGCTTTTACGTATATAATATATATATATTCGCTTCATTTGGTTTAATGCGGTCTATAGATGTTAAACTCTACTTACCTGCCACTTCTCCCATAGATATTTGAATTTGCTTGGGTGTCCCTGTACACGAACCATTTGCTTGATCTCAACAAAAAGTTTAGTGTAGCATCCCTATATCATACACATTGAAAATACCAAGTTTCGACTTTCTGCTATAATTTGTTTTTGAGATATGCTGATAACAGACAGACATACACACACAGACCAACCGCTAAAAACATGATTTTTGGTTTCAGGGGACCTCAAAACGTGTAAATGTAGCAAAAACTCAATTTTGAAAATTTCACCCAAATACAATTCTTTCTCTACCTTATGGGTAAGAGAAATTAAAAAGTACTTAATACTGTTTTGTTATATAAATCCTTGTCAAATCATGTTCTTCGACTGACAAAAACATGATTCGACTAGGACCTTCTTAACAAAGCAGTATAGAGAAGTTTCATATGACGTCAGAGTGACGTAGATGGAGGACAGTCAACTCCACGTGGGAATAAATAGAAACCATTTTTAGCACAGTAAGCAAATGGCAGTTAAAAACAACTTATATCATCATGGCAACGGCGCCTGGCAACCAATGTCGGAGGGCAAGCTGTCCACGTTGCCATGCTGTTATCAGCTGTTTGCAACTGCTCTGTAAAGTGTACTTTTTTTATGTATAGGAATTATTACTAGCACTCGAATAATTTTGCTACCGACTGTAATCACACGATTACATGCTCATATCCTCCTAAACTAGATGCCTGTCGCGTTGCTCGGAAACTTGGCAACAGTTGAAGCGGTAGACAGCGCCACCTGGTACAGATTGAGCCACTTTTTCATTCAAAAGCCGCCAAAATTTTTAAAAAGTGAGATATGATATGCACATAAAGGGCGAATAGAATCGAATAAACGTCGATTATATATATAATGTATCACTTCTTAAAATTATTGGTGTCAGTTGAATAAAAAAATCGCGCAATTTGTATCAGCTGGCGCTATCTACCGCTTCAACTGTTGTCAAGTTTCTGAGTTACGCGACAGGCATCTAGTTTAGGAGGCTATGACATGCCTTTGTTTGCCTGATTAAAATATCTTAAAAATTGATGTTTTGTTTACCATATTATTCAGGCATACTTGCCAACATATTAATTAATATTCCGTATTATTGTTAACCCCGCCTCATTTTCACACCAGTACCTTTTTAGAGTATTTTTCTTCTTATTTAATCGTAATTGCATTTGGAGAGTATTATTCTAAAAATTTACTGGTGAATAAAAAAAAAGGCGGAACTAACAACACTACAGAATATTAATGGGGATATTGGCAAGTATGTATTTAGGCTATAAAGCGTATGTATTTAGGTAAAATTCGCGTTGTTTACCTAAACAAACCTACCGTTGTTGTTGAATTTACCTAAATTGTATGTATTTAGGTAAAATTGGCGATTTCCTTTATGCGTCTCTGTACACGAAGCACAAGCGCTGTTTATATTATTTGTTTAAAAATGAAAGCAAATTTCAGAAAAGCTACATTCGAGCTGTACTTAAAATAAATAAATAAATAAATAAAATAAAATAAAATAAAATAATCTAGGTTGTTTTTGACTAACCATGTACATTAGCTGAAAATAAAGTGCATGCCATATAGTGTATTAAAAATTTAGGACATTTAAAGAGAAAATATATATATATGAATGAAAGAGAGAAAAAATACTCATAAGACAAATTAAATGAATTCTAATAGTGCATCTGAGTATATTGCTTTATACTCAGATGCAAAATACTGAGTATTTTTCATATACTTATTTTATTTACTGAGTATTTTGTATATGCATTATTTGCTGAGTATTTTGCATATAGAAAGATGGACTATAGAAGTTATCTTTCTATATTCCATAAAAATCCTGTTTTGGGGCATGATTTAGATAATCTGTGTTAACTTCATTTTGTTTCTTGGTGTACACTGTAAATAGAAGCGTCTTAACCCTAGATTACCAAACATTCATCTAATAGATTACTGTAGACCTGCTAACTATGCTAGTTTATCCGTAATGGCATTAAGCCCCGCCCATATTATTATTATATGGTCCCGCCTTGTTAGTCAACTCAGCCCCTAACACCCGCAAGTGGGCGTTTAAGCTTTTGTAGTGGATGCTAAATGTTTTGTCAATCATTGAATCAGTTTCAGTTTCAGTTTTTTTTTTTTTTTTTTTTTTTTTTTAATTTATTTAATTTATGTTTTATGAACATTCGAATGGAAAAATGTTTTCTTATTATGCGCTTTAATTTTCTGTAACTCAGTTTTATGAATTTTATAAAGTAAAATTACTTTCCTATTTTATAAATCACAGTTTCTGGGGAAACAGTGGGCAGTTAGAAAATTTTACTTGTAAAAGACATACAAAAGTGGGCGATGGTATAAAAAAATTAACTTTGGGTTTGTTAGACGATGGTTTATAAACCCATAGATCATAGGTTACAATCCAACATCCCGGACATAATCAGAATGTTTTTTGCTTAAATATTTATAATATTTTATTTATGTTCTTAAATCTTAAATTCTATTAATATCTAATTTTAAACCACAAAACAGAATCACATGCAATTACATATACACATATATATTAATTTATTTACGAAAAATAGGGGGTTAACAATTACTACCCTTTAAGTCACTTCTAGTGTCTTAAATCCAGCCACTTTCATGTCTTATGTTTTGACGCATAAATGCCAACTTAACACATTTTGGCTACCGAAAAAATTTAACGGAAATATTTACAGGGTGTCGACAGCCTAAATTTTCCCCCTGATCCTTCCACCAGTATATTTATATGATAATTTTTTGCTTAATTAGTTGTGCAAACTTACTACTAACAATTCAGAAAGAAAAATGCTGGTGGAAGAATTAGGGAAAAAATCTCGACTATCGACACTATGATTTATTTTAATTAATCAGTGGTTTTCACTGATAAAGTAAAATAATAATAATAATAATAAAATATAGTTATACATATATTAAAATTTTACAGTTGCCAAAAGGTGATAAGTTGGCAACTGTACTTACGAGTCTTAAAATTTAAGATACGATTTTATGTCATATAATATGACCATCTATCTAAGGCGCTTATGTGACGAAATTTAAGACAAGTGAATTTACTGTGTATAAAAATACCAAAAATATTTTAAAGAATTCCTCTCATACACCGTAATATAAATGAATCGTTTTGTAAGTCCTTGTATACATAGTAGTAAAGCAATTTATAACGGTTATTATAACACATACACAAATATCGAAAAAGAAACCTCACAAAATTATATTTACAGCATTACTTTTAAAGAAAAGAAGGAAGAAGATTGCATTTACGGATTGTAAAAAAATCATTAATGTAAATCATTCCGTTTCTAGAGGAAACGTAATGCAGCATCATAATACTTCAAACATAATAATAATTTCATGCAGCATAAATACATTAAGATAGGCTTTAAGCAAATATCTCTCTTACACAATCATGTATTGGAATCCTATTGTAACCTACGCAAACCAGTAGTGTTATTTTCGTATCAGAGCTGCC
Organism: Salticus scenicus; assembly: GCA_963930645.1. Lineage (NCBI taxonomy): Eukaryota > Metazoa > Arthropoda > Arachnida > Araneae > Salticidae > Salticus > Salticus scenicus. The sequence continues at coordinate 140,272,985 of OZ005660.1, forward strand.
AACCTAATCCGGCAAATTGTTTGTACCGCCCCTTTTTCTACACCACTATATTTTTAGAGAATTTGCTTTCTTAATTCATCGTAAATATATTTGAAGAGAATTACTCTAAAAATTAAGTGGTGTAGAAAAAGGGGCGGTACAAACAATTTGCCGGATTAGGTTGGCAGCTCTGTCATATGCTATTTTCAATAAGGAACATGCTATAGTGAAACTAAATATGAGTCTCGAGGCATTTCACGAATATCTACGAAAATTAGAATGTTTATACACTGACAAGTAACTCGAAATCAAAAACTCTAAGTTTGTTGTAAAGGGTTAAATGAAATCTTACCGTTTGTTTGCTTTCTTTACCCTTCCTTATAAATTGCATTGTATCCATTACTTGTGGGGCTTCAATGTTAAGAGCGTATATGTTTTACTGATAACCTATGTTATTGTACTAACCTTTTCCAAACGCTCACAAAAACGAAATAATTACTCAGAACGAAACAAAAATAAAATAATCATTCATAATGAAATAAAAACGAAATAATTATTCATAAGCAAATATTTTAATACTTATGTAAAAAATTAATCGCTTACATTATATTAGGAACAAAGGCCCTCTCTGCAATCACACCTTCCTTTTTGCTTTCGTTTGTATTCAAAACAAGGAAATATCCATATTCGTAAATTTTCGACTGTCCGGCTTTTGGCTATTTTTACGTTTTATAAGATCTTGGTTGCATTTTGATTATTTTTGGAATGATGTCTGTCGATGTTTGTGTGTGACAGAAATATTGTGGCAACTCTAAATCAAAAATTAATGACAAATATAGTTGCCAAGTGTCACAATATTTCAATTTGGGTATTTTTTAATGGAATTTTTCACCCTATTTAATCAAAGCAAACTGCTAAAAAAACTTATTATTATTATTATTATTATTTAAGTCTTTTCTAAAATTGCATCATTTAGCAGTTATGCATAGAACCCAGTGAAACTTTACATTTAGTTGAACCTTGAAATTGAAAAATATCTGCAAGGGTCGTACTCTCCGCCCCTTTTTCAGGACACTCTCAAAGATAAGAAATTTCTGCCTTTTTTTGACACCACTAATATTATGCTGAAATACTTCTCAATGCATTTATAGAAATGTGCCATGAGTATACAGGACAGAGATTATTGCATAAAATTAGTGGTAGCAATAAATTAAAAAAAAAAAAAAATTCATTCCTAAGAGTGTCCTGAAAAAGTACGACCCCTGTATCTACCAACTTTTAATGCATATCGCTCAACGTGTAGTAATTCTGTTCGTTCAGTTTTCTCCACTATAATTTTTAATAAAGTAGCATAGGACAAAATTTCGTATAAATGTGCAACACAGTGACGATTATTAAAAAAAAAAAAAAAAAAAAAAATGCGAAATTAAAAAATTTTATGTAGAATAGTAATAGTCAACCAAGAGAGAAATTGTGTATCTGTAAAATCCCCTGTTAATTGTACTGATTCTTTGTAAATTTGACTTTTGGTACATATTAAAAATATATTTAACTTGAAAATTTTATTATTATTATTATAAAAAAGTAATAAATAACTTTCAGCATATCAATCTTAAAACTTTAATAAATTTTAAATCCAACGTTTCGGCTAAATTCCTTCATTAGCCTTCTTCAGGGAAAAATGATGTTAAAAAACACATAAACATAGAAAATTTAAGTACATGATACCACAATTACAACTTCAAAACATTTAACAGATGATCACCACTAATTTTTTGTCGTTTATTAATCAACTTCATTAATTAAATTGTCGTTTATTAATCAACTTCAAAACATTAATCATCTGTTAAATGTTTTGAAGTTGTAATTGTGGTATCATGTACTTAAATTTTCTATGTTTATGTGTTTTTTAACATCATTTTTCCCTGAAGAAGGCTAATGAAGGAATTTAGCCGAAACGTTGGATTTAAAATTTATTAAAGTTTTAAGATTGATATGCTGAAAGTTATTTATTACTTTTTTATAATTATAAAAGCAGCATATATAAAAAAGTGGAATAAATATATCTGAATTGAAAATTTTATAAAAACTTTGAAACAAAGTTTTCCTTAACGCTTTCGTTTAACCCTCATAATCCCAATTATGGAGGAAGATGCCTGTCTGTTTAGGGGCAAGATAGCTTATAGAATTTCAATGTAAAATGCGCGTTTTAGTTGAAACGACAAAACAAGTTTTTAAAACTATTTTTTAACGTTATTTATTTTTAAATATTTTCTTATTAATATTATCTATTACCTTATTGAACGTTTTGCAAAAATTAATGCCCAGATATAATTTAAAACAACAAAAAAGACAACCAGGTATATTTCTTAATATAAACTACCGAAATCTTTCCTCAAAACGTTGAACAAGGCGTTAGTCCGCTTATTAAGTTAAAATGGGGGAAATGATCCCCTTCATAAAATTGACGGAAAGGCGAGACACTCTAATAAAAAAAAAAAAATTTGCAATTATTTTTTTCCCCGCTTAAATTGCAGTTTACTTAACTAACTAAGCAAGGACTAGACTAAAAAATTTTTAACATTTACCAGATGTAGAAAAATGGATTATCGATCCAAATTAATTTGAGATATTTCTAAAGATTTGCAAAAAAGTAACATCAGATCTCTTTACTGATATACCTTTCCTAAAAATTAGTTATCGACTCATTATGACATTTGCGTATAAGAGAACCATGTGATGATGTGCCATCTTGTCTAACACGGCATTTTATTTAAAAATTTTCCTGTATACCTACAAACACCAAAAGAATTTTAAGTCATAAAACGGAGTAGAGATGATACTTACGTTAGTTTGCGCTCCATGCGATAAATCGCAGGGTAACTTGTTGCAAGCCGTCATTAAATGGTTATAATATATACATAATATATATTATAACTTATTTCTTCTTATTATTTATATATTATTTCTACACAATATAAATAATATATAATTACTTATATATTACTTCTATATAATATATAGTATATATTATATAGGAAAATATAAATACACTGATGGGAAAAAAAATCTCAACACCAAGAAAAAATTATTGTACAGTAATGAAATTTCAGCAATACATTTGTCTAGGTAACATATTTAATTGATTAAAGTTTCAAGATCACAGGTAGAGCCATTGGCGAGAAGAGCCATTTCAAATGTGAAATGTTGGTACATTAGTAACCTGTGTAACCGCCAGAATTTTGAATGCAAGCATGCAAACGTGCATGCATTGTGTCGTACAGGTGTCGGATATCAGTTTGTGGGATGGAGTTCCATGCCTGTTGCACTTGGGCGGTCAATGCAGGGACGGTTAATGCTGGTTGTGGATGACGCTGGAGTTGTCGTCCAATGATGTCCCATACATGCTCGATTGGAGAAAGATCTGGTGATCTAGCAGGCCAAGGCAACATGTCGACACTCTGTAGAGCATGTTGGGTTACAACAGCGGTATGAGGGCGAGCGTTATCCTGTTGGAAAACACCCCCTTGAATGCTGTTCATGAATGGCAGCACAACAGGTTGTATCACTAGACTGACGTACAAATTTGCAGTCAGGGTGCGTGGGATAACCAGGAGAGTGCTCCTGCTGTCGCTCCCCAAACCATAACTCCAGGAGTAGGCCCTGTGTGTCTAGGCCGCAGACAGGTCGCGCAGGCGTTCATCTGGCCTCCTTCTAGCCAACACACGGCTATCACTGCGACCAAGGCAGAAGCGGCTTTCATTAGAAAACACAACAGATCTCCACTCCGTCCTCCAATGAGCTCTAGCTTGACACCACTCACGTCGCAAAGGCAGTGGTTTGGAGTCAGTGGAATGCAAGCTATAGGGCGTCTGGCTCGGAGCTGTCCTTGAAGTAACCGATTTGTAACAGTTCGTTGTGTCACTGTGGTGCCAACTGCAGCTCGAATTTCAGCTGCAGACGCAGTACGATTAGCCACAGCCATACGCCGAACATGGCGGTCTTCCCTCTCAGTAGTGCCACGTGGCCGCCCGGAACCCGGTCTTCTTGAGGCAGTAGCTTCCCTTGACCACTGCTGCCAACACTCATGCACAGTGGATACATTCCTGCCAAGTCTTTCTGCAATATCGCGGAAAGAAAACCCACCTTCTCGTAGCCCTACTACACGACCTCTTTCAAACTCAGTGAGCTGTTCATTATGGCTTCTTCGTCTTCTTAGAGGCATCCTTGACTAACATTAACCCACTACGTCAAATCTCAACTGTAAATAACGATCACGAACCTTACAGCGCTTATTTAAAGCAAACCTCATTTGCATGTTCATAGTGTCGCTACAGCGCCACACTTAAGCGCGTAGCTCGAAATTTGAATCGCCGTCATCTTTCAGATGTATAAAAACGCCTACCAAATTTCGTTTATCTAAGCACAGCTCCTTCCTGGTGTTGGGATTTTTTTTCCATCAGTGTATATACATACAATACACCAACAGACGTTTCAATTAAATTTTAAAACACGCATACATTTTTTAAAATAAAACACACACAGACATTTGAAATTAAAATATACGCACACACCCGCATATATATATATATATATATATAAAGAAACACACATTTTAATAAAAATACGCAGACATTTTAATTTTATTCTATAAATATTAACCCCTTAACTGACCCAGGCGTATGTATACGCTTTTCCGAAGTACGGTCCTATGTAGTGTACTGCTATCAGTGAAACTACTGGCACTAGAGTCCTGCGCGGGTCGGGTTTTACCCGAACCCGACAGATGAATTTTAAATCAACCCGAACCCGACAAAAAAATGTTCATCAACCCGAAACCCGACCCGAACCCGACAAAAAAATTTTCCTCAACCCGAAAACCGACCCGTACCCGCAACAGAGAATTTTTTGCGACCCGAACCCGACCCGAAACCCGAAAAATAAATCAACATTACTTATTCATCTAAAAATCATGCAAAATAAGGTAAAATGATATAACCTGATTTTAAATAAAGTAAATTTTCATTTTCATACAGTTGGTAAATCATTAAAAAAAAACTAGTATGTTGTGGTCACAACAAGACATTCTTCTGTATTTTTCTGTCAAGTTCACTAAGTGTGAATAATTTATTAAAGCTATTATTTAAAAGTTTAACGTGATGAATGCAAATAATTTTCATCTTAGGGAAATCTAACACTAAATATGCAAAGAGAGACAGTTTTATCGTCTATAAATAACTTCTTAAACAATGCGTTTTTATAATGGTTATCTCACATATCATGGTTCGTACAATTATATGGCACAGAATTTGAGATATAGCCATCCTGTTATAGATGAAATTTGCAGTATAACAACGCCACCTATTGGCCGACAAGCATTCAAACTGAGTCAGCATAATGTCTCATTATCTCGCCTTCTCACATATTAAGTTTTGTTTGATGATACACAATAGAACATGAGATATAGCTTTCCTTGTAATTATGAAAATCGCTGTGTAGAAGCGCCACCTGTTGAGCGATTTACACCAAAAGTTGACAGGCGCTAATATATATTGAATGGCACCTACATAGAAATTTATATGAAATTCTGTGCAGTAGTTCTTGAGATATAGCCTTTCCTTAAATTGCGGAAATCGCTGTGTAGCATCGCCACCTGTTGGCTGATAGGCATTCAAATTGAATCAGCATAATATCTCATATGGGTCTTCTCACATATCAAATTTTGTTGGATTATGCGCAACAGAACCTGAGATACAGACTCCCCTGAAATTGCAGAAATCGCTGTATAGATGTGCCACCCGTCGAGCGGATGACACCAAATGTTAATAGAATCTAATACTTTCTTTTACTGAATATGGAAGAAAGTAAAAAAAAAAAACTTGTAAACTGCGAAATCTTTTCAATTTCCAGAATGTAAATGCGAGGTTATACTGTATTTGTATTTCTTTAATTTATATATTAACAACAGTCGAGAAAGATTTGTAATACATTTCTAATGTTCATACAATTTCTACAAAAGACACATATTAGTTTCGTTGAAGAAAAGAAAACAGATCCAGATACAAATACGGATCTATTTTTCTGGCAGATATCTGCGGATACGAATAGGGAGATCCGGTACATGTCTGCCCACCAGCGGCCGAGCGGCTCTGTGCTCGAAGCTAGTAGATGGGAGGTGTCGGGTTCGATCCCAGGTCGCGCTCATCGACCTAGCTGTTCGGAGTTTTCCGTGGTTTCCTCCGAAACAAGCGTGAATCCGGGCTAGGACCCCTTAGAAAGACTCAAACGGAGAGCATTGCCCCTATAGGCCTAGGACACATCTGGAGTGAATCGGGCTTAAATCCTCTAACCAAACAACCAACCGATACATGTCTAGTATGTGCAGAATGTTTAAATTAGTTACATAGTTGTAAACATGCCTATAAATTTTTGTTTATAATTGTAAAAAATATTTTGAAAAGTGTTCTCAAGTCGACCCGACTTGTTGAAAACCAAACCCGACCCTAACCTGAACCCGACCCGCAAGAAAAAAAATTCAGTCAACCCGACCCGCACGAAAAAAAAAATCAGTCAACCCGACCCGAACCCGACCCGCGGGTCGGGTCGGGTTCGGGTAAAATCGGGTTATCCGACCCGATGCAGGGCTCTAACTGGCACGGTTTGACAGTGCAATAAAATAAACTTGAAAGTGATCTTGGCAGCGTTTTTGAAAGATTTACTCATTCCAGAGATGAAAAGAACAATGGCACTTTGAAGCGAATCTCGTACTTTTTCTAGGCAGGTAAGGGGTTAAATTAAATGTTATATATAATCATTTCATGTTTATCTAGTATGGCGATAATTTTGGCTTCAGGAGGTCGTTATCTTACGTAAGTACTTAGAGAACTTTCGCTGATGTTTCTCCAAAAATATATCTATTATTGTTTTATTATTGAGGATAAACTAAAAAGATACTCTGTTATACAATGTCTTTACATCTCACAACTCGATTTGCCCAAAAATTACCAATAATTATATTAGCGACCTTTTGTTCCCGAACGTTCATTCACATTTTATAAGCTATTAATAAAAATCCTTACCACCTGCGATATCGATCTTCAAGAAAGTAAAAATTTCCCATCCCTAAGACCTTGTACCCTCATGTAGATATTCATTCAGGGATCAAGGTCGATACCAGCACAGTTGGAATTATGAGACGGGGATTCTTAAATCATAAGAGGGAGAGAGAAATAAAAGGAGAGAGTTGATGACAATGACCTTATAAGAACATGCTCACAAATAATGATATAATTTTTGTTCTAAGTAAAAAATAGAGAAAAAATTAGTGTGTTGTGGCTCACACATTTTTTTTTTCCATAATTTCCTACTCAAATTTAACCCTTAAATGCATAGCGTTGTAGATCTGCATAGCATGTTTACAATCTCATATCTCTACATAAGAAACTTTGCATGTTTTTTTTTTTTTTTTTTTTTTTTTTTTTTTTAAGCTATTGTATAGCTTTTATCGCGGGCTTTGAGCGCGGTGACCGAATCAAAAAATTCCGTAACGAAAAAAAAACCTAACACAGTTCGGCAGACTTCGGTAGACTTCGGCTGTACGAAGCTCGCACGGATCGAGACGAGCTGCTCCGAAATCGGAAGAATACGTAAGCAGCTGTTTGTGAGAAAGTATATAGGTGTATAGGTAGGTATCTATCATTTATGTACAACAGTGAATAGCTGTACGCGTAAAATTTGTGTATAAAGTAGATCAGATAAAACTTGAATATCCCCATTCGACTTGCAGGCCTTTAAAACCTATTAAATACCTTTTCTCTATTAAAATTTGTTTTCTTATCATTATTGTTATCTTATCATTATTGTTATCTTATTCATTAATATCACAGAAAAAACTTGAATATCCCCATTCGACTTGCAGGCCTTTAAAACCTATTAAATACCTTTTCTCTATTAAAATTTGTTTTATATCGGTCACCACGCTCAAAAAGTGTAACTTGAAATTATATCAAAGAAAAAACTTGAATATCCCGATTCGACTTGCAGGCCTTTAAAAACCTATTAAAATACCTTTTCTCAAAAAATAGAGTTAGATCATTCAAATTTGGTACATCGAGGTTTTTGATACCTAAAAATCGATTGCGGATATTTTTGATATATTCTCATTGCGGATACATTCTCATTTATTCAATAAGAAAAAAATTTGTTTTCTTATCGGTCACCACGCTCAAAAAGTGTAACTTGAATTAATATCAAAGAAAAAACTTGAATTAATATCAAAGAAAAAAAAATACTGCATAAATAAATTAAATAAATAATTATAATTGCATAAGTTGATAAAAAATGCTATGCAATAGCTTTACCGCGGCAGTCCTCGAGTGCCACACGTATTTTTTTTTTTTTTTTTTTTAACCCAAACTATTTCGTTGTTTCCGAACGCAACTGGAATCTTTGACAGTTTATTTCTTTATCTGAGACAGTTTTAATTGTTGGCGCGCTATTTGAGTACAATTTTATTTCGGCGAGTGTTGCGAATTCCGATTATTTATATAAAAAACAATGAAACATACTGGAAAATATTTATATTTTTGCATATACTGATAAATTTATGCAAGACAAATGTAGCCTTTTTTTTTTTCTTACCCAAACTATTTCGTCATTTCCGAACGCAACTAGAATCTTTCACAGTTTATTCCTTTATCTGAGACATTTTTTATTGCTCGCGCTATTTGAGTACAATTTCATTTCAGCGAGTGTTACGAATTACGATTATTTATATAAAAAGCATTAAAAACATACTGGAAAATATTTATATTTTTGCATATACTGATAAATTTATGCAAGACAAATGTAGCCTTTTTTTTTTTCTTACCCAAACTATTTCGTCGTTTCCGAACGCAACTAGAATCTTTGACAGTTTATTTCTTTATCTGAGACAATTTTCATTGTTGGCACGCTATTTGAGTACAATTTCACTTCGGCGAGTGTTGCGAATTTCGATTATTTATATAAAAAACAATGAAAACATACTGGAAAATATTTATATTTTTGCATATACTGATAAATTTATGCAAGAAAAACGTAACCTTTTTTTTTTTTTTTTTTTTTTTTTTTTTAATGTGTAAATACATTAATATGCAAAATCGGTTCGACATAAGTTCACTAATCTTAAAGTGAATATTCTTTTTTTTTTTTATGTACTTTTCTCATTAACTACACCCATTTCCCGGTTGATTTTAAACGTTATTTATTAAAAATAAAAATTAATGCATTTATCGGTTAATTAATTTAAACTGAAAATTATTTTCCATGGCCAATTTTTATCTAAAACGAGCATAACCCTATATATCAAGAGAAAGTGAGCTTTGAGCCTTACAGACGAATGAATGAATTTTTCATAAATTAAAAAAAAAATAAAATGAATTTTTCATAATTTCTTTTTGTTGAAAAAAAAAAAAAAAAAAAAAAAAAGAGAGAGAGAGAGAGAGAGGGTTAATTAATTTAAACTGAAAATTATTTTCCATGGCTAGTGAATTTATATCTAAAAGGAGCATAACCCTAAATATCAAAAGAAAGTGAGTTTTGAGCTTTACAGACGAATGAATGAATTTTTCATAAATAAAAAATATTCAAATGAATTTTTCATAATTTCTTTTTGTTCTAAGAAAAAGAAAAGAAAAAGAAAAGAAAAAGAAAAGAAAAAAAAAAAGAGAGAGAGAGAGAGAGAGAGAGAGAGAGAGAGAGAGAGCTTTATTTGAAATTATCATAAGTATGAGGTAGATCATACGTTTTTAATGTATTATTGAGTTCTTTTGAAAAATACCCATAGTAAAAAAATATAGAAGGGGCAGGCGAAAATATACATATAGGGAAAAGTAGGTGAATATTGAATACCATTTGTATTTGAATTCACTATAATAAACTGAAGCATTTCGGATCATTGGGAATTCAACTATAGAAAACTTTCAAGTGTTGTTAAAGTGTTATGATGGTTTCGTGTTACAAAAAATAGACTTTACATGCAAAATTTTCAATTAACAGCTCTCTTCACTTACCGTCGCCGGAAACCCAAGACAATGTCATCCTGTGGGAAAATTTCTTTACTTATAACTCGTTAACTAATACATATTTTTAAATTCTGTTTTCACATTCAAAAAATTCACAACTGTTAAATTGAGAGACCTTTTTTAAAAATGGATTTTTTAAGTTTTTAATATTTTATTTTGAAACTGTAAAAGGGAAAATTTTACATATTGAGAATTCGTAGTTTACAGTTTCAAAATAAAATATTAAAAATTGAAAAAAAAAAATCCGTTGTTAAAAAACATCCGTCAATTGAACAGTTGTGAATTTTCTGAATGTGAAAACAGAAGTTAAAAATATGCATTAGTTAATCAGTTATAGTAAACAAAATTTCCCATAGAAAAACGTTGGATTGGGCTTCTGTTGACGATAAGTGAAGCGATTCCTCAAGAAAAAAAAAGTTTTTTTGGGGTAATGTGGAGCGAGCGGGAAATATAGAATAGTTATGAAGGAAAATATGGAATACTCATTTCGTTAAAGGTTAATATAAAATAGTGTAGTATATTTTATAGAAAAACATGAACAATTACGATATAAACATTTTAATTTGAAACTATTATTAAAAATAAACAAAAAAATATCAACATTCAAGTTTTACAAAAATTGCAAATAAGATGGAATAGTTGTTATTCCGTATTACCCGAATTGCCATTATGGAGAATAAATTAATCTCAACCACCTGTTGGTAGAAATAAGTTCATGGGAATCATACTACTCACTAACTGAACAGGAAACGACACCAGGTTTTCACAAATTTTACTGCTATATAACCTCAACTCCGTATTAGTAACTTTCTCTCAAACTTTAAACCCGCTGTCCCCCCTCTTAAACGTCTAGGTGTAATCTATAGTATTCCTTGTAAAAATTGTGATTCTACATATATCGGTGAAACTGCAGAACAGGTGAAATTAGATTAAAGGAACATAAACGTTCATTTAAAACAGGAAATTTAAAATCAAAACTCGTAATCCATTCTCTCAATAGCGATCATATTCCAGATTTTGAAAACTTTAAAATTTTAGCTTCTAATATAAATATCTATGAATCCCGTATTTTTCTAGAGGGCGCTTTTACCAAAATGCAACATTCTGCCTTAAACGAGGCTAAAGCTATTCCTCCTGAATATTTAATCTTGCTATGATGTATTATGAATTTTTGTAAATGTTGTTTGTGCTTATATGTTTGACATTGAGGAGGGCTAGTGTTCTAGCCGAAACGTCTGTCTTATGTTTTAATGTTTTTAATTAAAATGTATTTTTAAAGTTTTAAATTTTTGTATTTTTTATCTCATTTTAAATGTTAGATTGGTTTTACTGCTATGATTTATTGAATTATTACAGAATTCATTATATTTTCCTCCAAAAAAGTTTTAATCTTGACAAACTAAAGAAGTTGCGTGACACAAAACTAACTTTTTTCATCAACACACAGGGAACTTTCGTACATATTTCACACTCCTAAAGAAGGTTGACGTATTTCCAATAGGTTACAGCTTCGTACAGGTGAGATATATCGCAGAGGTGCCAAGCTATACCGTCATACCGGAATTTTTTAATAGTATTCTTTTGCAATAATTATTTGCGATTATTTAATAATAATAATAATAATAGCATTTCTGAATGGTGGTATGAAACTTATATTTTGTTGATACAAACTTGGCACCTCTGAAAATGATATCCCATTTTGTTCGACTGTTTCATATTCCTCACCTTTCCCTTATAAAATGTTTATTCTAGTAGATTATTACTGCTGGAAATAAATACTCTTTTAATTTCAAAATCATTGATTAAAATATTCCTCATCATATATATATATATATATATATATATATCACTTTGCAGCCATATTAAAAATTATGGTAAAATGAGACGACTGCGCCGCTTGTTGAAAGATATACACAAAAAATTGATAGTCACAAATTTATGCCAAGGTGCAACTAAATGTGATATTCCATAGAATTCTGTGCATTTTGGTCTACAGCTGTTACATTACATCACAATATACATAACTGTAAGTAATTATATATAATATTATGTTTGCGTGTGTATGTCTCTTTGGTAAATTGTTTGACTAACTATTCTTCGTTCTCATTCTTTGCTTCTACTATCAAAAGGATTATATATATATACTAAAGCTCCTCGCCAAATAAAAGATGTTAAAAAAGAAGAATACCAACTTCTAAAAAATGCTCTGTAATACATCCCACACATATCAACTCACTTTCCAAAATTTATAGGTAACCCCATTGAAATAAATTTTTAAAACTTTATATTGATTTATAATAATAATAATAATAATAATAATAAAACCAGGGAATTTTTTAAAAGAAAAAAAAAATTCCCACGTTATAACTAATTTACAAGTTTCAGAGTTGATAAAGATCACTTAAGTAATGAATAAAAAGCATCATAGACAAACACCATTGCAACAATTCGCAATAAATGTTTCGAGCCGTGCGTGGCGCACTTGTGCCTCACCCGTACCTACTTTTTAAATTGATGAAATGCCATACTGTTATTTCAAACCTAAACAACTGTTGCAAATTTTCGCAATTTATGGTGTTTGTTTATGAAATTTTTTTCATTCATTACCTACCAATATTAGTTTGAGGGTCGCAGAAACCTACTTGGTAGAGTGCCTTGCTCGCAACTGGAAAACTGCGAGTACGATATTCGAGCTGGGCGAAAACCCTCTTGTACATTAATGGTAGCTGGTGCACGTAAAATATGTCGTGGCCGCAATGCCCTCCATGTACCGAAATCAATACCTATTGTGGTTATCGAAGCAGGGGAGCCATCCACTTCGCAGAGGATCAAAATTGAGATGTTATGTCTCACCTAGGACTAACCCTAGTTGGAAATCGCAGAAGGTCACCAATTATTCTATGTGTATACTAAAGGACAAAAAAAAAAAAAAAAAAAAAAAAAATAGATGCACTTGGATCATTTTATTTTTCTTTCAAAAACAGCCAATTTTGTCCTCTAAAATGGGTATGAAATTGGTAGTAATTTTGCCGGATATCGTATATCCGTGTCCATCAGGTATTAGATCTTCAGATATCCGCATCCAGCAAAATCATTGTTTGTTTCATTCCTAAATTTAAATGATAAATTTGGTGGTTTTTGAAAAGAAAAAGAAAAGTATCCAAGCGCGGCTTTTTCTTTTTCTTTTCTTTTCTTTTTTTTCTTTTTTTTTTTTTTTTTTGTTTTTGTCGTGTAGCAATAGCGCAACGTTAAACCTACTTTATTCAGCTTAACTCAGTTCAACATCAATTTATTGATGCATTTTACGGGAGTAAATTAAACATTACTGAAAGTTTCAGAAAAGTCTGAAGGGTTTTGCTGAGAATATACATAGGCTTATAACTTTCGGCAAGTGAAGAAAAATAGAATGCTAGATTCAATTAATTGATTAATTAAGGGCACAAATTTAAATATTAAAAAATGAAAAAAGTAAAATAGATAAATTATTTTTACTTGTATTAAATTACTTTTCCAGGTTCAATTAGAAAATAAACTGAGATTTTTTTTTTCTGCAATTAAATTAAATTCCATATAATTCTTATATTGTACTTAACTATAAGAACTTACGAAAAATGATTAATTCCACGAATTCTAATCCGGTTCCCTATGAAAAGCTACAGCTAGTGAAAAGGACGTCCGCATTAAATTTCGTGACGTGTATAAAGTGAATTTAAACATTTAAATGAGTATGAGTTTATATTATTAACACGCTTTTATTAGCTTCACCTATATGTATGTTTGTATGTTTGTAACCGCTCTGGGAGCAAACAAAAAATCAGCATTGTAAAAAAAGACCTTTCCTACGTGAACGCTGTGGCTGTGAGGTAAAGCTCCGCGCTACGAACCCAAAGGTCTAGCGTTCGATCCCAGTCAGGGGAGATTTTTTAAAAATGGTTTTTGTTTAATTCTAAATTATTTTAATTAAAGATTTAAATGTATGTAAATATTATGGTGTGTCACTCACACGATTTTCTCTTACCCTGCATTTTAATACTAAGATAGATATTTTGTGAATTTTAGTTCACATTTCTATAAAAGCGTGTTCTTTAATTTTTTTAAAATATAATATTATTTTATTTTACTTTTATCATATTTACTAAATTTGTAAACGGTTTGAAAATTTAGAGCAATAATTATGGTTATTAAACTACAATAATCAATATGGAAGCTCCAATTCCACTCCGAAAATTAAAAATTTGCTTCATATGTTTGTTATTTACCTTTAATAACAATTAAAAAAAAAAAAAAAGAAAGGAAGAAAGAAAGATGGTTTGTATATCGCTTTTTCACAGACTGACCACCCCAAACCATCGTAGCCGTGCGCTCGGCCGACCATGCAATTGTTACGCTCCCAGCATTCACCCAACAAAACAAAGAAACTCCGATGGTTTTTGGTTAAGTTCGTTTTCCTTTCACATGAAGCTGGTGGCCGGTCAAGTGACGGTTACAGAAGCATGCGGTGGTTCAGCGCGTTCGGCGGCATACCCGGGCTTAGCGGTGAACCGCCAGGAATTCATTTCTATTTACTTTGTATTTTCATTGGATATTTTACTTGCATACAGGTTAGTTCATCCGAAATATTCAAATTTCTTTTCTTTTATTATTATTATTATTATCATTATTATTAAATATATATATATTTTTTTTGAATGAAAAAGAATAAATTTTCAATGTTTTATTTATTTATTTGCCCCTTTTATATACAATATGTAACTAAATATTTTATGTCGTTTTATTTATCTTAACTAATTTATTATTATATATTTTAATTAACTAATTTTTATTTATTATTTGTTATTACTTATTTTATTTGAATTATTTATTTATTATAATCATTTTAAAAGAATCTATGGTTAACACTTATATTATTTCTTTTAGATTTTGATTAAAAATGAATTTTAATATCACACTAAAATAACTTGTTTTCTTTATCTATTATTAAAAATTAAATGTATGTTTTTTATTTGTAAGTCACTTTTGATGTGTTTTTAATTTTTTTTTCTTTCTTTTCAATATGAAATTACTTTATTTTATTTTATAATTCAAACTATTAGGGCTGTTAAAGAAACTGACCACTGTTAACGGATATATTCGCTCATTGAGTCCCCCCCCCCCCCACATAATTCACTTATAATCCAAAATTAAATAATTAGGGATTTTTAATTTGAATTTAAATACAAAAGTCATAAGCAATAGTCATTAAGTTTATCTTTAAATGCATATTATTTTTATTTTTATTATTATTATTATTTAAATCTCAAGTTTAAATAAGCATCGTTTTAGTACATTGTAAAAAATGTTCAGTGAAAACAACATTGCAATCTTGTCTTTTTCCAAAGGCGGTGAAAGGGTTTGCTTTAAAGCAGAAAACTTTTTATTTTTTACGTAACTGTTTAATTACTTTATTGATGAAGCTATTATTACCTTTTAAACATTAAAACAAAAATAATAATAAACTACAACCGTTTTTATACATAAACATAAAACAAATTTATATATATATATATATATATTTAAAAAACGAGAATCTAATAGATAAAACATATCATTTGCATACCTGCCAACATTCTAATTAATATTAAAAAAATTAATAAAAATATTAAATTTTTTTTTAAGTAGATAAAATAGTATATATATAATGCATACCTGCTAACATGTTAACTATTAATATTTCGTCGTGTAGTTAGTACTGTCCCTTTCTTCCACACCACTTTATTTTTAGAATAATTTTCGCCAAATGTAATACCGATAAAATAAGTAGAAAAATACTCTAAAAAAAGACTGGTGTGAAAAAAGAAAAAAAAGGCAGTACTAACAACGCTACGAAATATTACTCAGAATATTCACAGGTATGCAATTTTCTTATTATTTTATCTGCTTAAAGAAAAATAAAGTTATTTTTTTTATTTATTTATTTATTTTCAGTAAATATATTTTGATATTTCATGAACCTGTTTTAAATTGGCAAGGTAAAAAGGTACATTTAAAATCTAAAGCCACCAGAATTTACAAAGAATGTTAGAAGGCAAGAAAGAAATTAATCTTTTCCATCGTATGTAAACTGCGACTTCTTCTTCCTTTTTTTTTTTTTTTTTTTTTTTTTTTTTTTTTTTAAATTCTCCGGGAGAAACTTTTGGGTTAAAGTTGAACAAATGATAAGTTAGGGTTAAACAAAAATTTTGAACCATTTTTAAATATTTTTCTTTATAATTTTGAAAACGTGTATACTTTAAAGGAGAATTTTTTTAATTTTTAAGGAAAATTCTTACGAATATTAATTCTTATGCTAAATATTATAGAAAATAGAATATACAGGTAATAAAATATAACGTAAAATGTTTAAGCCATATTAAATTACAGTTTTTTAAATTACATAATCCGTAATCTTTGTTTTTCCTTCACTCTCTCTCTCTGCTTTTAATGTGTTATCGGCAACCCAACATGGTCTTTTCTTTCGCCTGCTTCTTCCTTTTTCTCTCTCTACCTCTTCACTTGTTTCGATTTTTTTTTTTTTTTTTTTTTTTTAATGTAAAATTAAGGTTAAACTTTCATATTATTTATTTTGATTTTTAATTATAAAATCGCTAATACGTTTATTTTATTTTATTTTACTATTATTATAATTATTATTATTATTATTTTAATATTTTAATATTAATTTTATTTATTTATTTATTTATTTTGGCGCTACTAGGAATACAACATAGTCGTTTTTTTCAACCTAATCTTATTTTAATTAATTTTATTATACTTCACTAAGAGGCTCCGTCCCCTGCCCAGTCCGCTCACCAACCCCCGACTCGCTTCGCTTAGAAACCCCTGCGGGGCTCTGTACGTCTATTCGCTTCTTTGCCTTTCACTGAATAGGAATATTAGTAGTGCATAACATAAGACAAAAGCGAAAAAATGTTATAAAAATCCCAATATTCAATGTCAAATTAAAATACATAATATTTAATACCACTTTTTTTTTTTTTTTTTTTTTTTTTTTAGGACTGAGTTTTATTAGTCTCTATCTATGGATTTTTACGATACCAGTTTTACGATAGTTGGACATTTATCGAAATCGAAAATTTATCGAAAATATAATTGAATAATTTGAAAGCGATGTTATACTTTGAAAATAATAACAATAATAATAGTCCTACGCACTAAACTAAATTATGTTTTTGCCAGAATTTCAGCAAAATCTTTTTTTTTTTTTTTTTGCAAAATAAATAAATAATAAATTTGTATATATATATATATATATATATATATATATTTTTAATGAAATATTATGATAAAATTCAGTATATATTTTTATTTTATTTTTATTTATTTATTAATTTATTTTTTTAGAATAGAAAGAATTTCCTAAGAGCTAGACCATTTTGCATTACAGCGTTATCATATAACCCTTGCTGACTTTTAAATTTTTGTCACGATTTCGCGACGAATGGCTTGGCAAAGTTGCTTGCTAAAAAAAAAAAAAAAAAAAAAAAAAAAAAATCTAGCACCTATTTTTTTCTGATGCTTATACTTTTTACTATTAAGTTTTTTTGTTAACTTAGGTCAATGTATAATACTCTTTATCTATATTTCTAATGTACAGCTAGATAATAATTTTACACATTCGTAAATATCTGAAAAGAAAAAAAAGTTTATTATTATTATTTTAATTTGGAAAAGTCTCGTACAATATCAATTTTTAAATCATTTCTACTTACTTCTTAAAATAACAAAGGATAAAATGTACTCGACTCTGTATAAGAGATTTAGCTGATGAATTTTTTTCTTGCAATAGTTAGAAATATGAAATATATCATAGAAATGCCTAATTCTGTAATGTTAAAAAAGTCATCAATGCAAAATTAAAAGATGCCGTAATTTATAAATGAGTTTGAGTTTGACTCTAAAATATTTTTTTAAACCAAAATATATACGAAATATTTTAAAACATGTTTTTAAATACAAAAGATAAATACACTTTAAATACAAAAGAAATGCAGTCAATTATATAGCTCGATATTATTTT
The DNA here is from genome assembly GCA_963930645.1 of Salticus scenicus. Lineage (NCBI taxonomy): Eukaryota > Metazoa > Arthropoda > Arachnida > Araneae > Salticidae > Salticus > Salticus scenicus. Next base: position 140,291,084 of record OZ005660.1, read on the forward strand.
ATTATTTCCAAAAAAAGAACATATAAAAAATTTATAGATAACATAAAAAATTCCCAGTAAGAAAATTAATTTTCTAAAAGTAATAAAATAAAATAAAAGACACTTGCAGAAGACAAATTTCAATCGTAAATTCATTTCTTTCGTTGAAAATATCTAAAATATCTAAAAAATATCTTCTTTTTATTTACAGGCAACAAATTTCTTTGTTGCCAATAGCAACATTGATTTTATTATTATTATTATTATTATTTTCACCATGGATGACATTTTATATTTCCTGGTAATTGTGATGTCAGAAGACTGAATGAACAACGGTTTGGAGAAACCACTTGCATGTTGCCAAAAAGAATACCTTTATTAGCCCGACGTTTTTTATTTAATAACTTCGTTAATTAAGATGATAGAAATTTTTATTTAAGAGAAATATCTCCATTATTGATGCCTCTCATTTCGGGTATGTATTTATATTACATTAAATTTTGTGCTGAAAAGTGAAAAATAAAAACAAAGGAAAGATAAAGAATCTGCTTTGAACTTTTTTAAACGTTAAAGGACTCTCTACCTATCATCATAAAATATATATATTATTAGATGTTTTTTTAGGTCAACTTTATATCTTCTGACGACATTATCTCTGTGTATATAATACATGTAATAGTGGGTAATGGAAGTCGTGTGGTTGTTTCACACCAGATTTTTTCTACCCCTCCTGGGTATAGAACCATGGACCTCTCTTGTAATGTAATATAGAGATCTCTCTTAATTAACTAATTGAATAATTTCTAATTCAATCAACTCAGAGTTTTATATTTATTTATTTTAATGTACTAACTAATTAGCTTAATTAATATGTAGAGATATCTTTTAAGTTAAAAACGTTAATTTATTCTTAAATTTTAAATTCAAAATGTCAGTTAAGAAATAAATTAAAACTCCGCCCCCTCCCCTATGAAAAAAATATTAACCTGATTTTAATTACTTTTTCTACTTTTTTCTGTGAAGATTTTTTGAAAAATTCTGTACTTCTTGTTTTTCTATTGGAATATTTGTAAATAAACAATACAGTAATTATAAACAAAAATACATTTTGTGGAAAATGCATTTAATATATTTTTTGCTATTGTTGAAAGTTATAAATAATATATTACACAAATAAAAATTTGCCTCACACACGCACACACACACACAAAAAAAAAGTGTTGCATTCTTAAGTAACCAACAAGACAGCGCAAATTAAATTCCTATTATATTTTTATTTATTTATTCATTTAAAATTTTTATTTTAATTAATCAAAATCTAAATTATTCAAAATATTCTTTTACTTTCCAAAATATTTTTATCCAAAATATTCTTTCTTAGAATGAAAGAAAGGAAAAAAAAAAACTCCGAACAGCTCCGAACAAGCGCGACTTGGGATCGAACTTGGCACTTTCCATCTACCAGATTAGAGAGCAAAAACCTCTTAACCTTTGTTAGAACGGATCTTCCTTGCGAAATCAGACCTCGCAGCGTTCCTAAAATGTTATCCTTTTCCTTTTTTATTATATTCTCACCACTATCGCCAAAAAGTTATTTTTCTTGAATACGTTACTGCTAAAAAATATTACGTAAAAAATATTGTTTTAAATAGTGGTGACAACTTAATAAAATGAGTGTGAAATTTTAGATCGCTGCGAAGCCTGTAAAAGGGATCTCTCTCATGCAGTCAATTTTGAGTTTTTGATCTTTTTCTTTTGTTGTCTTTTGAACGTTGTGATGACTGTTATCCATTCGTAGCAAGCAATGGTTAAAATTGTCAAAAATTTTACAGATTTTATAAAATAAGCAATAAAATCTATTAAATTGAAACAATTTAAAATTTAAAAAAAAATTGTTTTCTTTTATATATCTTTAAATATATATTTCTTTTGTGCGTGTGTATGTCACTGAACTCCTCCTAAACGGCTGGACCGAGTTTAATGAAATTTTTTGTGTGTCTTCAGGTGGATTCGAAAATGGTTTAGATTTACAATTCAGTCCAAATTTTCGAATAGTTTTCTTATTATTAATTAAAATATGAAAATAATAACCTCCTAATACCTTATAAATAGCCATTAAAATAGTAGCTATAATTTAATTGTTGCCAAAAAAATTTACAAGTTCATTTTCTTTCGACATAAAAATAAATAAACGTGATTAAATAAATAATTTAATTAAACGTGAGCTTTAAAAAATTGTAAAAAATTAAATTATGTATCTCGCAAAAATTGACGTCACTATCGGTTTAAAGATTTCATACGCATTGATAAAGTGCTAATGTAGTTAGTTCTATGATTCAACAGAAAATTTAAAAACATGATTTATAAAAAGTTTTTTTTCTTATAATTATTTATATTATTAACTTCTCGTGACGTAGTTGAATTTTACATATTGAATTTATTATCTTTATATATATATATATTTCTTTTCTGCGTGTGTATGTCACTGAACTCCTCCTAAACGGCTGGACCGAGTTTAATGAAATTTTTTGTGTGTCTTCAGGTGGATTCGAGAATGGTTTAGATTTACAATTCAGTCCAATTTAAATTGTTTATTTAATTAATTTATCACTTATAAATTGTTGTTGATTTTGGAATGTTTCACATTGGATCCGGCAGACTGCGCTACGATCGTAGTATCGAATATTCAATAATACGCAAGCGAAGTGATGACGTCACTGGCCGTCCGTAGATACAAGAAAAATATTTCCTATGTTAATCGCCCATTGGATTTTTTGTAAAAAATTACTAAAAATCGAGGAAAATTATTTCCCGATTTTAATCCCCATATTTGGGTATAGATATGTATTAGTTATCATGTGCATGCGTTAGATTGAGTTGTTTTTGCTGTAAAATCGATAAAATTCGAATTTTTAATCTCAAAACTCTGTCATCCTTGGCGGAAAAAAAAAAATATCGCCATATCATCTGGCGAACATATTTAATTTCTTTCAAAAATAATGGTTATTTCAACAACTTTTATTAAGAGAGTAATGAATAATATGAAACAATTTCGTGCAATACATATCACGAAAATATACATCTGGCATGTATATTTTCGTATTACGTTTTTGATCGCCAAATTCAAAAAACGCCAAGGAAAACAGAGTTTTGAAATTTAAAATTAAAATTTTGTCAATTTGAGAGCAAAATAACTCAATCTAACACGTGCATACGATAACTAATACATATCTATATCCAAATACGGGGATTAAAATCGAGAAATAATTTTCCTCGATTTTTAATAATTTTTTATAAAAAATCCAATGGGAGATTAACATAGGAAATCTTTTTCTTGCATCTACTGACGGTCAGTGACGTCACACTTCGCTTGCGTATATTCTATTGTAATTCCAGTTTGTCCCGACAGTTGGTGCTGCGATCAAATTCAGGAAAATATTTTGTAACTTCGTATTATTATTGTTATACAAAAAATTGTGTCCTAATTGAAATATTACATCAAGATGTAATTAGTGTTTGAAGAGTTTTGAAGTGTGCATAAAAAACTACACATTTTGAAAATTTAGTGCGGAATTGGAGTGAGTATTTAAAAAAATTTTCTATCAAATTTACACGCACGTTGATTAACAACCACCCTAACCTACAAATTTATTTGTGTAGCTAATTTATTATATTTTATTTATTTATTTTTTGAATGGAACACCTTTAGTATCGGATCCCTTTGGCAAAATTTGAAATTTGGCACCGAAGTAGCTCGGACGCTTCTCGCCAAGATCTTTAGTTCCACAATTGAGATAGCCATTTCAATTCATCGCAAAAATAGCTTAAAATATTTAAAGTCACCAAAGGGATCCCATACTTTTGCGCGTGTGTATGTCACTGATATTTTATTTTATTTTATTTTATTTTTTGTATGGAAAATTTGGCACCGAGGTAGCTCGGACGCTTCTCGCCAAGATCTTTAGTTCCACAATTGAGATAGCCATTTCAATTCATCGCAAAAATAGCTTAAAATATTTAAAGTCACCAAAGGGGTCCCATACTTTTGTGCGTGTGTATGTCACTGATATTTTATTTATTTATTTTTTGTAGGGAAAATTTGGCACCGAGGTAGCTCGGACGCTTCTCTCCAAGATCTTTAGTTCCACAATTGAAATAGCCATTTCAATTCATCGCAAAAATAGCTTAAAATATTTTAAGTCACCAATGGGGTCTCATACTTTTGTGCGTGTGTATGTCACTGATATTTTATTTATTTATTTTTTGTATGGAACACCTTTAGTATCGGATCCCTTTGGCAAAATTTGAAATTTGACACCGAAGTAGCTCGGACGCTTCTCGCCAAGATCTTTAGTTCCACAATTGAGATAGCCATTTCAATTCATCCCAAAAATGGCTTAAAATATTTAAAGTCACCAAAGGGGTCCCATACTTTTGTGCGTGTGTATAACACTGAACTCCTCTTAAACGACTGGACCGATTTTAATGAAATTTTTTGTGTGTCTTCAGGTGGATTCGAGAATGGTTTAGATTTACAATTCAGTCCAATTTAAATTGTTTATTTAATTGTTTATTTAATTGTTAATTATGTCTTTTACGTTATAATCGGAATTCACAGTCACCGTTCACAGCGCTCCACACCTGTTTCACTTATATACCACATCCTTACACACTTACAATAAGTTAGTTATTTTTTTCTAGCAAAATATTCTCTAGAAATAATTTATATGACAAAACAACGTTTGTCGGGTCAGCTAGTATATATATATATATATATATATTTTTTCAATATTCTTAAATATTAAAGAAAGATCCAGTGTTTGAAGCCTTTGTCAGTCTATATGCGTGTCTGTGTCTGTGTAGTTTCGTAGTTTTTTATATTGGAACATAAAAACGTTTTTTAAAAAATAGTGAATTTAAAAAAAAAAAAAAAAAAAAAAAAAAAAAAAAATCGAATTACTAAACTGATTTTGACAAAAGTTATATTTAGTTATAAATAGTGATTATAAGTCGACAGTTCAAAAACCTCTAACTTTAATTGAAGTTTTTTTTTTTTTTTTTTTTTTTTTAGGTACATAAAATATCTTTTATTTATTTACTTATTTATTATTATTATTTCATTTATTTATTTATTGCATTCACATTTTAAAATTTGCGAGCTGTCAATCTTTCAACTTCTAATTCTTATTAGACGATAAGTCAAGTTTTTTTTTCTAAATTATAAAAAATCGAAAACTTTTAAACGATTTTTACAAAATTTAAAAATTGGCTGTAAATAGTGATTATGACTGTATAGTCGAAAATTTGCTAAATTCAATTAAAAATCACAGATTTTAATGAAAATTAATAGAGATTTTAATAATATAGGTATTGGGTGAGTGAAAAATTTCTACCCGTTTTTATTACCCATAAAGAAGAGCAAATAAACACAAAATGAACAGTTTCTATTACTGTGCATAGTTCCCATTGCTATCTATGACCTCTTGCCACCTTTCTGGTAGGAGATGAATCCCACGACGGTAAAATTCCGGCGGTTTCAAGTCAAAAAAGTCTTGGATGGGAATTTTCACAGCATCAAGATCATCAAAGGTTTTCTGGCTGATGGAATTGTTCAGTGCACGAAATAGGTGATAGTCAGTTGGTGCCAAGTCAAGAGAATAGGGAGGGTGGGGTAAAACCTTCCAACCAAAGCCCAGTAACTTTTGACGAGTGATGACAGCAGTATGCGGCCTAGCGTTATCGTGATGAAGTATAACACCGCGACGATTGATGAGACCTGGCCGCTTTGCTGCCAAATTTGAATACAGCCTGTCAAACTGTAGACAGTAGAAGGCAGCATTGATGGTTTGGTTGAGTGGCAGGACCTCCTAGTGAATTATTCCCTGCACATCCTACCACACACTCAATAACACCTTCTTAGGATGAAGTTCAGTTTTCGAAATCGCTTCAGGGGGATCAGAAGGACGACACACAATCCTACGACGCTTTACGTTACGGTATATAACCCACTTCTCATCTCCTGTCACAATTCGTGTCAAGAATGGGTCATTTTTGTACCGGGAAAGCAAGTGATTCGGTCATCCCGTTGATTAACTGTCAGGTTATCCGGAACCCAACGATCCAACTTTCGCATAAAACCTAACTGAACCAGCTGTCTTTCGACTGTTGTCCGGTGTACGTTGAAGGTCTCCGCTAATTCTTGCACGGTTGGGTTCGGGTTGTTTCTTATGGCTTGGCCAATATCGTCGTCTCCAACGTGTGATAGCCGTCCACTCCTAGCCTATGTCTTCATTAGGGACAATCTTCGGTTGGGGCCAGTTACTTTTTTTATCTTCTAGCCATTTAGGTTCCTCCCACGATCTCAATTCTACAGGGTATTTAGGACTACAACCACGGGAAAGCAGGTCTGCCGGATTTTGACTTTCTGGAACTAAGTACCACTGGTGAGGGTTCGTGAGTTGGTATATTTCTCTGATTCTGTTGTCCACAAAGGAACCCCACTGGTCATTTCTTTTAATCCAGGCAAAAACTGTCGAAGAATCAATCCAAAAGTAAGTTGGTATTGTAGGGATGTCCAAAGCTTCTATGGCATACTTTGCTAGTTTGGATCCCAACACACAGGCAAGCATAGCTCAAGATGAGGAATCGTTAGAGCCTTTTTTGGAGCCAACCGTGATTTTGCTTCCAAAAATTGAATTCAAACTCTTTTTTCTTCTTCGCACCGTAGAAAAATTACTGTTGCATAGGCACTTTGACTTGCATCGCAGAAAATATGTAGGGACCAATCTTCTTTATTTCCATAAACTATTCTTCTCGGGATCTTTAATTCAGTTAGCTGTTTTAATTCTCTGTACCAATTCTGGAAGTCTCTTTGAATTTTCTCTGGAAGTGGAGTATTCCATGCTCATTTGCTGGACCAGGATTCTTGAATTATTATCTTGGCTGGTAACAATGCTGGAGCTAGAAAACAGATAGGATCGAAGATTCCTTGAGTTATAGATAGAATTTGACGTTTCGATGGATTTACTATTTCTAAGTCAAATTTATTGCAGATCATTAAGCTATCATCTGTTCTGTCCCATTTAATTCCTATTCCTAAAACTGGAATTGGAGTTGAGAAGTCTTCATTTTCATTTTCTAAGGACAACTTTGCTATTTCTTTTACAGGACCGAATTGCCACAATCTTAAGTTCATTTCGGCTTCAGCCAGGATTTCTGTTGCTTTAGATTTGAATTCTTGCAATTCAGATGTGTTATCCACAGATGTTACACAATTGTCAACATAGAAGGACTTCTGTTTTTCTGAGCAATTACCTTAAGTTCTTCTGGACACCCATTCAAATGATATCTGATAACTGCGCCAAGTAAAAATGGGCTGTAAGTAATACCAAACACCACTCTATTATACTGATAGACTTTTATTTAATTTGTCTTCTCTCACCACAGGAACCTTAAAAAATGCCTCTTTTATTTCGACCTGAAGGAAAGCTCTTCTAATGTCGGATACAACAGCGATTGCCTTTTCCCTGAATCTTAACAATATTCCAGAAATCTTTTGTAATAAATTTGGTCCTTTAAAGAGACAATCATTCAGTGACGGTGCTCTTCCGACTTTCCATGATGCATCAAAGACTGTTTTGATGGAGGTGGTAGAACTATCAGGCTTGATAACAGGATGGTGGCATAAGTAGTGCCTACTAACTTCTTTCAGTTCCTTCTGGATGACTTCCTGTATGACATCTTCTCTTTGCCATTTCTTATATTAGGCTGTTTGGCTTCTGTCTGTGTACCCCCGAAAACTGTATGAGCAATTTTTTCTGTACCGATAGATTTGAGCTTGAACTCTTTTGCTGTTTTCTTTAAGATATAACTTTTCTGAGAGCCACTGTCCATAAGACAGCGTACCTTTTTTTGGCCTTTTTCTCCTTTTATATTTTATTCTAATGTCATATGGGCTATTTCCTGGGAGCATTGTTTGGCGACAGTATTCTATATTACTTCGGGAGGTTTACTTCTACTATTTTCACCCCCATTTCCTTATCTCTGGACAAAATAACTCTGTATGGGGTTTTGAATAAACGTGACACTTAATAAAAACCTTGCACGTTTTTGCCCGGTGTCCAGAACGTAAACACTTTAAACAACAACTTTTTTCTTTTACTTTATTTTTATTTTTCGCCAAGGGAGAGCGATCTGGTTATTATGCAGTCTTTACTTTCATGCGGTTTTCCACAAAATATGCAGCTTAATTCTTTAGCAGCGAATATGCCTGCAGCAGTGGGGATCCTGTTATCTCTCTTGTGGAATTTATTGTTAATCTTTTCCCTTGGTAAATTAATTTCAAAATCCGACCTGGCTAATTCTAACCTTTCTTCACCTGCCACATCCCTATTAAAAAATTCAGCAATAGTGTTAAGTTTGATTTCTGTGTGGTTTCCTTATCATCTAACTCAGTAGAATCTTCCCTGACCCCAACGTTCAGTCTTTGAAATGTTCTAATAATATCTTCGGGTAAACATGATTCTACCATTGCGTACAACCACGCAGAATTCTGATCAATGGTTACACCCATGCTCTCCAGTGATCTCAAGTGCGCTTCTATCTTGGTCACTAAATTACACAAATTTTTGGTATTTCCCCTAGTCTGTACATTAGCTGTAATTAATTTCAAAAATTCACGAACGTATACTTCGATTAAAATATCTTTTCCCCCATAGCTTTCTTCAAAGGCCTTTACTGCCTTTAAATAATTTTCCGGTGTTATGGGGTAACTTTCGAGTAATTCTTTTGCTCGTGTTCCTGGTTCTACACACTGTAGAAGGTACTGGAATTTATCAATGTCGTCTAATTCCTCATTTTCATGAATTTTCTTAAATTGGGCCCGAAAGGGTAAATAATTTATCAATTTGGAATCAAATTTCTTGATACCTAATTTTGTAATTTATATCGATTTGTTTTCAAATTTATTTCGTTTTCCATTTTATTTTGGCCTGTGTACATAAAATTTACATTTGAATTTAATTTTTCATTAATTAGTCTTTTAATTGTAATAAATTCATCACAGTATGCTTCGCTTTCTTCCGATTCTTTTACAATCAAAGCTTCATCGCATTTACTATCTTCGGATATAATGTCCAATATCTCGTTATCTAAAACTTTCAATTCTGTCATTAGACCCTCTAATTTATTTAAATTATCTAACAGTATTCCCCTATCCACATCTGTTTTTTCTAATGAAGATCGTACTGGTGTCCTACGTCTTTTTATTTTTTCCATTTTTGATTCTTCAGCCAAAACAGTTTTATGTTAATTAATCAATTATTTATTCATTTTCTTTAAATGTAAAAACCTTTACTTTTCCATTTAGCAAGAAAATTATATTCATTTTAAGAACAAATCGGAAAAATTCTATTTCGAGAACAATTTTTCTTTTCATGGAATGTAAACAAAAGAAAACAACATTTCATTATTTTTGTTTTACTCTTATAGAAATAATTATTTTCAGTTGAATAATAATTTTTGTTCATTTATTAAATGTAAACATTTAATTCTAAAACTGAAATAAACAACACATGAAGTACTTCAAGTGAAAAAAATATTACTTTACTATATGGAACAAGAAAACAAATATATTATCCTTTATTTTCTCACTCATTCATTTATTATTTTCTTCATGAAATCTCTTACAAAACAAAAACAAAAAGAAAATAAAATAAAATAAATAAAAATAAAACAATAAACATTCATTGCAATAAATGTTTGACAATCATCTAATATTTATCAGAATAAATAAACCATGAAAAAATACTTTTTTTTTTCTTTGCTAAATGAATCGAATGGTTCTTCTTTTTCAAGGTCAACTCAATACTCAATTGTAGTTTCTTTATTCTACTTAATTGAAGTTATATTTATTTCTATCATAAAAAATAACCACTTTGAGAAGTTTACGTTTTAAATGTACAAATAACAGAACAAATAAAATCCTTGCTTTATTTTCTTCAGTCAGACACTTTTAATTTTATTTACTTTGAAAGAGGAATATTCTAAATAATTTCAATCAAAACTCCTTTTTGCAAAACATTTCAGATAATAACAATATCAACTTTAACCCCCCCCTTTTTTTTTTTTTTTTTTGTTTCAAATAAAAACAAGGAAATTCTTTTTCTTTTTAAAATGAAAACAAAAAATTTTTAATAGATCCTGTGTGCGGACGCCAATTATGTTAATTAATGCGAATCGTCTGACCGGCCTTTGCGCACTTTTCTAGGCGCGACTTTATTTTGCAGGTTCACTTTAATATAAAATAATTGTTTAATATTTTCAACTTAGTTAAATTGCAGGTAATAAACTCCAAGTAAAGATGAAGCAAAATCTCCCTACCTGTACACTTTACCTGTAGAAAAGGACGAAAAAACATTTACTTAAATTCAAAAATTCCCATCTTCTTAATCTTGAAAAATATAAGACAGTTTATTAGTTAAAATATTACAAATTGATGATGCTTTTTACAATGCACCATGCACTAATGATGCATTTCACAATACTTTATAATACTACTACTGTTACTTTACTTATTACATAATATAAGTTAAACTAAAATACTGTAATCTATGAGCCACATTTTCTGTTTCATAATTTTAACTGTGGTTCCATAAAAATAAATTAGGCGAAAGGCGGCTCGAGAGCATTCTATTACATTGTGTTGCTTTCTTCACTGAAGCCAAACTAAAACTAAACTATAAGTCTCGGGAGATAATAGAATGTTTTTTGAATCTCATCTCAACGGGACCTCTGGCACCCTCTAGTGAGGCAAAGGATTTCTATAGCCAATACCTAACAAATCAGATCGATTGTGAAAGGAAAATTATTGAAAATAAGGGCAAATGAGACGACCCCTCCTTTCAGTCCATTACTGCTAGAGTATGTATTATCATAGCCTCCTAAACTGGATGCCTGCCGCGTTGCTCGGAAACTTGGCAACAGTTGAAGTGGTAGACAGCGCCACCTCGTACAGATTGAGCGACTTTTTTATTCAACAGCCACCAAAAAAATTTTAAATTGGGATATGATATACAAAAAGGCGAATAGAACCGAAGAAACGCCGATTTTATATATCATATATTACTTCTTAAAATTATTGGTGACAGCTGAATAAAAAATTCGCGCAATTTGTACCAGGTGGCGCTGTCTACCGCTTCAACTGTTGCCAAGTTTCTGAGCCACACGACAGGCATATAGTTTAGGAGGCTATGGTATTATCATGAGTTACACATAAAGGAAGAGGAATTGATCTTAAATGAATGGAGTTATACTCAGAAAATAAATAAAGTCTGAGACTCCAGTTTACTGACAAAATATCGGTTGGATAACTAGTCTGTGCTCTAACTTCTAACTCGGGCCCATGCAGAGTTTCAGTGCGAACAATATATCCGTTTATAATGATAAAAGAATGTCAAACTTATAATCAAAAAGGAATGTAAGTATTTTAAGATTAAAAAAAATCAGGTGTTTAATCTGTGTCGGACCCCCCTTGCTGACAAGCCCCTGGGCAGTTGTCCCCTGTGCCCCCCCCCCCTGAAACCGGCCCTGTCAATAAATGGTGCTTATGATTGATAATGATTGATAGTGTTACTAAAGATTCTAAAAAGTCATCATACGCTTAAATTGGCGACGGAAAACGGTAAGAAAATAATGTGGTAAAAACCACATAACTCAGTTAAGAGTTAAGTATCAAAACCAAGCATGGAAAATAATCAAATAAAACTGTTTTAATTAACTCAGAAAGACATGTGTTAGGGATTATCCTATCCATCCTTGAACCAATTCTCAGTTTTAAAATATGTTTATGATTCTCTCTCGCCATAAAATAAATTAACTGAAAAATTCCTAGCAATTTATGAAAAAAATATTTTTTCTGTACTTCGATTTATATATATATCAGAAGAAGGATGAGTATGAAAAATTTAGATTAGCAAAATTATGTTGTTATTTGTGTAATTTTTAATTTTTAGTAGTCCAGTATATTAAGCAATAAATGTAATCTATAAAAGCAAAAGATTTATTTTTTTTTTCGTACACATATAATAGCAGTGAAAGAACTGTTTTGGAGCCAAATTTTCGAAATCGAGCTTATGCAGTTTTTTCCCGTTTTCAGAATTTTTTAAATCAAAAATAAAGTTTTAAGCGGTTGGTCTGTATGTTTGTGTTTTAAGTCTGTTAGCAGCAGCACTCAAGAAATATAAGTATGAAATTCAGATTCGGTATATTAAATCAGCGTGTACAGGGGCATCCAAGAGAATTCAAATACATTACGTCTATGACAAAAATTTCTGGTAAGGACAGTTTAACACTTTATACTCCAGAAAACAAAATGAACCCATATATATATATATATATATATATATATTTTATAAGCACATTTAGTAAAGGATATGATATGAAAAACCATTTAAAATTTGGATACATAAAAGAATTTGGATACATTAAAGCTATACTTGCAAATTGCTGGAAGGGTATTTTAAGTTGTGTTATGTGTTTTTCACATAGTTCTAAATTAAAGTATACTACGTGGTCAGTCAATAATTTATAGGTAATATACAGAGTTTCCTAAAACTAAGCAAATACATAATTTTCTGCTGAAATGTAAGAATTTTAATAAATTTTACTAAGTCCAGGAAAAATGTTAAGAACGATAATTATTTTCTCATAATAGTATAGTATAGATTGATTTAGATTCTAATTATTAATTCTAATCTGTTTTTTATAATTATACGTTTTAAGGTTCCTCGATTACAAAAATTAAATTTTAATCGATTAATAATATGTGTGTATGCCTGATATCAACATTTAAAAAAAAATGCTTAAAATTCAAATTTGACGTTTTCAAGATCATATGAAGTTGCCGCTAGAAAATTTGACCCATACTCAGAAGTTTCACGAAGTTATTTGAGTAAAAGTATGTCTGAAATAATTTGGAACAAACTTTTAAATTTAAAAATGGCTTTAAATGTTATTTTTTTTTTATAAATCTCGATACCATGATTAAACAGGGTCCGAATACTTCTCAATGTACAGAAATATATGTCAAATATTTAAACTTAAAAACATTTTCACACGCCATAAAATTAATGAAAGTATTACCAGTTTCGAAAAAACGTGTCTTTCTTCTTCAGGTGCAAAACATGTACTACTACCTTAGAGGCAAAACCAAAATTGAAAGCAGGGAGAAACACGAGCTGGAAAAAGTAACACAAACGGTCAATAGCACAGAAGCAGGCAAAAGCTAGACTGAAAGTAAAAAACAATAATAACCCAAGGGGGGAGCAACACAACTGGTGAGTAGGACAGAAGCAAATATCAAATGAAACTTTAAAAAAAAACTATGTAAACCAGTTTATAAAACATGTTATTGTACAGTAATGGTTATCTTACACCTTTCACCTTAACGGCCTTCTTCACTTACCGTCGCCGGAAGCCCGAGCCAATGTTATTCTATGGGGAAATTTTCTTTACAAATAACTTACTAACTAATACATATTTTTAAATTCTGTTTTCACATTCAGAAAATTCCCAACTGTTAAATTGACGGACTTTTTTTTTAAAATGTTTTTTTTTTTTTTTTTTTTTTTTTTTTTGAAATTGCAAAATGAAAAAAATTCACGTATTGAAAATTCGTATTTTGCAGCTTTAAAATAAAATATAAAAAATGAAAAAAATAATTTTTTAAAAAAGATCCGTCAATTTAACAGCTGAGAATTTTCAGAATGTGAAAACAGAATTTAAAAATATGTATTAAATAATAAGTTATTTGCAAAGAAAAATTTTCCATAGAATAACATTAGCTTCGGCTTCCGGTAGCGGTGAGCGAAGAGGGCCCTTAATCTATAATTTGTTTTTATGGTATTCAAATGCTGGGTAAGAAAAAAATCGTGTGAATGCCACACCAAATTATTTTTGAATTTTATACTACATATCAAAATCTTTATTAAGTTCAATTTACTCCGCTTACTTAGATGTAGAAATGATGCTTGCCATGCCACTAAAGTTTCTGTAAAATCCTTAAGCCTTATTATATCGAAAATAATATGGAGGAATACAATGGAGGACGTTATTGAAACTACATAATTGAGTTAAAAATTTAAACTATGCATGAAAAATAGTTACACAAGACTGATTTAATTATTACCTTCTCGGTGAGAGACATGTGTTAGAGATTATCGCACTCTCATCCTTGAGCTAATTCCATTAACTTTTTGCCAGTTCTGAAATATGATTCTAATTCCATCTGTGAATAAATGAATTTCTTTATCTCGATTTTATAATGTAATTTTTCAAAAAACAAAATATAACCCGAAAGAAAATATAATAAGCTTTTCTCTTATCACGTAACACAGTTGGGGTTAAGTTATTTTGATACATAATAAATTCGTATTTAGGTCAGAATGCATTTAATGTGAATTTTTGAATATTTAGATAAAATGCTTTTTATGCCAAAAAAAAAAAAAAAAAGTAACTTTTTATTTAGTTTTTATTATTTCTTTGTTTCTCATACGAATTCTTTTCGGAAAATTTCGTGGGATTAATTTTTTTAGGTCATTCATAAAGTTATTTTTTTTTTTCATAAGGTAATATTTCATATTCATAAATTTGAACTAGTACGTACAGCAAATAAGACAATTTATTTCTATTACTTTTTACTTTCTCTTACCCATAGGGTCGAGAAAGTATTATTTTAGGGTCAAATTTTCGAACGTGAGTTTTTGTTAGATTTACATGTTCTGAGGTCCCCTGAATACGAAAATCATGTTTTTAGCTAATGGTTTGTGTGTCTGTCTGTGTGCCTGTTATCAGCATATCTCAAGAACAAATAGTAGCAGAAATTCCAAACTCGGTATTCTAAATGTGTATCATATAGGGATGCTACAGTAAGCTTTTCGTTGAGATGAAGAAAATGGTTCGTGTACAGGGATACTCAAAATTATTCAAATACATTACGTCTATGGGGAAAATTGCAGGTAAGTAGAGTTTAACATCTATATACTGCACTAAACCAAATGAAACGAATCTATATTTTTTGTAATAGAGATCGTCAACTGGGAAAAATTTTTGTGTATGTAGGAGCCTCGCCTCTCTCTCTGGTGGTGGGGAAGTCCCCCCTCAAGGGGAGTAAATTTTCATGATGAATATCTTTCAAAAGAGCTCGCCAATACCTTTAAAACGAATGGTTGAACCATCGATCTGCGATAATTTAAAATAAAGTTATCTTTTTTTTTTTTTTTTAATGTAATATTGAGAATAAATTCAACCTTTTTTTTTTTTTTTTTTTTTTTTTTTGGATATTTAGTGTTATACTACTTCTCTAATATGGAAATCGTCTGCATTATCATCAAATTTAATTTGTTTAAATAATAATTTTAATAAATTATTTTTTAAAAACAGAATTATTTTTTAATAACCGAATTAAATTCTATATAAATGTAGGTGCATTAATGAAATGGGTGGTTGAGGGGGGTGGTAGTCCCCCTGAAACAGGACAAAAGATAATATAAAACTCTTCCGAAGCCTAATTTGAACTGTTTAACACAGGTTTACATTACTCGTTATCTTACCTCTTAATCTCCAACCTGTATTTATAGTATTAAATTTCAGGGTAAGAGAAAGTCGTGTGAGTGACACACCAGATTATTTTATATGTTAAATAATAGAGTTTTATTAAAAGAAAAAACACTTTATGGAAAATTTTGATATACATATTTTAATATCGTGATTTGATCTCTCAATAATTAAACAATAATAATAATAAATAAATAAAATAAAAAATTGGATAGACTCCACTCGTTTTTCCGAGCATTAAGTAATTCCCGGTTGTTAAAATAAGTTAAAATAAAAGAAATCACTAAATAAACAAAAGAGAAAATTATAGTAGGGGTTTTGAGTATTTTCCCCACATAGTATGCAGTTTAGTTTAACGCTGTTGCTTTTCAAATAATTTGAGGTCATAAATCACAATGATAAAGAATTTTTCGTTGTATCCATGTAAAAATTATTCACTGAAATCTATACAGTTTTTGTGACGGTGATTTTGTGACGGTACAGTTTTTGTAACATGTATATATAAATTTTCAGCTCAATCGAATAAGGCATTTAGACGTTATCACTCTTTAAATAATTTGAGCGCGTAGAAAAGATAAAGATGATAAAGAATTTTTCTTTGTGTCAATGTAAAAAAAAAAGGGGGTAGATTCGCCAGAATCAATAGGGTTCGTGCTCTGGTAACCTATAACATGCCTACTAACTTTCAGCTCATTTGAACAAAGCGTTTAGACGCTGTCGTGTTCACTCACACCCATTCATACATGCACACACATATATACAATATACATGCACACACATACATAGATCACGGTAAAAATAGAAAAAAATAATTCAGTGCCATGAAAATATATAGCTACATCAAAATTTCAATGTCGAATTTTTGTCATGAGTACAATATTTCTGTTACATATGTATTCGGAAAGTAAAAATATTATTTAGTAATTATCAAAGCATATATATTGCAGATTTTTTTAGATAAACAAAAAACGTGCATTAGAAGGAAGTTCTATCAGATGAAAAATATTTTACCTATTTTATTTTTGTTTGGCATCTTTGTCTGTCTGCCTATGCCATTTGGCTCTTCAACTGATAATTTTATTTCAATGTCTTTTTTTACTTTCCGAACACTATAGTGAGGAAAGTATTGTAATCGTGTCAAAAATCCGAATTCGAGATTTTGATGTTTCTATACGTTTTGAGGTCCCCTGAGTCCGTTTTCACTATTTTTACGATTGTGTGTGTGTATGTGTGTATGTATGTGTGTATGTGTGTATGTCTGTGAGTGAACACGCTAGCATCTAAACACTTTGTTCAATTAACCTGAAAGTTAGTACACATATTGTAAGTCACCATAGTACGAACCCTATAGATTTTGGTGAATCTAGCACTTATAGTTTTTTTACAGGGACACAAAGAAAAATTCTTTATCATTATGGCCTATGGGAGCAAAATCTTAAAAGTGCGATAGCATCTAAACGCCTTATTCAATTGAGCAAAAAATTTATACACATATTATAGGTCACAAATACTCAATCTGTATAGATTTTGGAGAATCTAGCACTTATAGTTTTTTTACAGGGACACAAAGAAAAATTCTTTATCATTATGCCTATGGAGCCAAATTTTTAAAAGTGTGATAGCGTCTAAACGCCTTATTAATCTGAGCAAAAAATTTGTACACATGTTATAGATCACAGTTGAACTAACTGTATAGACTTTGGTGAATCTAGCACTTACAGTTTTTTTACAGGGACACAAAGAAAAATTCTTTATCATTATGGCCTATGGGACTAAATTTTTAAAAGTACGATAGCATCTAAACGCCTTATTGAATTGAGCTGAAAATTTATATGAGTATTATAAATCACTGTTGCACTAACTATAAGCATTTTGGTGAATTTAGCATTTATAGGTTTTTACAGGGACACAACGAAAAATTCTTTATCATTATGATCTATGGGCTCAAAGTTCAGTAGCGTTAAATAAAACATCGTGTAATAGATGGAGAAAAATACTCAACCACTCTATTATGGTTTTCTCTCTTTTGTTTGTTTAACAACTCCTCTTTCTTTACTTTATCTACAAAACTGTTAATTACTCAATGTTCGGAAAGTCGAGTGGAGTCACTCCAGATTTTTATTTTTTTTTTTAAGGAAAGAAAAGAAAAAAGACAGTTGGCATTTTTCCAATTTTTAACTAATCTTAGATAATAAGTTATATAATTTCTGGATTGGGGAATAAAAAAAGCTTTTTTATGTTTTCAATCACGATTTGAGTTCACAGTAAAAAAAAAAAAAATATATATATATCTATTAGTTCAGTTGAAAATTAGAGATTTTATAGAAAACAGATTTTTAGTTACATTCAATTTCATTTTAGAATTTGCGAGCTAGTGTTCTTCCATCTGGAGATGACACATTTTATAGAAAAAATAACGTACAAATTATTTTATTTATTTATTTATTTATTTATTTTTTAAAGCTAGCTTTACACTTTTTTCAATCTTTTGCTTGTAGTCATAGTTTGTATTTTCTCTTAATTTTCTTTTTCTTTTCGTTTCTCTCTGCCTCTTGTATTTATTTATTTATTTTATAAGAACACAATTCATTTGTTTCATTACCTACAGCTCTTTTATTTTTACTTTCTTCTATATGTATATATAGAGAAAGTATTGGATTCGTGAAAATTTTCGAACTCCAGTTTGCGATGGACTTGCACGTTTTGGGATGTTCTGAACACGATTTGACTGTTTTTAGAAAATGTGTGTGTGTGTGTGTCACAAATTTTGTGGACGCTGTAGCTCACGAGCCAATGAACGAAATTTAACCAAACTTGGTATTTTGTTGGAGCCTGACATAAACTAGTGCTGATTAGATTTGGGGAACGATGGCTCAACAGGTAGCGCTGTGATTGCATTTTTTATAAATTTTTAACATGGCAGTATAGGACAAAATTTCGTATAAATGTACATAATGAGAGTTATTTTAATCGTGTGATTGTAAAATTAATATGAATTATTGATAATAGTAGAAGTTAACTAGGAAAAAAATTTGTGCATGTAGGGGTATCGCTTCCCCCTGAGGGGGAAGTACCCCCGAGGGGAGTAGATTTTCAATATGGGTATCTTTCGAAAGATCTCGTCAATACCTTTAAAATGAATGGTTGAACTATAGATCTGTTATAATTTAAAACAAAGTTATCGATTTTTTTTTTATCTTTTAACAAAAAACTTAGAAAACAAAATTTTTTTTTTCTTCTGATAATTGCAAAAAGTTGACTTTCTTTCGGCATTTAGTGATGGATATAATTCTGTCAGATAAAAATTGTCTGTATTTATATTGGAAAATAATTTAATAAATTAATAAATAATTTGTACTGAATGAAATTTGTGAAAGCTATATAGAAAAAGGTAATGTGGTGGCCACATCATACTAGTTTACTTGATGCTTTTCACCAGGTTAAGAAATCGTGCCTTAAAAAATAATCAACTAATCTATAACTTTTAATTGACACTTTTTGTATGCATTACTTAGTTTCGTAACTTCAATATTTCGTTCTATGACCTTGCGTGGTATGAAAAGAAAGAAGGGGCTTCTAGTGCATCGGGAAAGTACTTTCTACCATGTATGCATCCATTTTTTACGAACAGGATACCGCACTTTTGCTGTAATTGTGAATACCCACTCAGTGTTGTACCCTGATTTTAATATTAAATAATTCTAATTTATTTCTTAACCAACACCTTACTGCGAAAAAAAAAAAAAAAAATCTGTAAAAATTTCAAATTATAAAGTTAACCCGTATAGCAATTTTAGTTTGCAGCAAAACTGCAGCAGTCTTGCGTTGTAAGCCAACAAAATTGTAGCAAGTTCAGCGTGACAAGCTTGTAAGTTCATTGCAAGACTGAAGCAACATAACGCAAACTTCGAAGACACCATACGCAAAATTTGAATCAAACTTCTCGTGCAAGTTGCGCTCTTACAATGTCAAATTTGCTGCAAATTCTTTGCAAACTAGTAGAAAAGTTAGCATAGTCATATCAAGATTACTGCAAATTCATTACAACAAGCATGCTTGTCATGTCACACCGACTGCTGACGCATTGCAAACTCCGACTCTTGTCACGTCACACTATTTGCATATACGCAAATATCTCGCGTTGTAAGCCAACAAAATTGTAGCAAGTTCAGCGTGACAAGCTTGTAAGTTCATTGCAAGACTGAAGCAACATAACGCAAACTTCGAAGACACCATACGCAAAATTTGAATCAAACTTCTCGTGCAAGTTGCGCTCTTACAATGTCAAATTTGCTGCAAATTATTTGCAAACTAGTAGAAAAGTTAGCATAGTCATATCAAGATTACTGCAAATTCATTACAACAAGCATGCTTGTCATGTCACACCGACTGCTGACGCATTGCAAACTCCGACTCTTGTCACGTCACACTATTTGCATATACGCAAATATCTCGCGGAGACCTTGCCATCACAAGACTGAGAACATTTTGGAAGCCCCGTGGATTCTGCCATACTTCTTCCTCCAATAATCAACACGAGGTAAACAACGTTGAGGAAGTTTCTTAAATTAGCCTTCAGATACTTTTGTTGAATTTCAAATACTTACATAGCAACTTTAGTTTGCAATATAAACGGTGTGAAAGGAGGAAAAAAATAATAATTAAAACCAAAGATAAATTTATATTCTGTCTACTTTGCGGCAATTTCACAGCAAATTTGTTTCGTCAAAATTGTCATGGCAAGATAATATCAGGAAAAATCAAACTTGTTGCAAATGTGGGTGCTATCTGGGAAGCAACTTGAACAGTTTTAATCGAAGAAGAATACTTATTACTTTCTTCTATATGGTATATATAGAGAAAGTATTGGATTCGGGAAAATTTTCGAACTCCAGTTTTTGATGAATTTACAAATTTTGGGATGTCTTAAACACGATTTGACTGTTTTTAGAAAATGTCTGTCTGTCTCTGTGTGTGTTTGTGTGTGTGTATCACAAATTTTATGGACGCTGTAACTCGCGAACCAATGAACGAAATTTAACCAAACTTGGTATTTTGTTGAACCCTGACATACACTGGTACTGATTAGATTTGTGGAACAACATATGGCGCAGTGATAGCATTTTTTCTAAATTTTTAACATGGCAGTATAGGGCAAAATTTCGTATAAATGTACATAATGAGAGTTATTTTAAACGCGTGATTGTAAAATTAATATGAATTATTTATAATAGTAGTAGTTAACTAGGAAAAAAAATTTGTGCTTGTGGGAGCATCGCTTCCCCCCTGGGGGGGGGGAGGGGGTGTACACTCCAGGGGGGAGTAAATTTTCAATATGGGTGTCTTTCGAAAGATCTCGTCAATACTTTTAAAATGAATGGTTGAACTTTAGATCTGTGATAATTTAAAACAAAGTTATAGATTTTTTTTATCTTTTAATGAAAAAAAAAAAACTTAAAAACTTAACGAAAAAAATCATTAAAAATTTTAAACTTAACGAAAAAAATAGTATTTCTTTTGATATTGGCAAAAAATCGACTTTCCTTCAGCATTTAGTGATATAATTCTGTCAGATAAAATTGTCTGCCTTTATAATGGAAAATAATTTAATAATTTAAGAAATAATTTGCATTCAATGAATTTTAATATAGAAGAAAATCATGTGGTGGCCATATCATACTAGTGTTTCATGTTAATGAATCGAGAGTGGATTACTGTTGGAGCCTGAGACCATATAAAAAATTTTAAGTTTTGTAATTTTTATAAAATTGATTTTGACAATTTTTCCTTCGTAGGAGATCTTTATTTGTATGTTTTTGCAAATGAAAATATATGTCTTCCGACGAATGGTTGCGAAAATGAAGGACGCGGTCATTACCCTGTATGTATAATAAAGTTTTGTCACTTTTGCTTCAATGAATATTATTGATTCACAGAAATTTCCTTTTAATCTATTTAGTTGGTATTCATCATTTGATTCATTTTAGAATTTTTAAAATAGAGTTCAATTTTTCCGTTTGCGTGATTTTTTGATCACACTATATTTAACAAATTACGATCACTGAATCGAATAAGCAGACGATAGCTTGATAAAAAATAAATAAATAAATAAATATTTCCGAATTTTCTCACATTTATTTACATTTTTATTATCGTTATTATTACTAAAATATTTGGCTTTACAAGTGAAAGTATCATTTAAGAATTTAACCCCATAAATAATAATAATAATAATAATAATAAATCTACGATTACAATTCCTGTGACAAACTAACATCTGATTACTCTCCATCCCAGACTGTAGAACAAAAATAATCTTTTTTTCCTAACGGGATATTCGCATGATAGGTGGCAACACTTCCTCATGTTGAACCAGGATTAGAAAAACAGTATCAATGACTTTTCACCTATTTACGTGCTAACATTTTTAAGCGATATTATAAAAAGGGATAGAAAATGGTCGGAAGTGAATATGGGATACAGTTTTGGAATATTTATTTGGTTACTTTGATATGACATCACTTCCGTCTCTATAATATATGTCTAGAAAGGGTTGTCAGATTTATTTATAGACATGCATGACGAGTTCAATCTGATTAGATAATTTTTATAATCTATAATAAGATTATAACAAATTCTATTAGCAATAATGAAAGTGCTTTTTGAAAAAAGTATTTAGATATAATAAATAAATAAAAATTGTTCGTTTTTTCTACAGATATTTTTTTCACATAAAAACATACTACTAATTCAAATTTAAGAATTTATATATTTATGTTTATATATATATATATATATATATATATATATATATTGGAATATATATCTATCTCGCACAATATATATCTCTATATCTCCATCCCTACGTATTATCTCATATAAAGATGGGGACCAAAATATACAGTCGGTAACAAAAGTCTCCGAACACTAGCAAAAATTCCTATGTAAAAAAAGTACACTTTATACAGTTTTTTAAAATAAATCCTTGTCGAATCCTGTTTTTAGACTGACTAAGAAAAGGATTCGACAAGGATTTATTTGACAAAACTGTATTAAGTGTACTTTTTTAATATAGGAATTTTTGCTAGTGTTCGGAGACTTTTGTTACCGACTGCATATACATACGAAAACATGTTATGAACTCCACATAATTATGTATATAAGATATAAATTTAGTTTCCTATTAATAAACTGAATTTGAGATACAGCGCTGATATAAAAAAAAAAAAAAAGAATTATTATAGTGGGACTGTTCATAGCATTTGTATCCTAAAAACGGATGTGTATTAGCATACAATTTCAAAATTATGATCTGGCATATCACGATACGTGCAGTAATCTGCCTGAAATTTAGACATCATGAGAAAAAGTTGCACAAGAATACAATCTCTTTGGTGACTTTCTCCAAAATAAAATTATTTTTAATTTATGCAAAAATTTCAGTTAATTAAAGTTTGGTGAATTATTTACATTAATTGTTGAATTATGCACTGAGTATTATGCGTAGTAACAGACTTACAGGTAACATTTTGTAAAAATTAGACAAACCGAACAAAAATTACTAAAATTTAATAAGTATACAATTTATATCAAATACTAGTAAATAAAATGTTTTTAATGCCTTATGTCTGCAACGACAATCCTGACAAAGTATATGCAAACATAATATATAAGGACACACGTGTCCTTAGACAGTTTCTGAAAACAGTCAAGTACACTGTAAAATATATATCCTATTTGCTGTCAGAAATTCTCTGTGATTTGAGAAAATACGAGTAATTTACGAAAAAATCACGTTGTCAGAACGTATTTTTTGTAATTACAGAAAACTTCTGGCAGCAAATAGGACATATTTTTTACAGTGTAGTACTTAGAATAGCCAGCAAAAGCAGGAAGTCGAAAACTTTTGAGATTTCAATGTTTTTTCCTAATGCACGAGTTCTTAAACTTTTAACAATGTCAGGGATGGAACACGGGCGCAGAATTCATACCGGAATCCGTTTAAGAAATTTCTCTACTTATAATATCGTTGATTTAAGAAGCAGAAAATTTTCTTACATCGATAGTGGTATGAATTCTGCGCCCGTGTTCCATCCCTGCAATGTAACCCAGTTTTCAGGAACTAATCTATAGAAACAAATTTCATCCTGAAAGATAATCTCGAAAAGGTATTTTTTGTTTATTTTAGTACTTCTAATCAACGAAATGCAAACATTTCTAAAACTCTTTCAACAAGTCTCGATTTCGCTTAAACTATTTAAAGAGGCAATTTTTGAAATTACAGTGCTCTGTCTCGTGCCGATAATAAACCAAGGAGGAGCATGCATTCGTTTGGAAATACTTCACTGCAAATAATATTATCTATTTCGGGATTACCTTAATAACATTGCGCTGTAAAAAAAAAAAAAAAAAAAAAAAAAAAAAAATCGACCCCCTGATACCATTTTTGTTGATTCTTATGTAAAATGACCTCCTGAATCCGAATATGACTCCCATTTTGCCCAGTCACCCACTGTTTTCTCGGAACACTAACCCCTCCCCCCAATTTTTATCACAGTTCGGAAATTTATGGCCATGAATTTGATTTGGAGAATGAAAAAAAAAATTAATTTAACGCTTAAAAACAAAAAATATAATGTTTAATAATTAACATTAATAATAGATAAAAAAAATATAAGAAATGTAATACATAATTATAGTGGCAAATCCCCTCCCCCCTTCCAAATTTTCCCCTTGCCATAAATGTTAATGTTTTAGAATTTTTCAACTCTGTAGCCCTTCAGAAGATACTTAACAGTTAAAATGATCCCCCCCCCTCCTAAATATCAAATTTATAACCATAATACTACCGAAAAGTGATAAAAAAAAGTCGTTTCCGTCCCTAAAAAGCGGTGGGTGATAGGGTGAAATGGACGTCATATTCAGAATCAGGAGGTCATTTTACATAAGAATTTGCCAAAATGGTGTTGGGGGCAATTTTCATGCCGGGTAGTGTAATTATTCTATGAAAATATTAATAATAAATAGTAGGAATCTTATTTCTTAAACTTTCTTGTGAATACGGCCTGGGACTCTTTAGAAAGACTCCCCAGATTCCTCGTGTCGTCAATCGGCTTTAACCAATCACTTATCGTCAATCGTTTGTCAACATACCTTATAAATTAAATAACACTGAAAAATTATTTTATTTTTTAAGCTTAAAATGTCTTAAAATTCATATGAAAAAGTCGTAGCAAATGGGAGAGGGATTTGGGGAGCTCAAATCTTCCCTAAAATTTTGTAAATTTGTCGCAAATTTTTTAGTTACACTTTGTTATTAATTTTTTTTTCTTTGTAAAGTTAGCGCCATCCAACAATTTTTTGAGAAAAGTACTGGTTAGGTGTAGAGAATAATAATCGTTTTGGTATTTTCGAAAAGAACTTCCAAGACCCATAATAACTGTACTTTAAGTAGAAACCTCTGATATTTGAGATGTTTGATATAAAAGTTTACTTAACACTAATCATTTGGATATGAATATAATTAACTATATTTATTATTCTTATATCGATTATGCAGTTGTATTTCTATCAAACATAATTCTGCTTATTAAATGAATTTCTTGAAACAAGATCTCAAATTCTCCCGACTAGTTAAAAACTAAACTCGATCCACAGAAAAAAATATGAGTAAAAACGAACAAACACAATCCACAAAATCATCCAGCCCAGCCCGAACTCGACCCACATAAAATGAAATAATTATGATATTAAAAAAAAAAAAAAACTTTTTATATATCCTGTTTTTAAATTTTCTGTTGAGTCATAGCTATAGAACTATATTAACACTTTATCAATGTGTATAAATTTTTTAAAGTGATAATGACATTAATTTTTGTGAGATGCCTAATTTAACTTTTTATAATTTTTTAATGTTGACGTTTAACTAAATGTATTTATTTTTATGTCAAAAGAAAATGAACTCGTAATTTCTTTTTACTACGTATTTTGCTCATCAGCTGAAAAAATACATTATATTCCTATAATGAAACACCAGAAATATTGGAAATAGATAATTTTGTATTGAAGGTATTTAGAAATGTTTCATCAATTTTCAGTGTAATAAATGCCTATTTCAGGGATCGGCAGTGAAAAAATATTTATATTTAAGCAATTAAACACGATAAAATTAAAATTATACCAATACATAGCTGCCAAGTATTTTAATTTATTCCGGAATGCTGTTAGTCCCGCCCCTTTTTCACACCGTAATCTTTTTAGAGTAATTTTCTTCATATTTAATAGTAATTATATATTGCACAAAATTTTTCTACGAAGATTACGGTGTGAAAAATGGGCGGGACTAACAGTATTCCGGAATAAATTAAAAAACTTGGCAGCTATGCCAATAAGCTGTAAAATCAAACATTATTAGCAATTTACATTAATTCACAACTTTTTTAAAAGTGTTTTTCTGTTAAGTGTTTTTCTGTTCTCGCATTCTTTTTAGAAATCTCACTTTGTTTCGGAGTGAGGGTGAGAAATTCTCATCCAGCTTTTACTTCTGATGTTTCCCTGATGTACTGAAGTTTGAGCACCCTCCGAAATATTTTTCTGGTTTCGACTAATAAATATTAAAATTTGAAAACATGCTAAAATCCAAAACACTCTGGTTTCAATACAAAATAGTGACTAAACTAGAAAGTATAATCGACACAAATGAAAAGATTTTTCATATTCAAAATCCATTTGGCTTCCGGGAAAAAAAGTGTCCGGAATAATCTGATTTAAAGGACTACAATAGTCATTTTGAACTTTTGTGCTTTCAGCATCCTGAGTTTAATTTTGTTTTATTCTTACTATTTCAAATTTTCTCTTAAACAAACAAACAAATAAAAGATAAATAAATATAATCGCAGTGTTTCGAATTTCAAATACGATGCATATTTGAAATTCAATACATCCCGATTTTATTTATTTATTTTTTGTTTGTTTGTTTGTTTAAGAGAAAATATAAAATAACAAGAATGAAATATGCTATGAAATGCTTACAGTGTAACCACGTTTCCTACGCCTAGCAGTGTGGACGAGTCCAAAATCTTGGAGAGGTGGCAAGCTGACCGGTAGGTTAGAATCTACTATAAACATTCAGTCATTCGGTATTCCCTTATCGCTTATTTTCTTTCAACGAAAAGGTTATCTCTCCTATTTTAACAATGGACTCGTTGAGTCCGCACTTGCGCAGAAGCTTTCATGGTCGCAAGAAATGTAGTTAAAGATTATCTTTCTAATGATTTTCATGCATTCAGATAAACATTCACCTCAGCAGTGGCCCAAAGATTCTATTCTGAAAAATCGTTGACAGGAGGCGCCGGGTTTGGACCCAGGTCGAACTAATCGGCCTAGAAGTTCGGCATTTTCCGTGATCTTCTCCGGAACTTGCGTAAATATGGGCTATGCCTGCGTATAAAGACCCTCACAGAGACTGTACCCTCGTATATTCAACAGGTTATACGGGTATATATTTTTACTAATCAATTTTTTTTTTTTTTTTTACATTATGACAGAATGAAAAAGCCTATATATATATATATATATATATATATATTTTTAATGATAGAATCCTTATAAATGCATGCAAGTTTATATCGTATGTAAATTTGAAAATTTCTTTAAAGCCAAAGCATTCCATAATTGAGCAGAGACTTCAAATCCATTCATGAACTCGATTTCTTTGAAGCTTTTCATATTTATAAAAAATTTAAAAACCTTGTAAATTGTGATTTCGCTATTCCCTATTTGTCTGATTGTTGGAAATTTTACATTCAGTCCACATTTTCTTAATTTTTCTACTGTTTACACAGCTAACATTCCTAAATTCCTATTATCCACACTCCCCACCTTTCTCGTAATCCTATTGGTTGAACTAAATTCGGCCCCTCTCCTATATATACAAGCACTTCTCCAGATTCAGAATTCTTTTTGCACTGAAGACGGTACGCTTAAGGCTACCGAAACAGCTGTATGCATCTCAAATATTTTCCTTTGGCGTTTCTGACGTAGTAGTTTAATCGGGTTTTTATATTCCAACGCCAAGTCTCCTGTTATTATCATATAAAGGATGGCTATAATTAAACTGACAGTGCTTACAGTGCTTTGTAGCTCGATCTAATTGCAAAAATAACCCCAAACTTTATAGGAAGATTAAACAAGACGGGGACGAAGGATTCTGAATAATAATAAGAAAATAAAATAAATTTCAAAATTTTTCGCTAGGGGAATATGTGGTGCTGTTTACTTAAGTAAAGCTTTTGTCGCGGACAAATTAGCGCAGTGTCTCCACTTTCAGAATAGTAAATGGGGCAAGTGAAGTAGTTAAAAAAAATGCACAATCATCAATTTTAAATTATAAATTGCAGCAAATGCTTTATTTAGAAAAAAACAGCGCCACATATTCCCCTACCGTTAAATTTTGGAACTTTTTTTGCTGTATACTTCGTCATCCGTCTTGTTTAATCTTCCTACAAACGCTGGCGCCCTTCTTGCAATTAGGTGGCACTGCAGAACACTATGAGCATTGTTAGTTTAATTATGGAGACGCTATATAAGAAGTAAACATTCAAGCCGTGTTTTCTCCAAAAATAAAAAAGATTGAGTTAGTGATTTTTCTTTGAACATAACAAAAAACAGTATGTCTACATCTCTTCCTAGATATCTCTACATACTTTCCTACTAACTACCCATACAGCCACTTACATCCAAAAGACATCTATAAACACGTATAAAAGTTCAAAAATGCTCCATTAAACATCTATAAATATCCTACAGATATCTATTAGCACGACAAATGTCACTCATTTTTACATCCATTAGATGTCTGTTACATATCCGATAAATCTCCAAATATCCAACAACTGGACTTGTTAGATCTAATAGATATTGAAAATATCTAAATCTTGTTTTGATCTAACATGTTACATCAATTAGACATCGAAAAAGGCACGTATAAATTTCGTCTATATTTAAACATCTAGTAGATATCTATAATTAGTACAGGATATCCAGCACTTTTAATGGATATTTTTTAGATATTTTGTAAATTTTGTGGATCATTTGGATGTAATTTAGATGTCTAATGGATATCAGTGGCTGTATGGGTAGTAATACATGTAAACAAACGATAATTAGGTTTTAAGTTTAGTTATTTTTTAATTTATTACTTTTTGTGTTGTCTGAAAAATTGTATCCGAAGGAGTAAACATGGTTTGAATGTTTGCTCCTCATATATAAATCCAAAAATAAACAAAATGTAACTAATTTAACCTCAAAGTATTCTATTCTAAATAAATGTGTTTCTAGTGATAGTGTTGCTTCACAAATGGAAAAAATCTGGAGTGACTCCTCTCGACTTTCCGAACATTGAGTAATTAACGGTTTTGTAGATAAAGTAACGTTAGAGGAGATGTTAAATAAACAAAAGAGAGAAAATTATAATAGCGTGTTTGGGTATTTTTCTCCATATAGTACACGATGTTTAATTTAACGCTACTGAACTTTGAGCCCATAGATTATAATGATAAAGAAATTTTCGCTGTGTCCCTGTTAAAACCTATAAATGCTAGATTCATTAAAATGCTTATAGTTAGTGCAACATTGCCTTATAATATTCATATAAATTTTCAGCTATATTGAATAAGGCGTTTAGACGCTATCGCATTTTTAAAAATTCGGTCCCATAGGCCATATTGATAAAGAATTTTTCTTTGTGTCCCTGTAAAAAAAACTGTAAGTGCTAAATTCAAGATAATCTATAATGTTGGTGCAGCTTTGACATGTGTATAAATTTTTTGCTCAGTTTAATAAGGCGTTTAGACGCTATCACACTTTTAAAAATTTGGCCCCATAGGCCATAATGATAAAGAACTTTCCTTGGTGTCCCTGTAAAGAAACTATAAATGATAGATTCACCAAAATCAATAGGGTTCGTGCTACGGTGACTTACAACATACGTACCAACTTTCAGCTCATTCGAGGAAAGCGTTTAGACGCTAGCGTGTACATATACACACACATACATACACACATACATACATACACACATACATACACACACACATACATACATCATCGTAAAAATAAGGAAAACGGACTCAGGGGACCTCGAAACGTATAGAAACATCAAAATCTCAAATTCGGATTTTTGACATGATTACAATACTTTCCTCACTACAGTGTTCGGAAAGTGAAGAAAGGGGGGATAACTTCTCTCTCTCTCTCTCTCTCTCTCTCTCTCTCATTTTTTTTCTTGTTGTTGTTGTTGTAAAGATTCTTTTATGAAAAATTCTTGCCACTGACACAATTAGGAAGCTACTGTAAGAAGCTTTTTTAATGTGAAATTAAATACACAATAGAGTCACTACCGCACTGTTTCAACCTCCTGTTCTACATAAATTCACATGGCGTTCATTATGTCAGACATTGAACTCGTTTCAGCAGTCTCTCCGACCTCGCGAATGATTTCTTAAATGCTCGGCATTCCCTCTTATGTGAACCATATGCGGGCCAAACCCCAAAATTTGACTAACCTTGGAAAGCTGTTGAAAGACATAGAGAGAAGTCTCCATCTTACAATCGAAGTTCGTTCACACTTTCTTAGGAAATGTTTAGGAAGTGTTTGCAGTTCTGGTCTTTAAACTCTTTAGGAGCCTTTGTCTATTTTTCAAATGCTGTGAAGAAACTGTAGCTATTTTTAATTACACTTTCTACCAATAAGTATTTGGAAATTTCCGAATTAAGGGCTAAACAATCAGGGATTGAACTCACATTTTTACTTTGATTCAATCAATGTAAAAATGTGAGTGGTAAAAATGTGGTGAGACAGTGTTCGCCGACAGGGTTGCCAAATTTGGCCTTTTTTTTTATTCAGTAGTCACCAATAATTTTGAGAAGTGACATTTGATATTCATAATACACTATCAATCTTCGAAGTGATTAGTCAAACGTTAAAAATAAAAATTATTGGTGACTATTGAATTAAAAAAACCAGCCAAATTTGGCAACCCTGTTCGCTGATTGTAAATAAATATTCCTAAACCCCCTATCATCTTCCTTTTTTTTAGTACGACAGGACGATTTCTTTCAACCTGTCATTTTGCGTCGTTACCAATTTATAGTGTTCCACTTCGGAAACACCTACACTGTAAAAAAAATATGTCCTCTTTGCTACCAGAAATTTTCTGTAATTTGATAAAAAAAAAAAAAAAAAAAAAAAAATACGCGTAATTTACGAAAATATTACGTTATCAAAACGTATTTTTTCAAATTATAGAGAATTTCTGGCAGTGAATAGGACATATTTTTTACAGTGTATGTAATTTTGCGTAAGTCGATATTTTTAGTCACAATTTAAACTAACACTTTTTTAGTGGTGGGAATATGATTTTACTAACAGTACGCTATTTCGTCGCGTATTTTTGAATAGTAAAGTTGTAGTTGCTGTTTTTAAAATGCCATTGTAAATTCGTTTTTTGATTTTAATCTTGCTTACGATTTTCGAGATTTTAATTTCCAGTGAGAGTGATTAAATGTAGTAGTTTTTCTACATCTAGAAGTTTGTGAAATTCATACCGAAACAAATTTTCATAAATAATTTAACGATACATTTCTTTACTCATATTCCATTATTTGAATAAAAAAAAAACACAAATTTTTAAATATTTTTCTTTTCATTTTTGGTCCATGTTTCAAATGTTAATTATAATTAACATGTCTTTTTATTAGTACGACAGGACTATTTCTTTCAATCTCGCATTTTGCGTCGTTACCAATTTATAGTGTTCCACTTCAAAAATGACTTCCAATATCCAGTTCTACCATTTAATTATCTTAAATTTTTTTTGTGAAATCCATAAAAACTTCTATACGTATTTTTTTCTCTTCCCATCGGTGAGGATCGAACGCACAACCTTCGGGTGCGTAGCTCTGTACTCTAACCACACAACCAACGGTTCCCGGCTAAATATTTCTGAATATTTCGATTAGTGTTTTCACGTATTTTTAGTACGACAAGACTATTTCGTTCAATCTGCTATTTTGCGTAGTTACCAATTTATAGTGTTCCACTTCAAAAATGCCTGCTAATATCCAGTTTTATTATTTGATTCTCTAATACTCTTACTCTAATGCTCTAATATTCTCTCTCTAATTTTACTATTTAAGTCTCGAATTTAAACCAACACTATCTTAAAATATTTTGTGTAATCCGTAAAAACATTTATATATATATATATATATATATATTTTTTTTCAACTTACCATCAGTGAGGATGGAACTCACAGTCTTCGGGTTCGTAGTTCTGTTCTCTGACCACCTAGCCAACGGGTCTTGGCTGAATGTTAATGGATTATATTAATTAATCTGTGATGAATTTTGAGTATAATTTAAGTATCGAATAATCAGTTTATTTTATTATTATTATTATTTTAAATATTATGTTTTGTTCTGTAGAAATTGACACTGTTAATTACTAACAATAAATGCGAAATTGTTTTTAAAATTATTTTAAAAATTAAAATATTTAGTAAATAAGTGTTAAGTAATTAGGGGAAGATACTATACAATCAATGCATTCAAATTCCAATAATTTATTTGGAATTAAAAATCAATATACAATTTGAATATGCGTTTAGGAATTTTACTGAACGCCCTCTATCATTTTTTTTTTTTCTGTTTTTTGACAGGAAGTGGGAAATTCTGTTCATTCGATCACTCAAGATTTTTGGAATTAACATCACATTTCTATGGGATTGTTATTATAAGTAGCTTAATACTCTTAGCTATTAAATTATGCAAATGAATTTTTTTTTAAAGCTTGCGTTTGCGTAGTTAAAAATTATTTAGTAAAAATGCTCATATCTCGTAAGATATTTAACATTTTTACATTCAAATTGCAGTATAATGTTTCTAACGTAGTACGCGAAGTTCCCTAAAAAAGGTTTTGCACTGAAACCCTACGTGAAAAATTTAAAAAGTGAAATTCTTTTTAATTTCTTAAAAAAAAAAAAAAAAAAAAAACTGTTAGATCAACATGAATAATATGCAGTAGCATACTTGCCAACCATCTCATTATGAACCGTACAATTTTTAGTACCCGCCTTTTTTTCACACCAATAATCTTTCAGAGTAATTTTAGTCTTATTTAATTGTAACAACATTTGGAGAGAATAACTCTAAAAATATAGTGGTGTGAGAAAAGGGTCGTTAACAATTGTACGGTTATTAATGAGATGGTTGGCAAGTATGGCAGTAGTCTTATAAAAATTTACACAGATGATTAGAAGATTTCTGATAATCGCATGCTACTTCCAAAACGCATTTTAAGCATTAATTTTTACTGGGTGGTCCGAATTTTTTTTATTTTTGTTTAATTTTTTACTGACACCCTTGTCTTCTGAGGACAAAACTTTTGCTGAAATACATGTAATCTAACATTTTCTTTACACTCCCAAAGTTTCAAGATAATTCCTAAAGAATTTTTCTAGATATTTGACAAACATCTAAACTCGAAAATGTCCAAATATTTATTGATAGATAGTGTGTTCCTTCATAGCCTCCTAAACTAGATGCCTGTCGCGTTGCTCGAAAACTTGGCAACAGTTGAAACGGTAGACAGCTCCACCTGGTGCAGATTGCGCGACTTTTTGTATTCAACAGCCACCAAAAATTTTTAAAAGAGGGATATGATATACATAAAAAGTAAATTGAATCGAAGAAACGACGATTGTATAAATCATATATCACTTCTTAAAGTTATTGGTGGCAGTTAAATAAAAAAAAATCGCCAATCTGTATCAGGTGGCGCTGTCTACCACTTCAACTGTTGCTATGTTTCCGAGCTACGCGACAGGCATCTAGTTAAGGAGGCTATGGTTCCTTTATGCATTCAAGACAGAAAAGAATTGAGTTTCGTAAAATTTTCAGAATTGCGGTTTTCGATGGATTTACACATTTTGAGAAGTCCAGAACACGATTTAAATAGCGTTTGGAAATTGTCTATCTGTGTGTGAGAGACAAATAGTTTGTGGTACCTCTATCTCAAGAATTATTCACTGAATTCCCTTCAAATTTCTATTTAATTACATTTTGATATAAAATAGTAACTCTCAACTTTTAATCAGGTTTGGTTTTTCCTAAAAAGGTTGATTGAAAATACCTAAAAGAGGCCTTCATCCCGCAGTATATTGATAAAGACTGAAATTGATGATGATGATGATGATGAAATAAATTATGTAACATAAATCATAAAAAGGAAGCGGGGGGGGGGGGGGAGGTTACATCATCTTCAAGAAAAAAATTTCGTAGTAGACCTGTGTTATCGTACATACAATTGCCAAGACTCCGTTTCAAACTGGAGACTTCATACCAGAATTTTTTTATAATAAATTTCACTTTATTTAATTGTGGAAAGTCAATGGGAAATACTTTTATCAAAAAATACTAGTGTGAAATCGGATTTGAGTTGGGGCATTTAAATTGTCGGAAAGGTCTTATGGTTTTACATCTATTACATAAAGAGTTGAATACAAGAATTTATTTTTATCTAGAGCCAAATTTCTGATTTGAAAGGGTTTGTAACATTCATTTTCATTTTTTAACTAAATTCGCTATACAATGGACTTCATTATACACTTTTGTACATTAATTTAATACATTCTAAATAAATCATGAAAATGAAAAGCAAAAGAAAGATTAGCTACTGGATCGCTATGTGAGACAAGTAGGAGTCCTCGTATGTTCCTTTAGGTTATAAAGAAATAAAAGACAATGATCCTCCGAAAACTCACATGATAGACAGCTAAGCTCTTTTCGTCTCCGAAAACCTTGGGATGACTGTCCTTTTGGTTTCATTTTAAAGTTTACATGTGTTCTTCTCTTGTTTTTTTTTTTTTTTTTTTATTCTTTTTCCGTATTCGCATAATGCTTCTTACTGTAAACAGAGCTTCCGTTTTATGCAAGCGATGAAATGAAATCAGAGAACAGCAAAAACAAAACAATGTAGAAACGGATAGGGAGGAATTTAATACACTTTTTTAGTATATATATATTCCTTTACTGTAAAAGTTATTATTTTTATTTATTTATTTATTTATTTTAGAAATGTACTACAGTGTGCAGCGAGTTTATTTATTCACGAGAAATTTATTTTAGAAGTTACCGGACTGCTAATAGTTTTATTTATTTTATTATACCTTATTTATTTATTTATTATTACTATTTAGGAGATTTTTTATTTTATGGACTGTGATAACAATATAAAATTAATAGGAAATTTGTATTTGACAGGTATTTAATTTAGTACCAGGAACGTACATCTTTTTAGCCCATTAACTTCCTTATTTCGCAAGAAACCGAACATTCGAGTACATTTAACATTTTTTATGCTACATTTTTTAATATTTTTCCGAGTGTTTTAACCGATTTTTAATTTTTTTTTTTTCCTTTTCTATTCGATAGGTAGCAGCACTACTTCAAAATTTAACAATTAGCGTTTTAGATAAAGCTAAATGCATAAATTAATTGAAATTTCCCAGTAGGCACGACTGCACTTTGTTGGTTTGATAATGCACTTGTGTCTAGTTTTTCCACTGAATGAACTTGACTTGAAACAACTTTTGCAAGTTTTCTTAATCTCTTATTGTAAAGTGTTTTATTTATTAAATTAATTATTAATTGAATTTAATAATGTTAACTTATAGACTTTTTAAGCCAAAAATTTCTCGAAAATTAAAAATGGTAATAATTCTTTTGGAACAACTTGCAGGTTGGTCCACAAACCTATTTGGCGATTTTCTTTTGGTGATTACGGCAAAATGTGATTTTTCGAAAATGGTGCCACGAATTCGAAGCATGAACAAAGCGAAAACGGGTTTTTAAAAAGGCATTTGTTTTGCAATGTACACAAATAAATTAAGCCTATTTTTAATATTAAAAATAATTTTAAAAAATTAAAATTAACTTAACTGACTTTCCATGAGAAAACATCTGCATGAAGTTCTATACTGCAAGAATCATTAATATGCATAAATATATATATATGCTTCCCGTACATTTATACCATTTAAATGTTCGGGAAAATATGATTATATAAACCAGATTTCCTAAACCCAAATTTTTTCAAAAATTCCAAAAACATCTCTCTCTCTCTCTCTCTTTAAACAATTCACTTAAAAAAATTTTAGTGCATTCACATTCTTTTCCGAAAATAGGTTGATCTTTCGTTGAATAAAATTGCAAAAATAGAATAGAAAATCCTGAATATTTAAACGTCGATCGAGTTATCTTCATAAATAATTGGAATGCTGGTTGTCATGGTCATCAAAAATAAACAGCAAACAGGTTGCCATATCATGTTGCAAATAATCCAGAGATATCGTTATCGTTCCAAACTGCTCTAAAATACAATCGCCAAATAAGGTTGCGGACCAACCTGTAAGTTATACCATTCTTTTTAATATTTATGATCACGTATGTTTCTAATAACCATCTTTGAAATTAGTGTAACAAATTTTAAAAGAAGCTAAAAAGAGATCATTACAGGTTTCGTACCTTTTGAAGCGTCGTAATACAAGTGAATTTCAATTGGTCAATATTTTATTTTTCAGTTCTTTTTAGATTTACATAAAATTTTGTTTGATGTTTAAGAATTGTTTAACGTTTAAGAAAAATCATAAAATTACAGCTCTTAATTAATTATAATAAAATCTGATGTAATTTATTAATGTAATAAAGATTTTGAATGGTATATCAGGACCCGTAGTTAACATAATTTAAATTTTGCGTATTAACAAATATCTCGCATTAAAATATTCCCGAAATTGTGTTCTGTAGAATGTATTAAAATTTTTAAAATAATTAAAATTTTAAACATTTTTTAATGAATAAAATTTTTAATTTTTTCATACATTTTTGCATTTTTACTTTCTCTTACCCATAGGGTCGAGAAAGTATTGTTTTAGGGTCAAATTTTCAAACGTGAGTTTTTGTTATATTTATATGTTCTGAGGTCCCCTGAATGCGGAAATCATGCTTTTAGCGAATAGTCTGTATGTCTGCCTGTGTGTTTGTCTGTCTGTGAGTCTGTTATCAGCATATCTCAAGAACAAATAGTAGCAGAAATTCCAAACTCGGTATTCTAAATGTGTATCATATAGAGATGCTACAGTAAGCTTTTCGTTGAGATGAAGCAAATGGTTCGTGTACAGCGACACTCAAAAGTATTCAAATACATTACGTCTATGGGGGAAATTGCAGGTAAGTAGAGTTTAACATCTATAGACTGCACTAAACCAAATGAAACGAATGTATATTTTTTGTAATAGAGATAGTCAACTGGGAAAAAAATTTTGTGTAAGTCCCCCCCCCCCCTCGAGGGTAGTAAATTTTCATGATGGGTATCTTTCAAAAGAGCTCACCAATACCTTTAAAACAAATAGTTGAACCATTTATCTGCGATAATTTAAAATAAAGTTATCGATTTTTTTCATTTTTAACATTTTTTTTTATATATATATATATAATGTAATATTGAGAATAAATTCAACTTTTTTTTTTTTTTTTTCTATTTAGTGTTATACTATTTCTCTAATATGGAAATCGTCTGCATTATCATAAAATATATATTTTTTAAATAATAATTTTAATAAATTATTTTTTAAAAACAGAATTGATTTTTAATAACCGAATTAAATTCTGTATAAATGTAGGTGCATTAATGAAACGGGGGGTTGAGGGGGGCGGTAGCCCTCAGAACTAATTATAATATAAAAGTCTTCCGAAGCCTAATTTGAATTGTTTACCACAGGTTTACATAACAGTACTCGTTATCTTACCTCTTTATCTCCAACCTGTATTTATAGCATTAAATTTCAGGGTTAACAAATTTTCCATATGGAATCTACTTTAAGCAGCATGCATATCCTGTTTTAACATTTTTTAAACAAATAAATTTGACATTATTTTATGTAATATAAGTAGTTAACTTATTTAAAATACTTAGACACGGATCTTATTCTGTTAAAAATTAAAAAACAAAGTTAATTTTTATTTAAAATTCTCCCATGTAATAAATAATTAAAAAAAAAAAATTAAGATAAACGAAGCATGCAACTTGTAGCTAAGAAAGCGAATTCGTAGCTAAACAATCTCAAACAATTTGTGCATAATTGATTTTTTTTTCGCGTTTTAAAAATTATTTTATGTTTCCCTACACTTCAAAATGTAAAAGAGCATTTTTTTTTTTGTTTTTTGTTTTTTGTTTCATGTATATAGTTTGTTTTCTTGCAAATAAATACCAGTTAAAAAAAAAAAAAAAAAAAAAAATCGTTTAAAATCCATAGGGTACTAGTTTTTCATATTTATTACGCATTTTACAAAAAAAAAAACCTCTAAACCTCTACACATGAAATTTAAGATAATATGTATCAATCTTTACTTCTTATAAACAGTTTTATTGCAAAGACATAAAACTTCAATTTGATTTACGGATACTAGAATATATTTCGTTATACAAGCAAAGTACAGCGTGAGCACCGATGGCTTGATTGGGAAGACACTCGACTTTGAATCCATAGGTTGTCAGTTCGATTCGCGACGGGGACTGTTATTGTAAAAATTATTAATATATATGCTCTAGGAGATTCTAAAATCTATTTCTCACAGGTAAACAGTATAAAACGCATCTTTTGATTTATGAAAAATATTTACTTCAGACAGGATCAAAGATGGCGGAATTTCAGACGTTTCGAGTGTGAAACGATGTGCCTTTTAAGACACTTTTTAGCATCTTAAAATTAAACACCCGTTTCAGACACAATTTTGTCTGAATTTCAGACACTTGTATTTACAGTGTAAGAGAAAGTCGTGTGAGTGACACACCAGATTATTTTAAATTTCTTTGACATTTTAAAACATTTCTTGGGGATCACCAGAAAGTACGTTCTTTAAGAAAAACGTGTTAAAATTCACCCATACTACAGGTTGCTGCTATCTGCTAAAAACGACGCATAGTATAGCATCTGAACACTTGATGGACATTCTTCCCTCAATGATATTTTTCTTTACGCAAGGAAAAAATATAATTCGTTGTATGGCCGCTGAAAACTTTCATTCTATATATATATATTAACTAATTTTTTATTATACTTAAATATGCTTTGAAAATACTTAATTACATAACAGTATTCAAAAAGGAACTAAATTACATTAATATTGTACAAAGATAGAAAAATTTTTAATTACGCAAAAATGCGAAAAAGTAACAGTAGATGTTAACACATAAAATTAAAAGAAAAGACATGTTTTTTATTAAAATAATTAATTTAATTAAAACGTTTAAATTTTAATTGTTTTAAAGTAAAACATTAAGTTCTGTGAAAACACGAAAAAAGAAATTATGGAAGAAAAAAAATTTAAATTTTAACTTTATTCCTTTCCATAGTTCACTCCATATGTTTTTTTTTTTTTTTTTTTTTTTTTGCTAAGCTATTTTAAAAAATGGCTTTTAAGCGCATAGCTGATCACAAATGGTTAATTCCATTTGTAATAACATGAAATCAGACAGTTATCTTGTCCAATTTTTTATATTAAATATAAATTTATCCTGATGAATTTTTGTGTCTCGATATATCTGTATAACTTTATAAATAATCCAAAACTTTCAGCCTAAGAAAAGTAATTTACACTGAATAAGGTAAAAAATATTAATTGATTATTATATTAATGGATGCTAAATTATGAAAATAAAAAATGAATATAAACTTTTTTATTTATTTTTTAATGCTAAAAGTGAAATTTTAACTTTATTCTTTTAAACTTCCCTTAATACCATACTTGCCAACATCCTAATCAATATTCTGTAGTATTGTTAACCCCGCTTTCTTTTTCACACCAGTATGTTTTAACAGTATTTTCTTTCTTATTAAATCGTAATTGCATTTGGAGAATATTACTCTAAAAATTTACTAGTGCGAAAAACAGGGCGGGACTACCGACACTACGGAATATTAATGAGCTTGTTGGCAAGTATATAATACACACCTGGTAACAGTTATAATTTATCCCTTTTTCCACACCACTCAGATTTTAGAAAAATTTTCTTCAATATGTAATTACGTTTGAAGAAGACAGTTACTCATCTGTATCGCTTAATTGCTCTAAATTGAGACGCATTTAAAGTTCAGAAATTTTAATTTGCAAAACCGGAACTCATCTAATAGTTAATTAAAAAGAACAAAAAAAAGTTCTGAACTTTAAATAAATAAATGTATATAATAATCTGGTGTGTCACTCACACGACTTTCTCTTACCCTGAAATTTAATACAGGTTGATTATCTGTATTAAACAGGTAATAATTAACAGGTAATAATTAAATTCAGGGTTGATACCCTGAATTTAATAACCCTTAAATACAGGTTGCAGATTAATAGGTAAGATAATGAGTACTGTTATGTAAACCTGTACTAAACAATTCAAATTAGGCTTCGGAAGAGTTTTATATGATCCGTTTCATTAATGCACATACATTTATATAGAATTAAATTCGGCTATTAAAAAATAATTCTGTTTTTAAAAAATAATTTATTAAAATTATTATTTAAAAAAATTATCTTTTATGATAATGCAGACGATTTCCATATTAGAGAAGCAGTATAATAACACTAAATATCCAAAAAAAAAGTCCATTTTATTCTCAATATTAAAAAAAAAATAAATAAATAAATAAATAAATAAATAAATACGATTTGTTTTTCTAAGTTTTTTTTCGTTAAAAGTAAAAAAAAAAAAAAAAAAAAAAAAAAAAAACGATAACTTTGTTTTAAATTATCACAGATCGATGGTTCAACCATATTTTTAAACATCATATTAACTACATGTTTCTCATTATTATACAGCCATTCATACATTTTTTTTTGTTGTTATTGTTAGTTTATCTTGTCCATTTTTGAAAATGGATAGAAAAAATTTTATACTATATATATATATATATTTTTTAAGATTATAATTTCCATTCATCACAGTTTTAAAGTTATCTATCTATAGCTTTTTCACCTCCACACATTTATTTAATTCAAAAGCCTGTTTAACATAATTTCCATAAGTCCTTTTTTTTTTTTTTTTAAGGTATTGGCGAGCTCTTTGTAAAGATACCCATCATGAAAATTTACTCCCCTCGAGGGGGGACTTCCCCCTCAAGGGGGGAGGCGAGGCTCCTACATACACAATTTTTTTCCCTGTTGACTATCTCTATTACAAAAAATATATATTCGTTTAATTTGGTTTAGTGCAGTCTATAGACGTTAAACTCTACTTACCTGCAATTTCCCCCATAGACGTAATGTATGAGAATTCTCTTGATTGCCCCTGTACATGAACCATTTGCTTGATCTGATCTTAACGAAAAGCTTGCTGTAGCATCCTTATATGATATATATTTAGAATACCAAGTTTGAACTTTCTGCCATAATTTGTTTTTGAGATATGCTGATAACAGACAGACACACACACAGACCATTTGCTAAAAACATGATTTTCGTATTCAGGGGACCTCAGAACATGTAAATATAACAAAAACTCGCGTTCGAAAATTTGACTCAAAAACATTACTTTCTCTACTTTATGCGTAAGAGAAAGTAAAAATTATTCAATAGCATCGCAGACATTACTTGTGTAAAAATACCTTTCGCTTACTTCGTTTAAAATTATTATTATTATTATTATTATTTTATTATTAATGATATATATATATTATGTAGAATGTGTCATATTTATTTGATATGTTTCATATTATTCTATCAAGAAATAATGATAATTTAGCTAGTTGAAAATAAAAATTGTCTCTATATTCACTTTCTCACGAAATTAACCAAATAAGTAAATAGAAACTTTTTTTTTTCATATAATTTTGGAGAAATTGTAGGTTTTATAGTGAAAACAATGAACGGTAGTGGCCTATTTTATATTTCCTCGCAGCAACCTAACACAAAAAATCTTCAACAAAAATTAATATTGTATATAGTTCTTCTTCTTTTTTTTTTTTTTCTTAAAATATAAAATTGAGTATATTTTAGTTTAAAAAAGTATATATTTAAAATAATGCACTAAATTATGATCAGATTACATATTCAAGTAAATATGAATAACATATCTATATTTATATAATAGAATGTATGAAAGTAAATGCCCACATGTGTATACACCACACAGTCCCAGGCACACTTTACGTATATATACATACATACATATATATATATATATATATATATATATATATATATATATATATAGAGAGAGAGAGAGAGAGAGAGAGAGAGAGAGGGGATAATACACAATTTAAGAAATTTATAAAAATTACGTAACATTAATTATATAGAGATATTCAAAGAAAGATATCGATACTTAGCTTTCTCATTATGAATGAAATAATACAAGTATTGTAAATGAAATTATTTCCAATCCTATGGAACTTTCCACTCATTGGTCTAACAGAATTCTACAGTTAAAAGAGTCTGTTTTTTACGTAAATTAGAGATTTTACTTAAAATACCTAACACTCTTCTACTTATTTTTCTTTTATAAAATATTGAAAGTTATAATTTGTAATCTGAAAAATTTTTGTAAATCCACGGCTTTACTCGCAAACATTTCTTGTTAAATTTTGGAGTAGTGCTTCTATATATTGAAAAGGAAAAAAAAAAT
Source organism: Salticus scenicus (assembly GCA_963930645.1). Lineage (NCBI taxonomy): Eukaryota > Metazoa > Arthropoda > Arachnida > Araneae > Salticidae > Salticus > Salticus scenicus. The sequence continues at coordinate 140,333,407 of OZ005660.1, forward strand.
AATAATTAAAACAAGAAAAATATTGAAAAATTATTGCATAAAAAGTGCTTAATATTTGTTTTTGGTGCAAAACCCGTAGTCGTTATAGGTTTAAGCTAAATTTTGTTTAATTTAAAAAAATTTCATCAACAAAATAGCTAATATCTAAAAATATCTGACAGAAAAATAAATTTAATTTAAAATTTAAACCTAATAATAATAATAAATAAATAAATAAATAAATAAAACTATGTATGAAATTCTGTCTATGACAGGATTTAATTTAGTACGACAGGACTATTTATATTTGTATTTTAACACCCTTTTAATAATAATAATAATAATAATAGAGGACGCTTAGTAAAATTCTTAAACACATATTCAAATAATATATTGAATTTTAATTCCAAATATATTAAAAAAAAAAAAAAAAAAAATGAATTCAATCATTGTATAGTACCTTCCCCTAATTGCTTTCTACTCATTTACTAAATATTTTAATTAATAAAATAATCTTAGAAACAATTTCGTATTTATTATTAATAGTTAACAGTTTCAATTTCTGCAGAACAAAACATAATATTGAAAAAAACTATAAACCAATTATTCGATATTTAAATTATACTCAAAATTCATCGCAGATTAATTAATATTATTCCATTAATTTCTCAAAAACATAATTAATATCAATATACTCATTTTATAAATCGGAAAATAACACACATTTTAAATAAATTTCACAGTTTTAGTCTAAAAATATCTGAGAACACTAGTCTAAATAATCAGGAAATATTCAGCCATGATCCGTTGGCTCTGTGGTCAGAGTGCACAACTACGAACCATAGATATAGTAATATATATAGATCTATCATCTCCATGTTATCGAGCAAAAAATTTTGATGCCGAAAAAAAGTTCTAAAATCAGCCATTAGAGAGTATTGAAAAAAAGAAGAAAAAAATGAATTTGAAATTGTATCTGGAGTTTTTCATTTACCTTTAGTAAATAAATTATTCATAAATTTTATTTGCTAAATTAACCGTGTGTATTCCTGTGTGTCATTTACTCGGGGAAAGGCAGCCATTAGAGTGATCTTTCCAGAAAAAAAAAAAGGTATCACTTTTTCCCTCTCGCTGATCAATCTATGTCTTATTACTATATCTATGCTACGAACCCGAAGGTTGTGAATTTGATCCTCACCGATGGGAAGTGAAAAAATATATAAATATTTTACGAATTTCACAAAATATTTTAAGATAGAGTAAGAAATTAAATGGTAAAATTGAATATTATCAGGCATTTTCGAAGTGGAACGCTATAAATTGGTAACGACGCAAAATGACAGATTGAAAAAAGCTGTCCTGTTGTAGTAAAAAATAAATAAATAAATAAATAAAATAAAATAAAACAGTTATATTAGTTTTCTAGCTTTCAAAAATACCCTGCCAATATCTTAATAATATTTCTACATTGTAAAAAAGAACCAACCTTTCCCGATTTTTTTTATCCGAGGTTGTTTAACAAGGATACTCATCTAAGAATTTGAAACACTAAAATAAATGTACAAATAAACAAGCGTGATCGAAACCCGTGCGTGTCTGAATCACTTTCTTCACCGACATCAGTTGAAATCAACCGAAATTTACTTAATGTTGTTTCTCCTTTAAGAATTTACACATCATTCCACTCCTGATTTCTACATGAGATATAGATTTTTTCTTGCAGGAAAAGGAAAAAAAATACTGATTAGAATGTTGCTTATTTGATTAGCATCTAAAACTTCTTCTTCTCTTTTTTTTTTTTTTTTTTTTTTTTTACTTTTGAGGTATTTGATTACGAGTTTACGAGTTTTTATTTTCAAGCACAATATGCAGATATATTTTAACAAAATTTTTATATTAGGTGATATTTATGATTAAATACTGTTATAGATTTATAATGTTAAAAATATATATGTGCAGTGTGATTTTTTTTTTTTTTTTTTTTTTTTTTTTTGGGGGGGGGGGGGGGTATTATTCAGAGTGGTATGGAGACTGATGTTGACATAGGAAATAGGGTTCTTAAAAAAAAAAAAAAAAAAATAGAAAATTGCTCAGAGGAGAATTTATAGCGCTGTACAATCTAAAAAGTTTTAAAATAATAATAATAACGCATACTATATTATAGAGAAATGTCGAGCTTTATTCAATACATTCACTTCTCCAGCCAGGAATACAGGGATGGAACACAGTCGCAGAATTCATACCGGTATTTGTTTAGAAAATTATAATATCATTGATTTAAGAAGTAAAAAATTCTGTTACATTGATAGTGGTATGAGTTCTGCGCCCGTGTTCCATCTCTGGGAATATGATCAGATTCAATATGACAGTTTTCTAATAATGTGAGTCGGATAGTCACATGAGCTGGCTTAATTCAGCTGAGAATATTTTTCCAGAGCTTCCAACCTAATCCGGTAAATTGTTAGTATCGCCCCTCATTCTACACCACTTAATTTTTAGAGTAATTTTCTTCAAAGTTATCTACGATGAATTAAGAAGAAAAATACTCTAAAAATTAAGTGGTGTAGAAAAAGGGGCGGTACTAACAATTTGCCGGATTAGGTTGGCAGCTTTGTTTTTCGGGGCTGCCTATCTTCTTTTATAGGCCAAATTACTGGTGCTGTTATCGCCTACTAAAGTATAAATTTGAATTTTGCTTTGATACCCGAGTTTTATGCTAATTGTCGGTTTGGTAAGCTACAACAGCGTTAAGAATACCTCTATAGGCGATTTTTGGAATATACAGAATTTTTATTCCATGTCGTCATTAGTTTCCATACTATGCTTGGGTGCTATTTCGCTTGTCACATCATTTTGGATAGATCACCGTAAAAATAGCAAAACTCAGGCCTCGCAGGGTTCTTAAAAATTTGTACTCATTTTATTTTTTAAAATGCTATGAGGCCTGAAAACTGAATTCAAAATCTCTTCAGATGTGTAGGTATACCAAAATCTTGTTACCGAATATTTTTATGATTACATTATTGTCTATACATATATAGTATGCGACCACTATCTAATTCGAATTACTTTAGATAAGGTTCTTTCTGTGGTAAAATGTGTGACATACTAAGTGTACTTCATTAGCATTTCATCGAAGAGTCGAACTTTGATATGTTTTCCAATAAAGATGTTTTTACTTTACCATTATGTCCATTACACAGAGCGACTTTACTTACTTTTAAAACAAACTCGACGATTATGTCACTCGTCACGCTCGCCTATAGCGTTCAAAATGTTTCAGTTTCTGGGATGACACTATAATGTTTTAAGGTGAATATAAGCAAGTAAAGGTTTTAGTCAAAAACACGATTTAAACTTAAGATAGCCGTTCCTAATATGAAATAATTTTTTTTATAAATTGTGCATTAAATATCTTGGACATTTTTTTTTCGCCCTTAAAAATAAAAGTACTAAGCTGAGTTTATATTTCTTCCCGGTAAAATGTCGTAAATTATTCGTTATCGGATAGTAACCCTTGAACTTTTGAACATGTTTACATTAAAAGACATTACTTTTATTATATATTATCTCTTAAAAGAGATAATGGTTAAAGCTTGCAAGCTCCGACCCTTTACTGAGATTTCTTGCTTCAAATTTCATCCTTCGAGAAAACTCTACCATAGCTTCGTATCTCATGCATAAATGTTTTTTAGTTGGACTTTTTTAGATATACCTTGCTGGCGTAACAAGATTTCAACCTTATGTTTCCAATTAGCACGGGCCGGGTTCGGGCCAAATTTTTCAATTTGCTCTCGGACCGGAACGGGCCGGGCCGGACTCGCGCTTAAAAAAATTTTTCAGGCTCGGGCTCAATTTTTTTTTTTTTGTATATACTCGGGTTGGGCCGGGCCTGAATAAAATTTTTACAGGGCCGTGTCGGCCCGAATCTTTTTCTAGTTTTCTCGTTACTCAACGAAAAAGGAAAATGATAAAATATTTCTTCAGTCATTCATTTTACATAATTTTACTGGCTGGAATGTCACATAAATTTTATTTCATTAAAAATGTCTGTAACTTCAATTTAATTGTCTATCAGTCTGTCTGTTTGTGATCTTATTTTCCGCAAATATTTTTAGCATGTCTCGAAATTAATATTTTTTATTTTAAGTAATATTAGATGGTTTCCTATTCAAAATAGTATGCATGTCACTACCAGTTTGCGCACATGTACAAACAAAAGAAATTAGATACGTTACTGTGTGTAAGGCTTTGTTTCCTATGGTCTCTAGAGTTTAGGTGGTTTCAACGCTATAAAAATCCTTCCGGTGTAATTTTTTCTCTTTTCCAGTGGATGAAAGTAGCATCATTTTTAGCATGGGAAAAAACAATTTTTTTGTTGAATAGGGTCGGATTAGCATTAAAGTTTTGTTTACCGGATCACATGAAAGATTCGGATACATTATAGTATATAAGAGGAAATTTTTCAAAGTGCATTTTTAGTAGTATTAACCATTTAAAATACCTTCCTATATTGTTTGATGAATGCTAATATTTTCGATTTCATTTTCTGTTTGTCTTTGGGCCTTGTCTGTAATAATGAACTTTTGTTTATATATAATTATCTTGTAAAAGTTTAGCAGTTTTGTTAAAGAACATACTACAGCATGGCTATATAAAACCTCTGCAAAAAAAGCATACTAAAAATTTTTTTCATAGAAAGGCATGCATTTTTGTTGTTGTTGTTATTTTACATATTTTTGAATCGGGCCGGGCCGGGTCGGGCCTGATTTTAACGTGTTTTGTCCGGGTCGAGTCGGACCGGGCCATATAATGGTAAAAAATAAACGGGCCGGGCCGAATTTTTCGATTTCATACCGAGCTGAGCCGGGTAAGCAAAGCTTTCGTACGGGCCGGGCCTGGCCCGGGACTCAAAATTTCGGCACGCGCACACCTCTATTTCCAATAGCTCCTACAAATTTATTCATATATTTTCCTGCTAACGGACTCCACCTACAGTAAATATGTCAAGTTTGTGTAACTGTAACTGTAAACTATTATTTAAGTATTTAAACTGCTAAAAAGAGACATTTTTTTTGTCATTCCTGATGATGCTTTAGAAATTAAAACGGAAAGCTTTGAATTGTAGATATTTCTTAAAATGCTTTTAATTAAATTTAATAATTTTAAATTACAAGTTTCTAAAGTGTTTTTAATACAAAAAAAATTTTAATACAATAATTTTTATTGCTCCTTCAAGAATTTTGCAAAACAAATCCAAGTTTTCCATGCCAGTTGTCCCTCCAGAAGGTAGTCAGCGCCGAAAATCGTCCTTCGACGAAAGTGGCAGCTATAATTAAAACCCACATCAAAAGGAATTTGAATAGAACCGACTTTCTACTTGCTTCGGAACGTTTGTATGAATCAAGCCACAGACGCATACAAAGGTCTTTAGAAGTCTATAAAATTGTATTGTTTATTTTAGAATTTTCGCTATCATCATTTTGAAGAATCTCTTTCGGCAAAATAGTACCTAATACTCTATTTGATGTTTTAAAATGAGCTGCCCGTCTAGAAGCGTGAAGCGAGGCTAATTTAAAAAAAAGGTCTTAATTTACGAATAGTAGTAAAAGACTCAGGAAGAAAAGAAGGCAAGTCCGTATGAGCCCCCTGAGTATTTCGGTGCATTTTGTTGTTATCGAGACTGAAACCTGCGCATAGTGTAGATATGTATGAAAGAGCACATGATACGCAAATACTTTTTTTTGAATGTCAAAACAGAAGGCAAATAACACTAAACTTTAACATATCAAAGACTTAAGAAGCTATTGTTTAAATTATGAAAAATATAATTATGAAAAACAATAATAAATTATTTTTTCTTTTTTCTAAGAAAAATACAAAGTTGCTTTCAAATGTACTTCAATTTATAGACATTCAAAATATGAAAATTTAGTCCGTACAATGAAACATGATTTTATCCAAAATTCGCGTAAATGTGGATGAGGACCCCTTTGAAATACACCCATCTTATGCGTTCTACCCAGGCTCAAATGATGTCAGTCAGCCTTGACCCTTTCAGGGGCGGTGTCTGCATAGTGCAACCACAAATTTTAATTCAAAATCGCAAAAACTATCTCCGAAAATTTTTTACAAATTTTTTCTTTTATAACTCAGACGAATAACTTAATTTATTTCTTACCTTTTAACATTGTTGGTGATTTCTGGTGGCTGTTGATTTTAAATGAGGAAAATTTGCTTGCCCCTGAAAGGATTAATCCTTTCAAAGGCGGTGTTGCAGCTACAAAAACTCATCCCAGAAATTTTTTATAGTTTTATAACTTAGATAAAAGAACCTGCCTTTATTTCTTGTTTTCAAATATCGTTTAAAAATTCCGGTGGCTATTGATTTTAAATGACAAAATTATTCTACGCCAGAAAGGGTTAACTTATACATGAACACACACGCTACAGTAAAAAGTCTTTAAAATGCTAATACTGAATATTTTAGAAAAATCATAAATAAAATTGAGCTTTCTAGAGCATTAAAGAAATTTTTTTTTCAATGAAAAAGATCAACCCTTTTTTTTCTCCCATAACTTGTTTTATTTTTCATTGCATTATTAAACAAAGAATTTAAAAAAAAAAGAAAAAGAAAAGTCTCCTAGCTTAACTAATACTTCGGAGCACGCTAGCGCATAATTTGAGTTACTGTATGAAAAGTACGTGTTTGACCGCTGGTGTTGCCTAATTTATCGCTTGTTCTCGATATGCTCCTAACCCATTGATCTACTGTTGAACATCCGGAATGCTCAATGATTTGTGGTAAACAATGTCCTTAGTTTTTCTTAACATAAACTATACTGGTGATAGAGTTAAATAAATTTCATGCTTCTATAAGAAAACTCTCTTTTCTTTTATTTTATAGAAAAAATTATAATGTATTAGTTAACGATAAAACTTGATTATAAATTGTGTTAGACAAATAAAATCAGCAATAATAAATCTGTACTGATAAGTATCAAGGATTTAAGTCCATATTTTTGATTTTTCAGGAGACGGAAAATAAAAATCTAACTAAAAACTAATCAGAAGAATCGATTAGGAAAAGGAGATTATGTTGATTTATACCCTTTATACCATTCAGTGATTGTCAACCTTCATTTAATAAAGGGAAAAAATTGAATTAAATATTTTATACCAAAGATTAATGTTAAATTTCTGACTTGAATCTTTTTTTACCAATGGATTTTTTCAAAGACTAAATGACATGGATTTAAATCCTTTATACCAATCGATAGAGATTTTTTTTTTTTTTTTTTCTAGTTTGACTATGTACTTAACTCAAAATCGACATTTTTGGACTTAAATCCTTTATACTTATTAGTATAGAAATATCAGTGATATATTAACACTTTCGCGACCGCTCACATAGATTCACATCATTTGAAAATCTCCTACTCCACCAGTGGGCGTTTTTTTGCAATTTGTATGTTATTTATTTCTCAAAAATATATCCAATATTCATATTTGTACTATCAATATACAATGGATATAAAAGCTTTGATTAGAAAGAGTATAACTATAATGTATATCCATTTGTAATATAAATGTGAATACAGAAAAATTTGTTCTGAAATATTGCAACTAGAAAGAATAACGCCCACAGGCGGACCTTACTGTGAAAAAGACAAAAACATGCGGTTGCGAAAGTGTTAATATAATAAATTCAACAATTTTTTGGTTTATAATTTCTTGTTTATATTCTTGTTTATATATAAACAGACGGCAGCAAAATTATTGAAGCGCATATCCACACTTTTCATATATACCGTAAAATCCCGAAAGTAACCCCCCCCCCCTCCCTTTTCTCGCTGAAAGTGAAATATCTCCGTTATCCTGAAAATACCCCCCCCCCTTTTTTTTTTTTTTTTTTCCATCCATTCTTCGGGCGCACTTACGGTACGTCGGCATTGCAAGTTAAGTTTGGCATTGAATTAAGTTTTAATATTTATATATAATTTCTAATTTAACTAATTTTTCATAAAGTGTCGGATGCATGTTACCAATGGAATCATTACACAGTTTTTTTTACCTTTAATGTAAAAAATTACCTTTAATATTTCCTTTTAAGTAAGTACCGTAAAATCTCGAAAGTACCCCCTCCATCGAATATAACCTCCCCTCCCTTTTCTTTCTTCATTCATTTAAAGAATCTTGATTATAACCCCCCCCCCACACACACCTGAAATTTATCCGTTTTGCTTTTCAAAAAGGTATATATATATATATATATATTTAGTTTCATCGCTAATTTTTTTCATAAACTAACTTTTTTATAAACAGTATAGGACTAAGATCATGACTTGACAAATATTTATTTAAAAATTGAGTATTAGGTGCGCATCTTTTATGTAGGAATTTATAGCTAGTGCTTCAATAATTTTGCTGCCGACTGCATCTTGTTATAGGTATGCATTATTTTGTCTCATTCAGTATCAGACACCATGTATTCCGAATACTCAAAAATTTTATGAATTAAATAATTATTATTTTCATTAAAAAATTACTGTTAATACATAAATTTCATTACTTTTATTTTTATTTATTTATTTATTTATTTTTTACTTGATTGTAAAGAAATAAGACATAGTGCGTTAAATTTACACTAAATTGAAACATTAAACATTAAAAGAATTTTTTACCTCCCTTCCCACTTTTCCCATAAAACTACTTTCTACAATTAGAATTTTTAACAACAATTCCTTATTCACAAGCTAGTCTCTCATTAACAGCCTAGATTAGCATATAGTAGTTCAGTAATAGGAAGCCCAATAATGTAGTTCGATAGAATGCAGAGAAAGGAAATTATCTAAATCCGAAGTCATTAATCGGTGGTCCGAGCAAAAAATTTGGCGACCAGCAGAAAATTCTGGACATTGCTGCTTATAGTTCAGCGTTGCTTACCGTACGAAAATACTTGCAAATATTTCTAATTTTTAAATAATGTTTCACACCAGTATTTCTTCATAGAAATATTTGATATTAACTTTCCATGATTAAATAACGAGAAATTTATTGTTGCAAATTTCTGATATAATGTCTCCTGCCTAAATCGGAGAGTTGGCGACTGTGTGTAAGATATCTATAGTACGGATGGCAACACTGGTATAATTTAATCATTATTATCTGACAAACCAAAATACTAGATATAGCAATATGTGAATAATAGACCTAATAATAAAACATATAGCTTATCAATTTATCATTGGATAATAGTCTTAAAGCTAAATACCAGTTCATATTAAGATCTCTATTTTGATTCACTATAAAAAAAAAAGTAGTTACCATTATTGAGTGATAAACGAATGCAAATTTTCGTTGAAATCATATTCCAATAGGTTCTGACTACCGCACGAGCATCCGGAACCTGTGTCCTGGGCAACACATTTCTTAGGGACTCAAAATTTATTCATAATTTCAATTAAAATTTCCTTAAAAAAAAAAAAAAAAAAAAAAAAAAAAGAAAGTAGATATTTTTAATTGTACCAATATTTTTATTTCTGAAAGACAAACATAATAAATTTGGTATCCTAATCCCATTATCTTCATACGATGTACAGTAAAGTCGCGTACAGCGCGGGAGCAAGTTTGCGTCATGAATGTTACAATTTTATTTTTTAAACTCCATTAATTTTATGTCAAAGCAACTGCTTTATATAAACAACTAAACCGACTGTATAAACCGATAAACTGGTGCTCTAAAAATTTAGTGGTATTAAAAAATAAAACTGTTTTGTTTATTTGTCTTCTCTGCCATCGCATTGTACGAGACTTTACTGTACTTAAATTCTTCATATGTGCAAGAAAAGTATTTTTTAGAAGCGTAGTAAACGAAAAATCTGAGATAGGAGTAGGCAATTAGCCGTCTCAATTTTACCTCAAAATCGACTGAAGTTGAATATATAAATTCTCTTGCATATTATACACATATCCAATTTTCTTCCTTCTAACTCAGTTGTTTCACTTAAATGAATGATTTTTTATAAAAAAAATCTGTCGTTTGGCTGACTGGAGTAATTTTATTTATCTTTTAGACAGTAAGAGATTCATCTTTTGCTTAAATATATATAACTTTTTTCAGTGCGGCTGTTAAGGCCTTACCACACGGGGCACTTTCGTTCAACATTTTGTGCAGTTTTGTTCAAGGTCAGTGTGGATAATTTTTTTCTCGATCATCACTCGAGAAAGTTCACCATGAAAATCTTCAGTGTGATACGGCTTTTAGCCTGTTAAAAATTGTGTCAAAAAATGAAATGATTTTTTACTTTCTTTTGTTTTCAATAGAAGAAAGTATTGGGTTCATAAAAAATGGCTACTTCTGGTTTTCGACAGATTTACTTGTTTTTAAAAGTCTAGAATACAATCTGTCCATTTTTAGAAAATGTTTGTCTGTCCGTCTGTGTGTGTGTGTGTGAGACAAAAATTTGTGGCGACTCCGAAACTACTTCTCAGAGTTGTATATAAATTTATATGTAGATGCAAGTCGACCTAAATTAGTGCCTACAAATTTTTGTGTTGACCACTCAACAGGTGGCGCTGCTATGCAGTGATTTCCCCAATTTAAGGGAAGGCTATATCTCAAGAACTACCACACAAAAATGCATGTAAAGTCATATGTCGATGCACGCGGCGAACGACAATCTGTTGCAGGAAGGTCTAATTTTCTCATCATGAAAATATTAAATTTGATTAGGTATAAAAGTGTCAGGGACTGATTTACAGCAGGAAATCCGGGGCATCAATAACAAGAGGGCCAAAATTATCCTTAATTTTATTTAATTATTTACTTACTTACTTATTTGTTTCTACATACGAAAAAAAAAAATTTCTTTGAAATTTAAGTATTCGACCAAAATTAGTAGTTGGTATAGCTCTATTTGCTACCTTTAGTCATCAAGTACTGTTTTATTTATTTATTCATTATTATTATATATTTTTGTGTATGTGTACTTATGGGAGGGGGGGGGGGAGGAATCATTGTAATAATAATTTTCATTGACAGTGAAATAAATTGTTCTGGAAGGAAATTATTCTTTGTAAATTCTGTACTATTTTCAAATGCTAAATTAAATATACATATAATTTCAGAATTTTGTAAATCTTATAGAATTGCTTCTTTAACAATAGTATTTAAAAAAAAAAAAAAAAAGTTGGAAACACCGGGAAAATTTTAGAGAATAAAGAAATTTAAGTTCATGGTAAAGTGACGACGTAGTTGTAAGAGCACCAAAGCTTCCCAGATATGTAGATTGGTCCCTGGCTATCATATGAAACAGATAGTTTAGTCTAATTTTGTTTATTTAATTATCAGAAAAGCTAGAATTTCAGAATTGAAAAATTAATATATACCCAAAATCAGGTAAATTGTCTGAACACAATCACCCCTGCTGTAAATATATCAGTTTAAAGTAAATAATAAGAGAACATAGAAAATTTACAGACCGTGTTTTAAATAACAGTTGATAACTGTTTACAAACAGTTTTATTTGAAATACATTTCTATGTGTGCAAACCTTTTCCCTTTAAACACTTGTTTGAACATTATAGCTACATTTATAAAGCATTTAAGGCTGTTACTAAAATCAAATAACATTTCAAATTATTTATACCTACATCACTATTTCAAAAATATTCAACCAATCTTGAGTAGCCTGTATATTATCTGTGAAATACATACGCATTAAATAAAGTAATTAAATTCAGTAAGGGAAAATAAATTTGGTAAGGGAGAAATAATCATACCACAATATAAAATGCATTTTGAGCTACTACCAAACATAGTACTAATATATCAAAAATCTTTTTTTGTGGGCCTGTAAACGAAAAAAAATACTTTTCATATCACATTTTATGCAGATTATTGTGAATATAAAATAACGACAATTTTGTTATGTTTAATTTAGCCTACAGGTTTAATAACCTAAAAAGTCAAAAACTGCAGGTATCAGATTTTTTTCCCATACGCATAATGTATTTGAATATGTCTCTATCAGAGCCTGATTAAGGGGGAAGCACACATTATCTCCGCTCTCACCGGAATATTTTTACAATTATTTTTTACTTCATGTCATAGAAATTCCACGCTTTGACGAGGAAATATTTTTTATAAAAAATGAACGGTGTGAAACAATCCAATTTACTCACCGTTATTAGACACCAGAATTCTTTTAAAATAATTTTTAATGAGAATTTTCTTTATTATAGGAGGAAAGTATTTGTTAAAAAATAACGGTGTAAGTATAAATAATGTGTGCTTCCCCCTTAATCAGGCTCTGGTCTCTGTTTTACAAATGACTCATTTGTCTGATTTCATTGGAGTGTTTTCAGTAATTCCTATATAATATATGTTTACAAAACTGACTTTTGACTTCTTTTTAACAGACACAGATCAATTGGCCGCTAAACATCTGATTTTCAGATTCAGGAGACCTCAAAACCTTGTAAATATGAAAAACCTGTTTCGAAGATGTTTGATTAAAAAAAAAAATTCTTTCTCTACCCAATGTGTTAAAGGATAATAATAATATTCCTTTATTTAAATATAGTTTTCCCTGTCTAGTTTAATAATTTATGGCACATGATTCAATTCATAAAATAATCAATTAGATTAAATTTTCTATTTTAAACTATCATAAAAAAAAAAAAAAAAACACTGTCAGAATATTAAAATTATATGTAAGTTTATTATTACTACAATTTTAATTGCATAGACTTATCTATACACATCAGTATATAAATGTCCGTTTAATTTTTAATGCCACCAAATTTTTTTGACACTCTTATTTTTCATAAAATCAGTAATCAATTTATTGACATTAATAAGTTCTATTTAATACTCTTACAAATAAAAATTATTCTTTTTAATTTTATATAACCAGTGTGCGACTTAAAAAATACTAATTGTATTTTCTAATATTAAACATTTTTTGCTAACTGCTTAATGTTTAATTAAAAATGTCACACTAGTGTTAATGTTTAATATTTTATATCGTAAAATTACTTTATATGGAATTAATTTTTGTGATCAAAAATATTTCTTATTAAACAATTGTTGTACAGTATGCAAATATACAATATGCAATATGTTGCACAGTATGCAAATATATAATTATCATATTTTAACTAATGTTATTTTATAATTCATACTGTTACACGATTTATTATCCTGCACATAATCTCATGAATTTATAACAACAAGTAAAAATAACGTCTATTATTAGAAGCATATAGAAATAAAACAGAATAAACAAAAGAAAGAAAAAGGGGGTTATGCATAAAAATAAAGTGTTCATTTATTTTTTATAAAAATTACTATTATTATTATTGCATTTTTCTGTAGGTAAATTTTATAACTAGTACTCTAGATAATATTTAATTTAATGTTTATTTATTTTTCAATATTAAAAAGACCACACTTAACGAGAAATTATTTCCACGAAAACAGTCCAAAATAGTTTATTTGAACAAATTTAAAGTAATCGAAAATGATTTTAGTATTACGTTTGCTATATCTACTTAACAATTTAATTTTCATTCAGAAGGCAAAAGATAAGAAGTATTTATTAGAGAAGCACATAGAAATAAAACAGAATAATAAAAAAAAAAAAGTATGCATACAAATAAAGAGTATATTTATTTTTTATGCATGTAAAAATTAGTATTATTATTATTATTATTACATTTTTCTGTAGGTAAATTTTATAACAAGTACTCTAGATGATATTTAGTTTAATGATAAATTATTTTTCAATATTAAGAGTAATATAATGAGAAATTATTTCTGTGAAAATACTCAAAATAATTTTATTGAAAAAAAAATTAAAGTTAAGGAAAATGAATCATCATTATGTTTGCCATAACTATTTAACATTTTGATGGTGATTCAGAAGACAAATAAAATGGATGGTTTAAAGAATCCAGAATAAAAGTATTGAACTTAGTTTTAAAGTATTTGTTTAAAAAGAATGCATTATGCACACATGGGTACAATTGTTTAACACTTTATAAATAAAAAGAGCAATACATACGACTTACTAGATTACTTTGCTTTCATATATACATATCATCTGCTTCTAAATGTACTTCAATATTTATTTTTAAAAATATATTTTTTAAACATCAGTAACACACATGATCAGTATCTAAGGCGAACTAATAGATTTGTACATTTTACCTGTGTTTTACAGTAAAGCACCAGAACTGCTACTCCTCCAAGGTCAAAAAACCGGACTACTTTCAACAGATGATTTTCCAGTACCCAAGCCTGTATTTCTCGTTAGCCGCGTCGATGCAACTTAATATAAATTAATGCCTATAAACTTTTGGTATCAACCGCTGAACAGGTGGCGCTGCTATGCTGCGATTTCCACACTTTATGAGAAGGTAGGAACTATAAAAAGGCATATAACCTTATATGTCGATGCATCTTTACATATGTTAGGGCCTATCAATTTTTGGGGCCAACCGCTCAACAGGTGGCGCTGCTGTGCAGCGATTTTCATATTTTAAGGAAGGATTTTATCTCAGGAACTACTACGCAAAATTGCATAAAAATTTATATATGGATGCACCTTGACATAAGTTAGTGCAAATCAACTTTTGATACTAATTGTCCAACAGATAACGCTGTTACACAGCGATTTCCTTAATTTCAGGGAAGACTATATCTAAGGTTCTAATAAGTATAGGTAATCAAACAACACTTGGTATCTGAGAAAACCATTATGAGACATTATGCAGATTCAATTTGGATATATATCTACCAATAGGTTGCGCTGCTATAATGCAATTTTTCTCGAGAATGAGAATGCTATATGCATGGATAATCATTATGAAAACGCATCTTTTAAGATGTTATTTAAACTGTCTTTCTTTGGATATTTAGTGTAATTTTCTCTAAGATGAAGATCGTCTGCATTCATTATGGTAGATAATTTTAATAAATAATAGTTTTTGTAGATTATTTGAACTGAATGAATTTACGTAAGAAAGTCTTTTGGCGGCCACAACATATTAGTTTTTTCCTGTAATAAGCCAAGTAATTTTTTTGTTTTCAACTTCCAGTAGGTGGGGACTGCTCGCTACGTGCCCAGTTGTTTTTACTAATTCAAGAATTCTAAGTGGAACGAACAACTGAAAGTACCTTAGGCACAAAAATTTTTTAGTCAGGCCCTAATTTTAAACAAAATATTTGTGAGAAAAGGCATTTTTATTTATTTAAAATAAATCATTTGCTCTTCTTATAACAGGAAAATCAGTCGACCTAAAAATTTATAAACAGGCAAGAACATTATCACATTAAAAACCCATAATATTTTAATTAGCTTAAGTATTTTGTAACTTTAAACATTTTTTATAACAATTAAACAATCTTGAAACCTCTTCCTTATGTTAAAAACTACATTTGCAATTTTCTTAAAAAATAATAAATTCTTAATATTTTATTCTATTAAGTAAGTTTATTTCATATTTACTAAACTGGTGTTCTCTGATCATTACTGAATAAATATGTTTGTGTTTATTAATAAGCGATATTAGTCAGTGATCCATGGTATTTTAAATTATGAATTGGGTCGTTCATTTTAAAAGGTAATTATTTCCTTGGAAATTGGTTTTGAAATAACGAGCTTTTTTTTCAAATTTATGCGTAGGAAAATAGGTTAAGATTCAGTAAATGTTACCGATTTTTGTATTTAATACATATCATAGTTATAACAATTAAAAAATTATATTAAAAATAATCAAAAGTAACTTAGAAACTTCATTTTTATAATGAATATTTAGAAGTTTTAGTTTTCTGAGAAAAATATGTAATGCTATTTATGGGATTTTAATGCAATTATTGGAGTTTTTTTTTTTTTTTTTTTTTTTTTTTCTTTTTTATAATGAAAGATATGACAAAATGGCATGCAATTAAGCAAAAATATACATATTAAAAAAATTAAAAAAATTGAATTACACCATTTTTATAATGAGCCGTCCAATTTAGTGGTCCATGAAGCGTAAAGTTGGAGATGTGTTACGAAAATCTTTCCATAATGAAGAGTTTGAACCTTGTCTGTAACCGTTTCAAGTGCGGCGCGATATAATTATACGAATATCCAATCTTAATTTAATTCCCAAACGCCAAAACTTTCCCCTTTTTTTTTTTTTTTTTTTTTTTTTAATTTTACCAAAATATAACATTTATTTTTTTATTTCTAAAATTTTTCGTAAATTCTGGTGGCATTGACCTTAACGGATACCTTTAACGGGCTGTGGTAAATGTTTTACCACAAAGTCATCAATTTAAAAATGGGGAAGGCGTGGTAAGCTAATTTTACTACGCCTGCCGTTTTTACTCTGCTAAAATACATGAAGGAACAAAATAAAAGAACAAGGGTCACATTCTGTGTTGATTCCTTTTTTTTCTGAAATTCTGTTTATAAGGCTGTAGTAAGTAATTCTACCAGAAAAAATAGGTGCTTAGAATAAACAGTAGGCGTGGAAAGGTAGCTTACCACGCCTTTCCCATTTAAAATTAATTTATTGTGCGGTAAATATACTTCTCATGGCCTTATAAAACATTAAAAATCCAATTAATTTTACCTAATAAGCTAATTGGAATTCTTTTCTTGTTATCACTCTCAATACCAAAAGTATTTTTATATACCATTACTACAAATAAACGGCCCGTTAAAGGTTTAAACAAAAATTATCTTTGCTCCTAAAAAGGTTAAATGATCACTTAAATTAATCTCAGTACTTTGTCTTTTTTTTTTTTTTTTTTTTTTTTTTTAAGTATACAACTGATAAAACTAATATTAATGCAAAAATTATTAATAAACAAGAAATTGATGAAAAATTTCTTTTCTGCAAGTGCATCATAAAAAGATGTATAATTTATATAAAAATAATATAGTATAATTTATATAAAAATTACTTATTTCTATTTTTTTAACACTTTCCAACAAGGTTGAAAAGTAATAAGTACAAAACTTTGAATAAACAGAATAAAATGCAATAAACTCGCAACAATTGTTTCAGGTCGAAAGATTACACGACCCGTCGTCAGGCGAACAAAGTAGGCACGAATGTTGCAATCAAAGCAGCAACGCACCAAATAAACACCATAAAATGCAATAAACTTGTTAGAATTGTTTCAGATCGAAAGAACGCACGTTCCGCTTTCATTGCAGCACTCGTGTCCACTTTGCTCGCCTGACGAATGGTCGTGTGTTTTTTCGACCCGAAACAAGTGTTGTGAGTTTATTGCATTTTATAGAATTTATTCAAAGTTTTGTACTTATTACTTTAAAATGCCAGTTCTGTGGTGCTTTCTTATCATAAGGTTGAAAAGTGTTAATGACTTCCAGTTTGTCTGTCTGTCTGTCCGCGCTTTAACGCCCGTAAATATTCATAGAATATCTTGAAACTGATATATGTTATTCAAATTCACTATCGGATGTTTCCTATTGAAAACAGAGTGAATACCTCTACTGAATTGTGCACAGGGACACCCGAAAGTATTCCAAAGCATTGTGCTCTATGAGAGGTATTTCTATAAACCACATTTTCATACCTTTACTTTGTGCAGATCTTAATGAAATTGAAATAAGTTATTCAAGTTCATTATTGGATGTTTTCTTTAGAAAATGGAGAAACCACCACTGGTGTCTGTACAGGGATACCCGGAAGTATTCCAAAACATTGCGTTCTATGACAGGTACTATTTCTATAAAACAATTTTTTTTTTCTTTCTTTATTTTTTTTCCACAAATCTTAATAAAATTATAATATATATTCATATGCACAAAACAATGCTTTCTATGGAATATCGTATGATTATTATTAAGATTTACAGGGCCACAGAAAAGTATTCAGTTACATTAAGGGATATTATGGAATATTTGTTTGAATTGCATTTTCATTTACGCGTTTTTAACACTTTTTAGTTCCCCATCATACTATAGGTATGGGGAACTTAGGTAATCGTGAAAATTTTCGACCTCGGTTTTTTGACGTTTTTACACGTTTTCAGGTGTGAGGAATCCGAAAATGACAAAAATTGTATGATGTCTGTCTGTAGGGTGTCTGTTAGTGGGTTAGTGTGTTAGTCCGTTAGTTTGTTAGTCTGTGTACACGATATCTCACGAACAAATTGTCGCAGAGAGGTCAGATCAGTTTTAAAATATTACTTTTGACACTGGCAAGAACCCTATTCATTTGCAACATTGGAATTAAAAAACTTCGTAAGTTATTAGAAATTTACGATTTTCTTAACATGGGAGAATAGGACAAAAATTCACTTAAACGTGCATTAGATGGAAACTTTTTACTGTAAAAATGTCAGACCAGTTTTAAAGTATCAGTTTTGATGCCGGAATGAACATCCGTAACTATAAATATGCTACTTTGAAAATTTCGTAAGTTATTGGAAATTTACGAATTTCTTAATATGGCAGTATAGGGTGAAATTTCACATAAACGCCAATTTTGAGAGATATTTTCATCGTAAAGATGTCAGACTACTTTTGAAATATTATTTAGGACACTGGCATGAATATTTATGACTATGAATTTTCCAATATAAAAATTTCGTAAGTTATTGGAAATTTACGAATTTCTTAACATGGCAGAATAGAGCAAAATTTCACATAAACGTCAATCTTGAGGGATGTTTTCATCGTAAAGATGTCAAACCACTTTCGAAATATTATTTAAGATATTGGCATGAATATCATAGACTATGATTTTTTCCAATTTAAAAAATTCGTAAGTTATTTGGAATTTACGATTTACTTAACATGTCAGAATAAGGCAAAATTGAGCATAAACATCCATTTTGAGGATCATAAATACATTAGACAACTTCAAAATTACATTTATGATATTTGTTTGAACATGATTGAATACAAATATTCTAATAGGAAAATTTCGTAAATTATTCGTAATTTACGATTTTATCAACATAGCGAAATTGTAAATTTTTCATATAAATATGAATTTTGAGGATTATTGCATTGGAAATAGTAGCATGAAAACTAAACAACGGAACTGACCCTGATAAAATAAATTAATAGGTTAGAATAAGATAAATATATCGAAGTGAACGGTAGATAGCCTATTAGGCGGAGATTTCCTTCTGTCACTGTATCAAGCTTTGGTCAAATTCATTTCTTTTAACATGATTATAATATGTCTCGCACTAGAAATTTACGAGAACATAAATATGATGGGGAACTGAGCAGAGTCTACCTATGCCAACTAGTTTTCTTTTTACAATTTTTGAGCGAGAATATGTTTTCTTTTCAATTTGTATATCTGTCTGTCTGACTGACCGTCTGCCCGTCTGCAGCGTCTGTAAATATTTTCAGGATTTCTAAAAATGAAGTATTCTATTCAAGTTTACTATGGAATGTTTTTCACTTAAATTGGCATTAATAGATTCCGTGTAACTGGTTTGTGTACAGGGACACTTAAAAATGCCACAATGCATTGCACTTTAGGATAGACATTTAAATAAATCACATTTAAATAACTTTATACTGTAAAAATCTTAAAGAAATTGAGATTTATTCTTAATATGCTAAAACAATGTTTTATATAGAATATGATATGGTTAACCTTCAAATTTACAGGGCTACACTAAAATAATCAGATACATTAAGGGCTGCAATTAGAATCTCAGGGCTGTATTTTCTTTTGTGTTAAGTATTTTTAACACTTTCCAACGATGTTTAAGAGTGATTATGAATTCAATTAATCTATTTGTATGTCTTTCAGTCTTTCTGTCTGCCCATTGTGTGATAATGTAGGCAAAGAGCATTGAAAGTTACATGATACATCAAGTACGTACAGTTGGAAAGTGTTAATAATCAATGCGCGACGCATGATTTTTCATTCTTCTTTAAATATGTATGTGATATGGATTTAAAGCAACTTTGCGTATAATTTGACCATTCTACTGTTAGAGAAAATCAGAAAAAGAAACTTTGCGACCTTGGTTTAAAGAAAATGAGTGACTGCCTATTTAAGCAAAAGAGAGTAGAAAATCAAATTTCTAATTTTTTGAAACAGTTTTAAAATGTTTATTTTCTCTAAAGCATTAAAAAACACGTTTTTTTCTCTCAACAAAATAATGTAAAATTACGCTAAAAATTTCTAAACAGTTATTGTGGGCCGAAAACACGGAACACTGTCACCTATAGGGGATCTGCTTTGTAAAACAAAATTAAAGATTGGGAGTCGCGTATACTACAATAACGTAATTTAAGGATCTGTCAATAAATAAATAATTAAAAAAGATATGGTATATACTTAACTACAATTAATAATTGTCGAAATAATAGTAATATAACATATACATGTTTTTAATTGTATTATATTAAAATATTTTAACATATTACCTCAGGACCGAATGGGCTCAAGAGAGCCTGGTACGGTTGGTGGTGAGCGTTCACGCGGTTACCATTAATGTATTACCTCATTTACCAATATATATATATTAAGTTAACGAAAACTTTAAGTTAACGTTAACGAAATTAAGTTAACGAAATTTTTTAAAAAAATTTTAAAAAATTCTAAAAAATAGTTTTAATTTAAAGTGTTCATATTTATATATAAGTAGTGTTTCCTACAAATATCAACGGACATTTTAGGTAAAATTAAAATAAATTTCTTGAGGTAAGTGTAACGGCGACTATAAAATCGAAAAAGCTTAAGACATAGAAAAAATGTGAACTTATATTCAAATTCTACATAAAAACTTAGTTCGCTTACCAAAAACTGAGAACTTTACTTTGTTAATGTATGGACTGCAAAGCTTCGATCTTCGAATTTTGATAGTGATATTCTGTAGCAGAGCAGTTTTGTTGCCAGATTTTGCGACTTTTTCATTCAATAGTCCCCACTAAGTTATAAATTTAAAGATTGCCTAATCACTACGACAATCAGTTGCCCATTTTATTTATCAAATATTACTTCTCAAAATTATTAGTGACTATTGAATAAAAAAGTAGCAAAATTTGAGAGTATTGTAAGTAGAAGGAAATATGCGCAATTTTTCAAACTTCTAAAACTATCGTTGTTTCATATTTCGTTTGGTTTTTATTGTCTAATATAAGAAAAAAAGGTTTAAACACACAGCTATGATGTCTATTATGTTCAAAGATAATTTATCAGTTGATTTTTAAGGCGAGTTTACACTTACCCAGTGGATGCACTTACTCTACTTCATACTATCAAAATTTTATAAATAGCTTATTTCCAGGGAAATTCTGCCAATTAAGTTTCAATTAAAAGTGTTCATATTTATAAAGAAATATATTTATATATAAATAAAAAGTGATTTATAACGTTATTTCATGAAAATACATTCCAAATAAAAGTATTATAAATATTCTACGATACGTTTTATGATAGAAATATTTTACATTTACAAATTAACAGAAACTATCCCTATCAGCATGCAAGGCCTCGTAAAGTACCCTAAAATTTTAAGCTCATTTAATTGTTTTATCAACACTATTTCAAAACAATATTTTTTAGATATTTTAGCAATAAAATATTTAAAAAACATTTTTCTTTGAATATTGTGGTGACAATGTAATAAAACGCATGTAAAATTTTAGGAACTTCGCGAGGCATGAGCATGACATCAATTGCTATTCCAGAGTTGAAACTGAATTCTAATTATTAAATAATATACTATAAGAAACTTTAAAACTTAAGCCACAAACAAACTATTATATTGTATACATCACAAAACTCTCTTATATATTTTCCTAAATTCCTGCATTTCGAACTATTTACGAAAATTATTTTTCATGGGGAGAGCAGACGATTGTCATCTGAGAGAAGTGTAACACTGGCGAAAGAGAGTCAGTTTTGTGCCTCACGAGCGACATCTTTGAAAATGCATTTTTGTCTTTTTTTTTTTTTTTTTCTTTTTTTTTTTTTTTTTTTTTTTTTTTTGTAAGGGGGAAAAAAAAGAACTTGATAAATTTTTTAAATTATCAAACATTTGTGATTAAACCGTTTTAAAGGTATTAACGAGTTTTTCTGAAAAAAAATTTCATACTGAAAATTTTCACTGCTTTCCCCTCCCAGTGCCAAAGCGATGCTCTTACATATCAAAAATGTAATCCTTATTGACTCCTACTTTTATAAATATACATGTTTAAATTTCGCAATGATAAGTTTGAAAAAAATCCTCATTACGTACATTTATACAAAATTTTGTCGTCTGCTGCCATATTAAAAATTATGGAAAAAGTAGGATATGGACGCCATCTGCTGGGCGGTTTTCACGAAAAGCCGATCCTCACCAATGTAAGTCAAGGTCCAACCAAATATAAACTTATGTTGAATTCTGTTTCTTGGTTTGTGAGATAAAGCGTCCACAAAATTTTGGATACACACAGACAGACATTTTCCAAAAATAGTCAAATTGTCTTCACTACATCTCAAAACGAGTAAATCCATCAAAAAACAGAGGTCAAAAACCTTCCAGAATCTAATACACTTTTCTTATGTATACAGAAGAAAATAAAAATCAAAACTTAAGACACAAAACAAAAATTATCACGCAAAAAGACATATATTTCTCTTTTATTACATTAACTGCATGTTTTATTGCATATAACATTTGTACTAAAGAATATGACATTATGAACCTTTCCGCTTGCTCCTGTAAGATGCATTAACTCTTCATATTGTACTGTAAAAGAGCCTCACCCTCTTGGTGTACAACAATGCTTACCCATCTCGGAAGTTAGAAACCCTTGATTGACCATACAAGAAATAAAAACGGAAATTAAACAAGAAGAAGAGAAATTTTTTTCATGTTCAGACGGATGGAACCAGAGGCCTTGGAAGATGGATTTGTTTCTTTCATGCGAAAATATTTGCTTTGTTTATTTATGGTAAAATGTTTCTTTCAGGCATTCAGCCTCTGTTATGCTGTTCAAGTTGCTATTATTTAACATGAAAATTATATAACATAAAACGTAAATTTCGGTGGTGTTATAATCGTAAATTGGGAAAAATATGTTAAAAATAATAGTATTAAAAGTAAATAAATATGTGAAAACAAGATATAATCGTTGGATGTTAATCTAAAGCAACGAAAAATTAAAAGGTATTTTAAATTTTAATAATAAAAATATTTTGTCATTAAAAATCAGGAAGGTGTGTTTTCGTTTTTTTTTTTCCCCAGGATGAAAAGACAAGATAGAGAGATTTTTATTTAATACTAGCAGGCAACGCTCGCTTCGCTGGTCCCTATTTTTAAATGAATCGATATAATTACTGAATTCTCAAAATTGCATTAATTTTTATCACGTGAAAAAAAAAAACAGAAAAAAAATCTTATTAGGAAAAATGTCGCACCGGGTTCTCACTGCCTTCGGAAAAAATTCCCAAAATGCTCTAACTCTTATTTCTATTATTTTCCCCCTTCGCCCCCCCTCCCGTCTATCCTAATAATTTTAAAAATTCGAAAATATCCGCAATCGATTTGTAGGTATCGAAAACCTCTATATACCAATTTTGAATGCTCTAACCCTATTCTATTTTTTTTGCCCCTCCGCCCCCCCTTCCTGGCCCTCCTAATAATTTTACACTTTCGAAAATATCCCCATTCGACTTGCTGGCCTCTAAAACCTATCTGTACCAATTTTGAACGGCCTAACTGTATTTCTATTTTTTTTGCCCCCCCCCCCTTCCCGACCATTCTAATAATTTTAAAAATTAGAAAATATCCGCAATCGATTTGTAAGTATCGAAAACCTCTATATACCAATTTTGAACGATCTAACTCTATTTTTAATTTTTTGCCCCCCCCCCTCTCCCCTCCCCCTTCTAGCCCCTCCTAATAACTTTACACTTTCGAAAATATCCCCATTCGACTTGCAGGCCTTTAAAACCTATCTGTACCAATTTTGAACGGCCTAACTGTATTTTTATTTGTTTTTGCCCATAGCCCCCCCCCCATGCTGCCCCCCTTCGCACCCCTTCTAATAATTTTACAAATTCGAAAATATCCGCAATCGATTTGTAAGTATCGAAAACCTCTATGTACCAATTTTGAACGATCTGACACTATTTTTATTTTTTTGCCCCCCCCCCCCCCCCCACAAAAAAAAATCGGAAAAAATCAAAAAATGAGTTTTTGGAAATATTTTCAAGAAGACGCTTGGCGGGTTTTTTTTTTTTTTTTTTTTTACATCTTTGAGCTATTACTTTTGCTCGAAAATCCGTATTTTTCTAAATCATTTATACCTTCTCCCGTTAAAAATCCAAAATTCCAAAATCGCAGGAAATGATTTTTTCATATTCAAGTCTAGTCTCCCCATCTGCAATTTCTTCACTGTGAAGTTATTTGGAGCCGAATTATACTTATAAATGTGTTTTTGCCTTATGCGCCTCCGAAAATCATTTATACCCCCTTCCCCCCCCCTTAAAAATCCAAAATTCCAAAATCGCAGAAAATATTTTTTTTTGTTTTCAGGTCTAGTCTCTCCCTCTGCAATTTCTTCACCGTGAAGCAATTTGGAGCCGAGTTGTGCTTATAAAGGTGGTTTTTGCCTTCTGCACCTTCGAAAATCATTTTCAGCCCCTCTCCCCCCTTAAAAATCCAAAATTCCAAAATCGCAGAAACTGATTTTTTTGTACTTAAGTCTAGTCTCCCCATCTGCAATTTTTTCATCGTGAAGTAATTTGGAGCCGAGTTATGCTTATAAAGGTGTTTTTGCCTCCTGCGCCTCCGAAAATCATTTTCACCCCTTTCCCCCCTTACAAAATCCAAAATTCCAAAATCGCAGAAAATGATTTTTTTGTATTCACGTCTAGTCTCCCCATCTGCAATATCTTCCTCGTGAAGCAATTTGAAGCCGAGTTATGCTTATAAAGGTGATTTTGTCTTCAGCAACTCCGAAAATCATTTTCACCCCCTTCCCCCCTTAAAAATCAAAAATTACAAAATCGCAGAAAATGATTTTTTCGTATTCAAGCCTAGTCTCCCCATCTGCAATTTCTTCCCTGTGAAGTAATTTGGTGCCGAGTTGTACTTATAAATGTGTTTTTGCCTTATGCGCCCCCGAAAATCTCATTTTTACCCCCTACCCCCCTTAAAAATCCAAAATTCCAAAATCGCAGAAAGTGATTTTTTTGTATTCAAGTCTAGTCTCCCCATCTGCAATTTCTTCACCGTGAAGCAATTTGGAGCCGAGATATGCTTAAAAAGGTGATTTTTGCCTTCTGCCCCCCCCCCGGGGGGGAACGGGGGGGGTATTTCGAAAAATCCCGTCTTAGTCCTTAGCGTCAGGGTCCTAAAATCAACCTGCTCACCAAAAATTGCGACTCTATCTCCCATAGGATCGCCACAACCGTGTTGAGTCAGTGAGTGAATCAGTGAGTTTACTCTCTTATATATATAGATCAAAGCTTACATTTATAAAAAATAAAATGAGGTAGATTTCCAAAAATCAGGTTAAAACCACATTACTTAAATAGCCACATTACTTACTTACTTAAATAACAGCTGACAACATACACACACACACGCACAAAAAATAAAATAAATAAATAAATAAAGAGAATCACAGTATAAACTGTATTATAAGAATAACATATAGCTTATAAACTGTACTTAATCAATAGCAGAGGCCTATAATGAAAGCTCTTCACATCAAGCAGCTTGGCCGGAAACTAAACTGAATGGTCGGAATGCGATCCCTTTATATAGCCGCCTATAGTTTCAGAATTTTCCAGCATCTCACAGAATAAACTAATTTAGAGCTTATATAATCTATATATCGATAATAAGGTTTTTCTCGCCAAAGTCGCCAAAAAAGTCATCAAAAAGCGATAAAGTTGCCAAATTCGTCGCTAAGGTCATTATCTGCACTTGTGAAGCTTTTTAACGGGATTTTAACCCTTTCAGGGGCGGTGGTGCCATTACAGCATCACCTAATTTAATTTTTAACTTCAAAAATTCATCCCGAAAATATTTTACCGAATTTTACTTTTATAACTCAAATGGAGATATTCGTTTATTTCTTCTCTTATGACATTGATCATAAATTCTAGTGGCTGTTGATTTTAAATAAACAAAATTACTCTACCCTTGAAAGGGTTAAAGGAAAATGAGCTATTTTAACGCCAAAGCAGGTTAGAAATGCAGAAAATTAACATTTTATAACCTGAATAAGCCTCTTCGAATGAAATTACATTAAAATAACTATTATTATTTACAAATTTGTAACAATATATTGTAATATATAAATGTCCTTTTATTATAATAGTACAGTCGGGGGGAAAAAATGCAACAACCGCTGTAATTTCGTTATTAATTGACGCAGGAACATCTAACAGACAAAATTCAACAGGAAATTAAACGCACTTTCTGAAAATGTTATCGAATTTTGAATTAGGGGTCATCTACATATTAAAATGATATATCCGAAATATCTCAATAGAATTGAAATGAGCGCCAACTTTGATTTTTTTCAATAGCAACACCCAATTTTGACTTCATATTCGAATTTCTGAGAGTCTGGCAGTGCGGAAAAGTATACTGTTTGTATACTTTATCTTTAGTGTTTATAGAGTTATAGTAAAAAAATGTGTTAGGGGGTTATCAGTAAATGTAGAAAAATAAAATTAAGATCCTATAAGAAACAGATAAAATTTTAATGTTTCGCACCGGAAATCTTTCAGGTAAGAATGAAATATAAAATTAATGACTTAACTAACAAAGTTAACTTAACTGACTAACAAAGTTAATAAATTAACTTTGTTATTTTTTTAAGATTTGATTCGTTATCTCATGCAAAACTTTGTAAGAGACGGCCCCCTAAACCACTCCAAAAGAAATATTTATGTATATCTCGAAAACTAATAACTGGAATGAGCTGCAAATTTGCATACCCATATTTTTCATCATTAGGATTCATTTTATGTAAAAATTTATATTGGTCATAATTCATAATTTTTGTGAATATGAATTTAATAATATTTTTCAGAATTAAAAATATTTTTCAGAATCAAAAGTAATGGTGGTTTATGTTTGGGTTTCTTCACTGTATCTTGTAAAAAAAAATTATATCGTTCGTGTTATTTTTTGTGAAGATATTAATAAAAGTTTGAAATATGAATTTAACATTAGCCTATTCAAATTTTGAACACTTATAACTCTATGAAAAAAATAAGTAAAATACACAACTAATATACTTTTTCGCGTTATCGCGATCCCAGAAATTTAAATTTAAAATAAAAATGGGGCATTACCATTGAAAAAATCAGAGTTGGTCCACGTTTTAATATGTAGACGACCCCCAATTCAAAATTTCAGTTCATTTTCTGAAACTAATCACAATTCCCCGTCGAATGATACGTATTACATTTTTCTACATCGATTAGCAACGAAGTTAAGTTGAGTGTTGCGTTTTTTTTTTTTTTCTCCGACTGTACATTAATAAATACTCTGAATTTAATCTTCAAAACTCAAAATATCCATTATAATAAGTTAATATAACTTTATAATTGCAATATGTAAATTCTAACTTTGTTTTTCTTTAAACCAACAGAGCTTAAAACATTCATCACTTCATAATCTTTTCACCGAGTCAGAAAAATTGATTCTTCTAGGATCTAATACATCAGGTAAGAAAATTATTGAATGTTTATACATATTTTTCAATGTGATAAATTTATTAATATTATTGATTGTTTAAATTATGTGATTTTTGCATGAAAAAAAAAATTGATTCTTTTTGTTTTGCGATTATTAATTAACTATTTCTTTCGATCAAAATGTTTGTTTTGTCATTCATGATATCGATAGAATAAAGTGTAATTTAACTATTTAAAGCAATGCGACAAAAAAGGGTGACAACAATATTATCGTAAGAACATCTCTTTTATTTTTTATGGTTTTCATTGTTTTCCTATGCATTTATTTCTACATTTTATTTAATTTTATTTTTTCACCTTTAAAAGACTTCTCTTAAACAAGAATTTAAATGCCTTGCTTATTCAATTCCTAGTTCACACTCTCCCTATATATATCTTGTACAAATTTCGCAATCGATTTTTAACTAACTTCCCGACTATCTAAAAATTTGAAACTTTCAGGATTGCTCAGAACACGGTGACAACACAATACTTCGAAGTCCGATTTTCGAATTTTTTTATTAGTTTTCGTATAATTAATTAAAATATGAAAATATAACATCCTAATAGCGTTAAACTAGCCATTATAATATTAGCTATAATTTAATTGTTGCCAAAAAAAATTACGAGTTCATTTTCTTTCGGCATAAAAATAAATACATTTAATTTAACGTGAACATTAAAATATTATAAAAAGTTTAATTATGCATCTCACAAAAATGGACGTCATTATCATTTAAAAAATTTTATGCATATTGATAAGAGCTCTATGATTCATGAGAAAATTTAAAACATGGTACATAAAAAGCTTTTTTTCATCTTATAATTATTTTTATTTCATTTTGCACGCGTACTTTTTATTTCCTAATTCAAAATTATTTAAAAAAAAAAACTTTTTCGATAGTGTTTGTAAGTAGGAATTGACTTTACAAAATTTTCTTTACCATTACTTGTTTTTATAACAAAAGAAAAAGTACTTGTTTATGATAATTATACTTTTATTTTTCTGTAAAATTTAGACTTAAAACAACTTTATTTACAAACGATGGAATTCATACAATTAAAAGATAAATTAAAGCATTACAGCATTTCGAAATAACACTTGGGCTACAGTAAAATCTGTATGTTATAGGGATGGGTCGGATCGTCAAAAACTGTGATCCGCGGATACGGATATCAGTTTTTCTATCCGCAGATACGAATACGGGTCTTATGTATCAAGATCCGCGGATACGGATTTTATTAAAACCTGTAATAATTAAGAACAAAAGTGACAATTTTTGCTTCCATTACCCGATTACCAAAAGTAATGGAAGTAATGCATTCGGTGAAAAATTTCGATATCGATTTTTCCCTGATTTACAAGTTTTAAGGTCCAAAAAAGTTGTTTTTACAGGTTATTCATTATGTATCTATGTATATGTGTGTGTGGGGGGGGGGGGAGAGAGAGAGAGAAAGATGTATCATGTGAATCTTCTAAATCTAAAGATACGACGAAACTTCATGAAGACATCATATTTTAATTCTCGGTAAAAAAAAAAGGGGGGGGGGAGGAAAAGAAACCAAAACTGGGACATGGAAAACTGAATAAAGACAAATTCGCATCTTAAAAATGGCTCCAATATACAGTGCATGGAAAAAAAAAAAAAAAAAAAGTTAATTGCCTTATCCTTGTCATTTTTGAAATACTTTTCAAAATTACACCTTTCCTGACAATTGTTTCTTGTTTTGGATATTTGGCTCAATTCAAAATTTTACGTGAAGAACCTCGTAGTAAAATCTGTTCGAAAATTTACTTTTTAAATCATAAAACTGGCGATTCCAGAAAGGGAAAAGAAAAATATTGAAGAACGTTTTTTACTTACAGTATATGGCTAAGAGAAAGTAAAAAATCTTAACCAAAAATTTCATTTAAATACGTTTTTCAAGGAAATAATAACACTTTATTTAATAAAACTAATCTATTCTATGTGAATTTTAATGGAATAATAATTTAAAAAAAAATAGATAGTATTTTTTAGATATTTACAATGCTACATAACTTTTCACTATCTGTACATTTCCATTTTTTTTTAAGCATTGCTTTAAAATTAAAAGAAAATTAATTTTTTTATAAAATAAGTATAATTAATTTTATAAATAATTCCTTTTTCTTAAAATTTGCAGTTTCATAGATAATGCATGATCAATCTTATAAAAATGAGAGTTGTGATTCTAATGATTCACAATTTAATACCTGCTTTCAAACTGTCGCTTTGAGTATAAACAGAAGCCTGATTGTGATCTTGGTGCATTGTTTATTTGTTAAAAAAAAAAAAAAAAAAAATCTCATCTACCTTACTGAATCCGTCTCTCAGACGTTTATATTATTTTTTAAATTAAATCTCAGCATGTATTTCCTTTATATACGCTGTATATAACAAACGCAAAAGGCGGGAAATTCAACATTCCATCAAAGTAAAAATGAACACTGAAATTCATTGCACGTATGAGAAAAATGAATGGATGTAAAGAAGAAATTTTAAATTGCTGGAAAACGTACATTCCGAGAAAGTGAAGGCGAGGGTACACTGTATTTCTTTTATTTATACATTAAAGATAGTTGATAATTAGTTATAATAGTTTCCTTTGGATTTTTTGGAAAATTCTACAAAAGATCCGTATTAGATCCGTTGAAAGAAAATAACGGATCCGGATCCGGATATTTTTTCTCGCTGATATGGATCCGGATCCGGATATTTTTTTCTTGCTGATACGGATACGGAGCTATGTCTATAGTCCAGGCAACGAAGGCAAAAATTTCACGAATCGAAAAAAGAAATCGTGTAGTTTTGAAATTTTGCATACTCATAGCCGAGAGGTTCCTGAACAACATACTAAAAGTCCCCGCCCGTGGTGGATGAGCGGGGGGCAGGGGGGTACTTTTCAGTTTTTATTAAATATCTTTAAAACTATGTCAATAAAAAAATGAATGAAAATGTCAGAAAAAATGTCAATTACAAAATTAATCTATTTAAAATTTTCTACAAAAATGTATACTACATTTTGTTTGTATGATAAATAGTTTAAAAGATATAGGGGGATGAAATAACACATTTTCTTGAAAAATTCTTTTTTGCAATAGTGAAATCAAATAAAGTGTGCAATTAAAAGGGTTCTTGTCAAATATTTCCTAATGTACAAAACAAACATATACATAGGGAATATGCAAGGATAATACAGCATGTTTTATAAGTTTTAAGTAATTTTAAGGCTAGTAGGCGCAAGTGGCGGTTTGAGTAAAAATCCAGATAACGAAGACCCAAAACCGATCAACATAAAAAAAAAAAAAAAAAAAAAAAAAATCGTGTAGTTTTGAAATTTTGCATACTCATAGCCAAGAGGGTCCTGAACAACATACTAAAATTCCCCGCCCGTGGTGAGTGAGCGGGGGACAGGGGGGCATTTAAGGGGGCACTTTTTAGTTTTTATTAAATATCTTAAAAACTATCGCATTTAGAGAAAAAATGTCAATTACGAAATTAATATACGTAAAATTTCATACAAAAATGTACAGTACACTTTGTTTGTATGATCAATAATTTAGAAGATATAGGGAAACGAAATAACACATTTTCTTGAAAAATTCTTTTTTGCAATGGTAAAATCAACTACAGTGTGTAATTAAATGGGTTCTGGTCAAATAGTTTCTAATGCACAAAACAAATATATGCATAGGGAATATGTAAGGATAATACAGCATGTTTTGTACATTTTAAATAATTTTAAGATTAGTAGGCGCAAGTGGTGGTTTAGATAAAAATCCAGATAACGAAAACCCAAAACCGATCAACATATATATAAAAAAAAAAAAAAAAAATCGTGTTGCTTTGAAATTGAGCACAGTTTTATAAAGTTAAGTGTCCCGAACAACACACTAAAAGTCCCCAACCATGGGGGGTGAGCGGGGGACAGGGGGGCATTTAAAGGCACATTTCAGCTTTTATTACGTATCTTGAAAACTATCGCATTTAGAGAAAAAATGTCAATTACAAAATTAATCTACGTGGAATTTCCTACAAAAATGCAGATTACATTTTGTTTGTATGATCAATAGTTTAGAAGATATAGGGGAACGAAAAAACACATTTTCTTGAAAAATTCTTTTTTGCAGTAGTAAAATCAACTAAAATGTGTAATTAAAAGGGTTCTGGTTCAATATTTTCTAATGCACAAAACAAATATATGCATAGGGTATATGTAAGGATAATACAGCATGTTTTGTATATTTTAAATAATTTTAAGGTTAGTAGGCACAAGTTGTGGTTTAGGTAAAATTGCTTTTTAATCCCTGACTTAAAAGAGGGGTGTTAACAATTTGAAGCCTTTGTTTGCCTTTATACTTGTAGTCATTTCATTTTAACATTTTTCTTTTTCTGGGGAGTCATTCCAGGCAGTGCAAGAGAAATGCTTTTGATTCATAAAAAAACTTTTTTATTATTAAAAATAATTATATTTTCAGAAATTTAAAGGAAAAATTCTAAAACTATGTCAATGTATAAAAATGAAAAATTGTCATATGAAATCGGTCTTTGAAATCATAACTACTCGTTTTATAGGCAAATCTATTCTCTCTCTCTTTTTTTTTTTTTTTTTTTTTTTTTTTTTAATGTTATTCACAATAGTAACATAAACTATAGTTCGTAATTAAAAGGATTCGGGTTAAATATTTTCTACTCATACAAATAAATATCTATATGTGCATGTGCGCGCGCAATGCGCCAAGTTTAAAGAGTGGAAGTCAAAATATACAAATCGAAAAACTCCACTTTTCTGTAAGATATCTGTAAGATACAAGGCAACCTTTATATTTTCTTAACTATTGATCATACTAACAAATATAATAGGCATTTTTATGGGGAATTTTACGTAGTTTAATTTTGTAATTCACATTTTTTATCTAAATGCGATAGTTTTCAAGATATTAATAAAAACTGAAAAGTGCTTCCTTTAAATGCACTCTGCCCTTCTCCGCTTTCCCCTCACGGTTCGGGACTTTTAGTATGTTGTTCAGGACAGGACACTTTACCTTATAACTGTGCTCAGTTTGAAAGCTATACGATTTTTTTTATGTTGATCTGTTTTGGGTCTTCGTTATCTGGATTTTTACCTAAACCATCACTTGCGCCTACTAACCTTAAAATTATTTAAAATGTACAAAACATGCTGTATTATCCTTACATATTCCCTATGCATATATTTGTTTTGTAAATTAGAAAATATTTGACCAGAACCCATTTAATGACACACTTTAGTTGATTTTACTATTGAAAAAAGAATTTTTCATGAAAATGTGTTATTTCGTTCCCCTATATCTTCTAAACTATTGATCATGCAAGCAAAATGTAAACTACATTTTTGTAGGAAATTTTACGTAGATTAATTTTGTAATTAAAATTTTTTCTCTAAATGCGATATTTTTTAAGATATTTAATAAAAACTGAAAAGTGCCCCTCTTAAATGCCCCCCTGCCCCCCGCTCACTCACTCCGGGCTGGGACTTTTAGTATGTTGTTCAGGACCCTCTTGGCTATGAGTATGCAAAATTTCAAAACTACACGATTTTTTTTTTTTTTTTTTATGTTGATCGGTTTTGGGTCTTCGTTATCTGGATTTTTACTCAAACCAGCCTTAAAATTACTTAAAACTTACAAAACATGCTGTATCATCTTTGCATATTCTCTATGTATGTATTTGTTTTGCACATGAGAAAATATTTGACAAGAACCATTTTAATTGCACACTTTAGCTGATTTTAGTATTGCAAGAAAGAAATTTTCAAGAAAATGTGTTATTTTATCCCCTATATCTTCTAAACTATTTATCATACAAAAAAAATGTAGTATACATTTTGTTGAAAATTTTACGTAGATTAATTTTGTAATAGACATTTTTTCTCTAAATGCGATAGTTTTTAAGATATTTAATAAAAACTGAAAAGTGCTCCCTTAAATGCCCCCCTGCCCCCCCGCTCACCCACCACGAGCGGGAACTTTTAGTATGTTGTTCAGGACCCTCTTGGCTATGAGTATGCAAAATTTCAAAACTACACGATTTTTTTTTTTTCTATTTATCCTATTTTGAGTGTACTATTAGCATGTTACTAGAATACAAATTTGTACAAAAATAAGAGAATGAAAAATTTGAAAATAAAATATGCAATTGCATTACATGTTAAAAAAAAAGAGAGAGAGAGAGAGAGAGAGAGAGAGAGAAAGAAAGATCATACAGTACGCATTGATTAGTAACACTTTCCAACTGTACGTAATTCTTTTATCGTATAACATTCAATATTCTTTGCCTACGATATCACATAACAGACAGAAGGACTGAAAAATATACAGATAGTCTAATTGGTTTTAAAATCCTTCATAGGCATTTTGGAAAGTGTAAAAAAAAATTAACGCAAATGAAAATGCAGCCGTTAGATTATAATTACAGCTTTTAATCTATCTGAATATTTTAGTGCAGCCCTGTAAATCTGAAAGTTAATCATATCATATTCTATACAAAACATTATTTTAGAATATTAACAATACATGCCAAGGTTTTCATGTTTTTTACAGTAGAAAGTTTTTTAAATATAACTTTTAAAAATGTCTTCCCTAAAACGTAATGCACTGGCATTTTATTTATTTCTTTTCTTTCTTTCTTTTTTTTGTTGTTGTTGTTGACCCTGCACGCAAACTAGTTGTACAGGACCTATTAATGTCATTTTACATAGGAAACATTCCATAGTGAACTTGATTATATCATTTTTCAAAATTTCT
Organism: Salticus scenicus; assembly: GCA_963930645.1. NCBI lineage: Eukaryota > Metazoa > Arthropoda > Arachnida > Araneae > Salticidae > Salticus > Salticus scenicus. The sequence continues at coordinate 140,367,890 of OZ005660.1, forward strand.
CAAAATATTTACGGACGCTAGGAGCCGGAGACAAACAGATAGAAAGATAGACAATCGGACAGACAGATGCACAAATTGAAATCATATTCCCATTAAAATTATAAGAAAATTTTAAAGCGTTTAATGTAAACGAAAGTGCAATTCCAGCAAATTTTTATTAATAGCTCTTAATATAACTGAATATTTTTGTTTGGCTCTGTAAATCTAATGCTAATCATACTATATCAGTGTTGGGCATAATTGATTAAAAAGTAATTGAATTACAATTGAATTACAATTAAATTACAATTATTTTACTGTCAATCGATTAACAAGTAATTGATTACAAATAAATTGAATTACTTATTCTATTTATTTATAATCAATTACTTCTTAATCGATTGACAGTAAAATAATTATATTTTAATTGTAATTCAATTACTTTTTAATTAATTATGCCCAACACTGTACTATATTATATAGTAGGCATTCTTTTGTGCATACGAATAATATATTTCAATTGCATTAAGCTTTATGCAAAGTAAAACTATTAAAATTTGGTTTATAGAAATTACTCTCATAGAACGCAATGCTTTGGATTACTTTCAAGTGCCCCTGTACACAAGGCAGTTAGAAATGTACTCTATTTTACATAGGAAACAGCCGACACTGAATTTGTGTAACATATTAAAATTTTCATTAAAGATTTTGTACAGTAAAAGTATTAAAATAGGGTTTATAAAAACGCCTCTCATAAAACACAATGCTTTCAAATACTTTTGGGTATCCCTGTACACAAACCATTAGCGGTATTTACTCCTTTTCCAGTAGGAAACATCTCACTTTCATAGGCTGTTGCCAAATTCTAAAAACAAAAACATATAAGTTCTCTCTCTTTTTTCCCCTATCAGTGACGCAGCGCCGTCTAAAGGGAATTATTTTTACTACATAAGGTCTGACTGTTGAACTTAGTAAAATGACGAGCGTATCTTACAGATTTTTCATGCCTTATCGCATACTGTTATTCGGCGTGTGACTACATTCGTCGTATAACTAAAGTTACTACTGATTATGATAATAAGAGAAACTCATAAAACATTTCACAAATTTTCTATTTTCTGCATCTGAATTCCTTTATTTCGTTAATTAATCCGCTATTCATTTATTTATACAAATTACTCACTTTACCTCCAAAGTTTAAATTACTGGATGTTTGTAATTTTACAGTTTTCTTAAAATTTGTGTAAATATCTCGGATAATTATAATATATTTCTTTAAATAAAAAGTACATGGTTATTTAATGTTCAATTATTCAATAGTATTCGTATCGGCATGTATTCACTTCTACCTTTAAATATCCATTATCGTATTTAAAATAGGTATTAACACCAGAAAATACAAGAAAATATTTTAACTAAATTTTTTTAAAATCTTTCCGACTTTGGCATATTTTTTTTCTATACTATTTTACTCTAGTAAATGCTGGTTGTGAGGCTAGCAGTGTTGCCAAAGTTTGGGTTTTACACCGTTTAGGGGCGTTTTAAACCTCTGGGCAGTGAGAGATCTTACGAGTGATCTCACTCGTAAATTTCCAGTTTCCCTTCACAGCTGCCGAAATTTCCCTCTTTTTCCTTTTTTTAATCTCCATTTTTCCGTCACTTTTTCCCACTTACCTGTTATTAAAGCAAATACTATTAAAATGAGTCACCTAATGGAAGAATACTATACCTTCAAAAACTTATCGATTTTCTTAATAGTTAATCGTTATTATTTTTTTTTTTTCCTTCTTCAAAATTATGAAAGATAAAGGCAATTTAAATGAATTTTAAAAATGTAGGCGACGGCTATTGACTCTTTCCCTTGCCTGTATCTGTCATTGCATTTGCCCATAAGAGACAAATGATAACAGAGTTTAATTTAACAACAAGAATTCAACGATCCAAAATCAACGATCTCACGGGGATTTTGGAACACTTATTAGCACGTAAATTTGTCTTTCTTTCATACATCTTGGAGATATTGGAGCGATCTGTCGTTTGTTTAGAAATTTAGAAGCGAGCAACAAGAGCGATTTCATTAATTATAGATACTTTATCTTTTGGCTAATACATGAAAAAACTAGTTAACATGTCGTAAATGGACTCTGTTCATTTCTCTGTTACTATATTCATTTTTACTATATTCAAGTTTACCAATTTCTCGGCACGGTCAAAGAATGATATATTTCCCATCTCTAGGCTACCCTAACTCTACTGTGATATATGTACCTTATAATAATCTTTTGATTATTTTTATAAGGGTCAGGTTCATATTTAAGTTTTCAATGTTTTCGTAGACCTCCATAGTATTTCTAATCCAAAATATCTCTATAATGGAAGTCTATGTTAAATAATGCGATAACCTTTAATATTAAGTAACCATAAATTTTCTTCAACTTATGAGGATTTCACATTGGAATGTTCAAAACAAATAGGATTTTTACTAGTTTTATAAGTGATATTTGAAATTTGGCTCGACCACTCTACAATCATTTGTGCAGGGCCTGATTTAGGGGGAAGCTCGCTCTTCACACATTATTTATACTTACACCGTTATTTTTTAACAAATACTTTCCTCCTATAATAAACAGAAAATTTTCATTAAAAATTATTTTAAAAGAATTCTGGTGTCTAATAACGGTGAGTAAATCGGATTGTTTTACACCGTTCATTTTTTATAAAAAATATTTCCTTGTCAAAGCGTGGAATTTCTATGACATGAAGTAAAAAATAATTGTAAAAATATTCCGGTATGAGCGAGCTTCCCCCTTAATCAGGCCCTGCATTTGTGCTTAAGATATCGTGTACACAAACTAATGCACCGACAAATTTACACCCTATAGACAGAGACCGTACTGGTTTTGCGTGTTTCAGATTCCTCACATCTCAAAACCATAGATATAGTAATAAGACATAGATTGATCAGCGAGAGGGAAAAGTGAGGTCTTTTTTCTTCGGGAAAAGTCACTCTAATGGCTGCCTTTCCCCGAGTAAATCACACACAGGAATACACACGGATAATTTAGTAAATAAAATTTATGAATAATTTATTTACTATACAGGTGAATGAAAAAATCCAAATACAGTTTCAAATTCATTTTTCTTTTTATTCTTTTAGCCAATACTCTCTAATGGCTGATTTTAGAACTTTTTTTCAGCCTCAAAATTTTTTGCTCGATAACATGGGGATGATAGATCTATATATATTACTATATCTATGCTCAAAACATGTAAAAATATAATAAATGAGGGCAAATTTTTTCGCGATTATCTAAGCTTCCTATATTTATTATATGATGGGGAACTAATAAAAGTAATTATTTCTGGTAATGATCCGAATCGACAGATAATCTATCCTAATAGTCGTCCAGTTGTTCACAGTACTGTGTTTTACTATTTTAATAAGCTACATGATTGCAACTGACAACGAAATCGACCGAAAAATTTATATTTTAGATATAAATTTTAAACAAAAATTCGAAATTCGGACTTCTAGATTCATCATGAGGGATCAAAACAGACTTGCATGAAAAATTTTAGAAAGTCGCTTGCCTATATATGAGAATAATACTAGCACATAAATAGTGTATATGCATGAATATGTAAATATATGTAATAATATGTAAAGAATTATAATATGTAAAGAGTTATAATATTATAATGCCATTTTTCAGCTCATTCGAACAAAGCGTTTAAACGTTATCAGGATTTAAAATTTTTATAAATGTTATTAAATGCATCTATTTATGTATTTTTTCTTCTGGAGCAAGGCAAATCGATTTGGTAATCAAGGGCTGGGTGTTAAATTGTTGTAAGTAGATTTTCCAAGTTAAAGCTAGAGCTAGTAAATTATATGCAAATTTAAGGACTAAACTGTCAGATTTAGGATAACTTGAATTCTTGCAATGTATCATTAGCATAGATGCCAACATTTTAATTTATTCCGGATTATTTTAATCCCCACCTTTATTCCATACCACTTATATTTTAAGAGTATTTTTTTTTATTTTATCGTAGTTATATATATTAGAGACAGTTCTCTATAAATAAAGTGGTGCGTAGTAATGTCGGGGCTAAAATTACTCCGGAATAAAATAAAATGTTGGCATCTATGCATTAGCATCCCGTCTTACATTTCAATACACAAAATAAAGTAATTAATCTGAAATATCTTCCAATCAAACCGTTTTCTTTAAAATGGTTTTTTATTCAACAACTTTTTTATTCAACAGTCATTAATAATTTTGAGAAGTGATATTTAATGCACATAATCGACGATTTATCATCTATTATGTATATCAAACATCACTTCTCAAAATTATTGATGACTATTAAATAAAAAAGTCGCGCAATCTGGCAACACTGCTTCTGGACACACACACACACACACACACACACACATATATATATACATACATTTTTTTCTCGGGAGGGGGGACGTTCTTTCCGGAGGGACATTCTTTCCAGAAGCCGTTTTGTGCAAGACGTTTTTTCATCCTAAATTTTATCTTCAGCAATCGATATGGTAAATGCAGTTGGCATATGTATACGCCAGCGGCACATGAAATGTTAAGTACAAATACGCAAAATTCTTTTTTAACTCCTTACCTGCCGAGGAAAACTTACGATATTCACTTTGCAGTGCCACAGTTTATCAAACAAGCGCGCGTAGTTATGCTTTCACTGTTCTGGAAATATTATCTTTCAGATTCCTCCCACACCCCTCTTCTCTGAAATAAATAACTCCAATGAAAATACTATCCAAGTCACATTCAAGATCATTTTATTGCACTCCAAAGCCGTGGGACTAGTTTCCCTAGTAGCAACGCAATATAAAGGAAAGACGTGTATATACGCCCGGGGCAGTTAACGCATCGGCTTAGCGAGACGAATATATAAATCCAGGCAGTTACGGGACTAAAGTAAATTATTGTTTTAGTGGAATGCCTAAAGGTGGGGAACGAAACGTACTTTAACGTGATCAGCAAGCATATCTCAAAATCCCCACCCTTTTTTATAGAAAACCTTCAAAGAGGAGAAATTTCTGCCTTTTTACTACCACTATTTTTTTATAGAATATATATAATTTAATCACTACCTATCACTATAATATACACAGTAAAGATGTCTGCATGAAAATAGTGGTAACTATAAAGAAGAATCATCTCTGAAAGTGTCCTGCAAAATGGCCGGAGACTTCGAGCTCTTCTGGCAAGTAATGTGTTAATACCATACTTGATAACATCTTAATTATAAACCGCCTTTTTTTCAACACCAGTATATTTGTAGAGTAATTGTCTGTAAATTTAATTACGATTAAATAAGAAGAAAGACACTTTAATACACTGGTGTGAAAAAAGGGGACGTACTAAAAATCTTCCGGTTCATAATTAGGATGTTGGCAAGTGTGTAATACCATAGCCTCCTTATCTAGATGCCTGTCGCGTAGCTTGGAAATTAGGCAACAGTTGAAGCCGTAGACAGCGCCACCTAGTATAGATCATAGGACATTGTTATTCAACTCTCACCAATAATTTAAAGAAGTGATACATGGTATATAAAATCGACGTTTCTTCGATTCTATTCGCCTTTTATGTATATCATATCTCACTTTTATAACTTTTTGGTGGTGTTGAATAAAAAAAAAATCGCGCAATCTGTACTAGGGGGCACTATCTACCGCTTCAACTTTTGCATAGTTTCCGAGTTACGCGACAGGCATCTAGTTAAGGAGGCTATAGTAATATGTATGTTGATAACACAGAGAGAATAAAGTTCTGTCTAAGTAGAGATTTATGACCAGGAAATAAATATTTTTACGACTTGCATTGTAAAGATAAGTGATATATAAATACCTCGTTTGTACGTCATAAAATCTTACAATAAAAACATGTAATAAAAGTTAGAGTTTGAATTGATTGATTCGATAAGCGTTAACTCTTTAAATGCAATATCATCCTCTTTCACAGTTAATATAACGTTATCCTTGATTTAGAGGTTTACATTCCACAGTAAATGTCTACACTTCCGTTTACACAACAACACTTTTATTATTTTTAAAGGAAATGCTTGTTCTTGTTCACGGCTCATAAAATTGAAACCCATTACAAAAATTGAATACGTAAGCTTTATAATTATTGATAAAAAACTATGAATAGTGATGCCACGCTTGCGGTATTTATAATAGTATGCGTAAGGTGATCTCCTGTGCTGTGATTCAAAGGATTTGGTATAGTGGTAAATGGCTAATATGATTTTATTACTTTCTTCTATATTTAATACAAAAAAAAAAAAAAAAAAAAAAAAAGATATTGGATTTCTAAAAATTTCTAGTTTCGGTTTTCAATAGATTTTCACTTTTTAAGAGGTCTAAGCGTTAGGGCAGCAGAGGTTTATGTATTTTTTCAATATTATTATGTACACAAAAGAGGCGAAGGTCTTCTGTCTTTTGCCTACTTGAATTAAAACTTGATTAATTTTTTTTGGGTGATTTCAGGCAATTTTAATGTAATATTTTCTTGTATTCTACAATGTTGCTAGACTTTGCATCTCTTTTATTCATTTGTCACCAATACTTTTGAGAAATTGCTATATTACGCATATTATGAGCATTTATATTTTAAATGCGTCTAATTATATATTTGAGTTAAATCAACACACACACACAAAAGAAAAGCATTTTTAACCTGACCTCTCAGACTTTAATGAAATTGGGCTCATTTATTTGTTCTATTGCGAAATGAATGTATACCAATTAACAACTCTCTATCACTTTTAGTTTTTGATATACAGGGCTGCAAAAATGGGTAAAAAATGCATATTTTCGAAATTCTTCTACTACAAATGTCCCCATGTTTTATTTTCTAATTAACTTAGAGATAAAAGATTGGTATCATTAGAAAACTTATAATGCAGGCTTTCAAATGATATATTACAAGTATATATTTTTAAATTTATTCATATTAAGGTCAAACATTTTGATCTTTGACCTCCAATATCTCAAAAAGTGCACATTTAATTTTCTTTTAAAAATTATATGTAATTTTTACATTTATTATCTATAACTATTGCATATTTTAACATGGGACGACCATGGGATGCTGAGTTATAAATTAATATTGTAATAGAATTCCATGATAGAACATTTAAGAACGACATCTGGAAGCCAATTACTTAATACTTTAATTAAAATGAAGCACAATTACAATAACTATATACATCGTGCGCTGTAAACAGAACATAGTTGAATGTAGGATACAAAAGACGAATATAACTTCTTACAGGCCACTGCCTGTGGCCCACGGCCACACAGGCGTCTTACATGAAAAAAACGTCTACATCTTTCAGCAAGAACTGATGAACTTCTGACTGACTTCTGAAATCAAAATGTTTTCACTCCAGTTTATGGATTGGCAAAATATCATTAGATATTTTGCCAAGAATGGCGACAGCCTCGTCTATATTATTTTAAAAGATAGGGAAGATGGCTCAATATCGATAGGCTATTTAATATATTTGTAAGAGTTTGAACTTAGCGCGTTACAATATCATACTTGCCAACCATCTCATTAATAACCGTACAATTGTTAACGCCCCTTTTCTCACACCACTATATTTTTAGAATTATTCTCTCCAATTGTTGTTGCGATTAAATAAGACTAAAATTACTCTAAAAAATTATTGGTGGGGAAAAAAAGGCGGGTACTAAAAATTGTACGGTTCATAATGAGATGGTTGGCAAGTATGCAATATGCAACCCTAAATCAATATTTTCATATTAACATAACGTAAGTTTTCCCCATATTTTGTTCCTTAATTAACTTAGAGATATAAGATTGGTATTATTAGACCGCTTATAATACAGGCTTTTAAATGATGTATCACTTGTACATATTTTTAAAATTTTTCATTTTAAGGTCAAAGATTTTGACCTTTCAACTTGAATATCTCAAAAAGTATACATTTAATTGTCATTTTAAAATTATGTTATTATTACGCTTATTATCTATAATTATTGTAAGTTTAAACATGGGACGGCCATTTTTTTTTTTTTTTTTTTTTTTTTTTTGTAAAGCGTACGTTATGTTAATATGGAAATGCTGGTGGAATTGCATTTTAATTTTTAACTCAGTATCTCGTGGCCGTACCATGTTGAAACTTACAGTAGTTATAGATAATAAACGTAAGAATAACATATAAATTTTAAAAGAAAATTAGCTATATACTTTTTGAGATGTTGAAGGTCAAAGATCAAAAGGACTGACCTTAAAATGAAAATTTTTGTAAATGTATGCATGTGATATATCATTTAAAAGCCTGCATTATAAGTCTTTTAATGATACTAATCTTATATCTCTAAGTTAATTAGGAACAAAATATGAGAAAGCATTACGTTATGTTAGTATGAAAATACATATTTAGGGCTGCATATTAATTTATAACTTAGCATCTCATGGCCGTCCCATATTGAAATTTGCAATAGTTATAGATAATAAATGTAAAAATGACATATAATATTTAAAAGAAAATTAAATGTTTACTTTTTGAGATATTGGAGGTCAAAGGTCAAAATGTTTGACCTGAAAGTGAAAAAAATTAAAATGTATACTTGTGATATATCATTTGAAATCCTGTATTATAAGCTTTCTAATGATGCCAATTTTTTTATCTCTACGTAATTAGGAAAGAAATTATAGGAACTAAACTATAGGTACTAAACTAAAAGTGATAGAGACCTATTAATTGGCATACAGTCATTTATCAATAGCAGGGCCTGATTAAGGGGGAAGCTCGCTCTTCACACATTATTTATACTTACACCGTTATTTTTTAACAAATACTTTCCTCCTATAATAAACAGAAAATTTTCATTAAAAATTATTTTAAAAGAATTCTGGTGTCTAATAACGGTGAGTAAATCGGATTGTTTTACACCGTTCATTTTTTATAAAAAATATTTCCTTGTCAAAGCGTGGAATTTCTATGACATGAAGTAAAAAATAATTGTAAAAATATTCCGGTATGAGCGAGCTTCCCCCTTAATCAGGCCCTGATCAATAGAGCAAATAAATGAGCCCAATTTCATAAAACTCTGAAGGGGAAGGGGGGGGGGTCAGGCTTTTAGATGCGTTGATTTGACGTGGAATGACTCATTTCAAAATAAAACCTTTTGTATTTTGAATGTTTTTTTCTCATAAAACCCCATTAGCTATTGGACTTATGTCGCATTATTATTGTAATAATGTGAATAGGATACCGACCGCTGTTGCATATGAAACTTTCTTAAAGGCCCTCTCCCTTTTTGCTCAAGTTTCAGAAAAAATATTTTATTTTTGCGCCATTTCCCTGACTGATTTATCTTAAAAGCCACTGATTAATTAAGGAGACCTGATACCTTTGACTAGGAACCACTGATGTAGGTTTTTATAAAAGCTTATATTTCCATTTAATATTTATAAATTGAACAATATTAAATTTATTCAATGAAATATATATTCAGGCAACAATTCTTGTACACTGTTAAAAATGGTTTCTAAAAAATGAGCTAAATTGTCTCAAAATAGCTCTGAAACAATATATACTTAAATTTGAAAACCCATGTACTCATTTTTGAGTATATTGACATGCTCAAAAATGGGTATGACCAATAAGAATCCCAATATCTCCATGTTTGACATGTCAATATACTCAAAAATGAGTACATGGGTTTATCAAATTTAAGTATATATTGTTTCGGAGCTATTTTGAGACAATTTAGCTCATTTTTAAGAAACTATTTTTTATAGTGTAGTTTTTCATGTACTTTTTATTGATTTGAAAACTTTACATTCCGTTTTCTCAGTTTGAATTTTTTTATGAATTCATGATTTCAAAATGCTGAAACTTCTACAAATAATTAAGAAAAAAAAATATAATATTTTTTTTGGTGTTTAATAGAACATACTTAAAAAATTAGGGATGGGTTTCGAAATTTATTAACTAGTTTTCGAGAAAAAGGTTTAAAAAATGTATCAATCATTGACGCAGATCAGGTCGTTTTAATATAAACATACACCAGATATTCAACTAAGTACTAACTTCCAGCGTAAAATTTCTGGGTATAAAATTACATATTCGACAAATTGCCATGAAAAACTAAAAAAAGCTTTCATATGTATCTCCATCCGCTGTATAAATGTATCTCATTCACGAACTTCTCGCGTGTTTAAAGAGTTGAGATGCATGTTTCCCGCGGAAGCCTATTCAGAAAAATGTCCTACTTGAATGCTGCCAGACAAAGGTCGAACACTAAGAACATTTCGGTATTATTTTTGTACTATGAAAGTTTACTTTGAAATAATGTATCGCCACGGTCATTGAAATATGCAGGGTATCCTTGCTTTACCAGTGGGATCATTGTTGAGATTTTTTATAAGGCCAAAGAATCACGCAATTACAAAGAAATTTATGCAACTGTAATTTATAGTCATTGAATAACATAAATTAATGGAAGAATAGAAGAGTAATTTAACCTTCCTTTAGGCGCAATTGAGTTATCACACACAGCTTGAACGTTTTAGCTCAATACAGTTCAGTTTGTTTAGTTATTTTATTTTACTAATTCTTTTTTTGAACTATATGAAATTACACTATTATAAAAAAAATGGCTATTTTGTTTAACAAAAATATACTTTCTCCTTACAAAAACTTTAAGTTTTTTAACACTTTAAATGGCTGAAGTAAGTATACTTACCATCAAAATTATCAATTTTCAAATGGGGAAGGCACGGTAAGCTACTGTACTACGACTGACATTTTTTCTCCTGTAAAACACATGGAAAAACAAAATAAAGAAAAATAAGTGTCCCATTCTGTATTCATTCCTTTTTTATGAAATTCTCTTTCGAAACTCGTAGTGTGATTTTCTCTGAAACTTTCGTAAATACGTGATAGAAAGACCCTCAGAAAGACCCCCACGGAGCGCATATCCCTCAGGCCTAGGACCCTAGTGCAGTCAATCGGCCTTATTCCCTACAATCACAACAACAACAACCGAACTCGTAGTGCTTAGACTAAAAACCATAGCTGCCAACAATTTAATTTATTCCGGAGTAATTTTAGCCACGCCTTTACTTCACACCACTTTATTTATAGCAAAATTTTCTCTAATACAGTAAAGTCTCGTACAACGCAGGGGCAAGTTTGCCTCACGAATATTATAATTTTATTTTTTAACACCGCTAATTTTATATTAAAGCAACTGCTTTATACAAAACACTAAATCGAGTGTATGAACCAATAGATTGGAACTCTAAAAATTTAGTGGTGTTAAAAGATAAAACTGTTTTATTTATTTGTCATTTATGCCACCGTGTTGTACGAGAATTTACTGTGTATAACTTTTATAAAGTAAGAAATAATTACTCTTAAAAGATAAGTGGTATGAAATAAAGGCAGAGCTAAATATACTCTGGAATAAATAAAAATGTTTGTAACTCTGCTAATATCTACGCGTGAAAAAATAACTTACCACGACTTTCTAATTTGTAATTAATGAATTGGGGGGTAAGCAGAGTTTGAAGAGCCGGCCTTTTTTTTTTTTTTTATGACTCTTTCAAAGCTAAGAAATTATAATAGAGGTTATCTCGATGTTCAATAGATTGAGAACAAATATCGGAATTGATATTTTTCATCATTTAACGAATAAATAAATAAATAAATAAATAATAATAAAACCCTCAACTTTACATTCAGCTGGAATTGCAAGGAAAATGTGGGTTCTAGCGGAAAACTGATCTCCCTGAAATATCTCTTGATCTGAGCGAAAGATCCGGAGAGCAAACAAAAGTTGCATAAATTAGCATGGAAAACTTACTATGAACCCATTTGAATGCACATTTATAACTGGAACAAAACTAATTAATAGAACTGATTATGCTAATAATGTATAAAATTCCTGTATATAATTTCTGTAAATCGCAAAAGTGAAGCTGCGTGGGGAAACTACTCCGAACATATTTGAATGCACATTTATTTTGAATGCACATTTATAGCTAGTACAAAATTAATAATAGGAATTCTTTATGGTAATAATGTATAAAAAAATTTCGGATAATAGTGTATAAAATTTTTGTACAGTCGAGAAAAAAAAAAGAAAAGAAAGAAAAATGCAACACTCGACGTAACTTCGTTGCTAATCAATACAATGCACAAAACTGTAAGGTATCATTCGTCATTCGACCGGGAATTATGAGTTCTTTTAGAAAATGAAGTGAAATTTTGAATTAGGGGTCGTCTACATATTAAAACGAACATGAACTTCGATTTTTTTCAATAGTAATAGCCTATTTTTATTTTGTTTTTGAATTCCTGGGGTCTCCGCAATGAGAATATATATATTGGTTGTATATCTTGCTCTTTTTTTTAATAGAGTCTTAAGCGTTTAAAGTTTGAAGGTGCTAGTGTTAAATTCATATCTCAAACTTTTACTAATATCTTGACAAAAAATAATTTGATTAGGTGATATAGTGAAGAAATCCAAATACAGTCGATGCTAACTTTTGATTCTAAAAAATATTTTTAATTATGAAAAGTATTAATAAATTCATATTAAAAAAAAATTATGAATTTTGACCTATATTAATTTTTACATAAAATGAATCCTAATGCTGCAAAATACAGGTGTTCAAATTGCAGCTCATTTCAGTTATTATTTTTCGAGATATAAATAAATCTTTCTTTTGGAGTGGCTTAGGGGGGCGCCTCTTATGAAGTTTTGCATGAGATAACGAAGAAAATCTTTAAAAATGACAGCGAAAATTAAACAAAATATTTTTAATTTTTATTTACGGATCAAACTACACACAGCAACAACGTCAAATGCAAAGAAAGTAAATAAAAAGATGACTTTAGATATTAGTGACAAAAAAACAAAAAGAAAACAAGCCATGCCTTTCATCGTTTTTCTAAAACAAAACAATGTAGAAAAAGAAAAGAAAAAGTGACTGTGCATATTCGTGTTAGGCTCATTAATTTCCGTTGGCAAAAATATACGCAAGTGACATTTACCTCATCGATTACTGATAATAAATTTGGAATCCTTTAAAGGAACACTATGATAGGAAAATCATCTCCAGTTTAGTTCGTTCCAATCTGGAGTATTGTAGTCTTATTTGGGATCCTTTTTATGAAAATAAAATCAAAATTCTAAAGCAAGTTGAAACTAAATTTGCACGTTATTTATATTTTAAAAATAATTTTATTTATACTCACGTCTTTTTTTTTCCTCATATCTGCGAAGTATTTATAATCTTCCTAGTTTAAAATCTCGTCGTGACCTTTTTTTTATTATTATTTTTTTATAAAGTTATCAATAATATGATTAATTGCAGTGATATTAACTGTATTCAAATTAATGTGCCAACCAAGTCTCTTAGAAATAATCATTTATTTGTCACTCCATTTGTAAAATATAATTATATTGGTAATTTTTCCTTATATAAATTTTACAAAATTTTTAATGAGCTTTCTGTAGATTTAGATATTTTTAACATGTCTTTTACTGTTTTTAAGGCTAAGTGTCTTGAACTTTTAAATTCATAACATGTATATATATATATATATATATATATATACCGGGTGATTCAAAATAGATGTTACAGCAATTATATCGTAAACTAAGAAAGATAGAAACATACTTCCAATTACAAAATTAGAGCAAATTAAGAGTAGATTTCAGATATGGCAATTTTTTTGTGAAAGGGGCTGTATACATATTAAATACGAAATTTAATTTTTATACGGTCCCTCCTATCATGTGACTTATATTTAGAAAAATATTCTCCTCGCTCTAACAAGCAAAATAAAAAAAAATCATCTCTCTAAGTCAAAATCTCGCTGAGTTATTGCAATTTGAAAATGATGACTTACACCACTTTTTTTTCAATTTTGGCATCTATTTTTCGACGCCAACGGGCTAACTTTAGCGGGCTATCTATGAGTTGAGAAAAATTAGAAAAAGATCCTTTATTTTAAAATAGCAACTAAAATCGTTGAAACGCGTGAAATCAACAATTTTAAGAATTTAATGCAAATTTACATTATTTCGTATTGTTAAAAAATTTAATAGTTAAATTTCTGAGGGGGTCACCTGCAAATTAAAACACGTTAAGAGAGGGAAATAACTAAAAGACTAGCAAAACCGTGCGCAATTTTCGCGCTTTATTTTTACCACTTTCCATCATGATTCATAAATTTAATGACTTCGGCTCTTTAACAATTCCAGCAAGATTGAAAAGTGTTAATGACTTCGATTTGTGTGTCTGTCCATCCGTCTTTCTGTGTGTCTGCACTCTAACTCCCGTGAATGTTCGTAGAATTTCCTGAAACTGAAATATGTTATTTGAGGTCACTATCGGATGTTCCTTATTGAAAATGGAGTGAAAACATCTGCTAGCTTGTGCACAGGGACACCCGAAAGTATTCCAAAGCATTGTGTTCTATGAGAGGTATTTTTATAAACTATATTTTAATACCTTTAATTTATATGTATATTAATAAAATTGAAATACGTTATTATAGTTTTCTATCGGATATTTTCTATAGAAAATGGAGTAAACACCATCACTGGTTTGTATACAGGGACACCCGAAAGTATTCCAAAGCATTGCGTTCTATGTGAAGATATTTCTATAAACCAAAATTTAATTACTTTGCATAAATCTTAATGAAATTGAAATATGTTATTCATATGCACAAAAGAATACTTTCTATACTGTACAGTACGACTAACATTAGATTTACAGGGCACGCAAAAATATTCAGTTACGTTAAGGGTTATTATTGGACATTTGCTGGAATTGTATTTTCGTTTACATTAAAAATTTTCTAACAATTTTTAACTGTGAATAAGATTTCAATTTGCTTTTTTTTTTGTCTGACTGTCCATTTGTCCGTCTGCCCGCCCCCAGCGTCTGTAAATATTTTCAGAAATGATATATGTTATTCAGGTCTACCATATGATATTCCCTATTTAAAATGGCATTAATTAATTCTTTACAAATGGTTTATGTACAGGAACGCACAAAAGATACCAATGTATTGCGTTTTGGGACAGATATTATTAATAATTACATTTAAATAACTTTATACTGTAAAAATCATAAGGAAATTCATATTTATTATTAATATTCTAAAATAATGATTTGTATAGAATATGATATGGTATAGATGTATAATTCTATGCCAGGGGGTTACCGCCCTTCTCAACCCCCGTTTAATTATAGTGCCTATACTTATCAAAACAAAAATAAAGTCTGTTATCAATTTCCTTGAAACTTGCAAACCTTTCAAGTGGCAACTAGATATGGAATCCAAAGTACCAAATTCGCATTTCCTGTACTTATTACTTTCTCATACCCATAAGGTAGAGAAAGTATTGTTTTTGGGCCAAATTTTCGAAAGTAAGTTTTTGTTATATTTAGACGTTTTGAGGTATCCTGAATATGAAAATCGTGTTTTTAGCGGTTGGTCTGTGTGTGTGTCTGTCTGTTATCAGTTTATCTCAAGAACAAATAGCAGCAGACATTCCAAACTTGGTATTTTAAATATGTATCATACAGGGATGCTACACCAAGCTTTTCATTGAGATGAAGCAAATAGTTCGTGTACAGAGACACCCAAGAATATTCAAATACATTACATCTATGGGGAAAATTGCAGTAAAGTAGAGTTTAGCACCTATAGACTGCACTAAACCAAGTGAAATGAATATATATTTTTTATATGCATAAAAACATGCCTCATGTAGAATATGGCAGGGAAATCATTCAGTGTTCATTTACAGGGCTACACAAAATAACTAGATTATTGTGCGACAATAGCTGAAAATTGATGGAAGTGCATTTCAGGTTGTGCCATATATTGTTTCTGATTGTATTTAGGTGCACTGTGTGGTATGTACATATTCTTCAAAATATATACAGGTTGCAAATATTTAAGCTATAATATTCTTTTTTATTGTTAGTGAAAGTGCTTTACTATAATATTTTACCATGTCCAGGAAAGCTGCTCAGGAATGGAAATGAATTCCTCATAGACATATGATAAATAATGTACGTTTTTAAGCTAAATATGTATCGCTTGTGTTTTGTGTATTTACACGTTTTAAGGCTTCCTTATTACCAAAGCCATATTTTTTAATGTTTGATTATTGCCTGCGTCGAATAATTTCAGGAAACGAATAATTTCCGGAGATCCCCCTCACACAGAACTAATTATCATTAAAACTCTTCCGAAGCCTAATTTGAATTATTTTAACGTAGGTTTACATAACAGTACTCTTTATGTTACCTCTTAATTTCCAACCTGTATTTATGGTATTAAATTTCAGGGTAATAGAAAGTCGTGTGAGTGGCACACCCGATTATTTGTTGTTAAATTATGCTGATAATTCATATATATACAGATCAACGAAAAAAAATTTACCTTCCGTATTCAGGAGGCCTCAAAATGTCATATTATACAGAAAAAAATCGCTCTCCAAAAGCTACTTTGTTTACAGTATGGGTATGAGAAATTAATTTTGCGTTCTGTGTCAGCAGTGTTCTTCGAAAAAAAAATGCAGCAAACACTTACACCAATTACATTTAATAATAGTAAAAAAAAAGTTTACCGTAGTTTTGGGTAACCCTGTAATATTGTCTATAAACTATATACACATGACTTTGTGTACGTAAATTTAGTGTTATATTTAAAACAAGTAACACAAAATGAAATACACTTCCAGCAATTCCCAAGTATAGCTCCAATATACCGAAATACTCTGGGTAACCCTGTAAATGAATGATGAATGGTTGCTATACCAGAATCTACATAAAACATGCTTTTATGCGTATAAAAAATTTGTTCTTTTCATTTTGTTTAAGTCAGTCTGTACATGTCACACTGTACATATGAGAAATTTCGCTCACAGACGTAATGTATTTGAATTCTTTTGGAT
This sequence comes from Salticus scenicus, assembly GCA_963930645.1. Lineage (NCBI taxonomy): Eukaryota > Metazoa > Arthropoda > Arachnida > Araneae > Salticidae > Salticus > Salticus scenicus. The sequence continues at coordinate 140,384,886 of OZ005660.1, forward strand.
GACCCTGTAAACAAACAATTGTCTGATCATAACGAATACTTTAGTGTAGCACCGCAATATGATACGGATTTAGAATGTCGAATTGGATTTTCTGCTACTATTTGTTCTTGAGATATTCTAATAACACACAGACACACACACACACACACACAGAGAGAGAGAGACCAACCACTAAAAACATGATTTTTCAATTCAGAGGATCTGAAAATGTGCAAATATAACAAAAGCTAATTTTCGGAAATTTGACTCAAAAACAATTCTTTCTCTACACCGTGTATATGAGTAAAAGAATGTATAAAGAAAGAAAAATGAATGTGAAAATTCCCTTTCAGTACATAAATTATTCATAAATTTTATTTGTTAAATTATCAATGAGTATTCTCTTGTGTATTCACTAGGGAAAAGGAGACATAACAGGTTAATATAGCCGTCTTTCCCTGAATGATTTCTTTTTCTTCCCCCCCCCCCCCCAAACGCTGATCAACATGTGCCTTATTACAAAAGGAATAGTAATTCACTTTTGATACAACCCCTTAAGACTTGGCGAAAAATGCTAGAATTTTCAAATTGCAATAACTCAGCGAGATTTTGACTTACAAGGAAACATTTAAAAGGTGTCATCTTCAAAAAGTATTGAAAAATATATATGTGATTCTACTCTTCATAAAACACCAGAAAAAGAAAATATTATCGGCTGAAATTAATTACAGCGACCACAAAAAATTATCAAAATTAAGCATATTTGGCGATTAAGCGCTATTAGGCGATGCGTTTGCTAGCACCGAGCTTGACGTGTACGAACAGAACCGTGTATTGCTTTTCCGCCAAGTACTGAAAATTAATCGCCTAGCAGTGTGAAATCGCCAAATATGCTTAATTTTGATAATTTTTTGTGGTCACTGTAATTAATTTCAGCCGATAATTTTTTCATTTTCTGATGTTCTATGAAGAGTAGAATCACATATATTTTTTTCAATACTTTTTGAAGATGACACCTTTTGAATGTTTCCTTGTTAGAGAGATGATATTTTTTTTAATTTGATTGTTAGAGCGAGGAGAATATTTTTCTAAATATAAGTCATATGATAGGAGGGGCCGTATAAAAATTAAATTTCGTATTTAATATGTATACAGCCCCTTGTTCAAAAGAATGCCATATCTGAAATCTACTCTTAATTTGCGTCAATTTTGCAATTGGAAGTTTGTTTCTATCTTTCTTAGTTTACGAGATAATCGCTGTAACATCTATTTTGAATCACCCGGTATATATATATTGTCTATGTTTGATGTATTGTATTATAGTTTTATTCAAGCAACACTGTAAATGGATGTTTTTGTAGTGTGCTTTTCTTTAGATAAATAAATAAATAAATAAGTGGGTTTGCTGCTTAAACTAGAAAAATAGGTGGAACGTAAAAATTGTCAATTAAAAAAAAAAATGGAATTGGAATGCAAGGCAGATTTATTAATCGCTTCTAACTACCGTGATAGATAAAGTGTTAATCATTTAGTTAATATATTGCTTCCTTTTTACGTGGTGCGGGAGGAGGGGGGATTGATTATTATTTTAAGGATACTTTAGCCTTAAAAATTACTTTCATAAATATATTTTAATAAAGGAACTATATTTTTATACAAATTACAAAGCAAATCGTACCGTTTCAAAGAGTTAAACTGACCTAAAATTGGTAAATGTGATTAATATTGTTTAATGTTTACGTCATGATAACTTACAATAATTTATCTGAAAAGATTTAGTTTATACGTTAATGTAGATATAAATATCTATAATATTTCAGTTCGTATATTATGTTACACCTACAAAATAACTTGAAAAAATTTTAAGCTTTATTGGTAATCAATATAGCCATTTTTGACACTTTTTAATTGAAAAATATCGCACATTTTTCTAGGGGCATTTCCTGACCAATCGTAAGTGTAATATATTTAAATATTGTGAAGTCGTTACTTCACATATATGAGTTTTAATTACGGTTTTAAATACATTTTATAGTTAATTACTATATTTTCAATAAATTAAATGTCTAATAAAATATCTAACGAAATTCTAAATTACTTTTATATTTATTCGCATTTGTCTCTATAAATAGACATCTTAATTCTAATAATATTTTATCCGTTAAGCCATTAAATAAATCTTCGGAGAACAAAAACATATTCTTTAAAATAAATAATTTATTTCTGCTAGTAATCTTTTTAAATGACATCTCTCAGAATTCTAATCTCTCCTAAATCATTTAATAAATCAAAATATAAAAAATATTATTTTCATCTATTAACCGTTGTGTATACATAATTACATTTTCATTCTTTTAAATTGCGCAAGTCCACTTTGTTATAACTAAATTAAGCAATAATTTTCCGTTATAATATCATTAAAGGGTAATTTATATTTCTAAATGACAGGATGTGGTAATAAATCGTAGTCTTTCTGTCTCCTTACGCAGCGATTTTTCTGGCGATAAAATTTGGCTGAGGGGTTTGGCGTTAATTCTTTAACGGACTCTCTAAATTAAAAATATTTACATTAATTTAATCGTGAGACAATGGATTATGTTTGGCTGTAAAATTTGGCACTATTTTGGAAAACTTGGCGTGATTCAGCAATTGGATCTTGATTGCTGGAATGAAAACTTTTAAATTCGCTCTAAAACTACTGCTAAGATAACATGTGATCACGTATCTCTTTCTCTCACCTCTACCTTCAGCATTCTCGTAACTTACGGTCAATATGTACTTCCACTATTAAGAAACTGTTGATTTTCCTATGAAACCTCTCCAAAATAAAATATATTATACAGCAATCAGTTAGTCTTTTTTACTTTAACGGCCATCTTTTTCAGCTGTATGGACCTGGACAATAATTTGGAACTTTCTACAGTGGAATCCCAGACTACTACATTATAAATATATCTAAAATATATTATCTGATAATGTATTTAATTACATACGTATTTAAAAAAACAAACTCAGATGTAGCCAAGGTGTTGCAAATATGATAATGTTACTATTATTTGTTTTTATAATACTTTTTTCTTGAAAAATTTCCAGAGTAAAACAATAAAATTTTCTCTAATTCTTGTACGATCTTCATTTTATTTTTCTAGATTTGCAGATAACCCCCTAACATACTCTGGTTATAACTCTATGAATACTAAAGATAAAGTATACAAACTGCATACTTTTCCACACTGCCAGACTCTCAGAAATCCAAATAGGAAGTCAAAATTTGGGGTTGCTATCGAAAAAAAAAATGGACTTAATTTCCTGTTTAATGATGACTATAATCTCTACGCCAATAATAACGAAATTACTGCGGGTGTTGCATTCCCCCCCCCCTTCCCGACTGTACATCGTAAAAGTCAGACTGCACCCTATGAATGCTATTAATGAGTCACTTGAAGAGTAATTCATCACTGGCATTTTATTCCCGTCACTTTCTTATAGAAAAGCCACAATGTGTACAGTGTACTGTTTCTCCATTATTGTGATGTTCTTGGCGCAAAACTCCCCTATGTCTCACAAATTTCTGCGAAAAGTGTCATTATTCTGAAGAATTAGGTCAATAACTTAAATCTCATCTTACAATATTTGGTATTTGTAACAAATTTTTTTTTGGCTTTTATTACAAAAATTAGTATATTCTGGCCATTAAAATTTTTTTCTCTTTTTTCTTATACAAACCTATGCAGTCTAATTTATTTATCAAAATTATTTTTCCTGGTAAGTCTTATTTATTTATTTATTTATTTTAAATAATCATAACTTAATTACAAATGCCGCCCAGACTGTATAGTGGTTAGCGTCCTTGACTTCTACACGGTTGGACCTGGGCTCGAATCCCGGAGATGGATGTGTTGTCCCTGTTAGGGGTAGCGATGACCACCCATTTTGTGCTCCTTCACAAATGGTCATCAATTCGATGACCCCCTTCCCCCCCCCCCCGGCCAATACTTAGTTTCAATTGCCCGCGCCATTGAAAAAAATAAAATAAAAAAATAAAAAAATCTTAGTTACAAATTATCCCACATCTATGGTTCAACCATTCATTTTAAAGGTTATATTTCATTCATTTTATACGTTACTAAATATTACATTTGTAACATGTAAACACATATATGTATATATATATAGTCTGTAACAAAAGTGTCCGAACTCTAGCAAAAAATCCTATGTAAAAAAGTACACTTCATACTGTTTTGTTAAATAATTCCTTATAGAATCATGTTCTTACACTGACTAAGAACAGAATTCGACAAGGATTTATTTAACAAAACAGTATGAAGTGTACTTTTTTTTAAAGGAATTTTTGCTAGTGTTCGGACACTTTTGTGTCCGAACTGTATATATTACAAATATATGAATTGACTGTATATATTACAAATATATGAATAAAATTCAGGAAACTAACATATGATTGGCGCTAACAAAATCACAAAATATCTAGCAAATATTTCCAAATTCTTATCTTTTACAGGTAATTGAAATACGTTTCGGGAAAAATAGACCCAAATGAAATAACAGACCTAAATGCAATAAATTGAATTTAAATTCTCTGCTAAATTAAATACTGCGATTACTAAGGTAATGCAAACTAGAATAAGAAGAAGAAATACCTATTCTACGAAACAAATCTCTTCGCTATGAAAACTGCAGAAATATTTATTTGCTCAATAATATATCATATACAAACCTACTTTCTGCTCTATTTCGTCTCTTCAAACACAATTCCTTCTTGATTTACGGCAGGAAGATCTCTTCAACAAAACTAACTGGACTGAGCAAACACGCACAATGTACAGAAATAATAGCATAATATTTCTGGTTAGAAAAGGTGTTACCTCACATGTAAGCCAGTACAAAAGTGCGAAAGATTAACAGATATCTTGGTGTTTGTGGTTAAATTTTTTTTTATCTTTGTCAGACTGGTGATAATAATCTTGATTCCTTTTCTATAGTTTTATTTCTGTTTTCCTCCATTTTTGTGTTGAAGTAATAAAAAAAAGAAAGAAAAAAATGGAACATTCGGTCATCTGATGTCTCAAAGTTATATCTTATAATATGGCTTGTGGAATAGTAATTAGTTAATTTTCAGACAACTTAAAAAAAAAAATGCAAAAACGTAAACTATATTAAAATATTCTTTTTTCAAAAGTTAATAGAATTTTAATTTGTACTTTTCTCGATTTTTGCGCTGAGGTAATTAAAAATGGGAATAGTTGGACATTTAATTTCTAAAAATATCGCTTGTAATATTGTTTTCTCCATAAAAAGTAAAAAGTACATAGTTCCTACGAAACCATGTTTTTTCCCTTGCTCTCCCACCGAAATACTATTCATATAGTAATTTTAAATTTCATTGATCGTGTAAACTTATCGCAGAAAATTAATAATAATTAAAAAAAAAGAAAGAAAAATCTGATTCCTGAAAATACAGATTAAAGCAACCCTATTATTAGAGAAAATATTTTCAAAAACTTCAATACCATTAAAAATATTAGTACATTTTTAAAAAGCAAATACTAATCTTCTTTCTTTTTTTTTTTTTTTTTTTTTCTTTTTTGATCTGGAATCTGAAAAACTGACTAAATACTTAGTATCTGTATGGTTAAATATTTGTCTTTGGTAGTTGGGTGATAGTAATCTTGATTTCTTTTTCGTAATTTTATTCGTATTTTCTCATTTGTCATTATTGTATTTTGACAGTTATTCTCATCAAATTTTAATTACACCCCCAATGTTTTTCTCCTTTCATATAATTTCAGAAATTCTTGAATATGTTTGAAATTACCTGTATTATTTAAAGACCACTTACAATTGAAGCTATACAAAACTAGCTGAATAATTTGGATCTAAATCAGTCTGAATAATGTTTTTTTTTTTTTTTTTTTTTTAATTTCTTCTAGAAGTTAAAAAAATCATAGGAATTGTAAAATAAAAAGTACCCCCCAAAAAATACACAATATTCTGATTTAAAAAATATTTTATAGACAAACTAAATCTGTTTTTTTTTTTTTTTTAAATCTAGGCTAATGGGACAGCCGAATACTGTTATTATTGATACTATCTATATATTTATCAGCACAATGTGCAAGTGTTGTTTGTTAAGTGACTATTATACATTGCTTTATTTTCAGAATAAGAAGTGCGATATATCACAAGCAAAATGCACTGAGTGCAGTTATTTGCACTTCGCAAAATGCAATCATTTACAATAAAATGCAAAAATTTCCACTCTCTTTAATGAGTGAAAATCTACTTTTTATGGGAGCAGTGCAAAAGCTCAATCTTGAGGGAATGCTCAAAAATGGGGTTCCAATAAGAATCCCATGTTTGACACGTCAATGTACTCAAAAATGAGTACACGGGTTTTCAAATTTAAGTATTAAGTCTCGGGGCTATTTTGAGACAATATATACTTATTTTTAAGAAACTATTTTTAACAGTGTAAACAAACATTTTTACGTAATCAAGAAAGCACTTAAATTCTATATTTTTAAAAATTAATATTGATACAAATAACTTCTTATATTCGTATTTATCTCATTTTAATCATCTTTAAAAGTAAGCTTTGTTTACAACTGTTTAAAAATTTGTTATTTATGATCGATATATAATACACATATACAGTCGGTAACAAAAGTGTTTGAACACTAGCAAAAATTCCTACGTAAAAAAAGTACACTTCATACGTTTTGTTAAATAAATCCTTATCGAATCATGTTCTTACACTGACTTAGAACAGGATTCGGCAAGGATTTATTTAACGAAACCGTATGAAGTGTACTTTTTTTACGTAGGAATTTTTGCTAGTGTTCAAACACTTTTGTTACCGACTGTACCTTATAAAAATACCTATACTTTCATTTTCACTTACACCCAGTAGCTGTGTTCTTCCTGCCCTAGACCTTTTCATTTAATTGCCGTTCTAGTTTCAGTGGTCACACCATTTTTTTTGTGTGTCAGTCAGAACAGTTCAAATGACACAGCCATAATTTAGAAAAAAGAATAAATAAATAAAGAATGCCATTTGTAGCATTCGTCGATGATGACACCCCTGAAAAGATTTCCAGTTTATTTCCCGTCGTTAGTGCTTTCGGAATGGGAACTCTTTCAGTGTCATTCGACTTTGCAGCTCTTTTGTATGTTGATTTGGAATAGAAATAATTAACATAAGAATAGGTATGTGTGTGAGATAATGGATGCCATGTCTCACGCGTTCATGAGGTTTTCTGTGGGAATTTTGTCTAGCATGATCTCTGATATGAAAGGTTGTTATTTCTTACAAGCTTTGAATAAATAGCATAAAATGCAATAAACTCGCAACAATTGTTTCGGGTCGAAAAAACACACGACCCTTCATCAGGCGAATAAAGTAAGCACGAGTGCTGTAGTCAAAGCGGCAGTGCACAAAATCGTTTAAAATGAAAAGAAAAACTTTATAAAATAGAAAGTAAATATAACTACTGGTGTGAGTAGAATTGTACAAGAAAACAAAAAAAATAAATAAATGAATGAGATTAAACATATAACAATCTAAGGCTAATCTCACTCATTTATTTATTTTCTTGTTTTCTTGTACAATTCTACTCACACCAGTAGTTATATTTACTTTCTACTTTATAAAGTTTTTCTTTTCATTTTAAATGATTTTGACTGCAGCACTCGTGCTTACTTTATTCACATAATGAAGGGTCGTGTGTTTTTACGACCCGAAACAATTGCTGCGAGTTTATTGCATTTTATGGTGTTTATTCAAAGTTTGTAAGTAATTTTTTTTTACAACGCCAGTTTTGTGGTGCTTTTTTATTAAATGAAAAGTTGCTATACATATTGATCGAGTAAATCTCTTCTTTTTTTAAATTCCTACTATTAGTTCACACTCTCCCTATACATAGTATCTTGTACAAATCTTGTAATCGATTTTTAACTAACTTCCCGACTAGCTAGAAATTTGAAACTTTCAGGATTGCTCATAACACGGTGACAACACAATACTTCGAAATCCGATTTTCGAATTTTTGATTAGTTTTCTTATAATTAATTAAAATATGAAAATAATAACATGCTAATAGTGTTGAAATAGCCATTGAAATATTAGCTATAATTTAATTGTTGCCAGAAAAAATTTACGAGTTCATTTCCTTTCGACATAAAAATAAATACATTTAATTAAACGTGAACATTACAAAAAATTTTAAAGTTAAATGATGCATCTCAAAAAAATTGACGTCATATCACTTTAAAAAATTTATGCACATTGATAAGAGCTCTACCATTCGTCAGAAAATTTAACTATGCAAAAAGGTTTTTTTTTTTTTTTATCTTATAATTATTTTTATTTAATTTTGCACGCGCGCTTCTTATTTCCTAATTCAAAATTATTTAAAAAAAAAAAATTCGTTAGTGTTTGTAAGTAGGAATTGACTTTAAAAATTTTTCTTTTATATTGCTTGTTATTAATCAAATATATAACAATTTCAATCAATTAAAGTTTTGAAAATCAATTTTAGTTTTTATATTTCTGTGCTATTATTGAATTCTGATAATTTTTCATACAAAATGGTGTTTATTATCAGGGATGAAATAGTTCCGCTCTTTTTGTCGCCAGTACTATTTTACAAAAATCTCTAACTTATAAAATCCCAAAAATAAATGTAATCATAGCCTCCTAAACTAGATGCTTGTCGTGTGGCTCGGAAATTGGCAAAAGTTAAAGGGGTAAACAGCGCCACCTAGTACAAATGAAGCAAGTTTTTTATTCAACTGTCACCAATAATTTTAAGAAGTGATATATGATATATATAATGGACGTTTCTTCGATTATATTGGCCTTTTATGTATATCATATATCACTTTTAAAAAATTTTGGTGGCTGTTGAATAAAAAAGTCGTGCAGTATGTACCAGGTGGCGCTGTCTACCGTTTCAATTGTTGCTAAGTTTCCGAGCCACGCGACAGGCATCTAGTTTAGGAGGCTATGGTGTAATGATATGATAAAAATTTCTGTATAAAATTACTGGTGGCAGAAAAAGTGAAACTCTTTTATTCTTCCCTGCACTATGCAATTCTTATTATTTTTAAAGAAACAAATTTCGCACTGCAAACACTTGGTTAGAATTCAATTTATAAGAAAGTAACTAAAAGTCATACATAAAGCTAGTATAATGTGACCACCACAAGACTTTCTTCTATATATTACCTTATACAAATTTCTGCATTACAAATTATATATTAAATTATTATTTATTAAAATTGTTTTTTCATGATAAACACAGATGTTTTTTTTTTTTTTTTTTTTATCGCGGAGAAGTATAACAATAAAAGCTGAAAATAACTCAAATTTGTGCCGACATCAGAAGAAATATTTTTTTTTTTAATTATTAATATTATTTATATATTTATTTATGTATATATTTATTTTATTTATTTATTTATTTATTTATTTATTCTTTTTTACCCGTTAAAAAGGGGGAAAAATCGATAACTTTGTTTTAAATTATCACAGATCTATGGTGCAACCATTGATTTAGAAGCTATTGACGAATTATTTTAATAGATACCCATATGGAAAGTTTACACCTCCCCAGTTGAGGAGCGATGTCTTTACGTATACACGAGTTTTTTCCTATTTTACTAATACTATTATCAATAATTCATGTTAATATTACATAGCTGCAAAGTTTTTTAATTTATTCCATAATCTTTGTAGAGAATTTTTTTCAATATATAATTACGATCAAATATGAAGAAAATTACTCTAAAATGTTTACGGTGTGAAAAAGGGGCGGGACTAACAGCATTCCGGAATAAATTAAAAAATTGGCAGCTGTGATATTACAATCATTCGTTACAAATAACTCTCATTATGTACTATGAAATTTTGCCTTTAGTGCTCAATAAAAATTATGTATATATTAAAAAAAAAAAAAAATAAATAAATAAATGGTTTAATAGCGCCACCTGTTGAGCGATTGGTTCTAAAATGTAAAAAGCGTTATTTATATTAAAGTCCAACTAAATACCAAGTTTGGTTAAATTTCGTTCATTAGTTCGTGAGACATAGAGTCCACGAAACTTATTACACTAACGCAAACACACAGAAGAGAGAGAAAGACAGACATTTTCTAAAAATGGTGAAATAGCGTTCAGGACAACTCAAAACGTGTAAATCTATCAGAAACTGTAGATCGAGAATTTTAATGAATCCAATACTTTCTTCTTATAAATATATATAAGGAAGTAAAAATATTTAACCATATTTTGCATATCTATTCACCTTACAGTCTTTTTGTTTGTTGATTTAGAATAGAAATAATTAGCATAAGAATGGACACATGTGTGAGATAATGGATGCCATGTCTTCCCTGTTCATAGGATTTTTTACGATAATTTCGTCTATCACTCGATCTCTGATTTAAAAAGTGATTATTATGAATGTATTGATGAAATAAACCTTTCTAATTGAATCATAGCTGCCAATATTTACGCTATTCTTGGAATGTTTTACACAACTATTTTCAAATAGTTATTTTCACTTTATTTAATCAAAGTATAAAATATTTTTGTTCGGAAATTATGGCGATAAATATTTCAAGAAAAGCATTAAAACGCCAACCAACCAACCATAAAAACTTTCAGATTTGGGTGAAACTAATCCTTGACGCTTTTAGAAAATGAGTGCGTAAACAATCATTCATCATTTATTATGTGTAATAAAATGCATAAAACAATTGTTGTTAAGATAAAGAATAAATTCTTTTTAATAAAAAGCAAAATTAAATAAAATTAACAAATTTGCAAGAATTAACGCACTGAAAAATGTTTTTGCACTACGGATTATCATTAAAAGTTTGCTGTTTCATTACCTCCTCATGCTCGTTCATATCATCCACCTACCCAGAAAATGGCTGCATTTTATACTTTTGTCAATAGCGCCCTTAAAATTTGTTCGGATCACGATTCCCTCCATTCTGAAATCAAATATCTTAAATCAGAGGTTATTGATAGAGGTTACAGCCCTTCCATTATTGGTAAAACTCTTTTTAAATTACAAAATTCCCATATTTGTCGTACTTCTACGTCTAAGTCCTCTTCCAACATCAGTATTATTTTGCCCTTTTTTCCCTAAATCTAATTTTGCCATAGCTAAAGTTCATAAACAATATAACTTTAAAATAATTTTCTCACCCATAAATAAATTAGCCCTTTCTAGATTAAAAGACCCTATTAATACACATAACTCTTGGGGTATATATAGCATACTTGCCAACATGCTAATTAATATTCCGTAGTATTGTTAGCCACGCCCTCTTTTTCACACCGGTATCTTTTTAGAGTATTTTTCTTCTTATTTAATCGCAGTTGCATTTGGAGAATATTACTATAAAAATTTATTGGTGTGAGAAAAAGGGCGGGACTAACAACACTACGGAATATTAATTAGGATGTTGGCAAGTATGATATAGTATTTCTTGTCAATGTGGACAATCATATATTGTTCAAACAAAATGTAAACTCAAGTTCCGCCTTAAAGAACACATGAGTTATATTCAGAAACAAGAAACTAAAATATTGACCATTGCTAAGCATTGTTGGGTTGGTTGGTTTGTTGGATTTTACCTCGCACTAATGCTGCGCAGACGAGCAATTGGCGACGGTCTGGGACACACCCCTAGAGGTGGTCCGGAGACATGCCATCACAATTTTGGTCCTCCACGGAAGGGATGGCTCTCCCGCTTCGGTAACCCCCAGAGGTATAATTTTTTATGGGAACATGGTGGACTTTGCGGCCACGACAGATTTTACGTGCACCAGGCACCATTAGTGTACACGACAGTCTTTGGCCGGCTCGAGTACCGAACCTGCAATCTTCCAATTACGAGGCCGCCGCTCTACCGACTGGGCTACCGCGGCCCTAAGCATTGTTGGGAAAATATTCAACTTTAATTCAGCTAAAATAATCTGTCAGCCTAAACACTTACATGAACTCGATTTTTTAGAAGCTTTCCACATTTATAAAAATCCTAACAATATCATTAATTGCAATTTTGTTGTACCCCCTCTCTCGGATTGTTTGAAAAATTACATAAAATCCACATATTCTTAATTCTTATATAGATTTCGCATACCAAATTCCTATTGGCTTACAGTTCCAATTTTCTGAATTCCTGTTGGTTGCTACTCTGACTACATAATCCGCTTCTCTAACTATATTGTTGTGTACTTGGGGGTTCGTGAGTTGTCCTAGAATGAAAGGCCAAACTTACAAAAATTCAGTAATTTATTCACAGAAAGTTACAGAAAAATGCAGGTCTATAAACCAAGTATCAGCTTCAATTCAACCAGTAAGCACAGCTTAAACAACAGCTGTCAATAGCAAATCCACAGTACAAACTGTATAGCAATAACTCTTAAAGCAAGTCTCTTTCAAAGAGGCTCAAAACAATGCAAGCATTAGCGAAGCTGGCTGAGAACTGAACTGACTGACTTGCCTTGGCGGGAAAACGTTCCTTATATACCCCTGTAGAAAAATGTGAAAGGTTCCAGAAATTTCCGTATCTCATCAGCTAATGAGATTAGAGCTTTCCATATTTGGTATATCCCTTATAAGGATTTTCTCGCCAAGGTCGACAAAAAAAATCGCCAAGGTGGAAAAAAGTCGCCAAATTTAGCACCAAATCCATTACCTGCCTTATTGGGGCTTTTTAATGCGTTTTTAAGGGAAAATAAGGCTATTTCAACGCTAAAACGACTAGAAATGCACAAAATTAGCACTTTATCAACTTACTAAGCCTCTTTGAAAGAATTTATACAAAAATAAACACAATTATTTACAATTTTGTAACACTATATATGAGCAATAATCCACTTCGTCATTCTGCACTGATGACGGTACGCTACCGAAACTGCAGCCTGCACTTAACAATTTTTTGCATTGTCATTTTTAACGTTGCATAAATATTGATATTTCTGTCCTGCGCCAAGTCCAGTTACTTATATTATAAGACACTTGATTTACACGTGCAGATCTAGTTAAAAAGGAATATTAAATAAGTAATAGAATGTAAGCTTAGGAATTTGATATTACACCCTTTTTAGACACAACTTTAATCCATTCTCTTTCTTTGAGCTTTTGTACTTTTTAAATGTCTTTTGTGTAGAATAATTTTACAGCAAAAATAACTCAATCTAACACATGTAGACAATAACTTATGTATAACCACGGCCAGACCGAGTGCACTCACGCTCGCGTGCTTAACAGCCTATCCAATTTTACAGATTTTAGAGAAACACTTTCCTCAGTTGAAGAACTAGAGATGGCGCCACACACCCTCCTCAAATTTGTACAGTGCGGTGTGATACGAAAGCTAGTTAAGCGTATTAAATAAAATACAATAACCTCTATTAAAATATGCTTAGTATTATATTGTTAAAAAAAAAAAAAAAAAAAAAAAAATCAATTTAAAAGTGGCATTATGTAGTAAGAAATAAGCGCAAAATATTTTTATTTACAAAAAAATAACCCCACGGTAACAACGGATAGTTAGAAAATTAAACATTTTAAATAATATTGAACAAGCAGAATTTTATTTTAATTTGGTGGTTAAATATGAATTAATACTTAAAACAAGTTTTAGCCAGTGTTATTATGGCTTATAAACTAAACATTGTTCTTCAATTAATACACCTACTTACCTTTTTCATTTATAAAATAATACGTAAAATATTCGCAAATAAATATGTACATATCTATTCAGATTGAATGAAATTAGGGATGCAGAATTCTTGGTAATAATCTTTTGGAGAATTTTCTCATTAAGAACATTCAAGAATAATGTCCTAGACATTATTTATAGTAATATCATTTTAATACCTCAAAAGAATAAATAAATAAATAAAAGAAAATAAATGAATGAATAATAATAAAAGGAAATAAAGAATAAATATATAAATTAATAATAAATTGGATCAAATTATTATTATTATTATATTTAATATTGTATTTCATTAGATTTTTCTGCTAGATATAGAAGATATCCACAAAAAGATAACTATACTTACTAATGCATTCCTTGAAACTAAAAAAAAAAAAAATCTCCCATTATCTTCAGTTATTAGCTGGATTTTTTGAAATAAAAATTGAAATATCAGGAAAAATAAAACATATGACATTAAAACCAATTTATTATGTAGCTAATATTTTTATAAACTAAATTTAAAAATATCAATTCTCATTTTATTTATTTTTTTTTTTAATTAGTACATAATCATTTTATAAGTGTAATAGGTTAAAAAAATTAATATATATGTATATATATATATAAGTTTATAAAAAGAAATCTAAAAAAAGAAAAGAAAAAATATTACTATATACAGACATTTACAAAACACAAAAATTAATAATCATACTGATGTTTACATGAGGTCAAAATGGATGGAAAGAACAACTGATTAAAGTATTTTTAAAAATTTTCTATTTAAAGGCTTGTAATACAGCCTTAAGCTTGTTTTGTCAGTAACAGTTTTTGCTACATTTTTTCAAAAATAGAGGAAAAAATTTTACACATATAAGTTTGCATATACAGGGTGACAAGAAATAACTTGGACGAAGTTTCAAACGAAATACCTGCAACTACCGCTAAAGTTATAAATTTATTTCATTAAGTATTGATCCTAGAAAGCAACTAAACAGGTGTAAGTTAGTTAGTTGTGATAACCATTATGGTTAACAAACAATCTGCCATACTTGAATTACATAAGCAAGGAAAAAAACAATGTGAATATGTTCAACTATTGAAAGTGCCTAAGCAGACGGTTTCATACACAATCAAAAGGTTTAAAGAACTCGGACATGATGGTGACAGACCAGGTAGAGGAAGAAAGCGAACAGTTAACACATCAAGAAACCGGAAAGTTATCAAAAACCGAGTTCAACGAAATTCTAGGATTTCAATGAGAAAGGTTGCTAGAGAGATGAAGATCAACAGAGAAACCGCACTTCTGATGACAAGAGCCCTTACAAAATGAAAGAGGCTCAAAAGCTTATAGCAGAGAACAAACGCACAAGACTTCAAAGGTGTAAAGAACTCTTAAAGCGGGCCGCAGATGATCGATGACAAACACTTGTTTTCACAGATGAGAAACTGTTCTCGATTCAACAAGCTCACAATAGCCATAATGATAGAGTTTAGTCCGCAGAAGCACCTAGACCTTCTTGCATTGTTGAACGGCCTCAACGACCAAAATCTGTAATGATTTGGGGTGGGATATATGCTAGTGGAAAAACACCACTTGTTTTTGTTGATCAAGGGATAAAAATTAATCAACAAACATATCGCAAACTCATTTTGGAAGATGTTGTCTTACCTTGGTCGCAAAAGTTCTTTTGAAACAAAAGATGGACCTTCCAACAGGATTCCGCACCTGCACACAGAGCTAAACGCACTCAAGATTGGTGCAAGACAAATTTTCCTGACTTCATTGGAGCTCAAGAATGGCCACCGTATTCCCCAGATTTGAACCCAATGGATTATTCTGTTTGTTCATCTTGAAGACAAGGGTATGTGCTAAACCTCATAAAACTTTGGCATCCCTAAAGAAATCCTTATGTAAGTAATGGATAAAATATCAGTAAGTGAGTTGCGACCCATAGCCGAAAATTTTGTGACGTGTTTATAGCTCTGTATTAAGTCTAAAGGTAGCCACTTTGAAAATTTGTAAATATATGAGACAAAATATTGTATTCGTATTTATTTTGAAGTTTGGTCGTAATATTTTCATTAGCATTAAAGTTATAATGTATCATGTGAGTCCAAGTTATTTCTTGTCACCCTGTATTTTCAGAATGTTGCTTGTCAGAACATTGAATCAGTGGGCTTTTCAAAAGATTAGGGAATATATAATCATACAACGTCTGCATAATATTGTTTTCTGGTAATAGAGGCAGAGCTGCCTCAACAAACTGTTGTAACATAAAAATTATTGTTATAAATGACACTTTTGGGTAGCATAGTTCCCCTCTGTCTTGAGTAGCTATTAAGCCAAAGGTTGGTGCTGGGCATTTATTAGGACTGAGGGCCTATTAGTCTCAATCTAGGATTTTTGCGTTGTCGTTTTCGATAGTTGGACATTTGTCGAAATCATTTTTCGATAGTTGGACATTTATCAAAATCTAAAATTTATCGAAAATATAATTGAATAATTTGAAAGCGATGTTATAATTGGGAAGAAAAAAAAACTAATAGTCCTCCGTCCTAAACTAAATTCTGCTTTTGCCAGAATTACATCAAAATTTTTTTTTTTTTAATTATTATTATTGAAAGAAAAAGAAAAGAAAATTAATAATAATCAGTATCGTTACAAGCGATATCGAAAAAGTTTTTTTTTTTAATCATTTTGAATTAGGAAATGTGCGCGTGAAATTATATGAAATAAAAATAAGTAAAAAAATGAATTTAATGATTTAATGTTTTTATACAGATTGTGTCATTATTAATTGCTATTTGATTCAAACAAACTAAACACTCCACCCTTTCTTTTATTACTCTTACTAAATATCCTGCAATAAATGCAATGCTTGAAAATTTTATGCTTGTTGGTGGAGTAATTTTCAGTTTGAATTTTATGTAATAAATCTGTTACGTTTGAAGGAAGAGGACATGATACTAATGCATTTTAATTTTTACTGTCAAAATATACGAAAATATAATTGAATAATTTGAAAGCGATGTTATAATTGGGAAGAAAAAAAAACTAATAGTCCTCCGTCCTAAACTAAATTCTGCTTTTGCCAGAATTACATCAATTTTTTTTTTTTTTAATTATTATTATTGAAAGAAAAAGAAAAGAAAATTAATAATAATCAGTATCGTTACAAGCGATATCGAAAAAGTTTTTTTTTTTAATCATTTTGAATTAGGAAATGTGCGCGTGAAATTATATGAAATAAAAATAAGTAAAAAAATGAATTTAATGATTTAATGTTTTTATACAGATTGTGTCATTATTAATTGCTATTTGATTCAAACAAACTAAACACTCCACCCTTTCTTTTATTACTCTTACTAAATATCCTGCAATAAATGCAATGCTTGAAAATTTTATGCTTGTTGGTGGAGTAATTTTCAGTTTGAATTTTATGTAATAAATCTGTTACGTTTGAAGGAAGAGGACATGATACTAATGCATTTTAATTTTTACTGTCACATACCTTTAATTTTGAAACACAACCTGTATTTGAAATGATGCAATCTCCCTTTCCAACATTTGAATATTTTGATGTTATCAAATATCCAGTTTTCAAACCTTTTCTAAGCTGAAAAGAGTTGATCGAACATCTAAAACATCATTGCCTCCATTCATTTGCCTTAAGGGCCCTCTTCACTCACCGCCGCCGGAAGCCGAAGCTAATGTTATTGTATGGGAAATTTTTCTTTACAAATAACTTATTAAATAATACATATTTTTAAATTCTGTTTTCACATGCTGAAAATTCCCAGCTGTTAAATTGACGGACCTTTTTTAAAAAAATATTTTTTAATTTTTTATATTTTATTTTGAAGCTGCAAAAGACGAATTTTCAATATGTGAATTTTTTTCATTTTGCAATTTCAAAATAAAATATTAAAAAAAAAAAAAAAAAATACTTTTTCAAAAAAGGTCCGTCAATTTAAGAGTTGGGAATTTTATGAATGTGAAAACAGAATTTAAAAATATGTATTAGTTAATAAGTTATTTGTAATGAAAATTTCCCCATAGAGTAACATATGCTCGGGCTTCCGGCGACGGTAAGTGAAGAGGGCCGTTAAAGCACTGAACAGGGATTCAATAAGGTCGCTATTGAATGCTCTGGTAAGAACATAATGATAGTCATTAGATAATAAGCATTTAACACAACCAACTGTGGCTTTTGTTGTCAAAACTATAGCTTCGTGTGTCTCCTTACTCAGAAATTTTAATTGGGGGATATTATTGGCACATAACTGTTTGATGTTTTCGAGATAAGGAAGAAATTCATATTCCATCCAATTTAGCCGTTCATCATCACATGAAAAAAAAAAAACTTTCTCCTCACACCTTGCTAAATTATGACGGGTCGTGTCATGTGCAGAAAACCACTTATACATATAGAAGAAAGAAATTCTATAGTTGCCCCTGAATTTACAAAATCCGATCGATGTAAATTTGAATTTTTGAGGAATTTTAAGGCAGCTGTAACAGGAGGGGAAAAAATTAGAACAGCACGTCTAACATTCATCTTCTCAAAATTTGTGGGCTCAATATGCTTATGGGTTAAATTTCTAATTGGTTTGATGTTTTCATTTTTCTGGAGATTATATAACATTTTTACATATCTTCCACTGATCAGTTCTTCACCATCAGACGTATCATTTTGTAGAAATAAAATATCTAATATTCTTTATAATATGGTTTGCATCAAAGTTGAGAAATAACTTCCTTCCATCATTAAATGGGTGTGCAATACTATGCGTCAGTTTTCCTTTGTCTAATTTTCTATACATTGCAGCATTTATTTTGGGGTTATCTGTTACAACTCGTACCACAATAAAACCACATTCTTCAACTTTTTTTAAGACGTCAAGCAATAAAGTATAGAGCTGTTCAGCTGTTAACTGTTTTACAAAAAAAATATGCACATGGAATACGATAGTTCGATGATAATCCATGTTACATGAAGCATAGTAAATGATTTGCCAATAATTTATCAACAGCAATATCCTTTTCACTTTCTGAAAGGTTTGTTTTTTGTCCCGAAAAATGAGTCTACTTTTTTATCATAAATATATTGTTGTCGTATTGACATTTCATCAATAATAATAGAAGCATATTTTTGATATTCATTGAGTTTCGACGATTCTTCCTCAAGTCTGCTTTTTATTAAAGGTGTAACACCAATTTTACCTGTAACAGGACCAATATACCTAGATAGTGTCGATTTCGATGGTAAAGAACATAATCCATTTTCTCTTACTATATTGTAGCCTTTAGGCGATACAGTATTCCACACTACACAGTTCCGAATCATTTTCTCACTCCATCTCGGAACTTTTTTCTCAAACTTACTAATTTGTTCTAGTATGAAAGTGGCTTTCAAGTGATCACTATCTGATAAAGCAATTAGTTTTTCAACGGTGCTATGGTAGGGATTTCCCGTATAATATCGTACTTTATTTTCAGTCTGCTGAATTTCGTTTTTCAGCTCAGCTATCGGACGCTTTCTTTTGCAGAGTGTTGATTGCAATAACCTTGTAGCTTTTACTTTATTCCTTAAAGTTTCTAGTAGTTTGTTATGTTCACTGGAATCATTCTGATTGTGCTTAATAGGAGAAAATGCATGTACAACAGGGCTACTACCATTAGTATGCTGTGAGGTCAGATTGTTTACGAAGAACATTAACAGTTCAACATCTGAATTTTGAATGGCAGAAATTTCATTTGCATCATTTTCTGATATATTTTCGTTTTTCATTCGTTTACATTTTATTTCTTCTTCTTTCTTTTCAACTGGGAATTATTTCTGATTATGGCTCTACGATTCGTAACAATTTTTGGTCTTTTATATTGTGGATAAATTGGAAAGACTATTGGACAAGCATCTTTCTTTAAATATTTGCGTTTTTTACCAAGGACATAATCTTCTTGTTTAAAATGTTTACTACAAGCAATTAATTTGTCCTTTACAATAAAGTCCCTTGATATGTTTTTTATCCATTTTTCTCGTAAGTTTATATACTGGGAAATTCAAAAAGAAATTTTATCTTCACCCTGTTGTCTACTAGAAGATTTACAATATGGTACACAACAGTAAACCATAACGATAAAAAAAAAAAAAGGATTAAAAATAAATAAATTCATTTTAAAATTTTAACAGAAAAATAATTTATGCAAAAACAATAACTAACTCTACAATAAACTATAACGACAAAAAACAGATATAAATAAATAAACGTATTTTAAGGATTTAACAGAAAAAATAACCGGTGTAGAAAAAACAATAACTAATTATGTTTCGGCATTCTCCGAAAAGCGCTAAAAAGTGCTGTTTTTTAAATAAACTGTATCAAAAATAAAATAAACAAACATTCTTATTTCGATCATCTGCTTAGTAAATTCGCGGGATTTGAGGAGGTACAGTAGCGCCCCCGTTCGGCAAACATCTGCCACAACTGTTTCTTTAAAATGTATTGGTATTTTAAGAATTGGTTAGGCCGCTAGACGATGCAGTCTGGCCGTGGTATAACTATACCCAAATATGGGGATTGAAATCGGGAAATAATTTCCCTTAATTTTTAATAATATTTTACAAAAAATCCAATGGATGATTAACATAGGAAATCTTTTGCTTGGCCCCACGGACGGCCAGTGACGTCATCACTTCGTTTGCGTATTATTTATAAGTCAATAAGTGTAAGTAATATAATTTATCATAGTGGAGAAAAAATACTAAGCATGAAATAACTCTTTTTTTTTTTTTTTTTTTTTTTTTTTTTTATTAACATGGCTTACCGTCTGTCGCGAATTGGAAGATTTGCAGCTTGCAAATTTTAAAATGCCAATGTAAAATGGCCTGAAAAACATCCTATTTTAATTAATTAGAAAAAAAAATCTATTGAAAAAGGTTTTTATCCAACATACTTTATAACACTTCCGATTAAATTCAGCGTTCAATTTAAAAAAAATAATAATCGCTTTGTAGTTCGCCTATTTATTTAAGAGTTACAGTACCACAGACAAAGTCTTAAGAATTATACAAACCTCCTTTTCTCTGCCATATATCAGTAAGAGAAATGAGAGAAAAAGAAAAAAATGTTGTAATAACTGTTATAACTATCCTCAATATTTAAGCGTATAATTAAGAAAATAAAAGCGCATTGTAATTCGCTTATTTGTTTGAGAGCTATAGCGCCACAGACAGATATACAAAGGTTTCAGACTTATACAACCCTCTCTTTCTCTACCATATATAAGATAGAGCAATATGTGTGTGTGTGTGTATATATATATATATATATATATATATATATATGTATATATACTGCAATGAAATTAATTCTATTTATTTGTACAAAAATAATTTCACTGTAAATATATATATATCGTATATATATATATCATGGGATTTGACCGACCGTATAATTTTACGGAAAATTACCATTTTGCTAGCTAAACGGTCATAGCCGATAAATTGAAGTCATGAAAAAATAATTTTGGAATACTGGCATTTTTTACGGACAAAAGTCGCTAATTTACATAAATTACTCAAATCGGCCATAAAACTGTATATTTACGGTAAAATTCCTTCAAATGTAAATTGTTAGTTTTTCAGTGACGTCATAAGAATCACATCACATTTTAAACTGAAAATATAATTGTATTTTTATTGACTGAGAGGTTTTATTTATACATTCATACAACTACCTTTTTTTTTTTTTTTTTTTTTTTTTTTAAGGGTTAGTTGTATGTTTGTCACTACGTACAAACTTACAAACCCCGCGACCAAAAGATATGTACAAAGGGTTTTTTCTTTGATTTTTGATAAAATAACATTATCTAAATTGTGCTTATCATTTATTATTATCATAAAATAACACTATTCCCGGACTAATTTTTGTTTTAAGACTAATTTAGAAAATTTTTAAGACTAAAAGTTTTCTAATTTAAGACTACATACCGCAACAAACAGATAGGAACAAAGGTTTTTTTTTTTTTTTTTTTTTAATATGATTATTTCGAATATGATTCAAATATTTAATATGCTTTTGATATGATAATATTTTGTTATGATAATAAATGATCGGCACAATTTAGATAATGTTATTTTATGAAAAATTTAAAAAAGCCCTTTGTTCCTATCCTTTTGTCGCGGAGAGTAGTCTTAAATTATAAAAATTTTAGTCTTAAAACTTTTCTAAATTAGTCTTAAAACAAAAATTAGTCCAGGAATAGTGTTATTTTATGATAATAATAAATGCTAAGCACAATTATTATTTGATGGAAAAAAAAAAAAAAAAAAAAAAAAAAAAACCTTTATACCTATATTTTTGTCGCGGGGTGTACATCCTTTTTATTATTATTATTTATTTATTTTATTTATTTATTTATTTATTTTGCGTGTGTGTGTGTGTGTGTGTGTGTGCTTTGCTTGCAATCTCTGTTGTCAGCGGGTTTTGCCCGCAATTTTGCTTGAACTTTTCTAACTTAATTTAAAATTTTTCTTTTACAGATTTCTCTCACATTGAGATCATTGAATCACCAAAGCTGCAGTATTATAAAAGAAAATCGAAAAATAATGAAACTCATACTAAGCCAAGCAATAAACTCTTACTTCATATGTCATCATTAGGTAAAGATATCACATTAAAATTAAAACAAAATCCATCATTCACAACAACATTATCATCTGATATTGTCAATAATTTATCTTGCTTTTACCATGGCCAGTCTTTATCGCATGAAGACAGTATAGCAGCTATCTCAATTTGTGATGGTGTGGTAAGTGATTTTTTTATAATTTAAACAAATTTAATATAATGAATACTTTTAAAATTAAACTTTTAATACAGTAGAATATTTTATTTAGAGTGTAAGGCTGAATTTTTTCTATGTGGAGAGCTAATCGAACTCAGGCGTTCCCCATACTATGCGATGCGGTTGCTCTACCACCAGTGATGCCAGATGGTCAAAAATTATTTCCCCACACAGGTCTTCAATTTTTTTTTTCCCGAGAAAATCCCCAACTTTATTTTTACTAAAAAGGAATTTTTTTTTTTTTTTTTTTTTTTTTTTTTTCAAAAGAAAAAAAAAAATCAAGCAGATTTAAGTTCAGATTTTTCCCCAAATGAAGGAATTTTTTTAAAAAAATCCCCAAATAACAATAAAGCGATTGAAAGATTCTAGTCGTAGGGACAAATCATTACGTTGCCAACATTGACAGAAAGTTGAAGAACTCCCCAGATTTGTCCCCAAAAATTTTAGAATTCCCCCAAAAAGTCCACACAAACATTTGGTCCCCAAAATTGTCCCCAGAAGCCTCAAAAATCCCCAAAATGGGGACAAAATCCCCAATCTGGCATCACTGTCTACCACTGTGGGTCACTACTCACCTATTAATGTAAGAAATGCTGAGTTG
Organism: Salticus scenicus; assembly: GCA_963930645.1. Lineage (NCBI taxonomy): Eukaryota > Metazoa > Arthropoda > Arachnida > Araneae > Salticidae > Salticus > Salticus scenicus. The sequence goes on from OZ005660.1 coordinate 140,408,059, forward strand.
GTAATCAGACAGGTTGGCGGTAAAGCATCTCTCGGTAAGCGCAGTACCCACGATCGATTCCTGGCTCTGACATTTTTCGTACAGTTGGTATAAAAAATTCAGCTTTACACTCCATCGTTAAGGAAGGTATTGATGGTTGATTAACGACATATTATACGCAGAATATATATATATATATATATATATATATATATATATATATATATATATATATATATATATATATATGTATATGTATATATATTAATAAAATGCATTTTTAGTTGTGTGTTGTACTTGCTAATTTTTGCGTATTTAATTTAGTTGCATAGATTAGTAAATACTTTAATTTGGCAAATGTGAAGTTTCATTATAATGATCGAAATCGTGAGTTAATTTTTCATTAATTACCAACATTGGCATAGGTGATGAACCAGGTAAAGAAACAGCAAATTATTACATATTTAAATATAAATTAAAGAAGTGGTTACAATACACATTTAAACTTTAAAACTTCTTCAAACACCATAAAATAAATGCTTTCACTGCCGGTTTCGATAAAAGTTGTGTTTCTTCTTCCAGGGATGGAACACTGGCGCAGAATTCATACCACTATGAAAGTAAGAAAATTTTCTACCTCTTAAATCAACGATATTATAGGTATGGAAATTTCTTAAACAGATTCCGGTATGAATTCTGCGCCCGTGTTCCATCCCTGTTCTTCAAGTAAAAAAATAAAAATAAAAAGGGAAATAAAAATAAAACAAAAAATACGTGCTACTAATTAGAAGGCAAAAGAAAGTCTTACTTTTGCCTCCCAAAAAGAGCAAAGCTAAACTACCCTTCACTCGCAAATGACTCGACTCGGTCTTTACTTGCAAGTGTTGTATAGGAATAACAAAGGAAAAAAAATAAAGTTCTGAACAGTAAAAACGCTTTAAAACCTGTCGTGAAAAGATGTTCTCTAAATCTGACTTTTACTTGTAATAAAAAAATTTTTAAATGCTTTTTAACATTAAACCAACTGTTTAAAAAGAAATTATTCATTAAACCCGACTTCCCGTTAAATCACACCTCGCATTAAAAGAACTTTATTGTAAATTAAACTTAAAATAATGCCACATAAATAAAATAAATTTATAAATTTGCTTTTATTCCAAAATGCACTAAAAAGTCATATTCAGAACAAATGAATAAAAAAGTAATCGCAACACTTTAAAAAAATAAATAAATAAATATAAGATTATACGGGAAAGCCCAGCGGCAAAGATTCCAGGCAAAACCCGTAAACAAACAAACAAACAAACAAAAGTTTAGACTGTAAATTAAGTATAATAACCTTAAATTATGTTACATGTCCGTAAAATATATATATATATATATATATATATGCCTGTTAAAAACTTTTTATTTTTTTACGGGCTTTGTCTGTAATCTCTGCTGCCAGGCTTTCCCAGTAATCTTACGGAATTTTTTTTAACAGTGAAAATATCACACAGACAGATAGAATTTTCCACTGTAATCTTCACCTTGTGAAATAGATTCATAAAGGTATTGATGTACGGTATAGTGATCGATTAGGGTACTTGTGTGGAAAATTTTATCAAAACCTGTTCGGCAGAAGGGGTTAAAAAATAATCTCAAGTTCTGACACAGGCAGACAGACTTTTTCCCTGAGACCTGCCTTTGATGAGATAGGACTACAAAAATATTTATACATTGTATATTGTTATCGACGGTGGATTCCTATCTAAAATTCCAGAAAAATCGTTTCAGCAGACGTGTATTTAAAATGAATCGCAAAATTTGACAAAGACACAGATATATATTTTTTTTCATAGAGCCTGCCCCTGTTGAGATAGATCCCAGATTATGTTGCCATAGACTCAAGGACTCATGTCTAAAATTTGTATAAAGTCGGTTCAGCAGAAGTACATTAAAATAAATCGCAAAATTTGATACAGACAATCTTTCAACCCTTGAATATGCCCTGGTGAAATAGATTCTTGAAAATGCTTTCATATTATATTGTCATCGACTATAAACTCATTTGCTAACTTTGAACGATATCGGTTGGATGGAATTGGGTTGAAAATAGATTGCAAGATTTGACTCAAGCAGGCAGATAGACAGAACAACCAAATAAAATAGAAGCCTGTAAAAATAAATTAATTTTGTTCTCGCTTAAAATGTTCTAGAGAGCACTTTTGTATTTAGAATGTCCAGAATTAATTCTTTTATGAATTAAATAAACATGTTAAAAATAAAAATTAAGAATTTCCAACATGACTACCTAAAATTAAGTCAGAAACGACGTGACATAATTATGAACAAAATACAAAACAAAAGCCATAGAAAACATATGCTAGACGCTAGACCATCATTCACAACTCTAAAATTAACAGCTATTTTAATAATGCAATTTTTCTTTTCTTTTGTCGTAACATGTGTTCGTATTATTAATGTTGTCAGTTTACGTATGTGTAAATAAAAATTCCTGAAATAATCTTTTTATTAGACTGCAAAGGCAATTAGACTTTCAATCTGCCAAAAATGGACCATCACTTTTTCGGCTTTATCTTAGCTATCTTTTCGTATTTATGTTTTTTATAATAAATATGCAATACATGACTTTTTTTTTTTTTTTTTTTTCATTTCTGTTTTCTCTCAATTTATAAATTACACGGGTCGACATATAAAATTTTGATTTTATAATTTTGGCTGATCTTTATGTTTTTTGGTGAGCTGAAACCGAAAATGAAGCCAGTTTTTCTCTATCACGTACAGATTTTTGTCAATACAGGGTGCCTGCCTATACAATTTCTTCTATTACTCTTCCACCAATATCATTATATAGTAAGTTTTATACTATGTTTCCATGATTAATTAATAACAGATGCCTATTGTTGTAATTGTGAAGCACTAGTGCGACTTAAAACCATATCAACCAACCAACCGATTGTTATGATGGTATATGTAAGAAATTGTGTCGGTAAACACCCTGTATTGACAAAAATGTATACGTGATAGTGAAAAATGGGCTGCATTTTCGGTTTCAACATATCAAAAAACAAAGATCAGCTGAAATCATCAAATCAAATTTTGTAGACTTCATTTTTGTCGGTCTGTGTTATTTCTCTGTACTCATAATTTATAAATTATAAAGTTTACTTGATTTAATATACTGTAATTAAATATTTGTGACGAACAATGCATGAAATACACCATTACACTTTAAAAATGAAATGGTCTTCAATATTCAGGATTAGTAGTGTTGGAATGGCAGTAGAAGGATGTGACATGTGACCCATGCGTCAAAATCACAGCTGTGACAAAAAACGGTATCGAAATAAGTTTAGCAATTATAAATCTGATTTCGCGCAAATTTAGAGTAAAATGGTTCTTTTTAGTTACTGCTGTTTTAAATGTAAACGAAGAAAGAAAAATTCTGCAATGTGCATAGCTTATAAAACATTTTCCAACCTATTACTTACGTTGTTAAAAATTAAATGCTCAAAAATGTGTAAATTGACATACTCATTCGTAAATGAGAAATTTCGTTTCAAAAAGAAAAACATGCCTGTCTCATTTATAAAATATCGCATATTTTAAAATTAATATCTGTTCACTTCGTAATTTATTATAAATGAACTAAAATAGGTTATTTAATAGAATTTAAATAATAATATAAGTTCTTTAATAGAATCTATGGTTTGGATATTGGGATTCATGATGGTGGTGACAATTTTTTGAGCATGTTAATCAGTGTTGCCAAATCTGGCGGATTTTTTATTCAATGGACTCTTCCCAGTTTCGTCTGTTCAATCATGTGATAGAGGAAAACGAATAATCGAATTCTGAGAATCGAATTCAATTAAATATTGTTCTTAAGAACAAAGATGTTAATATTTAATATAAAATAAAATAAAAGTAATAGTGTGCGTTTGTAAACAGTAGAATAGTTGTATTTGTAAATTTAATAATTTTTTAAAAACACTTTCTGTGTTTATTTATTTTCAACTGTAAGAATCGATTTTTGTATGTTCTTGTGTAACTGTTACATTAACTGATCTAGCAATAAATAATAGCTTGTTCTTGTGGAATGTTTATGAATTATAATTTGAAATTTTAAAATGTTTTCATTAAATTTAATTGCATAAAGGAGTTACAACAAATTAATTAACTTAGTTACTGGCTTAAGGGATTTACGCAGTACGATATTGCACTGTCACTGATTTAAGTACCAAAAATCAGAGTATTTAACATGTTCTTCATGAACATCAATAACAAATATAAACTAAATGATGATTGTAAATGTATACATCAAACAAAAGATGATGAATAATGATATAAAATGGATTAAAAATGATGATGTATAAAAAAAAATAACACAGATTAAATACGATTGATCAAAAGTAAGAATAGAAAATATGTTATTTCAGCAATCGCTATAGATAAACAAGACTTCGTCTGCTATTTGTTTTTCCTCTATCATGTGACCTCTGACGTCAGGTGGGAAGATCCCATTGATTATTGAATAAAAAAACCTACAGATCTGACAACACTGATGTTAATATACTCAGTGATAAGTACATGGTGTATTTTCAAATTTGAGTATATTTGCTTCAGAACTATTTTAAGTACGTGACATATTCAAATTTGACACAATTTTACTCATTTTTGAGTATTTTTGCTCCTTTATTATTATTTTTTTTCAGTGCAGCCATTATATGATTAAATCTTCAGCTGTTTTACTTCCACAATGATCCTTATGTATAAGGATCATTGCAGAAACTGTAATTCAAGAAATTTACACATATATACATGTTGAGTCCATTATGCATCTGAATACACTTTTGGGTCCTATAAATTAATCATTAACGCTAATCATAAAATGCTCTAAAGAAAATCCATGCAATTGTGCATCAGGCTAATATATATGTTAATTTCGTTAGTTTTGTATAGTATTAAAATACCGAAATATGGTTTATAGGAATATCTTCCAAAAATCTTAGTGTCCGGAATATTTTGTAAATCCTTGTATAGAAAAAAGCAATGCATTTCATACTGTATTTTAATAGCATTACATTCTATACTAAACAACAAATACTACTTTCGGGGCAATCCATAGTCTTTTACGGAAGTGAGTTGGTTGGTTGGTTGGGTTTTACGTCGCACTAGTGCTGCGCAGATGGGCAATTGGCGACGGTCTGGGACACACCCCTAGAGGGTGTCCGGAGACATGCCATCACAATTTTGATCCTCCACGGAAGGGATTTTACGGAAGTGAGAGCGTGGGCAGTCAGACAAATGAACCGAATTTCTATACACATTTTCAAACTTTTTTAGAAATGATAAAAAAAAAAAAGTTTGGAACATGACATTTTGAACATATATATATATATGTATGTGTGTATTTTTTAAATTTCTTTATTTAAACTAATATTTTATTTTACTGCTCTAGCGTGGTTATATCCAAACTCCAAATGCCACGTATACAATTCATCCTTTGCCAAAGCAAGTCATCCAAAGGTTAAAAAAGAACAAGTACAAAAAGCCCCATGTTATCGTCCGAAGAGAAATATCACCAGACACATTTTGCCCTCATGGTGAGTATATTTTAATAAATATGAACAGATTTATTCTAAAATTAGTTGGCCTGCGCCCGCCTAGCAAACGCTTTTTTACACATAATCAGAACTGTCACCCTAATCCGAAGGATTGTTAGTACTGCCCATGTTTCCACACCACTTAACTTTTAGAGTAATTCCTTTTAAATATATTTACGATGAATTTAGAAGGAAAATATTCTGAAAAAGACAAGTGTGGAAAAAGGGGCGGTACTAACAATCCTCCAGATTATGTTGGCAGCTCTGCATAATGCATATTTGCCAACATCCTAGTTATGAATCGAAAGATTGTTAATACACGTCCCCTTTTTTCCACACCACTTTATTTTTAGTGTAATTAACTGTAAATGTAGTTATGATAAAATAAATATAAAATTACTCTAAAAGAAAAAGACTGGTGTGAAAAAAAGGCAAGTACTAAAAATCTTCCGTTAAATAATGAGAGGGTTGGCAGGTATATGCATAATGTATTTCCAAATGTATTTCTCCTTGCCAGCTCGTATTACTAATGATTGATTTACATACATGTCAACATCCTAATTAACACTTTCACGACCGCATGATTTTTTTTTTCTCTTTTGGACAGTAAAGTCCGCCTGCGCGCGTTATTCTCCTAAAATAAAATATTTCTGAACAAAATTTTATGTATTCACATTTATATTACAAATGGATATAAATTATAATTATATTCTTTCTATTCAATATATTTGTATCCATGGTATATTTTATAGCAAAAATATGAATACTGGATACATACTTAAGAAATATGTAACATACAAATTACGAAAGAAAATTTGCGTATCTGCCAATATTTAATTTATTCCGGAGTACTTTTAGCCCCGTCTTTTTTTCGCACCACTTCATTTATAGAAATATTTTCTCCAATATATAACTTCGATAAAATAAGGCAAAATTACTTTTAAAAAAAAAAGTGGTACGAAATAAAGGTGGGGCTAAAAATACTCCGGCATAAATTAAAGTATTGGCAGCTATGAATTTGTGATTTTGGATAATGCAAACCATGGATATATAGCCATATTTATATCCATAAAAAACCATATATCTCTACTGCAATCATCGAAAAAGTTGAGAACTTTCGAAAATAGCAGCCAATCAGTAACTGGGATAAATTCATGCAAATTATTTTTGTACTACTCTTACACTCACTTGTTTTAAGTGCTTTATGCTGTTGGAATATATATGGCTATTCATGAAAATAAGGATTGATCCCCTTCTTCAAAATCTCATTCTAGTAATAATTGCTATTTATTTTTATTTCCGGTTCAATGAAAACTTGATTACTCTATTATGAGTAGTCACTGTTGCGCAAACTGTCAGTACTTTACAATGACCTGTCCTTGCAACAATCCTAATTCTTTTATCAACTTAGGAAATGTCTGTCTGTCAATACTTCGGTCATTTTAACGATTCAAAATGGTCTCTGCAGTAAATAATTATCCATCAGAGAAGACCTGTTTGTAACCGTACTGATTTGAGTTTTTCGAGAAATTCGTGGCATTTTGATCTACTTTTCTTCCTTTTATTCTCTGTCGGCATAGAGTCTTTTCACAGTTGATATGAGTTAAGACCGAGATTTTCTTTAAATGTGCTACAGTCCCGGTAAAAAAAAATTTTTACACTTGAGTCAAAAAAAAAAAAAAATCCTTACTTGTCAACTGCCGTTTCTGTCATAAAATTGTGGCGAAGCCTACTGATGACACGGGGTGTTAGTGGGTCATAGACGACTTTTCCCTATTCTATCAACACTCAGTTCGCCTCGTGGACTTTTACAATGAGATTATACGCTCTTTTCTCCCGCCAGCCAGTATTTCGTTTATTTGTCAAAAGTTTGAGAACCTACATCGGTGTTCCCACTCCACACACTGGGTCAGAATTAGTTTAAAATGAAAGAGATGATCCGTCTCTTCACTCGGCAAGAGAAAGAAGACTCTCTGATTAATGTATATATATATATAGCCAGAAATTTGACAAACCATTCTAGATGTAGTTAGATGTAGCCAGAGATCCATGTATAAACGGCTGCAGATGGTAATAAAATGTAAAAATGAGATGGCAAAATACTGACTGTAATGTAATATTTCCAATGAACCACCTGAATGTTAAGATCTAAACTTAAATGTTTATATTTTATTGACCTTGTAATGATTTTCTACATCTGGCTACATCTATAATAATCTGACAGATCTCTGGCTACATGACAGAGTCTTCTTCTCTAGCAGAGTCAAAGCAAGGTATTTATTTATCTTCCATTTTAAGCTTATTCCGACTTATTGTGTGGAGTGGGAATACCGACGTAGGTTCTCAAACTTTTAACAAATGAACGGAATACTGGCTGGCGGAAGGAAAGGTCATATAGCCTTACTCTAAAAAGCCCACGAGGCGAACTGAGTGTTGATAGGATAGGGAAAGTTCGTCTGTAATCGTCTAACACCACGTGTCATCACTGAGGTTCGACACATTTTTATGAAGGTAGCGGCAATTGACATGTACAGTTTTTTTTTTTTTTTTTTTTGCTGCTCAAGTGTAAAGATTTTTTTTACAGCATTGTACTTACAGATGATTTTCTGATTCTAAGCAAGTTTGCCGTCTTTCTCACTGATCCATTTCAATTTCATTTTAATTGCTTCTTCACATTTTTTATTCAGGGTATTGACAGTCGAAATTTTTTCCCTGATTCTTACACCAGTATATTTATATTAAAAAAAATTCCCTAATTGATCATGCAAACTTACTACTAAAATTTCCGGAAGAAAAATACTGGTGGAAGAATCAGGGAAAATTTTTCGATTGCCGACACCTTTTTATTGTTCTGTAATGTGGAGATAGTGCTTGGCAGACCGCTGAGAAATGTATCGGAAGTACTACGAAACTTCTTGCATCGTTTAATTGTACGAAGTACGTTTTGTATTCCAATTTTGAGGAATTTTGGGATCTCACATTGAGACTTTCCTAAATCAGAAAGGTCACAGATCGTTCGGATTTTTCTGATTCCGAACATATTTTTCTCATTGAAACATATTTCCCGAGGGAGACAAAGTTACAATTATATTGAACACAGTAGTAAAATTATCATAACGTTACAGGTCTATATTTATCAAACATTTCGTCTAATAATTCACATGATGGAGCTTTAAAATTTTGTCAACAGGAATTTTGGAACATCCTGTATACACTTTCCAAGTTTATTTGTCCGTTATGTCATTTAACTATCAATATATTTTACTTCCGTAGTGTTACATTAAATTACATTTTGCATTTCATTGTGAAGAAGATATCTCAGAAAAATTATATTGATCACTTTATTTTTAAAGAGAAAGAATTATATATATATATATATATAATTTACCTGTTAACTTGAATGATTTTGACTTTGTCTCTAAAGTCGGCTTTGAATAAATGTTTCTATTTTAGACTTTGTATTACTTTTTTCATTTTCTCAACTTAATAATAATATACATATTTTTTTAGTTTAGAAATGCATGAACTTGATTTTAAATTTCTTGTGTAAACAGACTAAAATTACTTACATTATGATTCTTGTTTATAATACGAAACGGGATTTCATTAAAACGAAAGTCCTACTTCAGCAGTTCTAGGGATGAAATTATTGTTCGATACTTTTTCATTTGAATATCGCCAAGCTGTTACGTTTATTTTATGATTCATACGCAGAGTGAAACCCAATGATATTGCTATCTCAGATCGAAACTATTTGAGATGTTGGTGTTTGTGTGGGGTTAATGTAGATTAACTTTGCTAAGGTCCTACGCCTTAGTGGGATGCCTTCTTTGGAATGATTTTCTAAAGCATCCTAGCATCTAAACCATTTCAGATTTTCTTCTCTGGCGTTATTTATAAATAACTTAATTGTAATAATTAATAAAATAAATAATAAACAAAATAATATATATGTATAACGATATAAAAGAAGATACAGTGCGTGTCGAAATGATAGGTCCACCAGTAAAAACGAAAGTTATGTTGGTAAAAAAGGTTTTATTGTGTACAAAGTACTATTTTATAAACTACATTACTTCATTCAATGTAAAATAATACATGAATAATATACAAATAATAGGAATAATAAGGAAAACAAAAATTACATGAAAAAGCTGTTTCAAAAAGATAGGTCCGCTGAACCAAGCATCAAATTAATGTTAAATTAATAAGATTTATAAGATAATTTTCCCACCTTGTTACAGAATAAGCTCATAAATCCTATTCGGCATGGTTTCTACAAGTTTTTGCAAACACTTTTTCTCTATTTTTGACCATTCGGAGGAAATAACCTTTTTCAAGTCTGCAGTACTGTTGTATTGCCTTCCGCCTGCATACACCGCTCTTGCGAGTATACCCCACATGCTTTCTACCAGATTCAGGTCGGGGCTGCAAGGTGGCCAATCGATAACATGTACACCATTACCCAGAAACCATTCGAAAGTGGACTTTGCAGTGTGCACATGAGCATTGTCCTGTTGGAACATGAAGAATGGGCCCCCATTGTGCTCTGCTTGTGGAAGAAAATATTGTTCAAGCAGCTGTTGGTAGCCTGCAGCATTAAAACGATTGTATACAAATGCTATATCAGTTTTTCCTGCACCTCCGGATCCGTCCCATACCGTAACGGAACCACCACCAGCTTGCCTCTTCGAGAATATCTGTCTATCGTTACGCAGATCGTGCCAGTAGTACTGCCAGCCATCTGGACCATCCAGGTTGAATTTCTTTTCATCACTGAATATCACACGATGCCAATCTTGTTTCCAGAACATCACTTCATGTGCGAAATTCAATCTCTTTTCTTTGTGCTTTTTAGTCAATTTCTGAGCCGCTTTCCTCTTCACGTAAACTATATTGCCGAACTTCTTTACCACTCTATGGACTATAGATTTTGATATTGGAGGGTTTTGTTGTCTTGGTCACACTGGATAAGCTCATATTTCCAGATTTTAACTCCTTTACGATAGTCCTTCTTTGTCGGGATGTCACTTTTGATGGGCGGCCAGATGATTTTTCCCTGCCATAAGCATTTCTAAGTCGCAAATAATTGTTTAAAACATTATGTGATCTGTTTAAAAGTTTTCCTATTTCTCTATTCGATTTTCCACACGTTTTAAATGCATCAGTTTTCCCCTTCTCAACCAGCGAAAGACTGCAACGGCGACCCATTTCGTTTGATTACAACGTGATGTTCAAATCTGTTTAAATACCTCCACAGCAGCCAGCATAATCCCGCAGTAAGACTAAGCAACGATATTTATGCAAATTTTTTGGAAATAAACGTGATTGGTGCAGAATTTCTGAAGGCGGACCTATCTTTTTGAAACGGTCTGAAAATGAAAATTTGCATAAAATAAAAAGGAATTATTTATTTTTAAGAAATTTCTTCATAAATAGTTATAACAGTTACTGATTAATTATCTCTACCAAAAAAGTAATTCTTATTCTGAAATAAGAGTCGAAATTTTGAAAATTGCGGGTGGACCTATCATTTCGATACGCACTGTATCTGTAAATTTATTTGCTTTGAATTTATTATTTACGTTATTAATTAACGTTTTTAAATTATTTATTACTTTAATTTATTAAAATTATTTTAATTATTTCCTGGGTTACCTTTAATTCCGTTAAATGTTTTCAATGTAATTTAACGACTTATCGCATGGGTCGTAGAATAAACTCGCCAAATCGCCAAGCGGTGGTCCTCAAAAGAAAAAATATATATTATTCATATTAATGATTATTTAAAGTATTTCTATTTTGATTTTGATAGATATTTTATTCACAGCTCTCCGTAAAAATAAGCATTGGTCCGTTTATAATAAAACAGAAGAAGATCTGTTAATCGAAGTTCCTGTCTCTTCGCCAAATGTTACGTCTTTTGAAGAACTCTCTGACAACAACAGAAGTAGAGAACGTCGGTCAACCAGCGACAAGTCTTCCGCTATCATTGAAACAGCTGTGTTTATCGACCAGGCTCTCTATGATCAGATGCGGCGGACTTTTCCGACAGACACAGATAGACAAATGAATACATTTGTGCTCACTATGATGAATGCGGTAATTTTTTATGATTTCTTTATTTTACATAATTATTTTGCACAATAGAGTCAACTGGAACAATAATTTATGATTTTATCAAAAGTGGGTCATTCAGATTGTTACAAATTTTCAAATATTACTTACTACCAGGCTTTGCGCGCATCGCTGGTCACTATATTTAAATGAATTTTCCAAATTGAATCACTATATTTTTATAACACTTTATAGATAAAAACTATTTTTTTTTAAGAAAAAAAAAACCTACTGAAATCACTTTGAACATTAATTCGAGTACCCGCTGCCTTCGGAAGTAGCTTTATCTCCCGTACTATGTCGGATGAAGTCTATACAATCAGGTCCCACTGCCTGCCGCAACATTTTTTCCAGGAATTTCAATTTGGTTATTTATTGGACGACAGATGGAGCTACTATTATGCAAGAACTGCGATTTTGCAGATTTGGTGCCCTCCAAATTTGGGTGCCCTGAGTCTGTGCCCCATGTGCCCATGCCTTAATCTGGCCTTGCCTGGACCTGCCCTTTTCAGGGCTTGATCGAGCCCTGAAATGTGCATCTATACATTCCATTTACATTTCTATTATTATTTTTGTAATGTTGTTAGTAATTTAATTTAAGTCTCTATAAGACATTTTATTTCCCATATGCATATATATTTTTAAATGTATTAATTTTATTTTTGTTCTGTACATGTTTTTTTGCTTGTAGTTTTAATTATATATATTTGTTTCTTTATATATACGTGGAAATGTCACAGCAATAAATTATCGTAAAAACTAGGTTTTGGTAAAAAGTAATCTACAGAGAGCTAGATTCGAAAAGAAGACTATTTCGGCTAACTACTTTTTAACTTGTTAACGCAGAAATTAATTCTGTCAAATATATTTCGATGACTAGTTCATACCTAATTTAATATAAACTATTGAGAGCGAAATATATTAAATTCAAACAGCTCGTCTGTTGGTTTTAAAATTGAAGCCTGTCCACTTTAAGGTCGCTTGGAGTTCCAATGAAAACATTTTGAGACAGGAATAGATAAATTATGAGATAACAGATAAAATTCTATTATAGGCTAAGAAAGACCAATAAAATGAAATCTTATTATTTTTTAACTTTGGTTTAGTTGGTATACCGACGCAAGAAACAAATACATGTGCGATTAATGAAAAATCAGAAAAGGGCTAACAAATTAAGAAATCATAATTAAGTGCAGATACATAAATACACTCGTATTCAAAGTTATCTTTACATGCATTGATTCATGAATTTCTAAGAAACTGTGAACTATAACTTTATGAATATTTCTGGAATGGCAGATAACATTATGACACATAAATGCAAAGGGGAAAAAAAATCAAAGGCACTGGATATGATATATAATTGTAACGTGAAACAAAATATACTCTATAACAAAAAAATCGACGCACCAATAAGAAGTTATCCAAATGAGACGAAAATTGGCAGTTGTGATGTACATGCGAAGAAAAACAAATGATTATAGTTTCAGAAAATTTGGATGGTTTAATCAACAGAAACGGCCACACAAAAGTCAACAAGTCAATAACGCATTGGTCCACTTCTGACCCTTATGTAAGCAATTATTCGGCTTGGCATTAATTAATAGAGTTGGCATATATGCTCCTGCGAGATATCATGTCAAATTCTGTCCAATTGGTTTGTTAGACTAGGATCCTTTTTATGATTCTCTAAACGTCCTCAGCAGGAGAGAGATCCGGCGACTTTACTGACCAAAATAATGTTAGGCAAGCAGGAAAACGATCCGTAGAAACTATCTCTGTGCGCGATCAGGCATTATCATGCTGAAATATGCGGTCAGCATTGCGTGATATAAAGGGAAACATAACAGGGCATAGAATGTCGTCGACGTACCGCTGTGCTGTAAAGATGCCACGGATGACAACCAAAGAGGTCCTGCTATGAAATGAAATGACATTTCAGACAATCACTCCTTGTTGTCGGGCCATATAGCTGGCGACAGTTGTGTTGGAATCCCTCTTTTTTCGGGCGTTTCCAGACATGTCTTCGCTGGTCATCGGGGCTCAAATCGGAGTGGAACTCATTAATGAAGACAATTGTACCCTATTCAGTGACATTCCAGTTCGAATGATCCTGATATTACTGCAAACGTGCTTGTCGGTATACAAAGTTTAATAGTAGTCCGCAAAAGGGGCTACATGAGTTCAACCCCATTTCTCTGAATCTCCTATTAATGGTCTTTGAAGTCACTGAAGTATCAGTTGCACATAGGATCGATGATAATGAGGAATTGGAGCTTTGAGTACCGCTCTGACGATTGATCTGTTTTCACGTTCTGTCTTCTCCCTCCTTGACGCTGTGTTCGGCTATAGTTCACTCATTCCTGTTAATATAATCTAATAGTAGCATCGCTCCTATCCAAATGTCAAACAATTCGCATATTAAACCAACTAGCTTCTTTGAGCCCAACTACACACCTTTCTGAAATGCTGTCATCTGCGCATATTGCTTGCGCACCTGTATGCGAGGCATAGTTACTGTCTCTGAGTAGACGGAATGAAATACTCGATGAATTTATGACCTGGAATCAAAATTTCTCATTTTTAATATTTTGCCAATTGCTCAGTTAAGATGCGCTGCAGCGTCACATGTTTATTCGATGACAGCCAAACTCTACAATTTTGCATTTTCCATCGAAACCTGTATGCATGTCAATTTGTGTCCAGTGTGCTTTACTCCATCTTGGTGCGTCGTTTTTTTTTTTTTTTTTTTTTGTGTGTGTGTGTGTGTGCGTGTGTTATAGAGTGTATGACAAAGAAAGTTCAGAAAAAGGAATAGCAAAATAAAATAAAGCTCTACGAATTTAATATGGAATGTGATCTCTCCTGACTTGTACACATAAATCCCAATGTGCTTTTATGCTGGCAACAACGTTGTTAACCACAGTTTGGGAGATTTAAGCCCCACTCTTTCAGCAATGCCGTCTTCATTGTATTTACATTTCTAGGAGGAGAATGTCTACGTGAAATTGCACTTCTAATGTAGTCCCAAAAAATCTCCGTTGGATTAAAATCAGGAAACTTTGCTGGCCACAGTATTTGCTCAGTATATTTAACTTCAAGGAATTCATCAATGATGTTTGCTCGATGTGGATGAACATTATCTTCCACAAATAAAATATTTTAGGTCTATATGCATATATGGAAAGTCTTGTACAAGACTCTAAGACCTCCTCTCGATATTTTTTAGCGATCACAGATCCATTATTGAAAATACGTAGGAGCGGACGTCCAACGTTCCTTATTCTTCCCCATACCATTACACCTCCATTACCGAAACAATGACATTTCACAATGTTCGAGGGATAATTTCGTGTCTCTGACTACTATTATACATAATATGCAGTGCTCCTATTTTTTGTCCTTTGTACTTATGTGTCATAATGTTAGGTTTATTCCAGAAAAATTCATAAATTTATAGTTCATAATTTCTGAGAAATCAGTAAATCTATATAAATAAAGCAAAACGTTTGTCGGCGGAACACACCCGGGTGGAACACTCCTATTTTTGATTGGTCTACATTTAACTACTTTGGCGATGAAAGTCGGCCATTTTTTTTAGTAAAAACTGATGAACATTTTTAAAAGATACTGCATAGATGTTATATTTTTTTAAAGAGAGTTCTAAAAAGCTGTTCATTTTTTGTGAGGACACCATACACATCCAATTATTAGAATTAAAATATTACATTGCAAAGTTTTCTTTTAATTAATTAAAATATGAAAGTAAATATTAGCTATAATTTAATTGCTGCCAAATAAAAACAAATACGAGTTCATTTGCTTTTGACATAAAAATAAATGCATTTAATTAAACGTGAACATTAAAAAATTGTAAAAAATTAAATTATGCACCTCACAAAAATTTACGTCATTATTACTTTAAAATTCTCTACGATTGATAGAGCTTCTTAAATAAATTATAGGATATATATATATATAGCAGTCTTACATATTGATAAAGTGCTATTGTAGTTCTATAGTTATAAGATTCGACAAAAAATTTAAAAACATGGTATATAAAAAAGTTTTTTTTTTATCTTATTTATATTTTTGTTGTCATTTCGGCGATGAGTTGTTTTGGGTATCGCAAATGCGTAAGTAAACATTTTGGCGAGAAATGTCCGAGCTACTTCAGTGCCAAATTTCAAATTCTTGCCAAGAGGTCCAAGCTGTTTCAATACTTTTGCACAATTTTTCTCAAATTTATTTTAAATTTTTTTGTAATGCGAAAGGGATAAAAAGAAAAAGCATTTTCTTTAAATTGATCTAACTATACAAAATATCTCCATGTAAAATATTATGCGTTTTCTGTTCTGTTTATTACCAAAAAGAAAATGACTAATGCAGTTTTTCCTATGTTATTGACATATCTATAAATTAAGTTAAATTATCCAGTATCAAGACGTTGCGCTCTGCCGAAGACAACGAGGACCCGAAGTGAAGTTTTTAAGCAATTTCAATGTATTTTCTTTTTAGTTTTAATTTGTAGAACGGTATAAAAAATATTCATTCTTTTTTTAATTCATTTAAATATAGTGACCTGCGAAGCAGGTAAAGCCTACTAGTTTATGAATATAAAGATAATTTTGAGCAAGAGTGTATTTGTATGGTTGATTATGTATAGCACATTTGCCAACATTTCCAATTTTTAAATCAACTTTAGCACCAGTATTTTTTGACAGAAATATTTCATATTAATTTTTTACAAATGAATAAACTCAAAACAACGATATAAATTTTTGGTATGAAATCTCACGCCTAAATTAGAAGACTTGCCAACTAAGTTATAGTGATCCCATCAACTATAAAACAAAGAAATCATTCTATGAAACCACAAAATTTCTACACACCATTTTATTGTCCCCAAATGAGGGCGATAGGCATTAATTGGTTATTTCAAAATCTATTTTTCTTTCTTAGGTGCAGAGATTATTTCAACATTCTTCACTGGGAAAATCTCCTGACATACGGCTAGTTTTGATGGAAACATTAAAAACCCAACCACAGGTATGATAAAATTTGATTTTTTCTACTTCCTACTTACTGTTAATAAAATTTCACGATATCAATGCCGGTATTTTTAAAGATAGACTATATTTATTAGTTAAAATGTTAGATGATTAATATATTATTAGATTCAAGTAATTTAACCCGTTTGCAGTCGCTAGTTGGTCGATTCGCCGCCCATTCCTTCAGTGTTGCCAAACTTTTTTATTCAGTGCCACCAAAAGTTTTTAGAAGTGGCTTTTGATATACATAATCGACGACTATTCAAGTCGATTCGCCTTTTATGTATATCAAATGCCACTTCTAAAAATTTTTGATGGTTATTGAATAAAAAAATCTGGCAACACTGAAGGGATGGGCGACGAATCGACCAGCTAGCGACTACTAACGGGTTAACACAAAACGGATTGTGCCGACCTGCACAATCCGTTTTGTGATAACCCGTTAGAAATTTTTTACAATTTTGTTAGAATTTTATAGAAAAAAAAATCATAATTGCAAAATATTTCAGAATCCAAAAAATTCTTGTCGTTTTTTGTATTGGAATTTATATTTCTCTGGAACAATTGTTCGAGACAATGTACATATAGCACTTATGCAACAAATAATCAGTAAAATCGTGCAAAAATATTTAAAATTAGATTTAAAATATTAGCATTTTAATTTCGATCTCTGTCTCTCTATAAGAAATGGAATCCCATCGAATCCCTTTCGATGCAAATGGTAAAGGTTGAGGATGCGACATTATTCTACTGTAAATAAATATAAACGCACTCTTTTCACTTTTCTTTATGTTATGTTTCTTCCCCTTCAGGAAGTGGCCTAACTGGAACATGTATCATATATAATTTATAATGTAATGGCAAGCATATCTGTTCAATAATTCAGAGATAACCTGTATCAAATGAATTAAATCACGAAACTCTGTAATGTAGTTTATAAGGCAGGTAAGATAATTCACAATAGTAACATAATCACGCCTTAAATAATTTAACTGCCACCATTTGGAATTTTCATAAAACATCAAAAGAACTTAATATTTCGAGGTATTCTTCAAACGTCTAAATTTAAACCTTAAGAGCTTACGCATTTTTGGATCTTTACGAATAATTCATCTCACAATGCACCGTATTTTCTGAAAAATATCTCTGAATCGTAGACACATAGCCATATTTTAATAGATAAACTGTTTCATTAATTTATTTTTACGTGATTCATTCATTTATTTTTAGGAACTTCACCCTTCAGACAATATAGATACATATTTAACAAATTTCTGCATCTGGCAACACAACCGGAGACATTATGGACGAGGAAAATCTCCAAGATGGGACCACGCTCTCTTGTTATCAGGGTAAGAGACAGTTTCATTTGTAACGTTTATTTTTCAAAATATTGTTTTCTAAGTTACCGAACACAAACAATTTAAAAGCATGTATTCTTCACGCATGATTTATAAGAAAATAAATTTTGCACTTTAATTTATAAATACAGTGCAATCACGTTTCCTACGCCTAGCAGTAAGGACGAGTCCAAAACCTTTGAGGGGTGAAAAGTTGACCGACAGGTTGGAATTTAGTAAACATCCAATCATTCGGTTCGCGTTGTCCCCTTATCGCTTATTTTCTCTCAACGAAAAAATTATCTCCCCTATTTTAACAGTGGATTCGTTCAGTCAGCACATGCGCAGAGGCTTCCATGGTCGCAAGAAACGTGGTTAAAGATTATTTCATTGTTAACAGTCATTGCTTATAGAAACAAATTATCATTGTTTCTCGAGAGATAATGCAACACGCTTATATTTTGGAACGGGGCTTCAATTTTGTTGCACTGGAATTCGAAAGCCTTGGAACGATTGGAGAAAATTCGAGAGAGAAAACTTGTGACGAAGTAATAACATAAAAAAGGAAACATTGTGTTGGTGTTAGGGTTAAGATCAGTTAATTACGCGTGAGTCCTAGGATTGGAAGTATTGCATATTGCATACTTGCCAACCATCTCATTATGTACCGTACAATTTTTAGTACCCGCCTTTTTTTTCACACCAATAATTTTTTAGAGTAATTTTAGTCTTATTTAATCGTAACAAAATTTGGAGAGAATTACTAGTGGTGTAAGAAAAGGGGCGTTTTTTCAGGGGATGTTAACAATTGTACGGTTATTAATGAGATGGTTAGCAAGTAAGTCATTGTAAAGGCATTTAAAAGAGGTTTGGTTTCTGGATTAAGACTAAGTGGCTACGTTAGTGTCCTAGGCCTACAGGTGGAATGCCCTCCGTGGGGTTTCCTTCTAAGGGGTTTTAGCCCGTATTTATGCGAGTCTCGGGCAAAACCACAGAAAGCTCCGAAACGACTAGGTCAACGAGTGTAACCTGGAATCGAACCTGGCATTGTCTAATAACATTGAGCACAGAACCGCTCGGCCAACTAGTGAGATGGTATTTAAGATATTCTATCTTGTTTTTAGGCAAGTTTCAAAGAAAATCATGGAAATATCTGAACGGCTAGGCTAACAAGCGTGACCTGAGATCGAACACTGTTCCTCTCAGGAAAAAGGAAAGAAAATGAAGCATAAAGATTTAGATTAAGGGCCTCATTGATCTCAAAAGAAATAAAATCTATGCCTCAGCAGTATCTTTCCATAAGTGACTGGATATCTTCGATGTCAGACGTTTTGTCAAATACCTAAGAAATCATTGACGATTTATCCTGAAACTTTGCGTATGCATAGAACATATTATATTTTTCAGAAAAAGTTTTATCTAGAAGGCTAAAAGAGGATGACCAAAAAATTTTAAAAAAGCCCAGGAAGTTTTGGATTGTCATGTAAGAAATAATGCTGGAAAAGCATTTTGGTTGTAGGATGTGATTATGGGGCTTCTTGTTATTATATCTATATTCATTTATATGAGGTTAGAATATATATTAATGGAGATATAAAACTTACTGCAAAGGAAATTTTCCATTCTTTTTATTATATTATGCAAGGTATTAAATCCCATGCAAAACCCTTTTTAGTAAACTTGGCATTCTACATTAGGCAAAAAATACTGCAATCAGGCTATAATAATATTAAATATCTAATGAAATATGAGCCTTTTTATTAAAATTTTTTAGCTGCGCATGCGTACACGTCAACAAAATTTCATTTGCATAACTTATTAACCAGATGTATTATGCTATTTATATAAAAGTCCAAATCAGATGAGAAAATTGAAAAAAGTGATCAGCCGTAGAATGAACTAAATTTTAATACCTCATGGGGAAAAAAAAAAAAAAAAAAAAAACGATTGAGGGTTTTGCGAAAATTTTTATTTTTATTTGGGTTTTGCGAAAATTTTTATTTTTATTTAATAAACAATTATATAGTGTTCGTTGATTACAAATAAATATTTATAAATAGTAATTTTGCAAGTAGTAACCATATACTAACTTCAGAATACTAAATTTGAGTTTCCTGCAATTGCTTGTTTAAGTTATCGTGATAACAGATATACATGCATATCAACTGCTAAAAATTTGCATTGCATATTCAGAGGACCTCAAAACGGGATATTATACAAAAAAAAAAAAAAAAAAAAAAAAAAGGCGGAAACTCGAGCTTAAAAAAAAATACTTTGTTTAAAGTATGAGTATAAGAAATTAATTTCCCTTTCTGAGCCGTGTTCGTTGACATAGTAAAATATAGCAAAGCACTTCCATCAATTACTTTCAAGAGAAAAGAATCCTTAGATTAATTTTGAGTTGTCTTGTATATTGTCTATATACAAATCACATTGTGTTCTTTATTCTAGTCTTATACAAAAAACACATAACACAAAAAGAAATACACCGCCAGCAATTTCCAAGTATAACCTTAATACTTTGAGCAGTCCTGTATACGAATGATGAATGATTTCTATACCACAATCTACACAAAACATAATTGTACGCATATATATATTGTTATTCCATTTCCTATTCACGTGCCATTTTCTCATATGCCAGTGTGTTGTGATATACAGCCAAAAACTGTATCAAGTTACTCAATAGAGCATAAACTACAACCATTCGGCAGTTTGACATGTCTTGGTGGTACGTTCGAAATTTTCACATGGAAAAAGAAATATTCATTCATTGATTAGATTTTACCAAACACATTAACACATTTCATTCTCGCGTGCCTGGGGATTTCTAGGCAGGATCTTACTGACAATCCGCTAGATTCAATGGGTTCTAGATTTCTTCAGGGTGCACAGTTTCATGAACCCGATTTAGTCCTGCTAGTGTTTGGGGATAAGCTAAATACGGGCTAGGACCTCTTAGAAAGACCCCCGTGGAGGGCACTCCTTCTCAGACCTGGGACCCTAGAGTAGTCAATCGGCTTTACTCTCAAACAAAAACAAACTTTTGGGATAAGCAACAACAACAACAACACATTACATGCGTGAAACATACTTTTAAATTTTTTGCAGTCTGTCACTAAAACGTAGTCATGTAAAAATAGTTAAAAAAAAAAAAAGATCTCCGCCTACTTTAACACTTTGTTGTCAAAGTATTTTCCTATTTTAAATAATAGATTCTTAACGATTCATTTTTGCCCTAATTATCTCGGCCAATAAAAAAATTTTCCCTGTTGTTTCAACGTATTTTCCTATTTTAAAAAAAACTTTCTACATTACATTTTTACTAAAAAAATACCAGAAAAGGCCTTTTTATATACTAAGGGACAAAAAGAAAAAAAAAAAAAAAAGCCGCATTTGGATATTTTCCTTTTTGCTTTCTGTTACCGCCAATTTTATCGTTTAAAAAGCAAATTTTCGAACAGATTTTATTACGTCGTTCTCCACGTACACTTTATGATTGAGGCGATGCTAAAAACAAATTGCAGTTGTCAGGAAAATTGTAATTTTAGAAAGTATTTCAAAAATGGCAATGATAAGGCAATTAACGACAACAAAAAGCATTAAGTTTAGAATGAAAATCAAAAAATATATTAATACGTGAGATGGCAAAATAATTAAATGTTAACGAAATATTGGTAAGATGATTTTTATCAAGATATAAATTTTTTTGGCTGTTTAAATTGGAAATTTGGCTTTAAGCGGCCACGTTGTTCATCCAAGCGAGATGACCGCAAGTAAAAAAGTAAATCGATTAGTATCATGTTCAAAACTTTGAAAAGATTCAAAAAAAGTATTTAGCAAAATAATTTCTTCAAAAACAGTGCAGCAACAATTAAAAAAAGCTGGTTAACCAGAAGATCTGAAGAAACAGCCATTATTAAGGAAAAGAATTAAAAGAAAGAAGTCTTCAGATGACCAAAAATTTTTTTAAAAAATTATCGGTTAATTATGGAGCTGAGCTGGTTTTCTCTGGTGAGTCAAGTTTAATTTATTTCGAGCTGATAAAAAAAACTAGTAGGGCGGTGAAAATGTGACCTACTCAATGAAAACTGCTGTCTTAAAACAGTGACATATTCTCCGTACATTATGGTACCGAGGTGCATAACTTTTCAAGGAGTCGGGCAAAATTTTATGCTCAAGGGATCAATTACCTCGATATAAAACAAGGCTATAATAAAAATGGGGTCTAACCTACTATATCGAAGGTATCTCAGAATTTTCCGCGAATAACATTTCAAGATGATAATGTACTACATTGCTACAGGGCGTCTGTAGCACTTTTATTTCATTGAAATTGTTAAAATTACCTATTCATTCCCCTGAGCATCTATAATTCTGTAAGTAATCATACCTTTTTTCTCTTTAAGTTAAATCCCGTAAAGAATGTCGTAGAATTTCTTCTTTATCAAACCTGAAAATAGTCCTAATGTCAATACATTCGAAAATTTTTAATCTATAAAAAGGCGGTGGAAGAAGGGGGGGGGGGGGGGGCATACGAAATTTGTGACACAACTTTGCAAGAACTAGAAAAAAAAATGTGATATTTCGAACAATGAAATTTCTGAGATTTATATTAAAACACTGAATAATATTACGCCATTCCGAATTAAAGCAGAAATTTCATATAAAGGTCGAATTAACTGCAGAATACATATTTTCATTGCGTAATTGTTTAGATCTAACAAATAAGTAGTGTTATCTCACATATTAAAATATAACTTGTTTATTTCATATAATCATAACAGAATACAAAGTGTATGTTTATTATATTACGTTTAAAAAGAAGCTTTATGTAGGTTTTTATTGAGTATGATTATATGCATTTTTTTAATTCCTTTGTAATATAAATATATTTTGTAATTATGATTTGTTCATCATTAAGTATAACTGTATAGAATGTATAGTGTTCTAAAATATGATTGATTTAGTTTATACAAAATTGATTTATAAATAGTGTCCGGTTATTTATGGAAAGATAGTGTAGAATGAAGTGTGAAATTCTTATACAGATAATTTGATTTTATAAACAAACTTTTCACTTTTTCAAATTAGTTGATTACCAACATTTATAAACAATTTCCAAACGTTAAGGTTGTTCACTGTGAAACATCCTACAGAGAATTATTAAAAAAAAAAAAAAAAAAAAAAAACATTAATTGAAAGCAATGTGCTGGAAAAAATAAATTATAATGTTGAAACATTAACCACTTAATAGTTTCAATATTTCTTCATATTTCAATTTTCAGGCCACTATTGCTGCATATCAGTATTCATTTTATTTAATCATCGACAAATTGTTTTGTGCAGTCTTTTACAAAGCAAATATATCGCAGACAGGTCGAGTGCGGTATCTTCAAAAAATAAAACTTGTTATATTTGCTCGTAAAAAATCAAAAATATTCCAGCTGTCCCTAACCTTCCTGCGAGTTATTGTATTTAAAATTTCTCAATTTTTTTTTTTTTTTTTTTTTCCTGTTTCTGATAAGCTCAATTTTTTTTTTATTTATTTATTTTATTTTATTTATTTATTTTATTATGTTTTTTCGTCCCCATTGGCAAGATATTCCTTCCGGACCAAAGCCTCTTCAAAGTCGAGCCATCTTACTTAATCGAAAATAATTAAAAAGAAAAACTTTTTGAAAATACTGCTGCTGATAAGTACAAACTGTGACAGAAGAATGTCCGAGCGCTGTTCGGGCAAAACTGTTAATTACTTTAGTTAATTACTTTAAAGTTTCACTTTAGAATAACTCGTAAAACAGACTAACTTTTTTCATATTTATTGAAATTTTATTTTTCCGACTGAGTGAAAATAATGCCTGGACCGGGAGTCGAACCCCGGATCTTTGACATACAAGGTCAAGGTTCGGCCTGGATAGCTGAAATGGTTGAGCCTTGAGCTTGTATGTCAAAGATCGGGGTTCGACTCCCGGTCCAGGCATTATTTTCACTCATTCGGAAAAATAAAATTTCAATAAATATGATTTTCTTCCCAATCAGTTGATTGTGTGATTTTAATAAAAAAATTGTATAGACTAACTTTTGCACTAATATGTTTAACATCTCATAAATTTTTTATAGTATTTTAACTCTTAACAGAGCAATGTCGTTTCTACGAAGACTTAAAAAAAATCGAGCCATACCTTTAGACATTCCTCTAAAAATAAAATGCAATTCTAGTAAACATTTTTTTTTTTTTTTTTTTTTTTTTTTTTTTCAAAAAAGAATATTGTTAAAACAAATGTATTTTAAGAAGTATTAAAAATGCATTTTTAATATCGTACAAATCATTTATTTGAGGAAAAACATATTTAAAATTTAAAATTTAATTCCTCTAACGCGTGTAACGTTTTAAAGACACACCAAAAGGTTGAGATCACTGTTTAAAATAGGAAAATATGCCGACCATTAAGGATCAAGATGTATATTCTAATTCAGATTCAGAATTCCTAACCATAGCCTCCAAAACTAGATGCCTTCCACGTGGCTTGGAAACTTGGCAACAGTTTAAGCGGTAGACAGTGCCATCTGGTACAGATTGCGTGACATTTTTATTCAACTGTCACCAATCATTTTAAGAAGTGATATATGATATATATAATCGACGTTTCTTCGATCCTATTCGCCTTTTATGTATATCGAATCCCACTATTAAAAATGTTTGGTGGCTGTTGAATAAAAAAATCGCGCAATCTGTACCAGGTGGCGTTGTCTACCACTTGAACTGTTGCCAAGTTTCCGAGCCACGTGGAAGGCATCTAGTTTAGAAGGCTACATCCTAGCTTTTATAATTTGTTCCGAAGCATTGTTAGCCCCGCCTTTTTGTAATACCACTTTTTTAAATGCAATTTTTTTCTTATTTTACCGTAGTTATATATTGGAGAAAAGTAAGTATGCAATATAGGAAGGACTCACTAAAAATGCTCCGGAATAAATTATATAAATTTGCAACTCTGCATATGTAATATGTAATTTTTACTTCTGACGTATACTATGTTCTAGTCATTTAGTTATATATCGATAGCAATGGGTATGTATCGTGTGTAATCGTATTCTCATTCTTCGACTCTGATATAAATTGAAGAAAATTATGTGCCTATCAAATGTATGTGTTTGTTAGCTTCTGTGGATTGCCTAGATGCTGCAGTGCTACATCTGTCATATTAGCCGTAATGCCGCAAAATAAGCTGTTTTTGATAGATGAATATTTATTAAGTGTTAATGAATAGTGATATTTGTTTATGAATATTTATTAAAAACTGCACGAACTGTATTTCTTAAGCATGTCACAATACACACCAGCGTCCACAACTGACTGTGTCAACTGAATTATTATTTTATTTTATTTATTTATTTATGTTTTTCATTTTTATTTATTATTATTTTTACTTTCCGAACACTATAGTGAGAAAAGTACTGTAATCATGTCAAAAATCCGAATTTGAGATTTTGATGTTTCTATACGTTTCGAGGTCCCCTGAGACCGTTTTCACTATTTTTACGATGATGTATGTATGTATGTGTGTATGTATGTGTGTGTGTGTGTGTATATGTGTGTGTGTGTATGTGTGTGAGTGAACACGCTAGCGTCTAAACGCTTTGCTCGAATGAGCTGTAAGTTGGTACGCATGTTGCAAGTCACCGTAGCACGAACCCTATTGATTTTGATGAATCTAGCACTTATAGTTTTTTTACAGGGACACAAAGAAAAATTCTTTATCATTACGGCCTATGGGACTAAAATCTTAAAAGTGCGATAGCATCTAAACGCCTTATTCAATTGAGCAAAAAATTTATACACATATTATTATAGGTCACAGATACTCAATCTGTATAGATTTTGGAGAATCTAGCACTTATAGTTTTTTTACAGGGACACAAAGTAAATAGTAAATAAAATGTAAAAATAAAATGTAAAAAAAAAAATAAAACACAAATAAAATGTAAAAAGATCAGGATCTTAAAAAGCAAGTACCCTATTGATTTTGGTGATTCTAGGACTTACAGTTTTTTTACAGGGACACAAAGAAAAATTCTTTATCATTATGGCCTATGGGACCAAATTTTTAAAAGTGCGATAGCATCTAAACGCCCTATTCAATTGAGCTGAAAATTTATATGAATATTATGAATCACTGTTGCACTAAATATAAGCATTTTGGTGAATCTACTATTTATAGGTTTTTACAGGGACATAACGAAAAATTCGTTATCATTATGATCTATGCGCTCAAAGTTCAGTAGCGTGTAACATATGGAGAAAAATACTCAAACACTGTATTATGGTTTTATCTCTTTTGTTTGTTTAACTACTCCTCTTTTTTTACTTTATCTACAAAACTGTTAATTACTCAATGTTCGGAAAGTCGAGTGGAGTCACTCCAGATTTTTTTTTTTTTTTTTATCGTTTTGAAATCAAAATGAAATAAAAGTTGTTTAAATTTTTATCAAGACTGCAAATTATCTTATTTTAACATGAATTTGTATTTGTGTTTAGGAGGTTTTGATCAAAAAAGGTTCTTCTTACGTTTATTACAGGGTCTGTCTTACGGGAGGTGACACGCGAAACGTAACTCAGCGAACCTTAAAACAAAATATGTAACTAAGGTCAAGCGTGGCCATGAGAATCACTGTAGAGTTAGGATTGAAAACGGAAGAAGAAATCTAAACAAATAAACCGGAAAAAAAATCTCAAAATTTTGTGACATTTGAGTGAGTTCGTACAAAGCAACATAAAATGACTACTAGAGGAATTGTAACTAATAAGATTAAGCAGTGAATACGGAAGCAAATATGAAAATATATGTTCCTGCTTATAAAAAAAAAATTACGTGGGGGTTTAATATTTTAGAGTCAATCATTGGATTTAAAATACAGAACATATTTATTTATTTATTTATCTTTATTTTTTAATCATCTGTTTTTAACAGAAGAACGTATTGTATTCGTAAGAATTTTCGATTTCTGATGAATTTGCCCTGAACGCTATTTGGTTAATTATGAAAAAAGTCAGCGCGTAACAAAAATGTTAGATTTTGTGGCAAGAACTAATCATGATCTTTAATCTTTGATTAGTTTTTGAGCTTTAGATTAAATGTTCAGTTTTCATTTTGAGATTATAATTCCAAATTTTCTTATCGTTTTTTAATCTAAGAATTACTTCAACTATACATATTAAAATTTGTGTAATAAAACACTTCTTAATATGCATTCATCTTATGTATATCTAATTCTTTTTTTTTTTTTTTTTTTTTATTCACGTTTATTCACGTATATTTATTCACGTATATTCACGTCCTTTCATTTTCTTGAGTGTTCAATTTCCACTTTAACTTATTGTAACAATAATAATAATAACAAATTATATATATACATGCATTTTTTTTTTTTTTTTTTTTTTTTTACTAAAAATAATCCTGAATAATTATAAGATAAAAAAAACTTTTTGCATGCCATGTTTTAAATTTTCTGTGGAATCATTGTGTGATTTCTCTTATCAATGTGCATAAAATTTTTAAAGTGATAATGACGTCAATTTTTGTGAGATGCATCATTTTAAATTTTTATAATTTTTTAACGTTCACGTTTAATTAAATGTATTTATTTTTATGTCGAAAGAAAATGAACTCGTATATATATAAATATATATATATATATATATATATATATATATATATTTTTTTTTTTTTTTTTTTTTTTTTTTGCAACAATTAAATTGAATCGGTCATTTGAGAAACACCTCATATCCAAAAAAGTAAACTTTCGGGAAATCAAAAAAAACCCAGCTGGTCCATAATTTAACATCATATATTTTCTGAATTTTTTTATATGTTTCTACAGGGGTTTGGTAAGCTAATTCTACCAAAATAAAATTTTATTATTTTTATTTTGATATTTAAAAAAATTATAAACGTTGTTGGAGATGTGTTGTTTCTCAAATGACTGACTAAACGATATGTTATCAGGTATGAAATAAAAGGTAAAACAATTCAAATTGTTAATAAAAATCAGTATTTTATTTTTCAAATAATATATACACATTTTCCAAACATTGTTTCTTAAAACATTTCAATGTCATCCATATCGAAAGTTGGCCAGTCAAAAATTTTTGAATAAAATTCACCAACAATGTCTGCAGGTATATAGGCTTAGACTTTCTTGAGATCATTGATTTTGTTGATATTGATAGGTACACATTTTTGTGGGTAGGCACTGATTTTTGGAAGCTCTGGCAAACCAGTTCCCGGTTTTTTCAAGTCAAAAGTTTGTTTATTGAGTTCACCAATAAAGTTTTTTACTTTAACTTGGACTACATGTTTATTAGAGTAATGAAACTCCATAAAAGTTGAAATGTTGAATTTTATTTTGTTTTCCTTTGGGTTATTCCTTGCTTGAGTCTCCGTAGACATTACATTTTTTTTTTATAAAGTTGACCACACCATGATATAAAATCCTTTAATTTTTCTCTTTCTACTATTTCCACCAGGAACTTGTCCTAAATAGCAGCAGAGTGCAACATAAGTTCAGCATACTGTTTTACTGTGTAAATCCTGTCAGTTGTTTTAATTTTTCGTTTGATTACACTAAAGTCGCGGTCACACGGAAGGTACGAATACCTCGAATAGGAAAACAGTGATGAATACTGTCGAATCGGTCAGTTTCTATTAGGGCTAGAAAAAACCGCATAACCACGGTGTTTTTGTTTTGTCCAGGTGCACCATCGAAAAAAAAAATGAAGATGCCTAACACCAGCATCAAAACCTTCATTGATATAATCAACTAAAAATGAACAAAACATTTCAGTTGGTCCTTTCTTAGCTAAGCCCTTATGATATACATTGTAAAAGAGATTAAGTAAAAGAGAGTTTAATAAATAGTGGTAAAATGATAGATATTTTTCCAACTTTCCAGTAAGCCACAAATTAAGTTAAAAAATAATCGAAAATCAGTAAATCTCCATACTGAAAACAAACCAAAAGAAGTAAACTCGCAAATAAATAAATAAATAAATAAATAAATATCTCGGCTACGAACCACAGGCCACGGCCTAGGCATCTAGGCACGTCCCAATGTGCCTGAGTTAAAAAGGACAGGTAAATCCCATAATCTGGTTTAAGAGGTCTCAAAGGGATTATACGGGAGCCACATTAAAGTAGAATAACAAGTAACAGTGCTACCACCAGCCACATTCTTTTGTAAGTCATTTGAGAAACAACACATTTCCAGGAGATGAGGTGTTTCTCAAAGGAATGGATATTTTCAAATGCGGCATCACCATGGTTATTAAGTGGAGATGAATTGTTTTATGCGTATTGGATTTGTCTAGCCTTCACCAACAATTTAATATGTCTAACTCAATTTTGGCCAAAAATGGACATGAGGTGTTTCTCAAATGACTGATTCAATTATAGCTAATATTTTAATGGCTATTTTAACGCTATTAGGATGTTATTACTTTCCTATTTTAATTAATTATAAGAAAACTAATCAAAAATTCGAAAATCTGGCTTCGAAGTATTGTGTTGTCACCGGGTTCTGAGCTACTGCGAAAGTTTCAAATGTCTAGCTAGTAGGGAAGTTAGTTAAAATTCGATTGCAAGATTTGTACCGGACAAACAAACAAACAAGAATAGAAGATAATAAAAACATGGTAAAAAATGTATTTCGCAAGATATCGTCTATAAGACACAAGATTGACTTTCTTTTCATATTCAGGTTTGTACTTTTCGGGGATGAAAATCACATGTACTGACTAGTGGGGAATAATTTTAACAAGTAATTTGCACTGTGTAGATTTTATAATAAAGTAAAGTAGAACTTTTTGGGGTGGTCACAATACGTAATTTTTTAATTATATTCTTGAGTTTAATCGATCGAGGGAAATTGTCAATAAAAATTGGTAATCGAAAATACTGGTTTTGATAAACAAACGAAAAATTGGAACCTTATATATATCAGCAACATTTAATGTTACTTATTAATCAAAATATCTTATATTATTTTAGATGACTTCATATAACGATGCGATATTCTTTTATATTTTAGGATTAACATGTACGTTGTAGATGAAAGTGGAAGAAGGAAACGCCATGTTGTTGGTAAGCATTTTCTTTTGTAATTTAAACATTTTTAATTAATGTAAGTACTCCATTAGTGAACGTTTTGTAGATATTTTTCGAATACTATAATATATCGGTTAAAAAAAAAATCTTTAGACTAAGATCTTTAGACATGGTATCGCAAATATAATATTTATGCGTAAAGTAGTAATGACTTTAAAAAGATACGCGTCAAACTTCCATGATATTTCGTTACCAAAATATTATAGTTTTAGTGACTCTACATTTGGTATTTTCAAAACGATGAACAAAGCTGAATTTAGTGTGTTGATCAAACATTGTTTTTTGATAGGTAAAAATACTGTCGTAAATCAGCAATAACTTAAAAAATGTTACAAGGAACCAACAGTATTTTTTAGCCATCAAAAAACAATGCTTAATTAACACACTAAATTAACCGCGCTGTCCCCGTTTTTGAAAATATCAAAAAAAGAATCCCTAAAACTAAAACTCTAATGTCTGTGTAACGAATGATCGATATATCGATACTATTACGCGTATATTTTGAATCATAGATATAGTAATTTATATAGATCTATCATCCACATGTTATCATGCAAAGATTTTTGATGCCGAAAAAATGTTTTGGCATCAGCCATTAACCGGTGCCGTGGGCTCTTCCCACCTGACGTCAGAGGTCACATGATAGAGGAAAAACAAATAGCAGACGAGGTCTTGTTTATCTATAGCGATTGCTGAAATAACGTATTTTATATTCTTATTTTTGATCAATCGTATTTAATCTGTGTTATTTTTTTATACATAATCATTTTTAATCCATTTTATATCATTATTCATCATCTTTTGTTTGCTGTATACATTTACAATCATCATTTAGTTTATATTTGTTATAGATTTTCATGAAGAACATGTTAAATACTCTGATTTTTGGTACTTAAATCAGTGACAGTGCAATATCGTACTGCGTAAATCCATTTAGACCAGTAACTAAGTTAATTAACTTGTTGTAACACCTTTATCCAATTAAATTAAATGAAAACACTTAAAAATTTCAAATTATCATCCATAAACATTCCACAAGAACAAGCTATTATTTATTGCTAGATCAGTTAATGTAACAGTTACACTACAACGTACAAAAATCGATTCTTACAGTTGAAAATAAATAAACACATGAAGTGTTTTTAAAAAATTATTAAATTTACAAACACAACTATTCTACTGCTTACAAATGCACAATATTACTTTTACTTTATTTTATATTAAATATTAACATTTTTGTTCTTAAGAACAATATTTAATTGAATTCGATTCTCAGAATTCGATTATTCGTTTTCCTCTATCACATGACTGAGCAGACGAAACTGGGAAGAGTCCATTGTAATAGAATAGAATGTTGATGAATTTTTAAAATGCCGGTGTATTGCGCAGCTTTCAAATGTACTAATAAATGGATGAAAGGAAAGGCAATAGGTTTTTATAAGTAAGATATATTTGACTAATTTATGAAAAATATAATTTTTATAATCAGTTGCTTTGTTATTATTATGAAATAATTACTGTTTTGATTTTTAATTGAATACTTTTTTTAAAGTTTGATATTTTTTAAGATTTTATATTAGTAAGCAAGATGGAATTTTCAAATTTATTTTAAATATAGTTAGCTGTGGGGCAGGTAAAGAACGTTAGTTTTAGTGTATAAAAAGAGTTTAACTTTAAATATTAACTAAAATAATAGATATAGAAAAAAAAGTAAAAGACAAAGAAAGAAAGAAAGAAAGAAAAATTAATTTGAAACTGTATCTGGAGTTTTTCATTCACCTTTAGTACATAAATTATTCATATGTTTTATCTGTTAAATTATCCGTGTGTATTCACTCGGAGAAAGATGGCCATTAACCGGCAAAAATGGCCGTCTTTCTCGGAGTGAAAAGGAATCACTTTTTCTCCCTTGGTGATCCATCAGTGTCTTATTACTATATCTATATTTTGAATACCTTACCACATAGAAATGTTTTATTTGCTATGCCCTCTGTGAGTTAGTCGAAGGACTTACTTACCGATATCTTACCTAATTTTAAAGACTATAACTAAAAGCAGTGCTCGGTAATTCAATTAACTTTTTCTGTACATGATTGTACTGTGAAAAATGGTAATTGAAGCATTTTTACACTCAACAAATTGCATTTAAAGGGCGCCACACTTCAGAACTACACGAGGAATACTTCAAAACTACTAAAACCCAATAGTGGGTTCTAGTAGTTTTCTGTTCCAGTTCTATGTGTGTGTGTGTGTGTGGAAGGGGGGGGGGGATTAAGGCTGATTGACTGCACTAGGGTCCTAGGCCTGAGGGGAGTGCCTTCCGTGGAGGGGTCTTTCTAAGGGGACCTAACCTGTATTTACGAAAGTTTCGGAGTAAACCCCGAAAAACTCCGAACGTCTAGGCCGACGAGCGTGACCTGGGATCGAACCCGGCTCCTCACATCTACCAGCTTTGAGCGCAGAACTCTCGACCGTTGGTGAGACGGTTTCAGTTGTAAATACCTTTGAAGTTTGGACAAAAAGCGAAATAAAATTATAATGCTTATTTTATCATAAGGAAAATAATGCTTATTTTATCGTAAGGAAAACGTAAATGACGTATTTCAGCATAAGAGCTTAAAAGCTGTTTGATTATAACAACAAAAAAAAAAAAAAAAAAAAAAAACTTATACCGAAAGAACGAGAACACCTTTTTATTGCTTTCACATTATAAATTTAAAAAGAAAAAAAAAAAAAAAAAAAAAAAAAAACCTCAGACAGAAGACATTAACAATTTGCTATTTTACCATGTTTTTATTAACTTCGATTCTTGTGTGTTTGTGTGTTTGTCAGGGACAAATCTTGCAATCGATTTTTAACTAACTTCCCGACTAGCTAGATATTTGAAATTTTCAGGACAGCTCACAACACGGTGACAATACATTTTTCTAATAATTTTAGTCAACTGCTTCAAGTTCCGCTGCCTTCGGCAGCGTTTATATGATTCGGCAGAGAATTTATTTAACTAACTTCCCGACTAGCTAGACATTTGAAACTTTCAGAATAGTTCAGAATAAGGTTAAAATGCATATTTATAATACCTTTAGCCAACTGTTTCGGGTTCCCGCTGCCTTCGGCAGCGTTATCAGTACAAAGATTGCAATCGATTTTTTTCCTAACTTTCCGACTAGCTAGACATTTGAAACTTTCAGGATAGCTCAAAACACGGTGACAATACATTTTTTTAATACTTTTAGTCAACTGTTTCAGGTCCCCACTGCCTTCGGCAGCGTTTATATGATTCAACAGAAAATTTATTTAACTAACTTCCCGACTAGCTAGACATTGAAAACTTTCAGAATAGTTCAGAACACAGTGAAAATGCATTTTTTAAATATTTTTAACCAACTACTCCGGGTTCCTGCTGCCTTCGGCAGCGTTACCAGTACAAAGCTTGTAATCGATTTTTCACTAACTTCTCGACTAGCTAGACATTTGAAAACTTCAGGATAGCTCAGAATACAGTGACAATACATTTTTTTTTATACTTTTAGTCAACTGTTTCAGGTCCCTACTGCCTTCGGCAGCGTTTATATGATTCGAACGAAAATTTACTTAACAAACTTCCCGACTAGCTAGACATTTGAAACTTTCAGAATAGTTCAGAATACGGTTAAAATGCATTTTTTTAATACCTTTAGCCAAATTTTTCGGGTTCCTGCTGCCTTCGGCAGCGTTATCAGTACAAAGATTGCAATCGATTTTTCCCTAACTTCTCGACTAGCTAGACATTTGAAACTTTCAGGATAGCTCAGAATACAGTGACAATACATTTTTTTTTAATAGTTTTATTCAACTGTTTCAGGTCCCTACTGCCTTCAGCAGCATTTATATGATTCAACAGAAAATTTATTTAACTAACTTCCTGACTAGCTAGACATTTGAAATTTTCAGAATAGTTCAGAATACGGTGAAAATGCATTTTTAAAATATTTGTAACCAAATGCTTCGGGTTCCTGCTGCCTTCGGCAGCGTTACCAGTACAAAGCTTACAATCGATTTTTCACTAACTTCCCAACTAGCTAGACATTTGAAACTTTTATAATAGCTCAAAACACGAGAGCAATGATTTTTTTTAAAAAATTATCCGATTGCTCCGGGTTCCCGCTTCCTTCGGTAGCGTTTATATGATTGAACAGAAAATTTAAAAACATGGTATATAAAAAGATCTTTTTATCTTGTAATTATTTATATATAAAACTGTATTTGTTAAATCTAGTAATATGTAGTAAGCTTATTAAAATCCAATGGAAAATTATATTTTTGAAGTGTATTTTAAACTTTTGAAGAATTCAAACACTACTGATAAATTTAGAGCACTTTCTAGCTAAGTATCAAATGCAGATCAGAAGTTCAAAGCTGTAACAATGCCTGGTACTTACAATTCGATTTTTTGTGATAAAAGTTCCATTTATTCTTTCTCTGATCCAGAAAATTTTAAAGTCTAATGTTGTGAGTAGATTCTGTATTGTGAGTAATGTTGTGTGATTTAGATAATCCTTAGGTTAAAAGTAACATAATTGCTATTAAAGCATTAAAAAATGCAAAAATGTCAAGATCTTTTTGCAGACCATCAAAACTTTGTTGCGGACAGGGTTGCAAAATTTAGCGTCTTTTTATTCAATTCCTACTATAGTTCACATTCTCCCTATATATATATATCTTGCACAAATCTTGCAATCGCTTTTTAACTAACTTCCGCACTAGCTAGAAATTTGAAACTTTCAGGAATGCTCAGAACACGGTGAGAACACAATACTTCGAAGTCCTATTTTCGATTTTTTTTATTAGTTTTCTTATAATTAACTAAAATATGAAAATAATAACATCCTAATAGCGTTAAAATAGCCATTAAAATATTAGCTATAATTTAAT
Source organism: Salticus scenicus (assembly GCA_963930645.1). Classification (NCBI taxonomy): domain Eukaryota; kingdom Metazoa; phylum Arthropoda; class Arachnida; order Araneae; family Salticidae; genus Salticus; species Salticus scenicus. The sequence continues at coordinate 140,443,233 of OZ005660.1, forward strand.
TGTTGCCAAAAAAAAAAAATTTAACGAGTTAATTTTCTTTCGACATAAAAATAAATATATTTAATTAAACGTGAACATTAAAAAATTATGCATCTCACAAAAATTGTCGTCATTACCACTTTAAAAATTTTATGCACATTGATAAGAGCTCTATGATTCATCAGAAAATTTAAAACATGGTATATAAAAAGGTTTTTTTAATCTTATAATTAAATTTATTTCATTTTGCAAGCGCGTTTTTTATTTCCTAATTCAAAATTATTAAAAGAACATTTTCCATAGTGTTTGTAAGTAGGAATTGACTTAAAAAAATTTTCTTTTACATTACTTGTTCAGTTACAACCAATAATTTTGAGAAGTAATATTTGAAAAGGAAAATAGATGATTATTTTTCGAAGTGATTACGCAACCGTTATAATTAAAGCTTAGGGAGTGGATATTGAATAAAAAAGCCCCTAAATTTAGCAATAATGGTCGTAGACTACAAAAACTTTGTTGTGAACTAATAGTAGTACAGACCACCGTTTGGCGACAACTGTTACAGACCACGAAAAAAAAAAAAATTCTGCATTAAAATATGTTAAATTAAAATTTCGATCACTAGGTAAAAGGAAAATAATTGTATTTTTGTGAGGCTGAATATACTCAATTTTTTTAATCATGTTTATATTGTATAACAAATGAGGAATTATTGTCTATTCAAATTAAATTTTTCTGTAATTCTCTTGTCCGCTTAACCTTACATAAATCAAATAATTTGCCTCTACAATATTTAAGTGCAGATTTTTCCCCTGGTGGTCAAAATTTCAGCTATTTTCTTATTATTATTATTCGAAATATATATTAAGTTTAATCAAATTCGTAAGGGTTTAAATGAAGTTACTTTAATTACACTGAGGAACAAAAATAAATAGATAAATAATAAAATAAAAGTAGCTTGGTGTTTTACTTTTCTCTTTCAGAAACCGCCAATTTTATCGTTTAAAAATAGGTATTTAACAAATAATGATTGTGCCGCACATCGCAGGCACATCGTATCTGGCAGGCAAAAGAATTCCACATATTCGATATCCAGCAGAATCTCTATCCGTTTCATCCCTATTTTTAAATGATAAATTTAGCGTTTGTTGAAAGGGAAAATGAAAATATCCAAGTGCGCCTTTGTTTTTGTTCCTCCGTGTATAATCACCTGATGTATATCTACTACAAAACAAATTTGTGTATTCTAGGACTTGCACCAGTTAGCGGGATGTGCAACCCATTGAACAGCTGCACCATTAGCGAAGGCACAAGTTTCCAGACCGTCTTAGTAGCTGCCCATGAAATGGGCCACAGGTGCGATATTTTTATTTCCGTTCCAGAGAAATTACATAACTTATCATTTAACCATAGCCTCCTATACTAGATGCCTTCCGCATGGCTCGGAAACTTGGCGGTAGACAGTGCTACCTGGTACAGATTGCGGCCTTCTGCGTGGCTCGGAAACTTGACAACAGTTCAAGCGGTAATCTATTCGCCTTTTATGTATATCAAATCCCACTTTATAAAATTTTGGTGGCTGTTGAATAAAAAAGTCGCGCAATCTGTACCAGATGGTGCTGTCTACCGCTTGAACTGTTGCCAAGTTTATGAGCCACGCGGAAGGCATCTAGTTTAGGAGGCTATGGTTTAACACTAGTTGGAAGTTTTCTATTTATAATCCTTTCAAATCAATTGATAGCTCTCAATCTGTAAATTTATAAATTGTCGAAGCAAACTGTTTCTGAAAAATTACATTTTGATTTATTAAAAAAAAAAAAAAACTGTAAACAAATTTTTTCATCAAGTATAGTTAAGAACTTTCTCGATTAAACCATAATTAAAAAATAATAATAATAATAATAATAAATATCACATTAAAATCGATCTATTTATCTGTTAGACAAATACTCCTCTCATTGGACGAGGCTTAAATACAGGGTGTCCAAGAATTATCTTTACAACTTTGAAATTTAATAACTTTTGAAATAAAAAGGATATTCACATTCTGTGTTCTGCAGTTATTAGTGCAACTCATAAAGTTTTTTTTGCACCTTGTGGACTGTTGATCTGGGTATTTTTAATTGCGTAGCAGCCGAACGAACTGATTTTTTTGGACTCCGCTGGAATGCTTCGCGAACCTGCTCAACAGTTTCATCACTTGTGCTGGGTTCTAAGATTCTAAGACGGAAAGAAGCCGCTCACCACTATGCAGTGGTTTTGAGCGTTTTTAACCTTTAGAGAGGGGCTCCAAAGCCACTGTGGAGAATCAGAAGAGCCCGTCTCCAAAGGTTAAGCCTCCCCCGTTGTTTATTGCATAGCAAATAACAACAACAAAAAAAAAAAAAAAAGAAAAAAAAAAGAAAAAAAAAAAAAAAAAAAAAAAAATTACAAAGGTCGCCAGAGCAGAGCTCTCCCGCGACAAAAGGCGACAAAGTTGCATGAAAGTGAAAAGGACCGGAGCCAAGTGGAAGTCTATTTACAAAGTTCATTCATGTAATGTACAAATTTCACAGTCTTTATACAATGTTCTCGCAGTCTTTATATCAAGCCCAAGTTGGTTAGCAACATCATGCGCAGGATGATTGCTTTCCGAGAGCACTTCAGTGGAATTCTGTAGCATCAGAAATGACCAGTATTCGCCATGTAGGAGAGGAGGAAAAATTTAGGAAAGATAGAGAAGGAATTTAATTTGTTGAGTTTGATAAATCTTGAAGGAAGGCATAGATGCGCTTTAATTTGAGCCGTAGGGGCTTTCTAGTTATTATATTGTTCAGCCAGGTTGCTAGTCTAGGGTTAGGGTTCCTTAAATGGTAAGGTATTGTAAGTTGACAGTGAAAGTAGTAATGTTGTGCAGTCCCCTCCTCACCGCATGAGCATAAGGGTGATCGTCGGCAATGAAATCTGTGGAGGTATTTGGGGAAGGGGCCATGACCTGACAGAAAGGCAGATATTTCCGGGGAGAGGTCCCAAATATTGAGTGAGACATTTGGTATTAGCTCGTGAGTGTATCTCCCTTTTGGAGACACACTCCAGAGACTCTGCCAGTCATTAATTAGTTTTTGATTTAGGTGATATTTTATGTAGGAAGGGGGAGCTGGGAGTGAGTAGGCTATGTCTCTAGATTCTGTTGCTGATTTTGCAAGAGAGTCCGCTAGTTCATTTCCGACGACCCCCCTATGGGCGGAAACGTGTGCTAGGGAGATTTTGGTTTTTAATTTTGAGAGCTTTATTTTAATTTCAATTACTTGTGGGTGTCTGCTCTTGTGGCGAGCTATGGCCTGCAGGCTCGAGAGGCTGTCACTGAAGATTGAGATTTGATTGTAGTCTGGAGAGTTAATTTCTGACCACTCAACTGCCTTCAGGATGGCAAAGAGCTCAGCCTGAAAGACCGAATTGTGGTCTGCGAGCCTGCCTGCCCACTGATGGAGAACTTTGTTATTTTTTAAAACGCAGAGTGCAGCTCCCACTCCATGATCGGTTTTGGAGCCATCAGTGTATATCGCCAGTTGAGCAGACGCCGAGAAGCTGTTTTTTGCACAATTTATGAAAAGGGAAGCAGCATCCTGTGCTGGGTGTATTTGCCAGCTGTTAGAAAGCTGTTGAACATGAATATTAGGGAGGAGAGTGTCTGTGAGAATGGAATTATTTAATTGCAGGACGTTAGTTTTGTTAAAGTTGTATTTTAATTGGAGGTGAGCATGTGGAATACCAGTGATGACTGTGAGGGCATCAGTAGAGATTGTTTTGTAACCTCTAGAGATTTAGACCAAAAACATTCTCTGTATTGAGTTAAGTTTATTCGACGCTGCTTTGGTGAGGTTGCCCCCCCAAATGCCAGCGCCGTAGGTTAGGATCTTTTCTATTACTATTTTATACCAGGTTTTTAGGAAGAAGGTGGATATACCCCACCTCTTCCCTGCCATTTTTGCTGAATTGTGGAAGATTTTAGAAGTTTTTATCTTTAGGTCTTGTATGTGTGCCAGCCAGTTTAGGTTTCTATCTATTGTGATTCCCAATATTTTTAGTTGTGAAACATGACGGACACTGACGCCATCGATCCTCATCACTGGGTTCCGTTTAAGGAGTCTTGGGAAGGAGAAGGTTAATGCTTGCATTTTCGAGGGTGAGAGTGTTAGATCTGATTCTATTAATAGGGAGCTGAAGAGGGAGAGGGCAGCCTGGGCCTGTTCCTCCAGAACTTTTCTCGTTAAACCTGAGAGAATCACAGAGAAGTCATCAGCATATGCGAGGGTTTTAAAACCCTCTGAGTTCATTTTTAGAAGAATTTTGTTGGCCACCAAGTTCCAGAGGATCGGGCCTAGGCACGATCCCTGGGGGCAGCCCTTAGACTGTGGAAAAACACTGTAGTTAGGGCCCCAGTTAATCAAGATTTTCCTGTTGGAGAGGTAAGAGCTGATGACTCCCGCAAGATTTCTCGGGCAGTTCAGTGTTTGTAGAGTGTGTAGGATGTGTGACCATTCGATGTTGTCGAAAGCCCCTTTAATGTCAAGTGAAATAAGAGTGGTGTACTTTCCAGACTGAAAGTTAAGAGCGCAGGAGTTTAAAATTTGCTGCAAAGCGAGTTCACATGATCTGCCCTCTCTGAACCCGAATTGGTTGGGGTGTAGAAGATTATTGGATTCCAGGTAGAAATTTAGTCTATTGACAATGAGCTTTTCTAGTAATTTGCCTATTGTTGGGAGCAGGCAGATCGGTCGATAAGAGGAGGGTTCAGAGGGAAGCTTCCCTTGCTTCAGAAAGTACACCACTTCACCCCTTCTGAGAATTTCTGGAAAATATTGTAGTTTGAGGCATAAGTTTGTCCATGTGTGAAAAATGTATGTGAGTGTATTGAAGGAGTGTCTAAGGATTCTGAAATCTATGCTGTCAGGGCCAGGGGCCTTATTTACGTTAAAGCTATAAAGAGCAGCCCGGATTTCTGCCTCCGTGAAGACTTCGCCCATGGGACCTGAAAAAATTGGAATATGGGGGCTGGTGAATTTACTCGGAGGGAAGAGAACTGAGGTGATATATTCTAGGTTGTTGTGTTTAGAGGAAAGTGCTGGAGGACGTTCAAGTTTGAGTTCTGTTGGTGTGAAAAATTTATTGCTTTATTGCTATAGAATTTCTGTGCAGTGCCATGGATGTTTGTTTGTGTTGTGCAAAAATGTTTCCATGCGTTATGTTTTGCAATGTTTATTTGTTTTTTGAATGTTGCCGAGAGTTGGCGGATTTTAAGTTTGTGTTGCATTAGATCTGAGGGGTTGATATATTTTTGGTGTCTCCGGAGTGCTGTCAGGCGGTTACGCATGGATCTGAGTTGAGGGGACCAGAAATTGTAGGTGAATTTCCGTCCCGATTGTTTGAGCCTGAAGGCTGAAGTGGCAGCAGCGTGTATTGAGGAGATAATAGAAGAGGTTGCATTTTCTAAGTCTTGGGTGTTCCTTACTGTATTAATGGTGCCAGTTAGTTTATCGGTGGATATTTTAAGTATTTTATTAAATTTTGAGAAATTGCCACGTTTTGTAGCAAACCTTCGAAGAGTTGATTTAGTTGGTGAGGATTTTAGGGTATATGTTATGTATTTGTGATCTGAGCAGTTGGCTATATCCAGGACCGACCAGTCGTTCATTTTGGCGTATGTTTTCGGGTTTACTAGTGTGAAATCAGGCCAGCCTTTGGCATCACATTTTTGGAAGGTCGGTTGTGAATTTTCAATGTTAGCTAGACAGAAGTTATTTATTGTGATGTATTCTATGAGGCTGCTTCCTCTTGCATCCTCACGGGGAGAACACCACAGAGGTGAATTTGCATTGAGGTCGCAGCCACATAGAAAGAGTGTTTTGTGATTGATTAAGTGCTGCCACTCCTGCATGCAGTCCTCGAAATCTGCAGACGGGGCTGCGTATGCGCTGCCAAGGTATAATTCACCTTCATTGGTGGTCATAGTTATAAAAACACAATGCTCCCCAGTGAAGAGGTGAGTGTAGGTGAGGTCTTGTGCTGCGATGACAATGTGTGCTGAGTGTTGGACGGACTCAAACCTGGACCAGGAGGAGGGAAAACCATACAGATCACCCTCTTTAGTGCAGTAGGCATCTTGCAGCAGCCCGACATCAATAGAGTTCTTCTCCATGAATTCTCGTGCTGCCGAGTTTGCCGCCCTACAGTTATTGAGGTTGATCTGCAGGATTTTCAGGTTATTGAACGAGGTGAGAGGAATTGAGGGTGCTGCTACTGGGGGAGGAGAGGAGGAAACTGATGATGAGGACATTGGGAATAGGACAGAAGGTAGAGTTTAGAAAGGTTGAAGGAGCTTACCTACTGGCTGAGACTGGTTGATGTCTGGGTGGAGAGTTGACCGCCTGGTTGTATCCGTAGGCAGGGTCGTAGAAGGATGGGAATTTTCCATATTGTGAAAAGGAGGGGTCTTGATATCTCCAGTAGTGCATGTGGAATATAGAATCCCTTGCTTGTTGCTGAGAGTTTGGGTAGATTGGTTCTCTTAAGAGTGATTGTTGTTGGTAGCTTGAGTCGTGGAATTGTTGGTGAGGCTGGGGTCTTGGCAGTTGTGATGGAGCTGGTGGTGGAGAGTATTTGTCTTCTAGTCTGGTTCTTAGTTCTTTGTAGATTCTATTATAGGTTGGACATTCTTTTGAGTAGGACGGATGTTTAACGTTGTGTTTTGTACCATTGGTGGAGTTCTCCCTCATGCAGGTGATGCAGGCTGGAGGGTTGGAGCAACTGTTAGTTGGTTCATGTTGCTGACCGCAGTGGGCACATATGGGCATAGAGCTGCAGGTACCAGCAGAGTGCCAGAGCTCTTGACATCTTGAGCATCTCTGTATGCTAGTGAAGGGTCTCACCCGACATCGAAAGAGACCCAGCTGGAGGAAGCCGTCTCGTAAAAGGTCTTCCGCCATGGGTTCCGGTATCGAAATTATGTGATTGATTTTGTTGTTGCTTTTTGAATTTCTCTTGGCTATGTATTTGATTGAGCTTGTGTGTTCTATTGGTAGGTTTAATTGTTCTAAGGTGGTAACTTTAATTCTGGATTCCTCTACACCCTCTGGAACGTTTAGTATGATGATTTTGATGTTTTTGATGATCTTCTGTTGTACTCTTAGGTTGTGTAAAATATAGCGGTTGCTGTTTAACTCTTCCTGCAGTCGTTTGGCTTCACTAGGGGGAGTTGCTGGTAATATCAATGTGTTTTTGCTTGATTCTTATTTTTAGGTTGTTGGATGTGGTTGTTAAATTTTGCTCTTTGATGGCTTTTAATATGTCTGACCCTGAATGAAAACTCTTGGTAGAGGTGACCGCCAGGGTGCTCCTGTACCAGTGTAGAATTCGTTCCAGGTCGGAGTGGGGTGTGGGGCTAGTAGAAGATGTAGTGCTAGTAGAAGATGTAGTGCTAGTAGAAGATGTGGTGCTGTTGGCTGTAAATGTAGGAGTAGTTGGGGATGGTGAGGATGTTGACGCTGACGCGGAGTCTTCCGCTGCATTTGTTAATATTTTGTGTGCTGTGGGAGGTTTTGAGGCTGTGCCTGTGCGTTGTTCTTCATTTTCAGAGTTGCCCACTGGGTCAGGATTACTTTCCAGAAGAGATAGGATAGCTCCTTGAGATGATTGTATTTCTTGCAGGATTGATTTTGTTCTTTTAAATTGGTCATTAATGTTGTCGTTTAGTTTCTTTAAGTCTTCTGTGTTTTTTGAGACTTCTTCTGATGGGGATTGGGCACTCTTTGAAGTTGGGGAGGAAGCTTCTGTTTGAGAAAGGGCTTGAATTCGGAGGAGTGCGCTTTTTAATGACACAAGAGGTGCCTTGCCACTTCTTAGCCTGGTTACTTTAATTAAGTCTATTGCTGCTGCTGCGATTTCAGAAATGGATGTGTAGCTTCTGAAGTTTATATTCCGCTTCGGCCGTACTTGTGGTGTGCTGGGCACATGAGATGTTCGTGTATTTCTTCGGAAAGTGTTTGCATTTTTGATGGGTCTTTGTGATCTTAAAGAGTGCGAAGATTTTATTGAACTCAGTGACTGAGCAGATTCGTCACTCGAGGGGTTAGGAGGATCTTGTTCCTCAATCTCCGAGGAGTTTTTGGATCGTGGCATTCTGTGTGTTTTTTTTTTCCCCTTTTTTTACAGATCGTCACAAATAAGTACTAGTGCAAGATTAACACTTTTGGATTAAATATATTATTTTCACAGAAAACAATTAAGCTGCGCTTAGAAGATTGATTGAGCAGGAGCAGTTCTAAGAGAGAACTAACAATAGATAGTGCTTTAAATGATAAGAAAAACGAATCGTCCAGAAGAATGGATGGGGTTTTCCCAGCCGTACCATGTCTCAGAAAAAAAAATAATAATAAAAATAAATAAATAAATAAATAAAAAATAAAAATAAAAATAAATTGAATTTTTAGGTATTTGATTTCTTTTCTGAGAGTTTATGAGATTTAGAGAATATTGAAAGAGTAAAAAAAAAAAAAAAAAGAGGAGGGGTGAGAGATGTCTGAGCAAAAGTTAGTTAAATTGAAAGAGAAATAAGGAAAGGGCATGTTTACAAACAAATGAGCCATCAGTCAGAGTTTGACACTCACGAGTGGCAAAAGGACAACCTCTATTGGTGGAAATACCAATGTTTTGCCCTGAACAGAATGTTTTGCCCTGAGTGTGACGTCACCTGCGCTTTCCTTATTAGTTTCATGATGGTTCATTTGCTTCTGCTAAAGGCTAAGTGGACTGAGTTGGTGTCGATGCTAGATGGTTGAAATTTAATTAAAAGGTGATAGTGTGTTAGTTGGGTTTGGGATTGGAAAGTGTGTTAAGGCCATGCTCTCTTCCCTGCATCAAAGGTGGATGATTCCACTTGTTTTTAATTTTGAAATTAGTTTGGAGCTTTGGAATTAGAGTTTTGCTGAACGTATTTTGTTTGAATTAACTGAGAGTTAGATTTCTTTTTTTTTTTTTTTTCTCAGGGTTACGGTGATTCAAAGAAGAAATGCGCCTGGATTATAGACCTGAATTAAAAAAAAAAAAAAAAAAAACCTTAAACTGTGACCTTTCCTTTTCAATTAAAAAAATAATAATAATAAAAATTAGTAATGCATTAGAGTCTGATGAGTGGGATGATATACTTTACATCAGTTAAATTTCGTTGTTGTTGTAAGGCTTGCTTATGTTTTATTTCTGAAAATTTTTTAGAGCGACGTAATTAGAGTTTCTTTAACCTTGTTAAGTTTTCTATTAGGAGTTAAGTGAATACGAGACTGTTGAGTTAGTTGAAGTACTTTTCAGTAATTAGGCATGGATGTTGTGAAGCCTTTCACTTGTTTCTATATGTGAAAAATGAATCACTGCGTCAATAGTCGATTTTAGTTGTGCGTTATTTGTTTTCAAGAGCTGTGATTAAGTTGATGTTTTAGAATTTGGTGATATTGTTACAGAGGTGGGATATGCACCTAGTAAGAATCCCTGAACTTTAAAACGCTTAACTGCCCCCGCCGACACATCAGGGCTGCAGACCCGCGTACTGAGTCTGATGAGTAAGCTGATGTTCTTTGCTTCATTAATGCGTGATTGTTGTAAAAGCTTTTTCTTGATTTTATTTGCGAAAATGGTTTTGAACGTCGTAAGTAGAGTTTTGTTTGGGTATTTTGAATAAAGATCTGTGAGTTAGAAGTTGAATTTATTATGTTAAAATTAGGCTGTAGGAAGTGCCGGGGAGGGGGGAGAGTGGTTGCCAAGTCCGAACCCTTCGGGCTCCAAAGAAGGGGAAGGCGAGCACTAATGCAATGTGCTAAAAGGGAATAACTGGACAAGCTCTCTTTGAGAGTTGTTCATGATGAACAACCACATCAGAAACTGTAGTAGGAAAGGTTGAGTTTAGTGGCAAAGAAATTTGATAATGGTTTACGTGACTGGTTTAAAACTTAAATGTAGACAGGAAGGTGTGTAAACGAGGTGCCAAAATGGGATGCGGGTTAGGTTGACAGCTTAATTGTGAGTGTGTTGGTGAGTAAACAAAGTGTAGAAAGTTAGTCTAGGACTGAACTTTTGAATGGTTTAGAACTACAGATCCTCGTGCTGTAACAACCGTTTAATTATGTCGAAAAAAGGTAAGAGTTTGAGTTTAGGAATGAAAAATGCTTTAGAACAATTTTAACAATATTGTGTAAACAGAGTAAGGAGGGAATCGATAATTGATAAAGATTGTGAGAGTCAAATAACCTGGCTAGAGAAAGTTTTTGGGGTTTTGAGTGGGATGAAGGCTTTGTTGTGAGTTAGATGGTGTGTAATTAAAAGTGCTAGTAAGATGATCAGAAAGCTTTACTAGAGTTAAAAATTGGGCCCGCTGACCAAAGGGCTAATCAGCCAATGTAAGCTGTCGCTGAATGGTACATTCAAATGAGAAAGGGGATGAAAATGCTTTAGAACAGTTTTAACGGAATACCAAAAACTATAGTGGGAGGGGTGGAAAATAATCAGAATGAAGGGCAATAGAGACAACAAAGGGGTGAGATGGCAGTTGTGACCAGCAGGTTTAGAATAATTTTCATGATGAAAACCAACATAAATTTAAAAAGTTGTGTGGGAAGTATGTATTGGAAAAGATAATTGATGCTTTGCGGGTTAGGTCGGGAGATTAAATGTGAGTGTGTTGGTGTGTAGGCAATATGTAGGAAAGTTTGTCTAGAACTGAACTTTGGATTTATTTTAATTACTGATTTATTTATTTTAATCCACTGATCCTCGGACACTGAAATGCGTTTACTTATGTCGAGAAATAGGCAACAATTTGAGTTTGTGGTTGAAAAAGCTTTAGAACGATTTTTATAAAAATGTGTTTAGGGAGGGAAAGGATAATTGTAAAGGTCTGTGAGGGTTAATTGACATGGCAAGGGTATAGTTATTGGGTTCAAGATATGTTGAGAGCTTTCTTGTGAGTTAGATGGTGTTTAATTATAAGAGCTGGAATGATGGTCAGAATGCTTTAATAGAGTTTTATTTGAGCAGGACCAAAATTGTCGGTTTAAAGCAAAGTGATCAGTAAACTATTAGAAAGTTCAGATGAAAATGCTTTATAATAAATTTAGCAAAATGCGAAAACTGAGCATGTGGGAAATGAGCATTAATGTGAGCAGGATGGTGTGTGTTCGTGGAGCCGGAAAGTTGGTATGTTAGCTGAATTAGAGTTTAATTTCCGCCCACAGTCCTTTGGGCAACAAGTGTTAAAATTAATCGTAAAAAAAAAAAAAAAAAAAAAAAAGGACAGTGTATCATAATTGAGATGTTAATAGTTGAGAGTAAGATGATGTGTAAATAAAGACCTGGAAAGGTGAACAGGTGGTTTTGCTAGTTATTAAATGGGCCCGCTGTCTGTAGGGCTAACAAGCTAATTTAATGCATCACTGAACGGTTAGCCGTTTGGTGAAGCAGATGTAAATGAATCGGTCATTTGAGAAACACCTCATATCCAAAAAAGTAAACTTTCGGGAAATCAAAAAAAATCCAGCTGGTCCATAATTTAACATAATATATTTTTTGAATTTTTTTATATGTTTCTACAGGCGTTTGGTAAGCTAATTCTACCAAAATAAAATTTTATTATTTTTATTTTGATATTTAAAAAAATTGTAAACGTTGTTGGAGATGTGTTGTTTTTCAAATGACTGACTAAACGATATGTTATCAGGTATGAAATAAAAGGTAAAACAATTCAAATTATTAATAAAAATCAGTATTTTATATTTCAAATAATATATACACATTTTCCAAACATTGTTTCTTAAAACATTTCAATGTCATCCATATCGATAGTTGTCCAGTCATAAATTTTTGAATAAAATTCACCAACAATGTCTGCAGGTATATAGGCTTCGACTTTCTTGAGGTCATTGATTTTGTTGATATTGATAAATACACATTTTTGCGGGTAGGCACTGATTTTTGGAAGCTCTGGTAAACCAGTTCCCGGTTGTTACAAGTCAAAAGTTTGTTTATTGAGTCCACCAATAAAGTTTTTTACTTTAACTTGGCCTACATGTTTATTAGAGTAATGAAACTCCATAAAAGTTGAAATGTTGAATTTTATTTTGTTTTCCTTTGGGATATTCCTTGCTTGAGTCTCCGTAGATATTACATTTTTTTTTATAAAGTTGACCACACCATGATATAAAATCCTTTAATTTTTCTCTTTCTACTATTTCCACCAGGAACTTGTCCTGAATAGCAGCAGAGTGCAACATAAGTTCAGCATACTGTTTTACTGTGTAAATTCTGTCAGTTGTTTTAATTTTTCGTTTGATTACACTAAAGTCGCGGTCACACGGAAGGTACGAATACCTCGAATAGGAAAACAATGATGAATACTGTCGAATCGGTCAGTTTCTATTAGGGCTAGAAAAAACCGCACAACCACGGTGTTTTTGTTTTGTCCAGGTGCAACATCGGAAAAAAAATGAAGATGCCTAACACCAGCATCAAAACCTTCTTTGATATAATCAACTAAAAATGAACAAATTTCATTTGGTCCCTTCTTAGCTAAGCCCTCATGATATACATTGTAAAAGAGATTAAGTAAAAGAGAGTTTAATAAATGGTGGTAAAATGATAGATATTTTTCCAACTTTCCAGTAAGCCACAAATTAAGTTAAAAAAGAATCGAAAATCAGTAAATCTCCATACTGAAAACAAACCAAGTCTCTTTTTCTTCTGACATAATAAGAATATATCTTTCATACAGCTTAGAAGAGGGGGGGGGATGAAAACTACGTGTGAAAAAAGATTAGACAAATAAAAAGACAAGGTATCTGAAAAAGAAATAGAAGTAAACTCGCAAAAAAAAATAAATAAATAAACATCTCGGCTACGAACCACAGGCCACGGCCTAGGCATCTAGGCACGTTCCAATGTGCCTGAGTTAAGAAGGACAGGTAAATCCCGAAATCTGGTTTAAGAGGTCTCAAAGGGATTATATGGGAGCCACATTAAAGTAGAATAACAAGAAACAGTGCTACCACCAGCCATATTCTTTTGTAAGTCATTCGAGAAACAACACATTTCCAGGAGATGAGGTGTTTCTCAAAGGAATGGATATTTTCAAATGCGGCATCACCATGGTTATTAAGTGGAGATGAATTGTTTTATGCGCATTGGATTTGTCTAGCCTTCACCAACAATTTAATATGTCTAACTCAATTTTGGCCAAACATGGACATGAGGTGTTTCTCAAATGACTGATTCAAATGCTTTTGAACAGTTTTGACAAACTAGTGAAATTTAGTTGGGAGGGAGTGGAAAAGTGAACACTATGTGTGGCATTTTGAGACAACAAAGTAGAGAGTTGGTAGGTGTGTCCGGCAAGTCGAGATCAACATTAAGTTAATAATCTTATGAGAGATGTGTGTCTTGGCAATGAAGAAACTTAATGGAATGCGAGATAGGCAGAGGGCTTAAATGTGAGTGTGTTGGTGTGTAAATAAAGTACAGAAAGTTAGTCTAGGACTGAACTTTTGATTTGATTTGGACTACAGACCCTCGAACTGTAACAAACGTTGAGTTTGTGAATGAAAAATACTTTAGAACGATTTTCACAAATTTCTGTAAACAGAGTAGGGAGGGAATGGGTAATTGAAACTGATTGTGAGAGTCAAGTAACATGGCTAGGGAAAAGTTTTGGGTTTTGAGTAGGATGAGAGCTTGTTTGTGAGTTTGATGGTGTGTAATTAAAAGTGCTAGTTAGATGATCCAATAGCTTTACTAAAGTTTTAATTGGGCCAGCTGTCCTAAGGGCTAATTAGCCGATGTGAACTGTCGCAATGTGTAGGAAATGATTTACAACAAATTTAGCAAAACGCGAAAATTAAGTTGTGAGGGATGTGAGCAGGACGGTGTATGTTCGTAGTGTCGGAAAGTTGGTATATTAGCTGAATTAGAGATTAATTTCAACCCACAGTCCTTTGGGCTGAAACAAATGTTAAAAAGAATCGTAAAAAGGACAGCGAATCAAAATTTTAGATGATAATAATTTAGAACACTTTAACCTTTAACGTGAAAGGGGCGAAAAACAATGAATGTAAAAAGAAAGAAAAAAAGAAAAAATAAAATAAAAAAAAAGGGGGGGGGGTGAAGTTGAAAGTTTTAAAACTTAAATTCATGTTCATAATCAAGAGTGAATCATTTTGTACCTGGGATAGTTATTGGAGTGAGATGTGGAACTCTCAAAGAAAGCTGGGAAAAGGACGGTCGGGGTGGAGCGAAGAGTATGGAGACCCCAAGAATGTAGACTTTTTTTTTTTCCCCCTTTTTTATTTGGTTGTTTCTAAGCGTTGATGTTAATGTTTTAAGGTTTTTGCTTGGTTTACATTGTTTTATTTGGTCTGGTTTTGATAGGAGAGAGGATTGAGTTGTGAGTACGTTGATGTTTCCTAAGTTTGTTTTAGAGTATTTTTGTTTTTGTTTGGATTCGTTAGAAGTTCTTAGTTCGGCCAATCAGATTATTCGAGAAATTATTCACTTTATTTTTATGTTTAGTTTTAGTTCAGATTTTAGCTAGTAGGGAAGTCATTGAAATGCTTAGGGAAAGATTGCCTGAGTTTGTACTTGATTGTCAGAAAAGAGAAGAAGTTAGGGATAATATGCATTTTTATTTCTTAATTTGTTTAAATTTAGATTAACCTAGGTGGATCAAACCTGTCTGAAATGTTAATTTAAGGATACTAGCATAGTTTCGAAACGCAATTGCGACGCGATTATTACATTTTGTGCTATAATATTGTTTAAAACCTGATCTAAGTGAGAGACGTCTGTCGGCCATGTTAGGGAAAAGAGGGATACTTTTGATTGAGTTTCAGGGGAAGCAAGCTCGTTGTATTGATAAGGAAAAGATTCGTAGGAGGAGGGGAAAAGCAGTGACTAGCTGCAACTAAGATGACAGGGGAGGGAAGAAAGGAGGGATAAATTACAATATTATTTCACAATTAACTAATTATTGGAGTGGTTTAAAGACTTGTAGCCTGTTTTAAAAGTTAATTGAGAGTTACTAGCAACGACACCAAGCGAAATTTTACTTAAAGTAAATCGTTAAGTGCATTATACTTGTTAAAATCTTGGTCTAAGTGAGAGGCTTAGGTCGGCCATGCTAGGGAAGAAAAGGGAATTTTGTTAAATTTGGTTTACTTTTATCGCTGTTTATTTTAATTGATAACTTTGGTTCTAATTAACATAATTGCTAAAATGAGGTATTAAAGTAGAGCTCAGACATTCATGAAAAGATTGAGACATAATTTGCGACTGGTACTTACCCCGTTCCTAGCGAAGTTTAGCCCATTGCGAGAGCGATGGGCAGCATGACTACACTTCGGTGACGCTTCCTGAACTCCTTGTGCTGGGTTGTCCTGCTGCTCCTTTCTTATGTAACACTGTGAGCCTGTGGTCATGAAGCTGGTGTGCCATGCACGGATGGTGGGTCTGGATGTTGGCGCCTTGCCAAATTTGGTCCTGCAATTGCGTTGAACTTGTGTGTCCGATTTGCTCTCAATGAACCATGCCACACATTGTGCTTTCTCATGTGGGGTCCACATGCTCAGTTACAACTGGCTAACCAAAACAGAAAAAAAAAAACTTTATGAATTGCACTAATAACTGCAGAACACAGAATGTGAATATCTTTTTTATTTCAAAAGTTATTAAATTTCAAAGTTGTAAAGATAATTCTTGGACACCCTGTATAATTCTTAAGGGGTTAGGTACCTCCAGCGTTGCCAGGTGTGGCCTATTTTTTATTCAATAGTCACCAATAATTTTGAGAAGTGACATTTGGTATACATAATAGACTATTAGTCTTCGAAGTGATTGGCCAAACCTTACAAATAAAAATTATTGGTGACTATTGAATTTTAAAAAGGCCAAATCTGGCATCCCTGGGGTACCTCTGAAAAGAGAAAATACCTGAAAAAATTAACTTAATTCAATATAACTCCAAAAATAATTTCTTTTAAAACTTGTAAATTTTAACAGCTGTTAAAATAGGATTATCTCTCCGTTTCAGTCATTAAAATAGCCCTGCATTTTTTTTTATATATATATCAGAGCGAATTTTTGTCATTCCACGCACACTATCTCTAATGTTAAGATAGGTTTTATCTCTTCATTACAGCCATTGAAACAGCTTTATATTTTTTACTTTATTTTATTTTTATACTAGCAAACCTCTGCGAAATTTTCGCACTTTATCTCTTATTTACCTTTAAAATTTGAAAGTCATAAATATTATACCCATTTCACAACCTAATTAAAATTTAAATTTACCAGAAGCCAAATTATTATTAGGATTATCAAATTAATACTGTGTAAATAATGAACCAAAATCATTTAAAAAAAAAAAAAGGCTTCAAAATAAAATGCAGGGTTGAGGACCCAGTTTTCATAATTTGGCATGCAGCGCAGTTTAAGTATAGGACCCCCATGACGACTTTTAAATTTTTGTCGACATTTTGGCATTTATTTATTTTGGCATAATTTTTTGATTAAAATAATAATAATAATAATAAAACTAATTCCTATTTTGATTATGCTTTTTATGATTGTGTTTTTTAGTCAATTTAGGATAATAATTTATGTTCTGTATATATCATTTAAATGCTGCTAGAAATATTATATAGATATCAAAGCGAATTTGTATTCGATACGTGCGCTCAGTATCTCTTTTTATTAAATTCTGGGCAGCCAGAATTTAATTTAAAAACAATTTAAGAGGTTTTACTTGACATGTAAAAGTTTTTAAATATGTAAATATGTAAAATGGCGAACAATCAGCCTTTTAAAATTAAAAATTTTGTAATTAGAAGATTAATTACGCCAAACTTAGTAACCTTTTTAAATAAATATAATAACATTTTTCAAACGAATGAACCTTTTCAGCAAAATTATTTTTCGTCTTTTTAATTATGGGATATTATCCCATATCTAAAAATATTTTTAGGCTCATGTGTCTCATCATTTGCCCGTAATCCTGTGCACAAGGCTTATATTGACAAGAAAATAGTTGTAATATTTAAAATTAATTAATTAATTAATATTGTGTAATTATTCTGACAGTTGTAATAGAGAGATAAAACCTTTCTTAATACCTGTTAGAAATTACAAGTTTTAAAAATAGTCATTTTTCAAGTTATTGTAAAAAATAATTACGATCCTTTTTTGCTGATATTTCCACCGTTCAAAGGTACTTGACCCCTTAACAGCACATGCATTTGATATTCGTACGCACAGTAGTACTGACATTTCGTTCAATGTCAGACTATCTTCATCTCAAACAATTCCTGCGATAACTTCTAATCAAACTTGCCAATATCCTAATTAATAATCCGTAGTATTGTTAGCCCCGCCTTCTTTTTCACACCAGTATTCTTTTACAATATTTTTCATCTTATTTAATTAAAATTACATTTGGAGAATAGTACTCTATGAATTTACTTGTGTGAGAAAAAGGGCGGGGCTAATAACACTACGGAATATTAATTAGGATGTTGGGAAGTATGCTCCTAATCCACTCTGTTGTTAAATTAACCTTTTTAAGGGCTGTGCGATTTAATAATCTTACCTAATTTTAATTCCTAACTATCAAAATTCAATCAAGAACTTTTCAACAGAATTTTGTTTTATGCAACTTATTGGTCTAGCTGTTAACATCCTAATTAACACTTTCGCGTTTGTGTTTTTTGATAGTAGGTTCCGCCTGTGGGCGTTATTCTCCCAAGTTACAATATTTCAGTAAAAAATGCCTGTATTCACATTTATATTACAAATGGGTATGCATTATAATTATACTCTTTCTAATCAAAGAATTTGTATCCATAGCATATTTGATTGTACAAATATGAACATTGGGTATAATCTTAAGAAATGAGTAACATACAAATTGCGAACGAAACGCCCACTGGAGGAGTTACAGATTTTCAAATGATGTGAATCTATGTCAGCGGTCGCGAAAGTGTTAATATTATTGTTAATATTACAACTACTTTTTATCACGACATTTTCTTTTTAGACTATTTTTCTTCTTATTTAATCATAATTACATTTGGAGAGAATTACTCAAAAAAATAAATGGTGTGGATAAAAGAGGCAGGTACTAACAATATTACAGAATATTAATATGATTTGGAAGCTATACTTATGGGAAAAATTTAATTAATTAATTTATTTTTCTATTTTTGCTTGTAAATTCTGGTAGCTTCGGTATTAAATGAGCGTATTTAAATTGCTCTTGGGATGTTTTAAACAGTTCGCCTCGTATTATTTTACGAATCTATATTTAAGCTTTACGCATGCCTTTCTTGATTAGCGAACGTTTTTTCTTTCGTTAAAAAATTTAATAATGTTGAGTTTTAATACTAATACTGCTCAAATATTTTAAATATTAGTTATGAGTTCTACCTTCACTGACGATTCCTATATAATTAAAGATATTAATAACATTATGAATAAAGGTAGAATTTTCGTTTAAAATGTTATGACATTAACCTACTATATTTTTCTGATGTATTGCAATCAGCTTAGGAATGGAACATGATGGTCATCAAGATGGTAACCACTGCGATGCCGATTCCTACGTAATGTCACCGACTCTCGGAGCTGGAAAAACAACGTGGTCACCTTGCAGCAAACAATATCTGGAAAAATTTCTCAGGTAACTTGTACAATTATTTAAGCAACATCTCTTCAGCATTTTAATCCTTTATATATGAACTCTATGTACACCCCCGCAACAAAAAGATAGGTACAAAGGGTTTTTCTTTGATTTTTCATAAAATAACATTATCTAAATTGTGCTTATCATTTATCATTATCATAAAATAACATTATTCCCGGACTAATTTTTGTTTTAAGACTAATCTAGAAAAATATTGAGACTAAAATTTTTATAATTTAAGACTACACACCGCGACAAAAAGATAGGAACAAAGGGATTTTTTTTTTATTTTTGAATATGATTATTTTGAGTATGAATATTTTGAATATAATTCAAATATTTAATATATTTTTGATATGATAATATTTTGTTATGATAATAAATGATCAGCACAATTTATGTTATTTTACGAAAAATTAAAAAAAAAAAAAAACCTTTGTTCCTATCTTTTGTCGCGGAGTGTAGTCTTAAATTAGAAAAATTTTAGTCTTAAAACTTTTCTAAATTAGTCTTAAAACAAAAATTAGTCCGGGAATAGTGTTATTTTATGATAATAATAAATGATAAGGACAATTTAGATAATGTTATTTTTTGAAAAATCAGAGGAAAAACCCTTTGTACCTATCTTTTTGGCGCGGGGTGTACTTCTCGACGGAGGGACAAAATATTAAAGTCATGTCTTCGCACCACACTTAGGAATAAATCCTAGAAAATCACACTTACTCCAAGTAGGAAGAATTCTGTCCAAGAACTTTAGTGAAAATTATGAATACATAATGAAAATTGTGACATTTTCTTCGTTTTATTGTATATCACAGGGATGGAACACGGGCGCAGAATTCATACCGGAATCCGTTTAAGAAATTTCTCTACTTATAATATCGTTGATTTAAGAAGTAGAAAATTTTCTTACATCGATAGTGGTATGAATTCTGCGCCCGTGTTCCATCCCTGATATCATAACAATGTAATTGGGACACACGATACAAGTATGTCAACATTATTAAAAATAGATTCCCTAACAAAATCTTCGCAAAGTTGAGATTTTAACTAATCAGTTCTATTTATAATTATGCTGTTAAAATAATAAGAATCATCATCATCATCATCATCATCATAACTAACATTTGTTTCATCCAATTTACTAAGATTTTTAATACAAAGCCACATAAATTAAAAACACACTTTTATTCTAAAATGCACTAACAGTTTAAATTAAAGTTGGAAATACCGGACCGCAAGTACACCTACAAATCCATTAATATTTGAGCATGTATTCTCATAGGAATTATACATGCGTACAAAGTTTAAGCTCAATCGGATAGAAAGTGACATACTTGCCAACCATCTTATTATGAACCGTACAATTTTTAGTACCCGCCTTTTTTTTTCACACCAGTAATTTTTTAGAGTAATTTTAGTCTTATTTAATTGTAACAACATTTGCAGAGAATAACTCTAAAAATATAGTGGTGTGAAAAAAGGGGCTTTTTTCAGGGGGCGTTAACAATTGTACGGTTATTAATGAGATGGTTGGCAAGTATGAAGTGAGTTAAAAATCAAAATAAAATTTGTAACTGGTTTTATGGTCCCAAAGTCCCTTATCTAAGTAATATCATCATGTATGCAAAGTTTCAGATCGATCAGAATGTGCGAATTAAGTCAGTTTCTTCATGACTTCATACTTGCCAACATCCCAATTAATATTCCGTAGTCTTTTTAATCCCGCCCTTTCTTCCACACCAACAAATTTGTAGAGTAAAATGCTCCAAATGCTATTACGATTAAATAAAAAGAAAAATACTCTAAAAAATTACTGATGTGAAAAGAAAGGCGGGGTTAGTACTACTACGGAATATTAATTAGGATGTTGGCAGGTATGTGATTTGTTCCCTTGGTGCTCTATTATTACACTTTATTGTATTTTAAGATTTTTCCTACTCCATTATGAAAATCGTGTAATCAGATATTTTTGGCTTTGCCACGATCTGAGCATAATCTAATTAATAATTTTTTTTTTTAATCTTCTAAAGATCTCCACAAGCAAGTTGTCTCCAAGCATCAAGTCCTCAAGCGATCGATCTTCTGGAACCTGCACCCGAAAAACTTCCAGGTCAAGTATATGATGCGGATTACCAATGCACTCTACGTTATGGAGATGGAAGCAGACGATCGAATTTGCAGACATCAGATGTTAGTGACTTGAAAATTTCTTGTATAAATTTGTGTGTGTGTTTGTCAATGATGAGCTGTTGATCCCAACTTGAATTATGCCTCTCTGTAAGAGTTATTAAATATTTTGATTATAGGGTAAAGCGTAAAAATCAACATTAAAATTGAAATACTTAATGCAGTTATACTTTAATGCAGCAATACTTTATTCAGTTTGATTTCCAAAGAAAAAATTAATCGAAAATTCTTTAATCTATTCACAAATTTAGAGAAAAAGCCGTGGGGGAATGGTATAGGAGTTGACATACAGTGTATCACCATGCACGGCAAACGAAGTTAAATGTTGTCTACTCTAGATGGCTGCTGCAATTGCAGCCAAGGCAAACCATAGGCTAACCATATACAATAAATCAAAAAAAAAAAAAAAAAAACACTGATGTCATGCAATATTGGCACATGTGTATGGAACAGTGAGTAAAAAAGAAAAATGCATTTATGATGGGTTCAGGTTTCTGCGTCTTTTAGGTCGACCCGAACTCGAATCATCCTCCTTAGTTTATTTACCATTGAAAAAGCGCTTAAACCAGTCATTATCCCATTTCTTACTGACTGAACTTTTCCATATACATGGACTAACATTTACACGACTTTTCTAACTGCTTTTCACAATTTGTAACAAATATGGTCCGTGCACGTTGCTTAATTGCACTGTGACATGAGATTTTCCATGTCTTCTGTTCAAATGGTCACAGAAAGGAACTGGATTTTAAAGTTGGAATTTTAACAACCGGCAGAACTTGCTGAACTGTTTCTGTTTGCACATGCACAAATTCTTTCCTCTTGCCTACTTTTTTTTTTTTTTTTTTTCACCATTCAACGAACTTTTTATACGTGTCTTGTAAATAAATTATTTTAAATTTTTATGATTTTACTGTGGTACGACAACTTGGCATATTGCTGCTTACATCTTTCTTAATATCTGAAATTCAAAATTTTATCAAATGCATTTATCGTTGTGTACTTAAGAATATGCTTAAAAAATTCCTGTGACAAACAAAATAGAATCGGTTCTTTGTAAAACTTGCATGAGCAAAATTATGCTATGATTTATTTCAGCGAGAAAATTTTAAATGTTAATCAATTATAGCGAAGTTATTGTCCAAATATTATTATTTTTCAATTAACAAGATTAATTTGGGTTCTTGTAGATTTTCTGTTCAATTCATATATACTTACACTAGTTTGCCACTTTTACTTTTTTTTTTTTCGGGGAGGGGGGGGGAGGTATTGTTTTAATAGAAATTTTATTTTATGTATTCGGTGAAAAATGTTAAAGAAAAATATTTTATTATAGTTTTCCAGTAGTCAAAAAAAAAAAAAAAAAAAAAAAAAAAACTGTTATATATATATATATATATATGCGTATATACAGTCGAACCTCGTTAACGTGAACACTGTTAACGTGAATTACTTTTACCATGAACTGCTCCCACAATCCCCATCAAAATGAGGATTAGTTTAGTTATACGAAGATTAGTTACTGATAGCACTAACTACTGATAACATGAACAATTTTTTTTATCTCCCTTGAAATTTATGTTACGAGGTTCGACTGTATATATATGGCCAAATATATGAATTTAATTTTCTTTATTTAATTCATTCTATTTATATATTTTTAAGGAAATATGTCGCATGCTTCGATGTGATACAGGATATGGCAGTAAAGGAGTGTCTTTTGCCGCTCATCCAGCTTTAGAAGGCACCAGTTGTGGAAGAGATAAGGTATGTTTAAAAATCTATTACTTTATGCACAGCAAAAAAGCTAAACGCTTGTCTGTATTTTGAAAATGGTACATGTTCTGTTTGAATTGAATATAGTTTGTTTTACGTATATATTTTTCTGTACAAGTTAGAATATTTTGAGCAAAAAAACGGTTATTAGCTCTTAGGAACGGCTTTAGGAACAATTAACAAATGTAAACCTAGCTTTTTTTTAAAAAAGGAAATCTTAGATTTTAAATTTAAGTAAATATATATAATTTTTTTTTTCTATAAAATCTATAATTTTCAACTGGAAGAACGCTAGCTCGCAAATTACAAAATGTCAACACATGGCTGCTGTAGAATTTACGTAGTTTAACACTATTTTCGACAAAATATTTAATTTTCATACGATTTTAAAAATTTTTGGGGTGTGAACTTATAATCACACTTTGCAGCCAATTTTGAATATTTGTGAAAATCGGTCGAAAATTTGTGATTTTTTATAAACTTTTTTATTATTATTATCATTTAAATGCAAAAAACACGTGACTTATCATCCAGTATGTTTTTGGAGTTGGTAAATTTTAAAATATCAGTATGAAGTATCTATGATTCATTTTTTCATTAATTAAAAAAAAAAAAAATTAAAATCTCTTATCTTTAACAAAATTTAGAGATTTTCTTTTACTTTGGACTAGCTAATAAACGTTATTTACAGGCACTATTAAATGTTTGTGGAAATCGGTTGAAAATTCACAATTAAGAAAACTTTTTATATCCCTACTTAATAACTACATAATAACTACGTACATCTAAGATGTTTTGTTTTGGAAACTGAAAAACTGACAGCTCGTAAATTTTAAATTATGAATGCGAAAGGTCCTGAAAAGAAAAAATGCACATTAAAACAACACCTCCTATAATAATGCCTCCAAACTGAGCTTTACGTCACGGAAGATTGACCGATTACATCTTATTAACACTTCCAACAATCTATAGGTTGGTGGGGATTAGATGCAATCAGTTCGCCTTCTGTGTCAAGAAACTCAATTCGGAGACATTATTATAAGAGATGTCGATTGAAATATGTCTATTATTTTAGGAGCTACAGTGCCAAATCATTACAATTGTCAACACAATTTACAATGTCAAAGCAACTGAGTGTCATAATCAGGCTCACACACAGACAGACAAAAGCTACAAAATTATCACGCCTATCTTTCGTGGTCCGGAGTTAAATTATTCTTTGGTTGCAAAGAAAGCCCAGTAGTTTGTTCTCGTCTATCTTATCGCTGCACCAACAAACTTGCGTGTTGAAAGTTGATCGTAGATTCCAGAAATATTCTTCACTTCGACTCTAAATAACAGAAAACCTATAAAAAGTCTCACTATAAGGGAGAGTGAATTTCGTTCAAAACCCTTGTTAACTTACTCGGAAATTTGTCTCATTGTTATTCATTAAATAATACTTATTTTTAAATTCTATCTCCATATTCATAAAACTCGTGGTCGCGGTAAACAAGCTTTTGATTTTTTTTAAACTGATGTTTTTTAATTTTTCAAATTTATTTTAAAGCTGTAAATTGCAAATTTGCGCATTTTACAGCTTAAAAAAAAAAATAATAAAAAACTTTCAAAATTTACCTGAGGAAAAACGAGGCATAATTTAAAGATCATGAATTTTCGGAATGTGACAAAATGAAATTTTAAAACAAGTCCTTCCGGCTCATTCGGAAAGGTAGACTGATTTCTTATTTCTTATGAAGTAGCTGCTATTTTGAAACAAGATGGCGAAAAAAAATTATTAGTGGATTTGGTGGAAATATTGATGTGGGCTATGCACATATAGAGTTTTCAGCTAATCGATTCATAAATACCTTTTTATGTGAATTATAAATCTTCAAGAGGCCAGCAATTGGAAACAAGATGGAGGATCACGTTAGCCAACGAACATATCAAATGTATTTCTAAAATAAGTCTTCTCTACAAATTTGGTTGAAATTTATTCAATATTTCAAAATTTATCGTGATAACAAGTACGAGATTGATTTAAAGTGGCCGCATTTTGAAAAGAAAATAGCAGAACAAGTTGTTCAGCGAACTCATCCAAAATATGTGTATGAAAGTGATATGTTCATTGTCTAACTTTGGTTCGAGTTGATTTAATATTTCAAAAATTATTGTGATGACAAATTTTCAAGTGGTAGCTTGATTTCATGATGTGGCTCCCCTTAATTTAATGTATCCGCTGTTTTACTTCAAAATGGCGGATAAAGTTTAACTTGTGGAATAAAAATTGGTGGAGACCCTTATATGGTCTATTAATAAATTGGTATATAACAAATTGGTGGAGACCCTTATATGGTCTATGTATATATCAAAATTCAAGTAAATCCGTTTTTAAATGTGTTTTTTATAATGTGGATTTGAAATTTTCAAGGGCTACCTCTTGCAAACAAAACGGCGGAGCAACTTGAGTAACGAACTCATCCAAGATATTTTTAAGACAAGTTTGCTGTCCAACTCTGGTTAGATTTCGGTCATTATTTCAGAAGTTAACTTGATGACAAAATTTTCATTCTATATAGATAGATAGATAGATAAAGTGATTGCAATAGCTCAATTTTTTGAAAAAATCAACCTAATATGAATTATGTGAGGAGTAATAAATAGGTAAATTTCTCCATAATTTAACATAGGATTTGAATGACCTTGACGCTGACTGATAGAGACCCATAAGAGTCCGGTCCAAATAAGGAATCCAAAGCCCATACGAGACACTTGCTTTTTTGCCAGGTGTAAATATGAGCTTTGACTTGAATTTGGACTCCCTTTACTTACCCAGCGAATGGCTTATTAAAATATCTAGTTAGTCTTCGAGGATTTTGGCTGGTATCTTCCTAAAAGGCAAAGAAACACGTCAGTAATACAGAAACAAATTTAGAACAGAGGTTTACGCACACTATAGATTAAGAAAATATATCTTACCTACATATGTATACAACTATTATATTTATTGATTTAAACGTATGTTATCTTTATTTCTGAAAAGTATGTAAGATGGAAAATATGATTGATCCATTGATTGGGTTTAACGTCGCATTTGTGTTGCACAATAGGAAATTCACGATGGTCAGGGACACACCCCTAAGGACGCTCCGGACACGCTCCATCACAATTTTTATCCTCCATGTAGGGGATGGCTCCCCGGCTTTGGTGTCCCCCAGGGGTATAATTTGGATGGGAACGTGAAGGACTATGTAAAATATAAAAGTGATTCTTGCAAATAGAATTATAGACGTATATTTGTCGCATATGTCAGCTGTCGAGAAGATACTTTCCCTATAAGGTGCATGACTCAAAAATTTTGAACTCTCAATAAAGTTTTTACTAATTATTTAGATTTTCTTTTTTTAAATCACATATTGTACAATTTTTAATGTACTCTATTTATACTATACCATACATTCATACTGTATATTCATACTATACCTGCCATATTTTTAATGTACTTCATTCCTCCGAGCTCCTCAAATAAATGAAATGCTTATTAGTACTTATTTCGAAGTTTCCGAAGTAACTGTGCACTTCTATTTTGAAAAAGTTCCTGTTCAAACTTATATTTTTTCTTAGGATATGGTAACCATATGTCCTCGAAATTCGAAGACAGTTCATGGTTTGAAATCGTTTTTCTAAATTTTGAAAAATTCTAGAATGGAAATTATTTATCATAATTATTGCCGTTTACGTCCTCATTTATTTAGCATAAATTATGCATCTGTAATTGGGTAATTGTAACAGATATTAATGCTAATATATTATGAAGATACTCTAATATGAGCACTATATCTTAGGATTTTTTTTTCTTTGAAACAGTTTATTCAAGAACTGTTATGTAAGACCTTTTATTTTAAAGTTCTCTCGAGAACTTTTGCCTCAGAACCTTAAAATAAAAGAGCTTTTAAAATGCTTTTTTAAACATGCTTTTAAAATTACTTTAAAAATAAAAGTTCTTCAAAAAAGAATTTAAACAGGACGTTTATATAGAAGTTTTTATTCGAGAAGTACAAAATTCCTGAAAATTCATCCTGTTATTCCTAAGTAGGGGAGATAGGAAGCAAAGATGTAAAGATTCAAAGATACAAATACTTCGATTTATTTTAGAGAGGAGGTCGAGTCTTCGAGTCTTTAGAAAGGAGGAAGGGAAGAAATTACTATCCGCTAAATGAAGTATGTGGCATTAGGTTTCGTTTCTGTGTGAGTTCGTGTGTGTATAAAATTTTGTTTAGAAAAAATATGCATGTGCATCAATATTGCTTTTAACGGGGTTTTGTTTCAAGAGCTAGGAGATTAATCTCCTTCCTTCCCTTCATCCTCCGAGCTGAACTTTACGTCACGAAAAATCGGCGGATTACATCTAATCCCCACGATCCAACATGTATTATAGGAAGTGTTGATTGGATAAAATCGGCCGATATTCCATGACGTAAAGCTCAGCTGGGAGGCATTATTACAGTAGGTGTTGCTTCATCACAATGTAAATTGTAGTAAGTAAATAATTGAAGTCAAGATTTGACTAATAAAGCCACGTGCTGAAGTTAATTATTTTGTTGTGGATATTTTGATTTTGTTTCAATATTTAATAGGTAATATTAAAATAACTCCTTTTACTCAGCAAAATATGTCTTAAGAGGCTTACAGCCAAATATAGTACATTAAGAAAAGTAAAAAAACATTTAAATTTATTTTAAAATTTTTGAATTAATAATAAATAATAATAATAAAGAATATAAATAGTTTGCTTTTTTATTTAGGTATTCTTTGAACACTCGAAGAATACGCCTCTAAAACCGTTTGCTGAGGTTTCTCCCCGATGATCACATTTCAAACTCAGAGCCATAAGTTTGTGAATTTATATGTGAGAACTTACAGTTAAAAAGTTTTTTTAATAAAAAATTTCATCATATAAACTATTATTTTTAAAATGTGGTAATAACTTACATTTACAGAAAATTTATCAGAAAGTCTTTTTATTATAATTTCTCAGGGAACTTTTTATCAAAACGTTATTTTGTTAAACGGAATTTTTATGATAGAACTTTAATTGAAAAAAAAAAAATGTGAAACAGTTGCTGTGGAACTTTTGGAAAAGTTCAATAACTATTTCGAATTCTGCTTATTCCTTTTTAAAAATACTTCTTTTATAGTGGTGTCAAGGTGGCATGTGTATCCCCATGCAAAAGCCGTCTGCTTCTCTCAGAGGAAGTGTAATTGATGGAGGGTGGAGTGCATGGTCATCATACAGTCCTTGTTCATCTGACTGCGTAGCTAGAGGTTCATCTCCAGCAGTTGGAATAATGGTATCGACAAGAAGATGCGATAGTCCAAGGTAAGGTAAATCCTTGACTTTTCTTAAGATAAATTTTAAACTTCGGAAACGATATAGTACCTTTTCATTTTTTTTTTTTTTTTTTTTTTTTTTTAATGATAAGAATTATGATACAATTTCTAATTTAATGACAAATATATTTTGAAATTTTAAACTGCACATTTAATTAAAAATTAAAAAATTTTAAAAGCTTTTGAATTTTTTAAAATCTTTACTATTTCATAAAGTATTTACAGTTTTGTTAGGTTTTTCTTTAATAAATATTTAGTTACATATGTTACACAAAATTGTCCAATTGTCCATGGATTCTTAGATGTATCTAATATTACATTTAATATAATATTTTACGGCAATATATACATATATATGGAATACGATGTAATCTACGATATTTTCATTGTTTTCATCATTGCTAAAAACAAAAATAAAAACCTAAAGGCTAATTCCAGATTTATCACATGCTAAATAAAATTCATATACAAAAAAATTTAATCTCTTTCTCAAATATAGAAAATGTTTTAACATTTTATAAACATGAAAGTGGAAAAAAATCTGAACACAGCGATATAATTATTTAAAGTTTTTGATTGTGAATAATTATTCCCTGACCTTTTATTTAGCCCGGTAGTCAGAAGAAATATCTTTTTATCTTTTTTATACAACTCCAAATGACTGTTATTAGTTCCCCATTATAGTATAGGTATGGGAAACTTAGGTAATCGTGAAAATTTTCGACCTCGATATTTTTTTTAATTTTTTACACGTTTTCAGGTGTGAGGAATACGAAAATGACAAAATTTGTATAATGTCCGTCTCTAGAGTGTCTGTTAGTTTGTTAGTCCGTAAGTGAGTTAGTCCGTTAGTATGTTAGTCTGTGTACACGATATCTCAAGAACAAATTGTCGCAGAGAGGTCAAATCAGTTTTAAAATATTACTTTGAATTCTGTCATAGAGTGACAAATCCATACGAAAACAACACACCTTTTTTACGTTTCATTTAAAGGAGTTGGTTTAAAGTGGTGGTTCTCAGCTGGTGTGCTATAAGAGGGTTTCAGTTGCACTTTTAAATGTTATTAAGTCGTCGAATTTTGACGGGTACCAACTAGTTATTTCTTATTACAATCGTTTTAACTTTTTCTCTAATTATTTTTAGCTAATTACTTTGACTACTATTTGCCGGACCCGATTAACGCACGGGTCAACTGGGCCTTTGCCCAGGTGTCCTTTGAGTTGGGTAGGAAGCTGAAATTTCGTTAATAGTTCAAAAATTTTTAATTAAAATGTACAAAAATGCTCTTGAAAGCAATAATTTCAAGAAAAGTTTACTTTTGAAGGAAAACGAAAAGTTTTACAATAGAAATATATTAGTATATTATTCATTTTTAGATAAAACTATGAAAAATGTTAATTTTTTTTTTTTTTTTAAGAAGTGGTAAAAACCAATGAAAAAATAATAAAATAATAATAGGGGAGCCCAAATCCGCATTAGGCCCTGGGCCTATTTTTAGCCTGATCGGGCTCTGATTATTTGGCGGAATTTAGAAATGGCCAAGAATGAAAATTTATTTTTTCTTATTACATTGTTGCAAATGTGATTTTCCCCCCCTACTAAATCACCCCTTTTCCATTATTTTATTTTTACTTCCATTACCCTACTATCATAGGTAATGGAAGTACTGTATTTGGTCTAAAAATTCGATATCGAGATTTCACCTGATTTACATGTTTTAAGGTCTCCTGAGTCCAAAAAAGGGGTTTTTCGCAATTGGTCAGTGTGTGTGTATGTGTGTATGTATGTGGGAATCTTATGGCTATCATATCTCCGAAACTAATAAAGATAGAACTAAAAAACTTCAGAATTGAGGCAGGTCTGATGTACAGATAAACTATCCATATTTTGGTGAAAATTGAAAAACCGGAAGTGGGACATCGGAAACCGGATGTGGAACCGTAAATCCGTATCTCAAAAACGGCTCTAACGATTTTCTTTAAAGTTGCTATATAAACACTCTATTAGATGTCCTTTCGAATGTTATAGTTAGTTAGTTCAGAAAAATTGATAGGCGTCCTGTATAAATAGCTCAATTTCAGGTCTCGCAAGCGCGTTCCTTTAAAAACGGCTGTACGGATTTTATTCAAATTCGCCATATTAACTCACTTTTAAATATATTTTTGTATGTAATTATTGTTTTATGGTCAATAATTGATTTTTTGTAAAAGCTGGTATCTCAAAAACGGCTCGAACGATTTTCTTGAAAATTGTTATATAAATCCATTTTTTTTCTCATGTATTACGTGGTTATTAGAGGAAAATTAACAGTCATCCTGCTTGGGTAGGTGATCTTCAGATCTCGGAAATTTGGGTTTCAAAAAATAATTCTAGCATTTCTTTCTCTTATTTTTTACCTCGCTATATGTAAGCTTCGTTTTATATGTCTTATATGTGTATAAAATTTCTCTTACTTTGAAAATTTTATGTTTCTACTTCTTTAGGTCACTTTTATGTTTTCTGATCACATTATCTCCCGAAAATGCATATAATACGTGTAATAGTGTGTAATGGAAGTCGTGTGGTTGTTTCACACCAGATTTTTCCCCTTCAAACCAAAAATAAAAGTTAATTTTCATTTTTCACTACATTTTTGTTGCTATAACGTTAGTTTCTAGTGTTATCCCTGGAAAACTTTAGCTTTTATTATTCAGAGGATTATTTTGTTTATATCTGACTCCTTTGTATAATTGCATACAAGAATATAAATATTGTATTTCAGACCACTAAACGGAGGAAGATTCTGTGTAGGGAAAGATCGAAGAGTTCTGACATGTGATGCATCTAGAGTAAGTAATTATATTTTATGAAAATTTTTCATTGTGCTTTTATGATAAATATTTTAAATCGTAGTGCATGTATAAGCAGTATTTTTGGTCAGTTCATTTGTGGGTATTTTCCTCTGACAGGCATTTAATGTATCAAATACTTTACAGAGCATTAAACCTATTAGGGATAATATTTTGGCACAAAACCTTTGTCATTATTTAAAAGATTTATTTTTATCTAAATCAACAAAGTAAGCAAGTGTAAGAAGTAAAGATAATTTGTTTTCTCAGTAGTAAAAAATACTGCCGAAAAGTATCATCCCAGCAATATAATTATGTAATGAATATATACAGTCGAACCTCGTTAACATGAATTACTTTTAACATGAACTGTTTCCACAATCTGCGTCAAAATGAAGATTAGTTTAGTTATATGAAGATTATTTACTGATAGCATGTACTACTGATAACATGAACAAATTTTTTATCCCCCTTGAGATTCACGTTAACGAGGTTTGACTGTATATATATATATATATATATGAATGTGTTTATGTACTAAAATAAAAGTTTGAACATTCGTTTTGAGCATGCATTAGAATGAAATGTATCTTTAAGAGTTATGTTATAATACACGGAATTTTCTATATTGGCAGTCTAGATACAGAATAATTATCATATATACACAGAACTAATTATCATATAAAACTCTTCCTAAGCCTAATTTGAATTATTTAACATAGGTTTACATAACAGTACTCGTCATCTTACCTCTTAATATCCAACCTGTATTTATAGTATTAAATTTCAAGGTAAGAGAAAGTCGTGTGAGTGACAAACCAGATTATTTTTTTAAGCATCCTTCATGCCTCTAATAATAATAATAATAATAATAATAATAATAATAATAATAATAATAATAATATAAACCTCATTGACGTGTGTACTGCAAAATTTCTACTAAATCTTCCTGTTAGTTGATTTCTTTTGATAACTCGTATTCGCACAAATTTTGAAGAAAAATACTTTCAATTCCAAAAATAATGATATGTTAAAGATAAATGATATACGTATCTAAAACTATTATATATGGGAATAAACATTCATTTATACATTAGTAACGAGCAAAAGAGAAGACAGTTAAAAACTAGTTGTCATAGGTGGACTCAGCTCAGTTCCCCATCATATTTATGTTCTCATAAATTTTTAGTGCAAGACATATTACATTCATGTTAAGAGAAATGAATTTGATAAATCGCTTGACACAGTAAAAAAACTAAATCCTTGCCTAATAGGCTATCCACCGGTTCAGTTCGATATATTTATCTTATTCTAATCTATTAATTTATTTTATTGGGGTCGATTTCTTAGTTTAGTTTTCATACTACTATTTTCAATGCAACAATCTCTAAAATGCATATTTATATGCAATATTGCTATGTTGATAAAATCATAAATTTCAAATAACTTACGAAATTTTCCCATTAGAATATTTGTAAACAACTTACGAAATTTTTAAATTAAAAAATTCATAGTCAAGGATGTTCATGCCAGTATCATAAATGATATTTTAAAAGTGTTCTGATACCTTTACGATGAAAATATCTTTCAAAACCCACAATTTTGTCGTATTCTGCCACGTTAAGCAATTCGTAAATTTCTAATAATTTGCGAAATTTTCGAAGTAGCATTTTTATAGATAATGATGTTCATCCTGGCATCAAAATTGATATTTAAAAGTAATTTTTACATCTTTACGATAAAAATATTTCTTTTCATGCACGTTTAACTAAAATTTTGCCCTATTCTCTCATGTTAAGAAAATCGAAAATTTCTAATACTTTCTGAAGATATTTAATTAGAATGTTGCAAATGAATAGGGTTCTTTTCAGTGTCATAAATAATATTTTAAAACTCGTCCGACATTTCTGTGTTTATTTGTTCGGGAGATATCGTGTACACAGACTACCAAACTAGCACACTAACGGACTAGCACACTAATAAACACCTTTCAGACGGACACCATACCCATTTTGATATTTTCGGATTCCTCACACCTGAAAACGTGTAAAAAAGTCAAAAAACCGAGGTCGAAATTTTTCACGATTACCTAAGTTCCCCATACCTATAGTATGAAGGTGATCTAATAAAAGTTATTTATTGTATGCATATTTATAATTTAATCTTGAAACAAGTGTCTGGATTTAAACGTTAACTGTGACATTATGAGACAAAATTGCCCCCAAGGTTCTAGAAAATGCCCTCTCTTTTTTACTAGAAGCCTCCTGCCTTCTTTTAAACCTGGAAGAAACTCTTCAAAATGCGTTATGATGCATAAACAATGCACAAAAAATTAAGGTCGTAAAAATTTAAATAATTGATAAATTTTGATAAATCACATAGGGTAAGTGCACCAGTGATTGACACTTTTAGAGCAATCTCTCCTGTTTTTAATGTTCTAGTCATCAGAAAATATTTTTAGAAATCTTAAGTTAATACATATGGTATGAAAGACATTCAGAACCACATACATGTTAAAATATATACATTTGATAACAATTATTATTATTCATTTTTTTGTGTGAATTTTTATTTCACACCCACTCAACGTTCCAGTAATTGACACTACCAGTTTTTCATTTTACCAGCAATTGCCCCCCTATGTTCCACTGTTTGACACTGCTAGTTATTCATTTTACGAGTTATTAGCACCCTATGTTCCAGTGTGTGACATAAAATGTTAAAATTCTTATATGTAAAATATATGATTTTCTTATTTTTCTTATTTAATAATTATTTCGGGATAGATGTCAATTACTGGAGCATGCCAATCACTGGAGCACCTACCCTATGCTTTTTTATTTATATACCAGTACTAAGGAAAGATAGCGTTATAAATAATTTGTAATTCCTCGATAAGAATTTTAAAATGATCCAATTTTTTAAATATGTAGACTAAGTCTATATTGCTAATAATTTCTTTTTCACAAACTATTTCTACTGTTCTGATCTGCAGTTGACAGATATCGGTCTTGAATTTCGATTCAGACATGATTGCACTTACTGCTTCTGAATCCACTTTAAGCCCCTGCATATTGAGCTTTGATGAGCAAATAAATTACTATAAAGCGACACCCCTATTAACCCATCACAAAGTGTTTCACTTTCTCCTTTTATACTTTCATGATTTATTATTTATTTATTTACTTATGGCAACTAATGACACAAAATCATAATACGAGAACAATTTATGAAAGACTTAAAAGTTATAATTCCATACAAATATATTGCATGTGAATATAAGGAAAAGGCATGTTTACAAACAAACGATCCGTCAATCAATCTTTGCCACTCTCGAGTGGCAAAAGATCAACCTGTATTGGTGGAAATGCCAATGTTATGCCACTTTACCCATAACTTGACTGCGAGTGACGTCACGTGCCCTTTCCTTGGGAAAATTCGGGAGAAACTATAATCAAGACTTGTAACAAGGAGAACTGTTTATAGATAAAATAGGCAAACTTTTGGACGCTTTACCGAGAACTGATAATGCAAGCCTGACAAAGTTATATTGCTAGATTGTTTTTACTATCAGATTAAGAAACGAATTACATTTTTAATGCTAATTTATTGTTTGAAATTAAATATGGTTACTCTTACAAAAATTACTAAGTCGTTCATAATACGAGTACTAATCTTTAAAGAACTCGGCATTTCTGTACAATACAAAAATGTCGAGTACAAAAATACTCGAAAAATACAACACGCAGCAAGTGCTCTATTGTATTACTAATGTACTAATGTAGCTGCATATCTATACATTGGTCCCATTTTCTTACTCACCAATTTTTTCTTTCCATAGCTACACTTCATACCATAGCTAAACTTCTTGCTATAGATACACTTACCATAGTTACACTTTCCTGCAAAAGAAAGTGTCATGCATAGCAACAAATTTACATCCAATGACTAGCAAACAGAAATGTCAATCAGCGAAAATGGCTTGCTAACCAAATATGAAATTAGTAAAGGTAAATAAATTTAAGATAGTAAATGTGTACAGGTAATTCAGGAAAAATTCTGTTACTGACATCGAGAAACAAAATTGAGGCTCTAGTAAAAATAGTTCCATATCATCCTTATAAATTCTAGTTTCCTTTGCTAACGAGTTCTAAAATCCCCTATTAGAATTCTAGAGTCCGTTTACTTATATTATCGTGGTTAGTCTCATTTAAAAATCTCTGAAAATAAATGTGGACGCAATAGACGAGTTTTAGCAACTATAATTTAGTTTCATTCAAGCGAGAATTTCTTGCAATACAAAGGATACATAATATTCATGATATTGTTTGACCATGTAGAAAAATGTAGACTAGAAATTCTCGATCATTTCTTCTATTCAAGTTATTTGTTTACCTTATACGCTTATCTCGGAAATCTATATTTCTAGTTTAGGGATCCAGGAAATATCTACTTATTTGTTCTAGATGAAGGCGATATATATATATATATTTCCTTAGTGTAGAATAAATTTTCAAGTTAATCTGCATTTCGATTATTTTAACGAAAGTTTTGACATATCAGTTTTGTGCAAAAGAAAATGTCATGTATAACAACAAATTTACATCTAATGACTAGCAAATAGGAATGTCAATCTACGGAAATTGCAAATAGTAGAAAAAAAAAATTAGAAATAGCAAAAGTATGTAAAGGATACTGTGGAATGCATTTAAATTAAGTTGAATTTCACAGTATTTCATTTTAACGAAATTCTTTGGAATGACTATTACCTTTATGTGCGTTCTTTTAAAATGGTTTCTGTAGTTTTACAATCGACGTAGTCTATCAGTTGAAAAAAGATAGTCAATTTGCGGTAATAATTAAAATTGTATTGTTAATTTTCTTAATAAAAGTGCACGAACACAGGGTAATTTTTTAATATTCTGTACTTATTACATCTGACTTTTTAGATCTTTCAATTTTTATTCTTAAAAGAAATCTACTTCTAAGAAAGATACGTTACTTTTTATTCACACTGAGAAAAAAAATATACCGCCTTCATCTAGAATAAATAAATGGTCATTTTATTTATTCTAGATTTTATTTTTCCGACTGAGTGAAAATAATACCTGGACCGGGACTCGGGGATTTTCGCTAGGTCGGAAAAATAAAATTTCAATAAATATGATTTTCTTCCACAGTTGATTGTGTGATTTTAATAAAAATTGTATTTCTTTCTCCCATTATCTAATGGTGTTTTCAATTTCCTGCGGTTTATTTTCTGTCGAGCTATCTACATGATAAACCAGAGATGTTTCTGCCTAAAGGTTGTCTGAGTGAGTAATGCTGACCGGGGTGTCGGCCTGGATAGCTCAATTGTTAGAGCCTTGACCTTGTAAGTCAAAGATCCGGGGTTCGAGTCCCGGTCCAGGCATTATTTTCACTCAGTCGGAAAAATAAAATTTCAATAATTATGATTTTGTTCCACAGTTGATTGTGTGATTTTAATAAAAATTGTAAAAAACGCTCAAGAATTCTAATAGAGGTCTCTAGAATTCGCTTTCGAAGGGGACTAGAAAGAATTTTATAAGAAATTTATAAGGATGACAGGGAACTATTTTTTTCTAGAGCCACAATTTAGATTCTAGAAGTCAGTTATAGAATTTTTTCTCAGTGTATTGGCGTGCCTTATACTTATAGCTCAGAAATCTATATTTCTAGCTTAGGGATTTAGAAAAGGACCACCTATTCGTTCTAGATGAAAGAGGTATATATTTTTTCTCCGTGCAGGATAATAGATAGATTGTAAAACAAGCCCAAATATATTTAGAGATGTTACAGTATTTATTTCAATTTGTTAAATAATGGCTCTAGTGATCAGTTGTTAATATTTTGTTTGAATTTATAACATGTCATGTTGACTAAAAATGTTATAAAAAAAATTATATCTACCGTTGGACACACATTGTTTTCTTACTTATTTTTTAGATTTGCACCCATTCAAACAGAAAATTAATGCTTGACGAATATATCAGCGACACATGCCGCCAAGCTTCTTCAAGAGACAATACCCTCGAAACCACTGGTACCCAGTTTCCAAGCCAGGAGAGTAAGTTTGAACACTTTAACCGTTTATAAGTCACACACTCATGAAAATCACTAAGATTCTTGTCATGATGACTTATATCATGCCTTCTCCATATGATCTTTATTGGATGGAGTTTGGACGTTAGTGCACTTCAAATAATTTGAGTTCATAAGCCGTAATGAATAAGAATTCTTCTGTGTTTCACTGTAAAACAGCTATGAGACCTACACTCATGTAAACTTATGTAGTTCATGTGATGGGGACCTATAACATACTTGCTAAATTTAAACTAAATTGAATGAAGCGTTTAGATGGTATCATGTTCCCTCTTACAAATACATACTCACGTATACGCACACATATATCAGCGTAACAATAACAAAAGTATATTTAGGACACTTCAAAACATATTGTTATGAATTTGTACAGCCGGTAACAAAAATGTCCGAACACTAGCAAAAACTATGTAAAAAAGTACACTACATATGGTTTTGTTAAATAAATCCTTGTCGAATCCTCTTTTTAGTCAGTCTAAGAACATGATTCGATAAGGATTTATTTAACTGAACCGTATGAAGTGTACTTTTTTTTACTTAGGAATTTTTGCTAGTGTTCGGACACTTTTGTTACCGACTGTAAATAATTGTAGATTTTATGTAATTTAATTTAAAGAGGTTCTGTGAGGTTATAAAATATTAATTTTCCGCGTTTTTGCAAAATGGCTCGTAATGCATTATAAAGGCGGTTGGTTACAAGAAGCTGCACCAAGGTGGAAATTGTCTCGGTGAGAAAATCTTTATTTTCGATATACGATTAACAAAGCTCAAAATCGAAAAATTTCACTAAATAGTCAGAAAGTTCTCGAAACATGCGAGATTATAAATAGAGTTGCATTTCGTCATCCCAAGTTCAGTTGAAACCAAGCGTTCAAACTGTTAGATCTCTCCGATTCAGCTTCTGTTATTAAATACAGCTTATGCTGTGTGTTATGTATATGATACAGTTTATGCTATGATGTTTATATTGCCAGCTATTACTTGGATTGAGTTTCTTGTGTATCTAAAGCTGATACTTGGTCGACAGATTTTAATCTTATGCAATATTTTTAAATAAATTTTAAGAATCTACAAGACATATTATATATTCATTGACAATACACAAACCCCGAATACGTAACAGATGCGCAAAACCTGGTTGTCAATTATTTTCATGATTACAATACTTTTATTGTATAGTATATGTTCCGAAAAAAAAATAACTGTTACTTTATCAAATGCATTTATTTTCATCGCCATTAATCCTGAAAAAGTGTAATTTATAACAGGGTCGTACTCTCCGCCCTTTTTTCAGGACACTCTCAGAGATAGGAAATTTCTGCCTTTTTTGCCACCACTAATTTCATGCATAAATACTACAGGTGTATTTATAGTAATGTGCCATGATTATACAGCGTAGAGATTATTTTATAAATATAGTGGTAGCAATAAATTTGAAAATTTTTCATTCGTGAGAGCGTCCTGAAAAAAAGGCGGAGAGTACGACCCCTGTTTATAATCAAGATAGCATGCAAATGACCAATACTTTATTGAAGTTTAGAGACTAAATCTTCTCAAACAATTTTCAAAATCATTTTTTGATTATTTTGCATATTTTTCCTGAATATTTAATTTAACATCTGTTAACTTTTTTCAATGTTTACTTTAGATTCACATTCCTGTTACGTATGGTGTCATAAAAGAGGAGGTGGCTACATGACGCAAGGGTGGACAATACCTGACGGAACGCCTTGTTGGAGAGGTTATAACAATCAAAACATGTACTGTGTGAAAGGGGAATGTCAAGTAACTATAGATATTTCTCTGTTATTATATAAAGAAAAAAAATGGTGGAATTTAAGATAGAAAATACTTTTTTGGATAAATTTTCCGAAAACTAAAATAAAATCTAATTATTTCGCACCATTTGTTAATGAGGCTCGCATTTGGCGTCTCAGTTTTAACAAGCAAACTGTAAAAATTTACACTTTTGCACTTATTAAACTAAACATAGCGTTACGTATATTTTATTACCAAGCCCTGTTTATGTTGTTTTTTGTTGTTATCCCTGTTGAGAAAAAAAAAAATGACAAAATAGCCGCTCTTTGTTTATAAGCCCTTTCAGAATGGCTGATGTTTTCCATTGAATAACAATTTTATTCTTTCAAGAAGCTTTATAAAGCGTCTTTTAGCCATTTAGTACGTTATTTTGCACACATCCAAAGCGATGTTTTCATGCCAAATAGCCTATTCCTGTTAAATTTCGAAGATTAAATGGTTACATGGGTGTCGAAGGATTAAAAAGAGCATATTTCTCTCTCTCTCTCTCATATATATATATATATATATATATATATATATATATATATAACTTGCGTTAAAAGTTTACAAAAATTCAGTAGGTGGGTCCCGAGACTCTTCAAAAAAGCAGTGAACACGATTTCAGAAAAACTAATGCACAGATTTTGCTGAATCAAAATAGAATTGACTGCTTGAACGAAGGATTTTAATTATCATAACTACATTAACCCCTTAACACGCGCTGTCCTCGCTGCGAGGACGCAAAATTTTAGATCCAGCTGCAAGAATTCATCCCGGAAATTTTTTAGCAAAAATTCACGTTTATAACATATCAGAAAAGGCCGGTTTTTTAAACCTTAAAATTTGAAATATTTTTTAGTTTAATTCATATCATGAATTCCGGTGGCAGTATAATTTAAATGTTTCAAATTGTCTTGCGCCGCAAAGGGTTAAAATATTCAGAGTATTTATCACATAATGTATATCATATAAATCTAAGGTTAATTATTAACCTGGGAAACAAATCAGCGTGAACTGACGCTATTCATTATAAAAATTAATCTGTGCAAAATTAAGTATTTTGTAAAATATTTCAGTAAGTAAGAATCTTCGCCTTTTGCTGTATTTATACTTATATTTCTTATATTCAGTATTTACGAAACAAAAGTATTGCACACCATCTTATACTTGAAATACATTTAAAGTACGGTGAAGGCAGTATCATAATATATATTTAAAAATAAACTGTTAATAATAATTTGCTTTTTTTCCATAAAATTTTCCTTCTATTTCAGCCATTTGATTGCAACGGGTACAGTACCGACAGTGCTAACGACTTGCGATGTTCTGGTAGTAAGTACAATTCATTTATTTAATGTTTTCCATTTACATGTTTGAAACTTTTCACGCAGGATGGCTACTAGTCGGGGAAAGTCACGAACTTATTGGAGTCTGGAAAAATCATGGAATAGTCAGGGAATTTCATGTGAAGTCAGGGAATTTTGACAAATTTTGTGGCAAAAAGCCATTTTTGTAAGCTCGTTGTTGTAAATTGTTGTTAATTTTATGAAATTTTTGGGGGAAAAACAATGCAAGTCAGGGAAATTGGGAAAAAATAGTCACACACAGAAAAGTCAGAGAATTTGGAAAAGTTCTAATGTTAGCCACCCTGTTTTCCTTAGATTCATTTTAAAGAAAATTTCCATACCTAAATATAAATGAACCATTTAAAAAATAAGAAAATTTAAAAAAAAAAACATTTATTTTTAAAAAGCTCAAAAATATTAGGTTGCAATAAAGTACGTAGAAACACTGATGTTGATGAGAACATTTAAAGCAAACACCATAAATGACGAAGCACGTAACGACTGAAGTCAAAAAAGTTTTAAATACAACCCTTCATGAGACGAAAACGCATACACTGTATTGACAAATGTGTTTAAATGCTTTCAAATTCAGATATTTTATCAAATTTCCCCTAAATTACTAAAAAGATTAGGGGATGCTATGCTTAGAGGCATAATCAGCTCAGGGACAATGCTCAAGGACGTAAAAACATCTTTATACCTTCTGTATTTCAGCTAAGGTTATGTCCAAGAAGAAAAAATGGAGCCAGTAACAAACTAACAAAAAAAAAGAAAAGAAAAAGAAAACTTTAGACATTTTTGTAATAACAGTACTGCTTGAGATACATGTAGCATATGATTATGATGCTTTTTTTATTTACGTGTAGTGTATGCATTTGTAGGAAGATGGCTTGCACGTTCATGGAGATATAAATGTTTATTTAACAACACCGCAAAAAGTTATGACTAATTTTATCCTTTATGTTGTTTCGCGAAGGAATATAGTTCATATTTTTAGGCACGATTTACATTTTCATTTTATGTCAATTTTGAATTTATTTTCAATCTTTTCAATAATAACTGCTATTTGAAGTCGGTTCTTTTTTTTTTTTTTTTTTTTTTTTTTTTTTTTTTAATGAAAGTATATTTATATACAAGAGTATAGGAAGACGCTCGACGGCATATTTTCATATAACAACTCGTAAAAAAAAGTAACACAGCTCAAAAAATGACAATTTTCAGTTTATGCCACTGAAAAATGTATGAAGTGTACTAATGCCCGAAGTGGTCGTTGTGTCAGTTTTATTATTTTGCTAGTCAATGCCTTATCGTCATATTTAAGTTGATTTTTCTCAAATACTGTATTTTTGAGTTGTATCACATTTCTTGTTGGAGTGCGATATGAGAAAAAAAAAAAAAAAAAAAAAGTTCTATTGAATGTACATACATTGAATTAAAAATTCTTAACAAATTTAAAGAACGGGTGCGCTGCATTCGTAACCAAGAATCCTGTTAGGCACGAAGCATAAGAATATCCAATACCAATAAATATATTAAATATAAACTTATACAACCAAATAAACTTACCAATAAATATATTAAATATAAAAAAGCCCAACTTGAAAGGAATCGATCAGACGCACAAAAAAGAAAAAAAAAACAGTGGATATATTTTACAAATTAAAACAGACATAGAAAAGATATAACAATAATGTCAATGGCAATGCACATCTGAGCCCTTGATTGAACTTTAGATAGCATACGTAACGCTAGAATATTCGCAGTGTAACCCTAACAGCACATCTTCTCGCAAGGACACACTTAGGATATCCTAAGGAGGAAAGTACATCCAGTGGACATCTTTA
This sequence comes from Salticus scenicus, assembly GCA_963930645.1. Classification (NCBI taxonomy): domain Eukaryota; kingdom Metazoa; phylum Arthropoda; class Arachnida; order Araneae; family Salticidae; genus Salticus; species Salticus scenicus. The sequence continues at coordinate 140,485,234 of OZ005660.1, forward strand.
GGATGTACTATGGATAAATGTGCTTTTAGGGTAAGTTACACAAGGATCTGAATAGGCACTGTAGCTGACAGACAGAAGTTTGAACATCGAAATAAAGGGATTTGGTGATGAGTAGTTGCATACTTAGTAACATGTATAAATTATTTCAAAGTGCTGTTAGCCCTACACTTTTTTCACACCAGTCAGATTATAGAGAAATATTCTTCAATATATAATTGAGAAAAAATAAAAAGAAAAATGCTCTTAAATTATACTGGTGTGAAAAAAGGACGGGGCTTACAGTACTCCGGAGTAAATTATAAATGTTACCAGGTATGGTAGTCGTCTTTTTCTTTCTAAGATCACTTCAGCACGTCACAGTATACGAAACTGCGAACAAAAAACAGATGCACGTTTTAAGCGCTCTGATTTTAGCATCCATGTTTACGAGGTGTCTTTTCGTACTAAATCGATGATGCTCTACAACTCTGTGATTTACTTTTTTTCTCTACCTCATACTGTTTTGGGGATAGGAACGCTAACTTCTCTGTTTTCAACCACGATATCAGTGTTCGCATCTTGTGGCGCATGGTCATTTCACAATACCTACATACCACTTTTACGAGTATAGCTGAAACCATTGAGCAGTTAAAAAGGTGAAAATGGATCTTACTTGACACCCTGTATTTTGTTTAGATCTTAATAAAATCTCAATGGAACCTATTTCAGACCAACACCTTTACAGCAAAAATAAAGTATCAAAATTGGAGCATTTGTTAAAAAGTTATGAGCTAACAAAAAAAGAGAAGAAAGGAAAAGAAAGAAAGAAAAAAGCAACATACGATGTTTAATTTAAAAATCTGCTCCTTTTAGAAATCTATTTAAAAAAATTAATGTACTTCAGTTAATATAAGATTAAAGTTAAAATTATAGTTGTCTTATACAATACAATAATATAATAATACTTTATCATTTTTTTTTTCTTTTAGAAGGGAATTAGATACGATGAGAGATGCACGAATATTCACTGAATAAATTATAAAGTTTCGAGTTCTATCCGATGTAGGCACAGAAAACTAATTTTACTGATAAAAACAACTATAATTCCGTATCTTAAAATAATAATAATAATAATAATAATAATAATAATGTATATTAAACTATAAGAGCTGCCAAAATTCATTCTGACGTACAACTAAACGTTTTAAATATGAAAACATTACATAAATTTCCTAACATAAAAAATTATTGACTTCAATGTCATCGAATGTTACTTATGCAGGGTGTCAACAGTTGAAATATTTTACCTATTCTTCCACCAGTAAAATTATATAATAAAATTTTACTTAATTAATCATGCAAACTTACTACTAAAAATTCTGAAAGAAAAATACTGGTGGAAGAATCTGAAAAAAATTTTCAACTGTCGACACCCTGTTATGCCATCGTAGTCATGAGTTTATTTTGTTTTTATTTTTTCTAATAGCAATCTCTGGGGCATCTGCCCTGTCACCTGGACCCCAACCACCTCTCTCAGAATCTGGTTGGGGTCCATGGCACAAAGTGAGTCAGTGTAGGCCTTCATGCATAGTGAAAGGTAAAGGATTTCAGCTTGTTTCTCGGGAGTGCAACTCGGTGTAAGTAAATTTTTTATTCATGTTTTCTTCTGTTTGTTCGCTTATTTATTGATTAAATTGAATTTATATTTTTATACCATAGTGACTATTTCTTTTAATTCTACCAATAAATCGTTGTTATCAAAAATGAGTCGAACAGCTTTAAAACCATTCATTAGTGATAAATTAGTAAACATTTTTCCACATTACGAGATATAATTATAGTTGGAAGTCGGGTAAAGTGAAATTCAGTTGTAAAATTTAATTGAGAATATTTATTTGTTTACTTTATATGCCTAATTTGGAAATCTATATTTCTAGTTTAGGGGTTCAGGAAATAAATGCTGTTCTAAATGAAGGCGATATATATATATGTGTGTATTTACAGAGTGTTTCATATTAGCAATCGAGTGTGCTTTTTTCGGTTGACGGAGGAACGTATTTAATTATATCGATCCAAAACAAATTTTGTGTGAATTTGTAAATAATGATGTTAAATTATAAGCACTTTTTTGCTGTAAAACTGCTTTTATTGCTATTCGAAAATGACACTTCTAATGTATGAATCTCTATAAAATTCAATTTAGTATTGTATCTGTTGAGCATTAGTTGAATAAAACGTTTTATATATGAACTAATTTATCTTTATTAACTCTTGATCAAAAAAGAGGGTTTTGAAAGAAGTTTAAAGTCTTTATCTATTTGTCTGTCTCTCTTTGTGTGTGTGTGCCTATGGCACTGTAGCTCCCAAACAAATTGATTAAATCAAATTCTTTTTTTTTTTTTTTAGAACATTGATTTAATCTGGGATTGTTACTAATAGTAACTACAATTAAATTGTTAACAATAATAATTGCACATAAATGATACTATTGTAAGGTTTCTGTAAACAAATATTATTGTATTAGGAGTGGCTATTTCAAACTAATTATTAAAAAAAAAAATCAGAAAAGAAAAAGAAATTTTTAAAATATTGAAATTTTTTATTTAAAAAAAATATATTAAAAAATCAGAAAACTGCAACAATAGACAAGATTGCAGTGTTTAACTTAAAATCATGTTATACATTTTCTTTTCAATTTGAATGCTTTCTTGTTTGCTTACCTAATCTATCGTTGTCCACAATCGTTGCACTTGTTATTGTAAATGGTGCAGCTTTCTTGGAATCGCGTGCCAGAAGTAACATATTTAAACTAGTCTAGTCACTAATCGAAGTTGTTTCGTGGTACAGTTCTAGACCTTCAATGCACTCATCTTCATCGTCTTATCACTACCAAAGAGCTCCGCAATCGCTCCTACTATAGAATTTGACAGAAAGAATACGTAAACTTTCCTGTTTCGGTATGGAGATATTACGCAGTCTTTTATTCAATAATTATTCGCTTTTAGAGAAAACCGTTGGTGCTCGTACCGTTAATCTTGGTTAATAGCTTACGAAAATAGTTTAATTAAAAAATATTTTGAACTTCTGCCTATAATTTTTTTTTTTTTAAGAATTAGGAAAATTCAAGCATTTATTTTTGAAATTGAGACAATATAACCACGTTTTATCTTAGTCGCTTAAAGCAATCAACGTGCATAATCAAGCCAGCACTCCACTGTTGTTACTGTACAATTACCTGTAGTCGCAGATGAAGTTCTTCCCGCCCGGTCCTCTATGTGCGCAATCTCTCTTACCGCACCACTTCTACTAGTTTTACCTTAATTAAATTAAAGTTCGGGTGATTTTATAAATCTAGATTTACATTTGCTATAAATCTCTTTTACCTGTTAGTGTTGATGTAAGTTTTAAAGCCGGCTGACTACATGCAGGTCCTAAGGTATGATGGTGTTCCCTCTATAGGAGTCTTTCAGACAGGTCCTAGCCCTTATTTACGCGAGTTTAGCACAAAAACATGGAAAACTCCGAACAGCTAGGTTAATGAGCGCGACCTGAGATCGAACCCTGCACTTTCAATCTATTTATTTTCAGAGCAGTACCTCTCGGCAACTGATCGAGCCCCTTTTACGTGCATAATGCTTGTATTGTAACAATGTCTCAAAAACTTTGAAAATGTGTCATAAGATAAATGAAAGGCACATTATTTCTTTATTTTTATTTTTATAAGTATGTGTGTAATATTTATAATGATTGTAGTTCTTGTCCTTTTCTATTAAAATACATTATCTTTCTCTTATTTGTTTTGATTTTTCAACAGAACTGGTTGTCAAGGGCAACGTGATTCTTTCCAGTTATGTGATAGTACTTTAACCGTAAGTACTTTAAAGTACAGTTTTATTATTAAAATTTATTGATACTATACATATAAGGAACTTAGATATTAGTGAAAAATTTCGCCCTTAGTTTTTTGACGTTTTTACATGTTTCGAGGTATGAGGATTACAAAAATGACAAAACTGATGTAGTATACATCCGTAGGTTAGTCAGTTTGTCAGTTACTCAGTTTAAGTCTGCAGTAAAACGATTAAAAATATGTAGATGAAATACAGCATTTGGAACACAGAACCTCCAGAAAAACGGCATTTTGAAATGCTAATCTGCATAAGAAACTGCAGATAAAAAGGTATTATAACCTGTAAATTTTCTTTGAACAAAAAAATCTTCAGATTATCTGCAGTTTTTTTTTTTTTTTTTTTTTTTAACCTTTGAAACAAAGAAAAATTGCAGGTAATTATAACTTTTTTCGGTGGTTTTTTTTTTTTTTTTTTTTTTTTTTCTGTAGTTTTTTGAAAATTAGCATTCTATATTACAATTAACGGAAGTTGATATTATCTCAAGAACAAATGACTGTAAAAAGTTCCGACCAGTTTTAACCCTTTGACGTTTACCTGAAAATTGCTAAATTAATTTCAAAAAATGCTATTAGGCACATGACTGATCATAAATATGGAAAAAGAAAAAAAATTAGCATATTTAATCTTCGAGAAATTTTCGTTTTGAAACATGTACATGTTAACTTTTTTTAAACTCAAATAATAATTTAATTAATTAATTAATAACTTTATAAAAAAAACACTATAAATTGCAAAGAACTCAAAACAGTCGTTTCAGGTCAAAATAATAGCCTGGCTTTTCTTCAGGGAAAAATACTTGGCACGAGTGCCACACTAAAGCAGCAACTGCGCACTCACGTCTATTAAGAAATTTAAAGTGACTTCTGTATTTGGCTTCCTCTGAAACACTGTTTGTTAAATTTCAGAGCATTTCTGTTATCAACAAAACAGAGAAGAGCCAAAAGTTTAAAAATCGATTAAAACACAAAAACAAAATATTGAAAACTTTTTGCATAAAAAATGTTAAATATTTAATTTCGTTGTAATATCAGTGAAGGTTAAAGGGTTAAAATATCACTTATCGTACTAGCAAGAATCCTATTGATTTGCAGCGTTCTAATTTAAAAATTTCGTAAGTTATTTGAAATTTACGATTTCTTTAACATATGGAAGAATAGGGGTAAATTTGGCTTAAATGTGCATTAAAAAGAATATTTTATCGTAAGGGTATCAGGCTAATTTTAAAACATCATTTATGATACTGGAATGAACATTCTACTGTAGACATTCTACTCTGAAATCTTCGTATGCTATTCGAAATTTAAGATTTTCTTAAAGATAAATCTATAAAAATCAGCAGATTAAGATAAGGTAAATTGATAGAACTGGAGAGAAGGTAGCTTACTAGGTGTGGCATTTCAGTGGGCGACCGTTTTGAGTGATCGGATAAAGTCATTTCTTTTTTATCCTTTGTAAGAAAATAGAAAGTTGCACATTTTGTGCCAAATCATTAAAAATGTTGTATCTAAATAATACAAAATTAAGTAAACACTCCATTAATCTACATCAAACATAAAATTATAATGCAAAAAATTCTTGAATAGCATACACTGTATCCTTAGAAAATACTTTGTCTATATTTTAATTTATTTAAATAATATTTATGTTTTTCTGACCCGTAAATGTTATAAATATGAATGTCTTTTTCTTAATTTTACATCTACTTTTTAAGATAGCACGTGATCATGTTTTATATAAAAATTAAATCATTAAATTCATTTTTTTACTTATTTTTATTTCATTTTGCACGCACACTTTTTATTTCCTAATTCAATATTATAAAAAAAAAAAACTTTTTCGATAGTGTTTGTTTCGATACTGATTATTATTAATTTTCTTTTCTTTTCTTTTCTTTTTCTTTCCAGAAAAAAAAAAAAAAATGATTTTGGTGAAATTCTGGCAAAAGCAGAATTTAGTTTAGGACGGAGAACTATTAGTTTTTTTTTTTTTTTTTTTTTTCAAATTATAACATCGCTTTCAAATTATTCAATTATATTTTCGATAAATTTTAGATTTCGATAAATGTCCAACTATTGAAAAATGACATCGCAAAAATCCCAGATTGCTACTAATAATTCTCAGTCCTAAAAAAAAAAAAAATAAAAATAAAAAATGTAAACAACCAAATATTTTACGACATGTGCAAGGGAGTAGTGAAACAGTTGCGCTACCCAAAATTCTAAAATTTTCAGAATTAATAACTGTGAAACTGACTTCAATAAATAATAGTACAGTTACAAGTAATATCGCATGCCTTTATTTGGAAGAACAGACTAATGTTGTATCGTACTAAATTAAATTCTGTTTTGTACAAAATTTTATAGCTATTTTATATTCATTATGGCGTATTTTCTGTTGGAAATAGCATAAAAACACTAACTTTTTTTTTTTACTTTGTATTTATGATGTTGTTCTATGTATTTTGTGATCTTGTAGCGTCGGTATTAAAATGCTTTTTTATGTTGCAGTTGTCATAAATTATTTTGTATTGATGGCATACAATGTGTAAATGAATGAAATAATTGAATGCATTATTTCGGCAGGCTTGTGGAACTACTAAAACTGTTGATTATTATGCAAATGAAGTGTGTCAAAGATACAGAATAAAGTACCCTACAGTTTTGAGTGGAAAAGGTCGACAGTTACCACCACAGCCTGGTGAGTTTTATTGTGTTACACATATATAATAGAAAAAGTACTGTTTTTTTAGATCAAATTTTCGAAATTCATATTTTGATATATTTACACCTTTGAGGTGCCCTGAATCCCAAAATAAAATTTTTTGGCAAATTGTCAGTGAGCGTATCTGCCTATGTGTCTGTTGGTATGTCTTCTATCAACACAATTTAAGAACAAATATCAACAAGAAGTCTAAACTCTGTATTCGACATCTGTATCATATGAGGATACTTTTTTAATACATTTTATAGAAATCGGACAAACGGTTCGTGTACAGGATGTACACAAGCACTGATATACAATATGACTATAGACGAAATTTCTCCCAGCTAAAAAAAAATCTGCAGAATAACTATTTAAAAAAATGCAAATAATCTAAAGGTATTTAGAACATAGAATCTGCAGAAAAACTACAGTTTGGAATACCAATTTACAAAAAACTGCAGATAAAAAGATATTACTATCTGTAATTTTTATCTGTTTGAAGAACCTCCAGATTGTCTGTAATTTGTTTTAAAGTATTTGAAAAAAAAAAAAAATGCAGGTAATAATAGCTTTTTATTTGCAGTTTTTATTATTGAAATTAATATTTCAAACAGCAGTTTTTCAGGAGATTCTATTTTCCAAATACCTCCAGGTTATGAAAATTATATGTATGTATAACATATATAGATAGATAGATATGTATATATTAGGGCTGTGCCGATTAATTGATTAATCAGTTCGGTTCATCGATCAATGCTTAGTCCCGATCAATTTTTTTAATCGAGTTAATCGGCCCGATTAATTTGATTAAAAATTTTCAAAATTTGATAAAAATTTTCAAACTATGAATTAAAGTAAAAAAATTTTAAATACTATTCTGCCTACAAAATCTTTTTCGCATAATTTACTAAAAAGCATTCTAAGATGCTTCCATCAAATAATGAAAAAAAAAAAAAAAAATCATAAGAAGTTACACTTATGTTGATAGAGAAAAGGGGGAAGACAGTTCTTAAACAAAATGCCGTTTCATGTCTGTGATGGAGGAACAGATTTCCCAGAAACAAGAAGCTTTCAAAACACGCAAATGCTTAAGATAAAGAAAAGAAAATGGCTGTGATTCCCATTATCCCTTTGACAGGGGAAATGTCAACAGGGTTTCACAATAAGTAGAAAACTTTGAACAGACACCATAAAATGCAATAAACTCGCATCAGTTGTTTCGGGATGAAAGAACACACAACCCTTCGTCAGCGAACAAAAAAGGCATGAATGCAGCAGTCAAAGCGGCAACGCGTGGACTATATAGGTGGACAAATATATAGGTGCGTTGCTGCTTTGACTGTTGCACTCGTACCTACTTTGTTCGAACTGCATAATATGTCTGTAGTAAAGTAGGGTAAAATAAAGTAATGTGAGTGTCACACCAAAATATTTTATAAAATAATTAGATTTATAATAGAGCAATATAACTTTTAAAAATATATACATGAAAATATAAATTTCATTATTTAGGCGTTGTTACATATTTTAGTCTTTCCTAAGCAGTAATATTAGCATTTACGTAATGCTTGCTTGAATTGAATTAAAACTGGAAAATTAATTTCATAGGCCAAAATCAAATAAATTCTTATATCAGTGACGCTGGAGTGCATAATTGCTTAAATTAATATAAAAAATATCGTACTGTAATATGATTTACGACAGTTACGAAAAAAAAAGTATGATAATATAGGTATAATAAGAATCATATAATATACACTAAGCGACAAAAAAAAAAAAAAAAAAAAAAGCTCCACTGCAGAAAAATTGACTTATACCTTTTGGGTTTGTAATAGTTTAATAATTGCAACGAATAAAACTATTATGTTTGTATAATACGGAAGTCATAACATGATACCTATGTACATTTTCGATATGTAATTCGTTTTATTGTACTCTGCGAAGCATTTAATAAAAATCCACATAAAATTTTCTTTTTAAACGTAGTATAGTATACATATACTTTGTATTCTATTATGATTTATTATACGAAATAAACAAGTGCTATGTTAATGTATGAAATAAAACTATTTGTTTGTTAGGTCTAAACAATTATTTAATAAAAATATGTATTCTGGATTGGATAATTCCGCCTGCATATGGAATTACTGCTTTAATGGGCAACTGCATAGTATTTTACAGTTTTTTAACATGAAACTCAGAAATTTCACTGTGCTAAATATCATAAATATTTTTTGCTAGTTCTTTCAAAGTTGTAGGCTACAAATTTCTAATCTCCACCCTCTTTTATAGACTAAACATTTTCGAGCGGATTGAGATTAGGACAAATTTCAGGTCTAATAAAGAAGAAATCCTACGATATTCTTTGTGAGATTTAATTTTAAGTAAAAAAAGTTATGATAACTTAAAAAATTGTAGATGCTCATGAGAATGGATAAGTAATTTTAACAACTTGAATCAAATAAATGTATCACAAGTGCCATATAACAAGGTGCTTTATCATCTTGAAATGCTGATTATGGAAGAGTATGAAATACCCCCAAAGTAGTCGGTCAGGTATCAATTTTTTAGTGGCCAAGTTTTATTTCGGGTAAATTGATCCCTTGAACATAAAAATTTGCCATTCTCACCGAAAAATTATGCATTTTCGTATCGTAATGTACGGAGAATATGTCATTGTTTTAAAAGTGCGATTTTCATTAAGTCAGTCACATTTTCGTGATCAAATCTGCTTGTTTCTGTCAGTTCGAAATAAGTTAAACTTCACTCATCAGAGAGAACAACTGCAGCAAAATAATTAATTGATCCTTTTTTTAAAATTTTTAACCCTTTAATGTCCTGGTTTTCTAATTCTTTTCGTTAAGAATGAATTTTTTTCAGATTTTCTGGCAATTAAACCTGCTTTGTTAAATTATTATTTCACTGTATTTAAATAAATTATGTTACTAAGCCCTTTTTCTGAATCCCTGCTATGTTCTAAATGTAATACAAACTGTTTTTTTTTAAGCGCTGGCTTTTTAACTTGCGGTCATCTCGACTGGATGAGTAACGTGGCCGCCTATGGACAAATGTGCAGTTTAAACAGCCAAAAAATATTATATCTTGCTAAAAACCAGATCACTAATATTTTAACATTTAAGAATTTTGACATCCCACGTATTAAAATATTTTTTTTTGTTTTCGCTCTAAAATTAATATTTTTTGTGGTATCGTTAATTGCCTTATTTTTGCCATTTTTGAAATACTTTCTAAAATTACAATTTTCCGAATAATTGCATCTTTTTTTTAACACTTGGCTCAATCCTAAATTGCACGCGGAACACAATGTAATAAAAATCTATTCAAAAATTTACTTTTGAAACAATAAAATTAGCGATTACAGGAAGAAAAATCTGGAGTGACTCCACTCGACTTTCCGAACATTGAGTAATTAACAGTTTTTTAGATAAAGTAAAGAAAGAGGAGTCGTTAAACAAACAAAAGAGAGAAAACCATAATAGAGTGTTTGAGTATTTTTCTCCATATACTACACGATGTTTTACTTAACGCTACCGAACTTTGAGCCCATAGATCATAATGATAAAGAATTTTTCGTTGTGTCCCTGTAAAAAACCTATAAATGCTAGATTCACCAAAATGCTTATAGTTATTGCAACAGTGATTTATAATATTCATATAAATTTTCAGCTCAATTGAATAAGGCGTTTAGATGCTATCGCAGTTTTAAAAATTTGGTCCCATAGGCCATAATGATAAAGAATTTTTCTTTGTGTCCCTGTAAAAAAACTATAAGTGCTAGATTCTCCAAAATCTATACAGATTGAGTATTTGTAACCTGTAATATGTGTATAAATATTTTGCTCAATTGAATAAGGCGTTTAGATACTATCGCACTTTTAAGATTTTGGTCCCATAGGCCATAATGATAAAGAATTTTTCTTTGTGTCCCTGTAAAAAAACTATTAGTGCTAGATTCACCAAAATCTATAGGGTTCGTACTATGGTGACTTACAATATACGTACCAACTTTCAGCTTATTCGAACGAAGCGTTTAGACGCTAGCGTGTTCACTCACAGACATACACACATACATACACACATACATACATACACACATACATACATACACACATACATACATACACACATACATACACACATGCATACACACATACATACACACACACATACATATATCATCGCAAAAATAGTGAAAACGGACTCATTGGACCTCGAAACGTATAGAAACATCAAAATCTCAAATTCGGATTTTTGACATGATTACAATACTTTCCTCACTATAGTTCGGAAAGTAAAAATGGAAAATATCCAAGTGCGGCTTCTTTTTTTTTTTTTTTTATTGTCGCATAGTGTACATCAGAAACAATTCTTGAATAAAATAAATTCTTAGCAGTTCATATTTCAAATTGTAAGATATTGCAGTACTTCTTACTTTCTTCTATATTCAACCGTAACATATTGTAGTACTTCTTATACTTCCTTCTATATTCAACAGAAGAAGGTTTTGAATGCGTAAAATTTTTAAATGGAGTTACACTCTTTGTGAGATCTGGAACACGATTTGAACTGAAAAAATATTCTGTGACTGACATCTAGAAATTAAATTGTGTCTCTAGTAAAAATAGTTTCATGTCATCCTTATAAATTCTAGTTCCTTCTGTTAGAGACTTCTAAATACCCCTTTTAGAATTCTAGATCGTTTTCCTATATTATCGTGGGGTCAAATTTATTTAAAAATCTCTGCAAATAAATGCGAATGCCAGTTGCGAGTTTTAGTAACTATAATTTTGTTTTATGACCCAATTCTAGAAAATCAAGCAAGAATTTCTCGTAGTACAAAAGATTCATAATTCACAACTCATACTTCATAAAAACTAAATACCGTAATTTCTGGTAGATAACCCGCAGGTAAGATGTGTCATTTCTCCACCAGAAATGTTATTTAATAGAGAAATTTATACTTTTTCCAAGGAAGAGTTCGTACAAATATAAATTTATTTATCAATTGAAATTTCTGGTGCAAAACTGGATTATATAACCTGCGGGGTATCTACCAGAAATTACGGTACTAGTATTTTATTGCTAATTCATTAATAAATATTTTATGAAATAAATTCAAAGGATCAACAACGTTGTAGGCAACCTGATTAAAAATAATTTAAAATTATATTTATCAGAATCGGAAGGTCTTTCGCGATACATTTTATATAGAATAATATAGTTCTTAAGTTTATTAGTATAATTATTATTATTATTGTTATTATTGCTGTCATCCTCAGGTAACCCACACTCTGCCTGCATAGTTGCATGTCAAGATCGTGTATGGCCTGATACGCACTATCAGATGGATGTTTACGAAGATGGAAAATTCCCTTTTGGTACTAATTGCAGCCCAGATCATAGAACAAAGGCGTATTGTTTAAATGGAAAATGTTTGGTTTGTATTGTTTTGTTTCTTTACTACACTTTAACATACAGAATTGCTCTGGTTTAGAAACTCGGCGGTTATTTCCTCAACAACTAGTCAGAAAAATATACTTCCAATTGCAAAAATATTTTAATAATAAAATCTATAAGGTTAAAATGAATTAAATCAATTAAGGCGTTCCTGTAAAAATTAAGAAACTAGATAGATATTTTTATACGGCTTAATCTTACCAGTTATATTTAGAAACAGTTTCTCTATACACAACCACAACCAGTGTTGCCAGATCTGGCGGATTTTTTATTCAATATCCACCAATAATTTTTAATTGTAACGTTTGCATAATTACTTCAAAGATTGATAGTCTATTATGTATATAAAATATCACTTCTAAAAATTATTGGTGATTTTTGAATAAAAAATCCGCCAGATCAGGCAACACTGACCACAACCGTAGTGTATGAAATTCATAAAATAATAATAATAATAATAATAATAATAATAATAATAATAATTTAAAAAATATTTTATATTTTATTACAAAATACAAATAAAAGTGTCAATCTGATTTTTATCCGTTGATGATAAAAAATAAAACATTTTGTTAATGTTTTACTTGTTTGAAAATCACAAGTGAAAATCTTGAAATTTTATATCAAGGGAAACAAGAATGTAATATTTTTGTTTGTAAGAGAATACAAAGAAAAACTATTTTTGAATAATAATGAATTAAACTTTGTAATCAAACATAACTGCAATTTGTTACTCTTGCACATTAAGTTTGCATTCATCAATACTTTTGTTTGCATTTACGCAGTTGCCAAAGTTTGAATTTATTCCAGTGCATTTTTAGCCCCGCCTTTATTTTTATACTACTTTTATTTTAAGAGTATTTTTTGGCTTATTGTATGATAGTTATATATTGGAGAAAATTATTATATTAATAAAGTGATGCAAAATAAAAGCGGGGCTAAAAATGCTCCGGAATAAAATAAAATGTTGGGAACTATGATTTAAGCAATATTTGATATTTGTGCATTGTCCAAGGGTCGTAGTCTCCACCCCCCCCCCTTTTTTTTTTTCCAGAATACTTTGAGAAATGAGAAATTTATGCCTTTATTTGTACCACTATTTTTATACATAATTTCTCTACTGTTTAATCCTGACATATTACTTAAAAATACAAAAAAAAAAATTCTCTAAGACATAAATGGTGGCAAAAGAGGCGAAATTTCCTCATCCTTGAAAGTGTCCTTAAAAAGCAAACAAACAAAAAAGAAAAAAAACTACGACCCTTGTTTATGCTATCTACTTTTTCAATTTAAGGAATTAGCTGTTAGATGGCGCCACTGAAGCATAAATAAATAAATGGAAAAAAATATCCACGATATTTAAATAAGGATTGTAAATAAAAATTGTATTTCTTTCTCCCATTATCTAATGGTGTTTTCCATTTCCTGCGGCTTATTTCTGTCGAGCTATCTACATGATAGACCAGAGATGTTTCTGCCTAAAGGTTGTCTGAGTGAGTAATGCTGACCGGGGTGTCGGCCTGGATAGCTCAATTGGTAGAGCCTTGACCTTGTAAGTCAAAGATCTGGGGTTCGACTCCCGGTCCAGGCATTATTTTCACTCAGTCGGAAAAATAAAATTTCAATAAATGTTTTCAATAGTATACAGTATGATTAACGTTGTGATTTACAGGGACAGAAAAATATTCATGTTGTTACGAATTTGTAAATAATTCGTAGTTATTTTTATGTAAATTCATTCAGAGAGGCTTAGTCAAGTGATAAAATGTTAATTTTCAGCATTTCTAGTTTGTTTCCGCATTAAAATAGCTTAAAAACACATTAAAAAGCCTCATTAACGTCGGTAATAGATTTGGCGCCATATTTGGCTACTTTTCCGCTCCTTGGCGATTTTTTTTTTTTTTTTTCTTTTTGGCGAAATTAGCGAGAAAATCTTTATTATCGTTATACCAAATATGAAAGGTCTAACTCGAATGTTCTACAAGTTACCAGAACATTCTAGGTTTTGTAGAGGGGTATAAAAGGAGGCCCAATTCAGTCAAGAAGTCAGTCTTTCGCCAACCACCTCACAATAAAATGCTCTCCTGACTAATTTCTTTGATTACAGCCTTTCTGTATGTTAATGCTCTGATACAGTTTGTACTGTGAATATGCTGTTTACAGCTGCTATCCAAGCTGTGTTTAGTGGTGAAAGGGAAGTTGATACTTGGTTTATAGACCTGTATTCTTCTCGAAATTTTTGTAAATAAACTGTTGAGTGTCTGCAAGTTTCGTCTTTCATTCAGAGATAACTCACGAACCAGCAAGTACGCAACAATATACATTGATAGCTAAAATCAGAAAATGCAAGAATTTCATTTTTAATTTGATAAACGTTTTAACACTTTCCAAAAATATTTAAAATTTATTATGAATTCGATTTGTCTCCCTGTCTGTCCGTTGTGTGATTACATAGGCAGAGTACATTGGAAGTTAAACGAGTCAAAGTGTACGTCTAGTTAGAAAGTGTTAATAATCCATGCGGCGTGCAGAGTTTTAATAATCTATAAAGCGTTGTTAGCAGATGTGTTGGTACGGATGGCCAACACAAACAGCCTTTTTTTTTTTTCAGTAAATACGAAATTTAACAGCACTTTGCCAATTTTTTTTTTTTTTTTTTACTCTTGTTTTGTCCTAAATCAAAGGATTTATTGCAATGCCAAAGCATTAAGGGTAATACAATAAAAAATGTAACGTCAGTCACACATAGAGATAATTATGCTTTCACCAATATTTTGTAACAATAAACACTATCCTATTTAATCATAAAAGTCACAGTAAATACGCCATTAAAATTTCTGTATACGATACTAGTGACAAAAAAAAAAAATATTATCATTTTTTGTGACTGATGTTACCTTCTTCCATGGAATCACTCGTAATCGTTTTAGCTCCGCCTTCATTATATAGTTAGTCACTGCAGAGCTCGAAGGCTCCGTTCTTTTTTCAGAACACTTTCAGAATTTCAGAACAAAATTTTCTGTATTCACATTTATATTAAAAGTGGATATACGTTATAATTATATTCTTTTTAATCAAAGTATTTGTATCCATCGTGTATATTTCATTGTAAAAATGTGAATATTGAGTATATACTTTAGAAATAAATAACATACTAATCGAAAAAAAAACGCCCACTGGTGGAGTTACAGATTTTCAAATGACTTGAACAGGGGTCGTACTCTCATCCCTTTTTCAGGACACCCTCAGACATAAGAAATTTCCGCCTTTTTTACCACCACTAACTTCATGCAGAAATACTTCAGGTATATTTATAGTAATGTGCCTTGATTATACAGGTTAGAGATTATTTTATAAAAATAGTGGTAGCAATAAATTAAAAACAAATTTCTTCATGTGAGTGTCCTGAAAAAAGGGCGGAAAGTACGACCCCAGGACTTGAATCTACGTCAGCGGTCACGAAAGTGTTAATATTTAGTTAAGATTTTAGTTATTTAATTTTTTTTTTTTTTTTTCATTAAAGGCATGGAGCCCATTATTTGCTGCGGGCACTATCCTGTGAATTTTTTTGTGTCAATTTCCCTTCAGGCTTTTTTACAAACATTAAAAAGCGACTATAACTCTATGGTGTTAGCCATAATGAAATAAATCAATGTTCGAAAAAACGTGTTCTCATACCACGTTTACTGCATGTGTTTTCAAAGGCTATTACGGTCCGATTGCAAACCAGTAAATAACTGTTCTTCGCAAGAAAAGTCTTTGTCAGTTATCATAACAATGATGTGTTGACAAATAGTAAAATCGTAATGAAATGGTAAGAGTTACAATATTTATTTTTATATCTGGAAACATATTTCTCTGGGCTACACAGCACACATTCCAAAATCATCTAGGTAGGCCCTGATTACTAAATAGGCACGAGAAGCTCGTGCTTCCCTTCTAGAATTTTGAAAGGGCCACAAATATTAAAGTTTGTTGTCTGTCTATATTATTTGATTGTAAAAAGGCACTGCTCTGAAAAAAAAAAAAAAAAAATCGAGATCTGATACCATTCTTGCAGATTCTTATGAAAAATGACCTTCTGAATCCGAATATGACCACCATTTCGCCCAGTCACCCTCCGTTTTCTAAATACACCCCTTCCCTAATTTTTATCATTGTTTGGTAGCTTTATACCCATCAGTTTGATTTGGAGAGGAACGATGATTATTTTAACCGTTAAATGTCTTCTGACCTGAGAAGCTACAGAGGTAGAAAGTTCTAAAACACGAACATTTGTAGTAAGGAGGAAATTTGAGAGGATTTGTGCCCAGAAAACAAAAGAAAATCAATAAAAACAATCAATTTCTGTTGTTTTTTTTCCTCGTAATATTTCTCTTATTTTTTACATATTCCAGCTTCCAGTTTGCCATTTTCTAACCAAAACACCCCAAATAATGAAAATTATGCAGAGAAAATTTTTTCAAAGTGTTGGTGAGTGGAGTAATTTCTCAAAGCCCACGCAAGTTGACTGATTCACTGCACGACGTTTGCTCTCAATAACTCCCACGTTAAATGTTTTGGGCAGTAAATCATGAACAGTAAAATATCCTCCTCTAACAAGTGTTCAAGATCACCACACAACATCACCACCATCGAGAACACCATAAAGTTCACTCTCTTTTGCAACACGTGTACTAAAGGTAGATAACGACTGACGACTACAATAATAAGAGCAATGACCTTTAACGCGTGTGAAAGAAGGAGATTTTACTGTTCATGTTTTACTGTTCATGTTTACATGTTTTTAACGTGGGAGTTATTGAAAGCAAACGTCGTACAGTAAATTACGCAAACTTTCTTGCGAGGGCTTTGAGATTCTACTCTACAAACTAACATTTTGAAAAAAATTTCACTGTATAATTTTTATTATTTGGGGTGTTTTGGTAAGAAAATGGCAAACTGGAAGCTGGAATATGTAAAAAATAAGATAACTATTGCGAAAAAAATAAGAAACAGAAACTGATTGTTTTTATTGATTTTCTTTTGTTTTCTGGGCACAAATCCCCTCAAATTTCCTCCTTACTGCAAATGTTCGTGTTTTAAAACTTTCTACCTCTGTAGCTCCTCAGGTCAGAAGACATTTAACGGTTAAAATAATCATCGTTCCTCTCCAAATCAAACTGATGGGTATAAAATTACCAAACAATGATAAAAATGAGGGAGAAGGTGTATCTAGAAAACAGTGGGTGATTGGGCAACATGATGGTCATATTCGGATTCAGGAGGTCATTTTACATAAGAATATGCTGAAATGATGTCAAAGGCAATTTTCATGCCGAGCTGTGAAATCACAGTAGATCCGATTACACAACTATCATCCCCAGATTATAGTGAGCATGGATTAATGTAGCTTTTAAACATAGATTTACAATGGGATAATTTTATATAATATAGAGAATATATACTTTCTGCTAGTTTGCATTTTAAATTTACTCGCATACGTTTTTCCCAATTCCAGCTAAATACGATTTGTGTTTACTGACTGTAATTTTTTTTAACACTTTCGCAACCGCATGTTTTTGTCTTTTTCACAGTAAGGTCCACCTGTGGCCGTTATTCTCCCCAGTTACAATATTTCAGAACAAAATTTTTTGTATTAACATTTATATTACAAATGGATATAGATTATAATTATATTCTTCCTAATCAAAGTATTTGTATCCATAGTATATTTGATTGCATAAACATGAATATTTGGTATATTCTTAAGAAATAAATAACATACAAATTGCGAAAGAAACGCCCACTGGCGGAGCTACAGATTTTCAAATAACGTGAATCTACGTCAACTGTCGTATTACCGTAATTTCTGGTAGATAACCCGCAGGTAAGATGTGTCATTTCTCCACCAGAAATTTTATTTAATAGAGAAATCTATACTTTTTACTAGGAAGAGCTCGTACAAATATAAATTTATTTATCAATTGAAATTTCTGGTGTAAAACTGGATTATATAACCTGCGGGGTATCCACCAGAAATTACGGTAATTTTTTTTTAAGTGTCTTTAGATCAGGCAATCAGTGGAGATCCCAAATGGGTTTGTGTTTCCCCTCAGAGGAAAGATTAATCATAACCTGCCTCTAAGATACACCAGTGTACCCTGGCACACTCTTTGAGAATAATGTTATAGATTTTTGTAAACTGATATTCGTCAAAGCTGTATTAAGAGGGGACAATACCTAATCTCGCCGGCAGCCTTCGCCCATGTTATTCTATGGGAAAATTTGTTGCGACAATTACACATTACCTAATGAATATTTTTAAATTCTGTTTTCGCAGTCAGAAAATTCATAACCGTTAAATGAGTACTCCTTTTTGAAAAATTCATTTTTTTTAATTTTTACATTTAAATTTTGAGTTCAAAAATGCGATTTTTCACAAAATGCATTTTTCTCATTTTCTAGTCGCAAAATGAAATACTAAAATTTTAAAAAATCAATTTTTGGAAAAGAAGTACTAATTTAATGCTTATGAATTTTCTAAATGTGAAAACAGAATTGAAAAATATTCATTAGGTAATGAGTAATTATGTGAACAAATTTTCCCATAGAATAACATGGGCGAAGGCTGCCGGCGAGATTAGGTATTGTCCGCTCTTAAGATCAAATTCTGAATAAAATTTCTGAGGATGGCATATCTGTACCCCAATATTTAGTTTATTTATTATATCAAAGTACAAGTTGTATTGAAACTTGTATAATCTGTATAATTTATAGTGGCGATTCAGAATAAAGTTTTGTAAATATGTTATATATCCCTTCTTGTAAATGTTTTACTCGAAAAATATTCTTAATATTGATGCTTTTCACTATTCATCTCTTTAAAATACTTAATATTATGTACTGTGAATTTTACTTGCACATTTTTTTTTTTCAAGTAAAATTAATAATGAATAAAATAACAATAGAAGTAATAATGATTTTTTTTTTTTTTTTTTTTTTTTTTTTTTTTAGCAATTTGGTGATGATGGTATTCCTTTAACAACTGGTAAGATATTTTGTATCTGTTATATATAAATTTAATTTGTGCTTAAAATCTATGAAATCGTATTCCAGTTTTTATTAATTATAAAATAGAATTTACAGTTCATAAACAACTGAAAATTAATGAAAGTAAAATAGTAATTTTAGGAATTTGTCAGTTGTGAAAATTGTAAATTAGTTATAAGAGAAATTACAATGGGCGCATTCGAAAGTATTTCCCGATCACTTCCCGAGTTGGGAAATGACGTCACGCGGGAAGTTCGGGAAATTAGAACTATCATATAGGAGCCATGTTTGTTTATATATTTGTTTCCCGGGAAGATGAGATGTGTACGGAAGTAGTTATATCTCGGTCATTTTTCGTAAGGCTCCTATATGATAGTTCTAATTTCCCGAACTTCCCGCGTGACGTCATTTTCCAACTCGGGAAGTGACCGGGAAATACTTTCGAATGCGCCCAATGTTAATAGTTCATTCTCGGACAGTAATAGTATTTTCTCTCTCTCTGTCTCTCTCCGAAAAATTTAAGTAAAATTATCGATTTTTTTATTATCATTATTATTTAAAGTACACATTTGGAAAATCAAATAGGTTTAATTAAATAAATAACGAGCTATTTATTTTAGAGTTCCCCGTTATGAACAGTTTATTCTAAGTTTTATTTATTGCTTTTTTTTTTTATATATATATAATGACAAGAGAGATAAGAAACCTACGAAAAAAGTCAGAACATTACGTCATTGTTGCCTAATTAATATATAGAATATAAATTTAATAAAATCCTTTAATCAAAAATTTAAGATTTTACGTGGCATTTATTATTATTAATTTAAAGTTTAATACAGTTCAAAACTTTTAAAAGAATGCTTTTATTCATGTTATCTACACTGTAAAAAATTTCGGTAAATTTTCTGAAATGTTTTCCCAGAATCATTGTAAATTTACAATAATCCTTAGTTAAAAGTAAGTAATGAAGATTCTCAATCTATATTTTGTATTTTTTTTTTTTTTTTTTCTATTTTTATTATTTTATTTCTGAAAATACAAATTTAAAATGAATGTTTTTACTTTAGAAAAAGCATTCTAAATCACAAATATATTTTCACCAGTGATTAATTTAATTAATATTAATCATTAAAATACATATATAAAATAGATTTTTAAACATCTCCGTTTATTTTTCTTTGTAGTTTGACGTAAGACTTAACCCTTTCCGGCGCAAGGTAATTCGGAACATTTAAATTATACTGCCACCGGAATTCACGAACAAAATTAAAATAAAAGAATTTGACGACATTTTCTGCTATGTTATAAAAGTAAAATTTTGCTAAAAAATTTCCGGGATGAGTTTTTGCAATTGAAAATTCAAATTAGGTGATGCTGTGGTGGCATCACCGCCCCTGAAAGGGTTAAGATAATTGATTGCATTAGTTTTCTGTTGAAATTTTTAGCAGTGTATTTATAATTATAGTTGATTTGGTTTAACGTCACACTATTACTGTACTATGGGCAGGGGACGTACTCTCCTCCCTTTTCTCAAGGATAAGAAATTTCTGCTTGTATTGCTACTACTATTTTGATACAATAATTTTTATCCTTTTCCTCCAAGACACATTAGTATAAAACATACTTACCAACATCCTCATTAATATTCCGCAGTGGTGCTAGTTACGCCCTTTTACTCACACCAATAAATTTGTAGAGCAATATTGTCCAAATTCAATTACGATTAAATAAGATGAAAAATAATCTAAAAAGTACTGGTGTAAAAAAGAAGGCGGGGCTAATCGTACTACGGAATATTAATTAGGATGTTGGCAAGTATAGAATAAAAATATCATAAAGAATTCTGCATAAAATTAGTGATGGCGAAAAAGTAGAAATTTCTTATCTTTAAGAGTGTCCTGAAAAAAAGGCGGAGAGTATGACTCCTGATAATGGGTAATTGGTGATGGTCTGGTCGTAATTGTGAAAACTGCACGCTGCACCTCATTCTTGAGCGGATATATTAAAATAACTAAATATAAGCATACATTCTATTTTCTTGATGGTTGATTGATTTTAACGTCGCACTAGTACTGCGCAATCGGTAATTAGCGACGGTCTGGGATGCCCCCCTAAGGATTGTCCGGAAACATACCATCACAATTTTGATCCTCCATGGAGAGGATGTATTTATAACTATGAAAACTATTTTTATCGTTGTTTGTCAACTATATCTTTAATTTATGAGAGAAACTATTAACTAATTATTACAGAACATCTTAGACAATAATTGAATGATTAACATATTTTATTAACTACAACAATAAAATAAAACATAAAATCTATTGTAAACTGATCATTTCAGAATTACAGAGAAAAATAACTAATGATGCTATTTTATATTTACATTTTGATGGTAAATATTATTTTAATTAATTATTGGTAGAATTATATTTGCTATCTACAATGCCTTTTCTGAAGAAGAAACATTAATTTTAAATTTTTATTAAGCAATAAAACATTTATATATATATATATATATAAATGCTGAATAACGGTTTAGAATCTCTATTTTTAGCTAAAAACTATTGGAAATTTACAGAGACTCCGAATAAATACTACAGGAAATTTTCGGAAATTTTTAACTGCATACCCTAAATACGATTATTTTTACTCTAGAAAACAATCGAATCCATGATATCTCGCAATACTTCAATGAAATAAACGGATAATTGAAATATTCAGAATTTTATATTATCGTTTTCTAATTTCTGATACTTAAGCTAGAATATATATTTTATGAAGTTTTAATTAAAAGTTATTAGAAACAAAAATAATATTTTAAACATTATCGCCTTTTCTTGGATATATTATCACAGCTTAGGAATGAACAATGGATTAAGCAATGGAAGAGCAATGTCCTTTTATTTATAATCCTGAGGATCCTAGATCAAATTTCAACTGCCAAATATTCCCTAGTACTGCACTGATCATATGACCGACATACTGGCTTAGGAGGGGGGATAGAGTAGCGGTCTCCATTTCTTGGATACGTTATCAGAATTTAGAGATGAAGAATGGGTTAAATTTGCCCAAAACTATGTCCTTTGATTTCTGATCCTAAGGTTCCTGGATCAAATCCAGCTTACCACACTCATCGATAAAATGATACGAAATTTGACACGAATTCTTATTAGCAATTTATAATGCTAATACCTATTTTTTTCTCACATCCTACCTAATCAACAACATCTTTAAAGCAGTGTTGGGCATAATTGATTAAAATGTAATTGAATTACAATTGAATTACAATTGAATTACAATTATAACTATTTTACTGTCAATCAATTAACAAGTAATTGATTACAAATAAATTGAATTACTTATTCAATTTATTTGTAATAATTCAATTTATTTGTAATCAATTACTTGTTAACCGATTGACAGTAAAATAATTATAATTGTAATTTATTTGTAATTCAATTGTAATTCAATTACTTTTTAATCAATTATGCCCAACATTGCTTTAAAACAATGAAAAATAGTAGTCAATTTATTATGAAATTATCTTTAACGATAGTCGAATAATTAATATTATTTATTAATTACACAGTATTAATATTGACGTACATTTACCTTTTTATTCTAGAAACCAATCAGATGTATGATATCCGGAGGTACTTGAGCAGAATAAGAAGACGCCGCGATACCTCCGGTAGTAATCACGTCGTAAGTGCAGTGTCCAGTCCAAAGAAGTGGTACTACTCTCCCTTTAATGTCAAGCCCCGTAAATCTTGGAAGACAGTCTCAAGACTTCACTATGGCTGGGTCGTCGAGATGTCGGAGTGTAGTGCTGTTTGTGGCGGAGGTAAAATTTATAAATAACCACAGAAATATAATAATAATATATTAATAATAGTGTAAACTTAATGGATGTATAAAAGTAATGTATAAATAAATTTATAGAACAATATAAACATTATAAATGTTGTGTTACATTTCTGTGCTAAAGATCATAGAAAATCAGACTGTCAGGACCGAATACGAAAATTATCGTTCCTTTATAGGTAATTAGGATAATAAATAATCTCTAAAAAAAGGGTTAAATTGAACACGTGTGATTTGTTAAATATATTAAAAACACTTTAAACACACGTAAATTTAAATTTTATTTAAAAGATGTTAAAAAAATTTATCCAAAGCTTTTCGCTTTAATAGTAAAGCATAATGAGGGATTTTTATTATTTGTTTCCAATGAGCAGATTTAAATATGTTTTCTTTCCACAGTCAACAGTTAAGTCTGTTGACTGTGTTAAGTTACGACAAAAAGATAGTAACAAAGGCTTTTTTTTTTTTTTTTTCTTAAATATGATTGTTTTGAATATGATTCAAATGTTTAATATGTTTTTGATATGATAATATTTTTTTATGATAATAAATGATCAGCAAAATTTAGATAATGTTATTTTATGAAAAATTTAAAAAAAAAACCCTTTGTTCCTATCTTTTTGTCGCGGAGAAAATTAGAAAAATTTTTAGTCTTAAAACTTTTCTAAATTAGTCTTAAAACAGAAATTATTCCGGGAATAGTGTTATTTTATGATAATAATAAATGATAAATACAATTTAGATAATGTTATTTTATGAAAAAACAAAGAAAAAACCCTTTGTACCTATATTTTTGTCACGGGGTGTATTAGCTGGTGATATTATATCAATGTTTGAGCTTAGATTAAATATAATTATGTTCAAAAAACGTATAATGAATATAAATGAAGATAATACAGCAAGCGGTACCTTCCAAACTTTTTTAAATATTTTATTCATAATATCAGATTAATCAAAGAATATGGAAATCTTAGAAGATTCCTCTTTTTTTTTTTTTTTTTTTTTTTTTTTAAGCATTAAAAAATAGAAAGGTTTAAACATTTTGTAAGTTTATTTTAATATGTAAGCGTACGATAACTTATTAAATTCCAAAAATTTTAAAAAGAAATTTTTTACGTTATGAATATATTAATTTTAACTTTATGAATTGTAAATATATATATATATGTATGTATATAATTTTTAAGCCTACGCAAAGTATTATCTCTCCCCAATGGTTATTATTTTATTGATCTCGCTGAGAATGTTTAAAATATTATTTAATATATATATATTAAATAATATTTTATCAAATCAACTTGATGTATTTGCAATGTCTGCTAAGTCTTACTGTTGTATTCTAGGTTTCAAAAATATCACGGTCATGTGTCAAACTGGAAGTACAATTGTAGACGATGGATTTTGTGCAAACATCAATAAGCCCGGACAAACTGGATTTTGGTCTTGTAACACTCACCCTTGTCCCGGAAAGTACGTTTAACTGATTTTATTTTTATTATTATAATGCAGATACTTAGAATGTAAGCAAAGATAAGTTTGAAAATTTTTCCTAACTCTTATGTTTGACGTAAGTGTGCATGTATACACTATCTACAGATAAGTATTTGGACACTTTCGAATTTAGACGTTTCGTCAAATATATAGAAAAATTCTTAAAGAATCATCTTGAAACTTTAGAAGTATAAAGAACATGTTATACCTCATATAGGGTAGGTGCTCCAGTGATTGGCATGCTCCAGTAATTGACATCTATCCCGAAATAATTAATAAATAAGAAAAATCATATTTTTACATATAAGAATTTTAACATTTTATGTCAAACACTGGAGCATATGGTGCTAATAACTGGTAAAATGAATAACTAGCAGTGTCAAACACTGGAACATAGGGGGCCAATTACTGATACAATGAAAACTTGGCAGTGTCAATTACTAGAACATTGAGTGGGTGTCAAATAAAAATTCATAAAAAAAAATGCATCAAATGTATATATTTTAACATATATGTGGTTCTGGATGTCTTTCATACCATACGTACTAACTTAAGATTTCTAAAAATATTTACTGATGACTAGTAAATTAAAAACATCAGATATTGTTCTAAATGTGTCAATCACTGGTGCCCTATCTCAGTAAAAGTTTTGTTCGGAAGAGGAAAAGGGGACCAGTTAAAAATTAAACAAAAGTCAAAATATTTTGTATAACCCTGTAAAAAGCAATGCTCGAAATGCATTTTTGCTGTAGCATGTGATTTTCAGGAATAATTTAATTATCTGTATAAATTTTTATGAGGCTACCACATACGTGTATGGAGATCTAATGGTTTCTTTGAAAAATTGCAAAAAAAAATTGCCACTTTATTTTTATTATAATCCGTAGGGTATTAAACCCAGTGCAAAGCCATTTCTAGAAAACTTGGTATATTGCCTTAGACACAGCATACTGCAATCAGAATTCAAAAATGTTAAATATCTTACGAAATATGAGCATTTTTACTAAATAATTTTAACTACAAATGCGCAAGCTTTTGAGACACTTCATTTGCATAATTTAATAGGCAAGTGTATTGAACTGCTTATATGAATGCCCCCAAACAAACATGGTGTAAATTCAAAAAGTTATGAGAGTTAGAATGAACAAAATTTCAGTTCCTATCAAGCTAAAAACTAAACTATAAGGGAATTTTTTTATTTTTCCGACTGAGTGAAAATAATGCCTGGACCAGGACTCGAACCCCGGATCTTTGACTTACAAGGTCAAGGCTCTACCAATTGAGCTATCCAGGTCGACACCCCGGTCAGCATTACTCACTCAGACAACCTTTAGGCAGAAACATCTCTGGTCTATCATGTAGATAGCTCAACAGAAAATAAGCCGCAGGAAATGGAAAACACCATTAGATAATGGGAGAAAAAATTGTAAACTATAAGAGGTTTTACTCATACTTTTCTTCTGATTCAATCAACTTCCAATGGTAAAACAGTGTTCGCTAATTATAAACGAATATTGATAAAACCCCTATCATTTTCCTTTTTTTTTTTTTTTTTTTTTTTTTTTTTGAAAGAGAGAACTGAAATTCTGTTCATTGTATCTCTCATAACTTTTTTAATTTACACGATATTTGTTTGGGGTTTTCATATAAGTAGCTCAATATATTTGGCTTTTAAATTATGCAAATGAAATTTCGCTAAAGTTTACGCATGCGTAGTTAAAAATTATTTAGTAAAAATGCTCATATTTTGTAAGATATTTAATATTTTTTTTATCTCTGATTGCAGAATACTCTTTCTGATGTAGTACGCCAACTTTAATAAAAATGGCTTTGCACTGGGTCTAATACTCTACGTGTTATAATAAAAAATGTCTTAAACGTCTTAAATTCAGTTAAAAAAAGTGTCTTAAACGGATGGTCATTTTTTAAGCGAAAAAAAAGTGTCTTACTTTTTTAGACAACTTTCCGCATCTGAAATTGAGACATTGCAGAAGTCTTAAAACTCCGCCATTTTTTTTTTTTTTTTTTTTTTTTTTTTTTAAACACCGCCATGTTAGGCTTAAAAGATCTGCAATTTTTAAGGCTTTAATAAATAAATAAAGGTGGTGGTGGTGTTGCGGTGATTCTGATTTTCAGTTTAAAACATATTTTATTATATTCTAGAGCATTGATAAAATATAATAATAATAATAAAAATTACACAAATATATATATATACACCAGCACCTGGAATCGAAGTCACAATCTTCGCTACCGTAGACGGACGCTCTTACCAATTACGCCACAACTTCACCCAGGAATTTACGATAATATATATACTGTAATATTCGCGAAATGGATTGTAGTGTTATAATATAACTTGTATTTCTTCCCTTAAAATTTCGAGATTAAATCTAAAGCTCAATATGTATTAATTCTATTAAATTTCAATTGTAGATGTATAAATTTTGTAAAATATAAACAAATATATCAAAATTTAAGATTGTAATGTTTTGAAAACGATTTCTTTCTATAAACTGTTAGTTAAAACGAACAATAACAATAACAAAATATATATATATATAAATATGAAAACTAGAAAAGTTTTCTTTTACGTGCAGGTAAAAAAGTTAAAGAAAAGAGTTTTATATCGAAAGAGATAAAAAAAAAAAAAAAGAAAGAAAGAAAACAGCTATTTACAAGTTGTGTGTAAGATTAGTTAGAAATTCGCTTTCTTAGCGATAAAATATTCTTCGCTGCAAGTTCATCTTAATGTTATTTCATTTAATTAAATGAGCAAGCTTTAAATAAAAAGTAATTATTTTAATAATAGAATTGAAAAAGTGTCAAACTAGGAGTAAAAGAAGAGCGACTAGCCTTACTCACTTGAAATGATTTTCAGAAAAAAAATATTTATTTATTTTGTTTTTCAGATGAACGAGATTTAAATTTTTTATATTTAATTATGATTTCAATTTAAAAAAATTTTTTTTTTTTTTTTTTTTTTTTTTTTTTCGCTGCTAAGTTAAAAAATTCTTAAAAGAAATTATCATTTTAATAAAACTGTATCTTGATATGAAAAAAAAAAAAAAAAAACGAGACAATGAAGATGATTTTGATTTCCATTCACAGATGGCGCCACTACTAATAGTCAACGATGAAATGTGAAATTGTCTTACTTTAAGACACCTTCATTTTTTAAGATATTTTTCATTAGTTCATTTGCATCACCAGTTTATTGAGACACAAAAGTGTCTTAAATTAATATATCTATTATGTCTTAGCTTAAATTTAAGACATTTACGTGTCTGAAATCCATTTTAAGATGTTTTTTGTCTTACTTTAAGACGCCTTTATTTGCAGTGTGGCTTCTTTTTTTTTTTTTTTTTTTTTTTTTTTTTTTTTTCAATTTTTTAAAGAAAGCATTAAATCTCCATGAATTTATGTGATAGCTTAAAAACGTATGCAGATAATTAGAACAATCCTCAAAATAACATGCTACAGCAAAAATGTATTTGAATCATTACATTTTACAGGGTGAACCAAAACATCTTGACTTTTGTTTAAATTTTTACTAGTCCCTTTTTCCTCTTCCGGACAAAATGTTTATTGAAATATATGATGTATAACATGTTCGTTATACTCCCAAAATTTCAATATGATATATTCCTCAAGAATGTTTCTGGATATTTAACAAAACGTCTAAAATATAAAGTGTCCAAATACTTAAACTAGCGTGAAAAAAAAGACGGGTACTAATAACGTTAATTAGAATGTTGGCAAATATGTTTTTTTAATTTTGCTGTAAAAACTAAAAACTAAAATTAGTATTTCCTACCAAGAAATTTTAGTGGAAATGTATAAATTAATAGAGACCTTTTGCCCACTCAGAAATTATAATAAGTTCAACAATTTGTTCAAAAATATGAAATAGTTCTTAAAAATAGATATTTTTGCTAAAAAGCTTTCAAAATTCAAAGAAAATTATATTAATGACTAGCAGGCTTTTTTTGCTTCACTAGTCACTATATTTTAAGGAATTTTCAAAAAACATTAATCACTATATTTTAATTCCCTTTATGAATAAAAAAAAAAAAAAAAAAAAAAAAAAAATCATTGAAATAGTTTAAAAACTCGCTTTGGGTCCCCGCTACCTTCGGCAGCATATTCCCGTCTATGCTATATCGGCTCTGGGTCCTCACTGCTGACATTTGCGCCTTAGCTGGATATTTCAATTAGGTGCTAACCGGACGATAAGTAGCGCTGTTATTATTCAAGAATTACGTTTTTCGGATAAACATTTCCAGAAGAGATTATCATTTTCACTCTGTGACAAAAGGTAGCAGCGGCAATTAATTTCCCCAGCTAAAAAAATTTAAATTAATTTAAAAAAAAAAATCAAAAATTTAAAAATTCGAAAATTAGGATTCAAAGTACATCAAGAGAGGTCAAACGGGCCTCCATGCAAAATTTTGTAACTCTGCTATCAGCTGTTTATGTAAAAAGCGATCAATACACCTCTAAATCTAACTTTGCTTTTTGTTACTTTCTCGTCTTCCTTACTGTTTAGAATACTGAGATGACACTTAAAAATTTTTATTTCTGCCATCTAGTAGCAAAATCGGCTATCTCCAAAAAATAAAATTTTGAGAAAAAGCTGTGTTTTTTCCACTTTTAGCCAAAATAAGACAGGAATCAAAGCTCTAGTTTTATAATCGTTAGGGCAGTATACTCGAAAACTTGAAATAAGGTGGCAGGGGTACGTGTAACGGGAGAGGTTTGTTCAGTTTTTTTTTTTTTTTTTTTTTTTTTTTTCACTTTTGCAACTAATTTTGGAGTTGGCCAGTTTCGCAACGAACTAAAAATATAATTTTAGCTAAATTTAATGTGAATATTAGATATTTAGGGTTGTAAGTGCACAAAATATTTTGTTCAATTAAATTTTATTACATTTTATAACACCTAAATAGACATTATATATATATATATATATATATATATATATATATATATATGTGTGTGTGTGTGTGTGTGTGTGTGTTCTTTTGAAAAGGGCATACAATATTAAATTTATGAATTGATTTTCTGTATTAGATGGCAAGAAGGTGCTTGGGGACCATGTTCCGCAACATGTGGACGAGGATTTCGTAAAAGAGATGTGGTGTGCGTACAACAAATTTCTCACAATATACTGTCTATCGTTCCCGAACAGTTTTGTTCGCTTCCAGCACCTGATGTCATAACAGTTTGCTTCGAAATCCCTTGTGAAGATTACAAGTAAGTTAAAGGTTGCAATAAAGTTAAAATTAATAGCATAAAGATTTTATTTTAAATTTCAATGTCATATCCATATTTTTTTTTTTTTTTTTTTTTTGTGTGTGTGTGTGCATTTTAATATGTAAAGTTTAATTTAAGAATTTAAAAAACACATGGAAAAATAATCATACTGTAAATAACTTTTAAAAATCTTTAAAAATATCTAGTTTTCAACCAAATTTAGAGATTTTTGGACTATTTACTGATAATCACTATTTATCTTGCAAATCATCATGCCAATTTGCCCATCGCCCATATGAGTTTGTGTACAGGAATACCCAAAAGAATGCCAATGCATTGCGTTTTACACTGCATAAAAAAGTATAGAAGGACACTAGATATTTTTAGGGGAATAAAAAGGGATCTATAAGATACAAGCGATATTAGTAAGGAATACTTTTCCCATTAGCTTTTAGGACTTCGAATATTTTTTTTTTTTTTTTGGTAGTGAATCATACAAAGTTTAGAATTTTGTTCGGCAAAAATTATCCCATGAGCTATTCAGAGCTGCGCAATCTAAAGAAGAGACTTTTATCGTTAGTGTAGGGACATGGCAAAATTTGAGTTGGCAACACTCGCAGGAAATCCTCTCCGCGAAGGATCAAAATTATGATGGCGTGTCTCTGAACCGCCTGGAAAAAGTAGCGCGAAACTGGATTGTAAAATGTAGCATTAACTTAAAGCAAATTTTTTTTTTCCCTCGATGTCCGATTTTTATGATGTTTAATTCAAACTCTGCTTGCTATCATCGCTGGCGTCGAAACTGCGGTGCAAGGCACCGCGATGAATGCTCAAAAAAAAAAAAAGGTCTTGACTTCTACGCAGCAAACGTTGAGGTTCGTGTTTTGTGTTCTTAAAATTTAAAGCTTTATACAGTACTAATATAATTTAGTATAAAAATGCATATAGTTAGTGCAACAGTGACTTATAATATTTATATAAGTTTTCAGTTCCATCGGTTAAGGTATTTAGACGCTATCGCACTTTAAAATTCGAGCCCATATGCCACAATGATAAAGAAATTTGCATTGTGTCCCTGTAAAAATAACCATAAGTTCTAGATTCCCTAAAGTTCATAAAGTTCGTGTTATGGTAACCTATAACATGTTTACGGTGACTTATAACCATTTTTCAGTTCATTTGAATAAGCCGTTAAGTCGCTATCGCACTTTAAATAATTTGAGCCTATAACCAGAACGTTGCCACTATCCCACTGAGTAGCTCTAATAATCCACTCAACTTCAACCATGTATGTTTTACATTAAGGTGACCATATTTCCAAACACTGAGTTGATTATAAGTTAATCTACTGTCCTGGAATCAGAGAGAATTTTGAAGACATTGAAACCTACATTTGAAGACTTTTTCTGGGACATAACAGAGGAATACCTATATTCATTTTTTAAAACAATATCTCATTTATACATTACAAAATGCTCTGAACTATCCTTTTATATCAAACCTAAAGAATACTATGCAAACCAGATTTATATAAAACATCCTAGCAATGAATTTCGAAATTAAAATATTTAAATGGAGCACATACTACAGTGCAGCCACATATACTAAAACTAGCAGTGAGAACGCGTCCGAAATGTTGGAGGGATGCCAGCTTGAGCGACAGTTTGAAATTTGGAAAACATCCAGTAATTCCGCGCTCTGTGTTATTGCTTATTTACTCTGAGTCAGATGACTGTCACCCCTATTTTAGCATTGGACTCGTTGAGTTAGCACTTGCGCAGATGCTTCCATGGCTTCATGAAAAGTGGTCGAAGAATATATTCATTATTATGCTGATAAAGAACATAAAACAAGAGCATTGCAATTTAATCTCCGAATTTTTCATGCCCACATATGCAGAAATTATTCCCTATATATAACAAATAAAAAAAATAATAAATAAATAAAAAATCGTTTTTCTCTTATATTTTCTATTAGTGGAATTTGTGGTGGTTATATAGCTACTATTTCTGACAAAATTCCATGAAAAAACTTTTTTCTTCAGACAAATCCAGCAACATAAGATTCCCTATACCGATGAGTAGTGCTCATGAAGCACGATGGTGTTTATTTGACAATTTTGTTGATTCCTCAAACTTGTACAATTATTTGGGCATCTGACTAAGATTTTGATAAGAAATAAATACAAATGTTTGAATTTGAAGATATTTAATGTCTTCAAGTAGTCAAAGATTTTTTGAGGACAAAAAGAAAAATAATTCAAAAATCGGGAACAGTTTTCGAATTTCTAGAACACATGGTCACTTTAGTTTACATGCATGTAGAAGTTTTACATCACCTAGAAATGAAGTTTTATCTTTAATGGCTATTTTTAAGCTCGTAAAATCTTAGAGAGCTTTAAAGATTATATATTATTATAATCATGGCCTTAAAAATTACTAACGTAAAACAAAGATTTTTTGTAATGTAAGTCTAAGCCTTAACCCTTTAACGTTCACTACTTAATTTATTTTAAAAATTACTAAACTAATTTTAAAAATGGTTGTTAGACACATAGCTGATCATAAATATTTAAAAAATAAAAAATTAGCATTGTTCCTTTTCGAGAAATTTTCGGTTTGAAACATCTGTAAGTAAAACTTATTAAATTCAAATAATCTTATATATATTATAAATGTGAATGTCCGTTTATTTGACTGAGTTTCACGCTAAAACTGCTCGGTGGATTTCGATAAAATTTGTTATGGAGATAGCTTATACCTTAACTTAGAAAGTTGGCTGCCTTTTATTCCGAAAAAAAAAATTTTTTTGTTATTTTTATGCATAAAATAGCAATTTTGTAAGCTAATAATAGCAAAAAATTAGCCATTTAAATTTTAACCATAATTTAATTGTTGCCAAAATTAAATTTAATTATCCATAATTTAATTGTTGTCGAGTTTATTTTTTTTTCCAACAGGAAAATAAATACATTTATCTAAACGTGAACAATAAAAAATAAAATAAATAAATAAATTATACCTCTCACAAAATTTGACGTCATTTTAAAATTAAAATTTCTTTTACAAAGTGCTAATATAGTTTACGATGCTAATGTGTCTGCTACTAAAATCAGTTTTATTTATAGATCCTCCTGGGTGATTTTCTAAATTGTTGCGTTGAAGTACACCGAACATTTTTCGCCAAGAGGTTTAATTTAGCAACAGCGATTTTAATCTAGGTAGTTCAAGAAAAATATAAAAGAGGTTTTATTTAGCAACAGCGATTTTAATCTAGGTAGTTCAAGAAAAATGTAAAATTAATAAAGTTGTGTAACATGATAATGTTTATTTATTTATTTATTTTTGTATATACCATTCACTACGCTAATTTAACATACAAATAAATGAGCTGCTGTGTGTGACTGCACTTGCACGCTGTCAGGCAGAAATATTTGATTGATTCAAATTAATATTTAAATAACTAAATAAAGATATGTTTAATAGAAAGCATAGTCTTGGAGACAAACTTGGCGAGTGGGCGACCAAATTTGGTGAAAAATGATAATTTAGGGTTCCCGATGTTTCGGAGCTCTCCGACACACGGGAACGTATACCTTCAGCTTACCAAGGGATTCTCGATGGAGTCATCTCCAAGCCCCATCGCCGAAAGTTATAAGTAGGTGTGAGTTGATTTTTGCGAAAGAGTATGTAGTCACTGCGATCCAGAGTTATTCAGAGACCTATTCTGAGTCATTGCACTTTAGGCATTGAGCTCTAAGCAACTGGACATTTTTCGTGAGTGAGTGAAAATTTTTGCTCTGGTGTAGTTGATGTTATTTGCTTTACTCCTGTGGAACAAGTGACTATTTTTTAGACTGTCCCAGAACATTAATCGAATAATGACTTATACTGTACGAGTAACAGCTTCAACTGTTTCCAGAATATTCGAAGAATTAACACCAGCTATTGGACTATTTTCGAAAATATTTGTTTTAATAATAGTTTTTTTTGTACAGATTCGAGAAGTTCAAAAAATGTTTGATATTGCCAAGGATGTCCTATACTAAAGCTGTGACGAAAATAGTCGCCAATCGAAATATATTCAGTTACAAAGAAATCATTTAAATATAGTGTCCAGCGAAGCGGGCAAAGCCTGCTAGTATCTATATATTAATAGGCAAGCATAAAATTTGTTGTCCCTTTTTAACATATTAATTATGGGAGTAGAGGGTTGAAAATGGTATCATTCGAAAGGTATGGTTAGCCGGAAGGTGCGAATGCAAATATTATTTTCTTACGATGTCAAGAAGGTATTTAAAAATACATTTATTTTTTATGCATTTTCCCCCATTTTTCCCTTTTATACACGTATTCCTTCACATTAAAAAATACCTAAAAGTAGAAAGTTGTTAAATCTGGCAATTTCATAAAGCTCAAATAAAACCATAGACACAGTAATTTGTATAATGTAGCATCACTATACGCAAGCGACGTGATGACGTCACTGTCTGTCCATGGAGTCATGTAAAAGATTTTCTATGTTAATTGTCCATTGAACTTTTTGTAAAAAATTATTAAAAATTAACGGAAATTATTGCCGAATTTAATTCCGATATTTGGGTATAGTTATATATAAGTTACTGTCTACATGTGTTTGATTGAGTTATTTTTTCTGTAAAATTGATAAAATTTTAATTTAAAATCATAAAACTTCAGAAAAAAAAATGGCAAACTTCCAGTTTCGAATGTAAACATAAACATTTCATTTCAAAGGTTGATATTTAAACAATAAATATTGAACTAATATACTAAATAAAAGGAAAATGGATTTGTTACTAACTGCTGCATGTATAAGTAGACGATACGGAAAAAATTCCGATTTCCGTTTTTTGCTGAATTTACATGTTTTGAGCTTTCTTTACGTTTCAATTAACTGAAATTGGCTACTTATTTTTTTAAAAAGTGTCTTTATTGCTCGCTTTTGTGGGTAGAATAAGCAAGTAGAAGATACATAAAAACGTTTGATTTCCGGTTTTCGATGAATTTACACGTTTTGAGATTTCCTTGCATTTTAATTAAGTGAAATTAGTGAAATTGACTACATATTTTTATTTTTTAAAAAGTGGATTTATTATTCTTTCCTCTGCATATATAAGTAGAAAATATAAGATTCAGAAATGTTTTAGATTTTCGGTTTTCGATAAAGTTACACATTTTGAAATTTCCCGAACTTAATTCGACCATTTTAGAAAAATATCTTTTTTTTTTTTTTTTGTTCAAACACTGTACTTTATTAACGAATCGAATTAATTTAACAGAATTTGATAGTTGGTTGGACCTTGGTCTGACATGGTACCTATTAGCTTCTGGGCTGCATCACACAACAAGGGGCGTTTTCACGTTGCGATTTTCTCTCATTTCAGGAAAGGCTAACATCTACAGAGAGAAATAGTTATATTAAGTAAAACTCTGCTGATTCAGTTAGAGTGAATATTGGCAAACAATTGCCGCAGCTGTGTTGCAATTGCATACCGTTTAGGACAAGGCGATAACTTTGCTTTGCCTTGCTTTGCAAAAAAAATGGTCGAGTTTCGACCGCTGGGCGATACTAGTTTAATTTAATAAATAAATCACTTTATATGTAAACATTATCGACAACAAAAACTCGTAAAAGTTGCATAGATCCCAAAATTTCAATTTATTCCGGAGTATTTAACCCTTTGCGGCGCAAGGTAATTCGCATTATTTAAATTACACTGCCACTGGAATTTACGAACATAATTAAAATAGAAGAAATTTTTAATTTTCACGTTAAAAAAAGGGCCTTTTCTGCTATGTTATAAATGTAAATTTATGCTAAAGAATTTCTGGGATGAGTTTTTGCACTTGAGAATTAAAATTAGATGTTCCATCAGCGGGAACACTGCGACTGAAAGGGTTAATCGAAAAAGATAGATTTGGCTAGAGAACGCATTCAATACGAAAGTTTCTATCCAAAGGCTAACCAAGATTGAGGATGGTCATCGGTCACATGACGCGTGAAATGACCATATCCGTCCTTATTGGATGACACAGCATTAAAACCTTTGACATCTCTTGCCCAAATTGAGTTGAGGACAGGGAAAAGTGATTTTCAAGATTGAAAGCTTGAAAAGCATTCGTCACATGATTTTTATGTTGGTTATATTCTTCGATGGGGGATGCGCTCTCTAGTCAGATTTATGCTGTTGGGTTCCAACCGTAAGGACAGTCTCTCACATAAGAAAATTTTAACCTATATTTGTAAAAGAAGTCTTTTTCATATTTCTGTTTATACACAAAGCCTATAAATCATTTTGCAATCAAAAAAATTTATTTTGTCGAGCCAATTGTTAATCGGCTGAACTGAAAGAAATGATGTATTCGATATTTTAAACTGTAGTTGGGATTGTTTCGGTTAAATCTATGCTTGAGCCTTAGACCTGGATAGAATGCCCTATGTGAAGATCTTTCTAAGAGGTCCTTACTCGTATATAATGCTCGGTTCTGTGAAAACCACGGTACTCTCCGAAAGGCTAAGCCGACGAACGCTACCCGATATTGTATACGTCACTTCTCCTTTTCCATGTTTGAAAGCAAACCCGCTTAAAAGTTCTAAGAAAAAAGGATCTATCACTGAACGTACATACGATTAACTGAATCTTGCTACATTTTTAAAATCCTCTAAACCAGACAAAGCCTTTTTTTCAGTTCCAACTATTAGTTCACACTCTCCCTATATACGTCTTGTACAAATCTTGCAATCGATTTTGAACTAACTTCCGGACTAGCTAGAAATTTGAAACTTTCAGGATTGCTCAGAACACGGTGACAACACAATACTTCGAAGTCCGATTTTCGAATTTTTTATTAGTTTTCTTATAATTAATTAAAATATGAAAATAATAACATCCTAATAGAGTTAAAATAGCCATTAAAATATTAGCTATAATTTAATTGTTGCCAAAAAAAAATTACGAGTTCATTTTCTTTCGACATAAAAATAAATACATTTAATTAAACGTGAACATTAAAAAATTATAAAAAGTTAAATTATGCATCTCACAATAATTGACGTCATTATCCCTTTAAAAATTTTATGCACATTGATAAGAGCTCTGGGATTCATCAGAAAATTTAAAACATGGTATATATAAAAGGGTTTTTTTTATCTTATAATTATTTTTATTTCATTTTGCACGCGCGCTTCTTATTTCCTAATTTAAAATTATAAAAAAAAAACTTTTTCGATAGTGTTTGTAAATAGGAATTGACTTTAAAAAAATTTCTTTTATATTTCTTGTTTTCAAAGCACGGGGACTACAAATATATAGAAATATATATATGTATATATATATTATTTCTCAGAAGATGCTGACATTATATTTCAGTATAGTTTCCTGTATATGACGAAATTTGATATATTGTATTTCTGTCTTCTTGTTAATTGTACATTGCAATTTTAAAACATTAATTTATTGTTGAAAATGCAATAATACTTTTGTTTTTATATTTCAGCAACTACATTTGACAATGGAAGGCTTTTAGTTAAATTAATTTTGGCATTGTTTCTCCGAAGCTATCGACACATTCTTGTGTTTCTTGCTGGAAAAAGTGATGGAAAATTGCAAAAAAGTCTAACCTGGTTCTTCCAAAATGGTTGCAGTTTCACAGATCTGTATCAATTCAGTGTGCACATGATAGTATTTCTACATACGTAATGAGAACTATCTTTAGTGAGATAATATTTCTGGGGACACTTTAACATGTTAAGTGCTTGGCGAATTTATAAGGAAATATCGCCAGGCCAAATTCACTGTTTAGAAATAACTTTTAAGTGATTAAGCAAAACTGTATGGTTAAAACAATACAATTTTTTTAAATTTTATATTGTATTTTACAATGTCAGTCACCGGCGCCTGCCACGACTAAAAAAAAAATTTCAATGTCAGTCATCGGTGACTCATGCGGCCTTGAAGAAGAATTCAGTGTCAGTCACCGATGACTGACGTGGCGTTTAATGTGTAAAAGCTACGGTTATTAATGTAAAAACGTATTCACCTCAAAGGTTTACATGTAGACTCGATAGGGTATCGAGACGTAACTGAAGAAGGATCAAAATGCTAGCTAAGACTTTAAGGGACTTATTCATAAATATTTTTACATTAATATGTATTAAAAAATGCGTTTATTTTTCTTATTCAGTATTTTCCCCTTTTTGTTATTATTATTATTATTATCATAGATCTTTTTTGAAAATACACCGATCGTTCAAAAAATCGTTTTAAAAATATTGACAGCTTATCTTGAAAGATATCCATATTGAGAATCTACACCCTCAGAGGGGTGGTTGTGCCCCACATATACAAAAAATTTTCCTGGTTGATCATTGCTATAATTTTTTTCCCACGTACAAAAGTTAAAAATAATTCCCATTATGTACAATCGGGAGCAAAAGCGTAATACCCGATAACATTTCGTTATTAATTGACGCAAAAAAATCTAATACATAACATTCAACAGAAAATCGATGTATTTTATAGAAATGACGTGAAGTATTTAATAGAGATCATCTACATAATAAAAAGAGCGCTAACTGTTTTTTTTTTTTTTTTTTTTTTTTTTTTTTATATATAAATAGAAACTTCCTATTTCGATTTCATATTTGAATTTCTGAGATCCTAGCAGTTCAGAAAATTATGCAGTTTGTATACTTTTTCTTTAGTATTCATAGATTTATACCAAAAAAGTGTCGAGGGATTATCCGAAAATCTAGAAAAATGAAAGTAATATCATACAAGAAATAGTACAAAATCGTATTCTTTGTAACCGTAAATACTTTGTAAAGAAAAAGTTAATTAATTAATTAAAATAAATTTAGGATATTGCTGTGCCTGATTTGGGTTTATTAGATATACACTCAATGTCATAAAAATTTTTGCATCAAGAAAGAGTTGTCAGAATGAAGCCCGCGGACTCCTCCGGGCCCGTGCCCCTGCCCGTGGGGTCGCTGGAGAGTTAATGATGTCGTCCGTCCCGGGGGTACACTTAATGTGTCCCTACTCTAAGCCGAAAGGTGAGTCGCCCCTGGTGGCAGAGTTCTGTCCATTGGTCCAGACACCTCCTCACAGTAAAATCAGAACGGACTAGATGGCAGGCTACTCACCAAGCTAACCACTCAGATCCATCATCCCGAGGATTCTTCCCCTCTCAGACTCTAACAGCTGCTCATATTGTCTTCGAACGGCATCTCTATTTAAAATGCGTCCCTCTGCGACAGATTAAGTACGCGCAAACAAGCTCTGTTTACCTGTTTTATATTTCAAGGAGAGCAGAGCTCTATGCCCTCTAGTGGAATTGTGCAATGCGCAATCAGGCTTCATTTCTAATCATCTGCATATCTGCCTAACACGTGCCTGCATGCCAAGTTTCGTTACGATCCTACAATTACTGCTTGGTGCTCAAATTTTTGTGACAATGAGTGTACTTAAATTGAAATCAGATAATGATATGAAATAAACATTTTAATGTAATATTATATTAGATATATTTAAATATATTGCTCTAAGATTGATCGATTTGAAAATTGTGCGATATATTTCAATAGAAAGGCCAATAATGATCAGCAAAAAAGTTTTTAAGTTAATTTTCCTTTTAATAAAAACCATTCACTCCATGATGTAGACATGACATAATATACGAATTGCAATAATATATATATATATATATATATATATATATGCATAAATGTTTAAAAATATTGATATTAATTAATGGTGTTGTACGATGATGAATAAAAACTTTGTGAGAAACAAAATAACTAAATACAACAACAATGAAACATTTTTAACTATTTTTCAAATAGATATCCTCGAATATGTTGAGAACTGTGTTTTGGTTATGGCCTATGTACTAAACGAAAAAAAAAAAAAAAAATCTTGAATTCAATTGGAAGAAGAATAGCTCGGAAATTATAAAATTTCAATGCAGTGCTAGTTTTGAATTTAATGAAATATTACTTCTCTTTAAAATCTCTAATTTTCAACTGAATTTAGCGGTATTTGGACTGTGAATTTATAATCAGTGTTTGTTAAAATTGGTTAAAATTTCGCGACATTTTTAAAGCTCGGTTTATACTTCAGGGAGAACGGAGTTCTCTCTAGTGGAATTACGTAATGCGCAATCACGTTGCATTTCTAATCATCTGCATATCTGCCTAACATACTTCATGCTCTGGAGGTTAAAAAAAAAAAAAATCCAATGTGATTTGAAAGTTAAAAAATTGACAGATCGCAAATTTTTAAATATGGTGGCCTAAAACAAATAGCATTTTAGTTCTCTCTTATATCTCTTATATTTAACCGAATTTATAAATTTTTAAACTGTGAACTCATAATCACTATTTATATACAATTTTAAACTTTTGTCAAAATCAATTTTAAAATCATGATTTTTAGAAAAAAGTATTTCTGTACTCCAATCCAAAAACCACGTGTCGGTCTTATCACTTAGCATGATTTGAAAATTGGAAGATAGCCATTTTGCAAAATTTAATTTAAAATATCAATGCAGAAAGTCTTAAAATACCATAGATATAGTAATATATACAGATCTATCATCATCATGTTATCGAGCAAAAAAATTTGATGCCGGAAAAAAGTTATAAAATTAGCCATTAGAGAGTATTGAAAAAAGAATAAAAAGAAAAATGAATTTGAAACTGTATCTGGAGTTTTTTATTCACCTTTAGTAAATAAATTATTCATAAATTTTATTTATTAAATTATCCGTGTGTATTCCTGTGTGTGATTTACTCGGGGAAAGGCAGCCATTAGAGTGACATTCCCCGAAAAAAAAGGGTATCACTTTTTCCTTCTCGCTGATCAATCTATGTCTTATTACTATATCTACGGAAAAAACACATTTTAATTTGAAAAAATCTATTTAACATATTTTTATTAAACATAAGTGAGGACCATCTCGATTAAATCAGCGCTCTAATAATAAATAAATAAATAAATAAAACATTAAAATCGGGCAATTCATTTGGATGCTACAGTGGCTCAGAACAGCACACAGACAGACAAAGAATTCAAACTCATAACATAACTCTTTTTGGTCGATAAAGAATTTTAAAGGTTAAAAATAACTTTAAAGCTGCACTGAAATTTCATAAACACTTTCAATACATCGATTTTTTTTTTTTTTTTTTTTAGTTTACAATGTAAGCTGAAATAAACCTTTTCAGTGCTGAACAATAATCATATTTTGAATATTTCCCAATAATATTTAATACTCTAAGTAGAACTTAACAGATTTTTTTCTAACAGTTTGATTACCAATTTTATCCTTTAGGTGTGTAAAATTTTCTTTTAGACTTGAAACGTGTCGGTTATTTCCTATAATACTTGTATTTATTCGTGTGTTGTCCATTTCTGTATTTATTTTTTCTACAAAATAAAATGAAATTTTTAAAAGTAGTTAGTTCTTTTTGTCTGTTATTTACTACATGAATTACAATTTCATGAATGGGCTCTTCCCACCTGATGTCAGAGGTCACATGATAGAAGAAAAGCAAATAGCAGACGAAGTCTTGTTTATCTATAGCGATTGCTAAAATAACATATTTCCTATTCTTATTTTTGATGAATCGTATTTAATCTGTGTTATTTTTTTATACATCATCATTTTTAATCCATCTTGTATCATTATTCATCATCTTTTGTTTGCTGTATACATTTACAATCATCATTTAGCTTATATTTGTTATTGATGTTCATGAAGAACATGTTAAATACTCTAATTTTTGGTACTTAAATCAGTGACAGTGCAACATTGTACTGCTTAAATCCATTTAGACCAGTAACTAAGTTAATTAATTTGTTGTAACAGCTTTATGCAATTAAATTAAATGAAAACATTTTAAAATTTCAAATTATAATTCATAAACATTCCACGAGAATAAGCTATTATTTATTGCTAGATCAGTTAATGTAACAGTTACACTAGAACATACAAAAATCGATTCTTACAGGTGAAAATAAATAAACATATAAAGTGTTTTTAAAAAATTATTAAATTTACAAATACAACTATTCTACTGCTTACAAATGTACAATATTACTTTTATTTTATTTTATATTAAATATTAACACTTTTGTTCTTAATAACAATATTTAATTGAATTCGATTCTCAGAATTCGATTATTCGTTTTCCTCTATCACATGATTGAGCAAATGAAACTGGGAAGAGTCCATTGAATTAATTTCTGACTCAGAAAATTCTGGTATTTCATGTGTTAAATCCAAACATTTTCAGAATTAATAAATGGGTGATTTTATGCAGGTAGTTACCCAAATATTATTAATTAAAATGTTC
Source organism: Salticus scenicus (assembly GCA_963930645.1). Lineage (NCBI taxonomy): Eukaryota > Metazoa > Arthropoda > Arachnida > Araneae > Salticidae > Salticus > Salticus scenicus. The sequence continues at coordinate 140,527,329 of OZ005660.1, forward strand.
AAGAGAAAGCTCTAAAGTATAGCTACCAAATGTTGGGATATTTGGATGCTGGTATTTTTTTAACAAAATTTTTATAAGCTTTTGTATCAATTTTCTATGATTTATTAAGGTGAAAATTTCTATGTAAAAATACTGGTATTCAAAAATTGTTACATTTGAAAGTTGTGCAATCATAAATTAAAAATAACCATTAAATCGCAAACTGGTAGTACATATATAGTATTACATCTATTCTTTTGAATTAGAATTTTAGATTTTTTTTTTTTTTTTTTTTTTTTTTTTTTTTCCCTTTTTAATTTGAAATCAGAGATAAAATTTATTTTTTATCAATAAATTGTTGCAATTATAAGTCACGCTTTTTACTAAACCATCCTTCTTCCATTATTTTATTCATTTTTCCTAACAATCTATTATTTATATTTTACAATGTTTTTATTAATTTCGATTCTTGTTTGTTTGTTTGTATGTTTGTTTGTATGTTTGTTTGTTTGTTTGTTTGTTTGTCTGGTACAAATCTTGCAATCTATTTTTAACTAACGTCCTTACTAGGTAGACATTTGAAACTTTCACAGTAACTCAGAACCCGGTGACAATACGATACTTCGAAGTCAGATTTTCGAATAGTTTTCTTTTAATTAATTAAAATATGAAAATAATAAGCTCTTAATAGCAATGAAATAGCCATTAAAATATTAGATATAATTTAATTGTTGCCAAAAAAAAAAAAAAAAATTACGAGTTCATTTTCTTTCGACATAAAAATAAATACATTTAATTCAACTTGAGCGTTAAAAAATTATAAAAATTTAAATTAGGCATCTCAGAAAATTTGTCGTCATTATCACCATTTCACACCAAGTCGTTGACGTCATTATCGTTATTTTTAAAACAAACTTTTTTTTTCCCCCACTATCATTATTATTTCACCGAACTGAGTCCGCGTGCTTAAATATTGCTTAAATATTATTTTTTATCCTCGAGTATTTTATTAATGATTCATCAGAAAATTTAAAAACATGGTATATAAATTTTTTTTTTTATCTTATAATTATTATTTCAATATATTTTTATAGCAATGGCGGCAGTTTCGATCATTAGCTTCGGAAATTTTGGGCTTTTATGATAATTTATGCAGTATAAAGCAATTCAAATGCAATTTATAAAAATGCCTCTCATGGAGCGCAATGCATTAGCGTTCTGTAGGATGCCCCTGTACAAATAATCAAAATGTTCCCTGTAATTATAGACGAATCAAAACAAATATTCGTCTATAATTTATATCAAATATAATTTATCAAACTTATTGGTGATTCTTGATTAAAAAATTCATAAAATCTAGCAACATTGAACTATTGAGCTATTTATATGAAAGCCTCAAACAAATATGTGATTTATAATAATATAATATATACCTCAAACAAATATGAGGTTTATAATAATATAATATAAACCTCAATATAATATTCAAAAAGGTGTCGGCGATAGAATGAACTGATATTCAGTTCCTATATAAATAAAAGCTAAACTACAAGAGTTTTTACTCACAATTTTTTTTTTTTTTTTTTTTGGACTTAATCAGTGGTAACATTGTGTTGGTCGATCGGAAATAAATATTTCTACAAACCCCTATCATCTTCCTTTGTTTTTAAGACGAAATAATGCTCACTTCAATCTACCGCGTATAACTGTTTAAATTTACACGATATTTGTTTGGGGATTTCGCACCTAAGTAGCTCAATACTTTTGGCTATAAAGTTATGCAAATGAAATTTTATAAAATTGCGCATACGTAGTTAAAAATTATTTGGTGCAAATACTCATACCTCATAAAATATTTAACATTTTTTTCATTCTGATTGCAATATTCTGTGTCTAATATAGAATGCCAAGTTTCTTAAAATCACTTTGCACTGGGTCTAGTACTTTATGGATACTTGCCAACTTAACCAGGAAGATTGTTAGCCCCGCCCCTTTCCGCCTATTTTTTCACACCAGACCATTTTTTAGAGTAGGGAAGCGTGGGGCTAGTTGTCACAGGGGTAAGAAGTAACACGCAGTTTAAGAAATACTTTGTAACATTTGTGATTAAATATTTTTATAAACACAATTCTTATGACACGCTTTATAATGTAAACACAAACGGTGTTCCATAAAAATGGTTAATGAGAGATTCTGTACACGTGGTAGTTTTTTAGCTAGTTTGTGGGGGAAAAATATTTCGTAAATTTTGATTAAAGGTACGTCATACTTGCCAACCTAACCCGGGAGATTGTTAGTTCCCGCCCCTTTTTGTGCACCACTTATTTTTTAGATTAATTCTCTTCAAATATATTTACAATTAAATAAGAAGAAAGGTACTCTAAAAAAAGACTGGATTGAAAAAAATAGGCGGAAAAGGGCGGGACTAACCATCGTCCGGGTTAGGTTGGCAAGTATGTTAATTTATACTTTAAAGAAAAGTTTATAGTTATTTATTTAGTCTGTGTGCTGAGTTATAAAATCCATGTTTAATTTTTTGCATAAATCTTTATATATATTTTTATAAATAAATAAAATGTCTGAAATCATACGATGGGGCAAGTTGTAACATGTTAGAGGAGTGGCTTGTGGAGATGCCATCAGCCAGAGCTCGAAGTCTCCTCCCATTTTCAGGAAACTTTCAGAAATGAAAAATTTTTGGCTTCTTTACCACTACTATACAGGGAGAGTTTGACATAATCTGCCAAACGAAAGGAGGTGATAGAACAGCCCATGGGGAGCATAAAACACGATAGAAACCCTGTCCTATCTCTAACCGTTTCCGAGTTATGGTAGATAGAAGAAAAATCTGTTTTTTTTTTTTTTTTTTTTTTTTCCATCCCGTCTGAAAAAACCCAAATTTGTGAGCTTTCTGGAAGACTTACGCGCAAAATAAAATCATATTTGGAAAAAGTAGAAAAAATCATATCGGGTGACACCATTTACATAAGGATACCTTAATCTGACAGCGAGCTACAAGCGCTAAAACATTGGCGAAATCTAAAATCGATAAACCATATCGGTGTTCTAGTTGAGGAGAAATTTAGCCTTTTGTTTGAAATACATTCATCACTGAGCTCGACATTCGTCGAGAAAGAGACTCACGGGGTGACATGGTCGTTCCTGATTTCATGTCCGCCTTCAGCCGGCTGTTTTGTCAGGTGCAAAAAAGAAAGTTTCAAAGACAAACAAGAAAAGTATCAGTTGTATTAAGTTTACAAACACAATGGAATGGAAAAAAAAAAAAAAAGATGTATGACGTTTCTAACTTCTTTCACAAAGGAATATGAAAAACAAAAAAAAAATGACGCATCTCACGTCTTTCACAAAGGAATATGCAAAAAAAAAAAAAAAAAAAAAAAAACGTATCTCACGTTTATGATTAAAGCACATATGCATTCGAAAGGATGTGTGAAATTTAGTGCCGCTGATGAAATTGGTCACCCTCACACCTGATACATGCCCTTGCCCGCTTACGAACGGAAACCACAGTAGCTCTTAGCGAAAGCTCATCCCTCAGTTTTATTATTGCATCATCGAGCCGGTTGCTTAAATCTCGCAAACTGGCAATTTCTGTGCGGTAAACTTCTTGCTTCAGGAAACCCCAAACATAGAAGTCCAATGGAGTGAGATCTGGCTATCTAGGTGACTAAGGAATTGGTCCATTACGACCAATCCATCGCGGATACTGCTGAGTCAAGAAGTCCCGAAAGGCATTGGAAGAATATGCAGGGACCCCGTCGCAGCAATGGAACACGGGCGCAGATTTCATACCGGAATCTGTTTAAGAAATTTTACTACCTATAATATCGTTGATTTAAGAAGTAGAAAATTTTCTTACATTGATAGTGGTATGAATACTGCGCCCGTGTTCCATCCCTGCCGTCGTATTGGAAAATGATTTCCGCTCGTTGGGGTACAGTAATGACATCAAGTAATCCTGGAAGATGATGTTCCAGAAACTCCAAATATATATTGCTCGTCAGATGACCTTGGAACACATGTGGACCTATCAAAAACACACTAAGAAAAATAGCGGTGCGGAAAAAATAAATAAAAAATAAAAAAGAGGCAGGTATAAATCAAGCGATCGCCAACCACTCCAAGCCAAACATTTAAGCTGAATTGCGTCTGGAACGATGAGTTTCGTGTTACAAATGGATTTTGTTGAGCCTTCAATGAATTGCGACAAATACAGCACGGTTGGGCGCACGATGATGTGGATAACGCAGACGGTACTCTTCTTCGGCTCTCCGAGAGTTACAATCGCATAATCTATTAGCAAAATGCATATCTGCGTACTCTTCATTTGTAAAACTATGCATATCTGTTTACAGGTTGGAATGTATGACAATTTGATCCCTGTGATGACTTCAATTGAAAATAAAATTCAGAAGGGTAAACAAAAAGGGATAAAATTTCAATATTAATTTACAAAAGTAGAAGAAAAAAAGTGCTACAGAATAAGAGCCAACTTGGTTAATTCATACCAATGTAGGAAAACGTACAAAGTATGAACTAAGAGAGAGCAAGAAGACGTGAGAGCAGCGTGAAAAGAATCGGTCGAGCTCAGGCAAAGTCAGAAATTGCTAAAGCAATAAGCAGCATAAAACGTAAAAGAAGCTGACGAGCTAATGAGCTGTTACTGATTGACTCGCCTTTTGTATCCGCGAGTGGGATGCGCGCGCAGGAAGGCTGGAATACATCTGCATATCACTAAGAGTCCATATGCAGATAGTCACGAATTTGCATACGTTCCATCAGGCCCGGATCTAGGGGGAGGGGCGAGAGGGGGCACTTGCCCCGGGCGGCGAAGACTGAGGGGCGGCAGCCACCAGGTCCAGCTACTCTCGCTATTTGTACTATGCTGGGCCCGATTTCCAGACCATTCTTATCGTACATTGCATCGTCTCTAACAAGCTCAGAGAAACCTAACGCCCTCCTCTCTTCTCCTCACACGAGACGTATGACCAAAAGAGAATGAAAACCTGAAAACGTAATATTACTTATGAGCGCACGACGCGCGTGAGTGAGTGAGCATTAAAATCTAAACGAGGATGATATACGTATCTTTGCGGGTCGGTAGGTGAGAGGTGGCACGGCAGCAGCAGTTCACTTATCCATGTAAAATGAAAAGTATAGGTGGAAAGCGATTCCTCGTATTGTAACTGATGTCATTCTATATTTGACCATTGATCATTTCTTTCTCCGAGTCTCTTCTAAAAATTCTAGTTTATCATTAACCAGCTGTCTTCAGCGACAAGCTGGTTCGCTATCCGTGAAAAGTCCGACTGTATGAAACCCCCATTAGGTGGAGCCTGAGCCGCCTTTTTTCCGTTTCTGGACCTACAACAGCTTATTGACATACAGTGAAAATAGCTTTATTAAAAATTTTAATTTTAGTAAATTTCCGCTCGGTAGCGCCTGCGGCGCCCCCTTCCTGTTTCAGTATCAGAAACAGTCTGTTTACTTACCACGTGAAAATCTCCATCTTTGAAAATTCTAACTTTAGCAAAGTCCTGAGGACTGCGGCGCCTTATCCCCGTTTTAGAACTTACAACAGCTTGTTCGCTCATTGTGCAAATATCTTTGAAAACTTTAACTGTAGCAAATTTCTGCTCTGTTACGACTAAGGCACCCCTTTACGTTTCATGATTTTTAACAGTCTATTCGCTCACCGTGTAAAGGAACATTGAAAATTCTGATCTGACAAATCCCCAACCCGGTGGGGCCTACAGTCTCCTAATCTACTCACAAATAATTTAATCGTAATTGGTGATATTGAATTATTAAAATATCAAAACGCCATCTGGCGACAAAGATTTGCAACATGTACTCTTCAATTCTAATTCAAATAACTCTTAAATGATATATTACTTATGGAATTGTGTTAATTAGAAGCTGGGATAGAAAAGTAATATAAACATTGTTATAAAAAAATTGTCTGACTTTTCCGTGTTTTTCTGCGATACTTGCGTAATTGGGGGAAAAATAATGTTAAAAATCCTTAATAAGAAATGTGAGCGGAGTATCGGAATTCAAAAGTCTGCAAAATAAAAAAGAATAAAGGTGTTCCGGGTTTTCAGCGGTTTTCTCTGAAACTCCCGTACTGAATTTAATAGCTTATATCAGTTTAAAAGTTCGCAATAAAATTACTGCAAAATATATTTCGAATGATAAATTATAAGTAATATAATCAGAATTAGAATTGGATATATTGGAATAAAGGTGTTCTATGTTTTCTGTTTGCGCTGAAACTCCCGCACGAAATTTAATAGCTTACATCAGTTTAAAAATCTCCAGTAAAACATATTTCAAATGATGCATTATAAGTAATTTAATCATAATTAGAATTGGAGATATTGAAATTTTGAAATATTAAAGTGTCATCTGGCAGCAGAGGTTTTGGGATCTCTGCTTTTTAATTCCAGTTCAAATAAGCTTTAAAATGACATATTACTTATGAAATTATGTTAATCAGGATCTGAGATACAAACATTAATAAATATAAACATTTCTATATAAAATTTGTGTCTGACTAATCCATGGTTTTCTCCAAAACTTGCCTTATTCCATGCTGTATATCGTTAAAAATCCTTAGTACGAAATGTGAGCGGAAATTTGAATTCGAAATTCTGTAAAATGTAAAAGAAAAAAAAAAGTTCTAGGTTTTCTATATTTTCCTTCGAAAGTTTCGGAGAATGTAAAATTTTCGAGAGATTTATTGATTTCATAGAAGTTTATGATAAAAGTGGCGAATGCATGGCGAACATACTTTCTAAAAAGTTAGAGGACGATATGTTATCCAATAGGAACTGTCATGGTCAGTCCTACGATTATTCAAATACTTCAGGAGCGTACAGATGCATCCAAGCCAGAATAATAATAATAATAATAATAATAATAATAATACGCTGCTTTTCACCGTGCATTGCCCATTTCCTTAAACTTGTTGGTGTACATGCCTCCTTTCTGCTCCGTGCTAAACGTCTATGTGGAGTTAGCTGTTGAAAGAATTTACAACTTTTTTGTTTCATCTAATTTACGCTGTGATATTATGAAACAAGAACGAAAAATCACATGCGATTCCCGTAGATTATTAACTTCCTAACTATACGTACCTCCTGTTGCATCATTTAACCGTCAATGCACTTTCGCTGCTTGATCACACAGGGTTCAGACGGAATGGAAGAAAGACAGACACATAGACTAATTGAACTAATATTCACCCTTAAACATTGTTTTAAAGTGTTAAAAACGCTTAACACAAACGAAAAATGAAACACCAGCAGTATCCTGTTGTATAACGTATCTGAATATTTCAGAGTAGCTCTGTAATTCTTATCGTCAAACATATCATATTCTGCCAAAAAAAAAAAAAAAAAAAAACTTTTTTAGCATCTTAATAACGAATTTCAATTTAATTATAATTTGCGCAGTAAAAATCCCTCTCATAAAACGCAAGGCATTGACATTCTTTTGAGTGTTCCTGTACACAAACCAGCTGCGCTACTAATACCATTTTAAATGGTGAACAACCCATAAAGAACTCCAAAAGATTTTTTTAAGAGTGATCATTTTAAAGAAATTCTGAAGATATTTCCCGACGGGGACGCTGGAGGCGGTTAGAGGGACAGACAGATAGACTAATTCAAATCATAATCACTCTTAAGCTTTGATTAAAGTGCAAAACGCTTAAACAATGCGAAACTGCAATTGCAGCAAATTTCAATCATAATCCTTAATTTATCTGAATATTTTTGTGTGGTCTTTTTTTTTTTTTTTTTTCTAATGTTAATCATACTATATTTTATAGAAAGCAATTTTTGTGCATAGGAATAATAGATGTCTATTTTATTACGATTTGTGCAAAATAAATGTATTGAAATATGGTTTATAGAAATACCTCTCATAGAACATAAAGCTTTGGAATTATTTCGTGTGTCACTGCACACAAACCAATGGTAGTATTTATTCCATTTTCAATGGGGAACATTCCATAGTAAAATTGAATAACATATATCAGTTTCAGAGAATACCATAAATATTTACCGGATATAGAGCGCAGAAAGACAGATAGACAAAGCTATGCCATAAACCATTTTCAGTGTTGTTACAAAGTATTAAAAACACACAACGAATAACGTCAAAGGGTCAGACATGATGGTCTGCGAAAGAAGAAGCTGTTATCGGTTTGAAAATAAGCCTAAATAAGTTTGTGATGCTTCGATAGAGCTAAAAGATGGAGCCAAATCACCAAGGCAAATCCAGAGTAAAAACCTCTACTAAATGAGGCCAGGAATTTTGGATTTATTTTATACTTAGTGATATAGAATCATGTTTTGAAAGTGTTCAACTGTGTCGGTAAAGGAATACAAAAAACTGACAACTGATATTGTTTTAACGAGATCATTTGCTTTTATGGAAGGGGTTGGAAAATACATTAAAAGCTTTCGTAATACTGTATTTGACAAATGGTTTAAAAAAGCTACTGCCGTTGCCGAGTTGATGTCATAAATACAACCATTAACCCTAACAAGGGTGCTATTCGCATAATGAAAATGCAAATTTTAATTCTCAATTGTAAAAAGCGGCCGCAGATTTTTTTTTTTTTTTTTTTCTTTTTTTAACTTAGTGGAATAACTTCATTTATTTCCTTTCTTCTAATATTGTTGATGAATTCTGGTGGGAAATTGAAAATTTTCACTCGCCTCAAAGAGTTAAAGAACGTAGATTACAGAAAGGAAAAGATGCCTGGCGAATTAGTCGACGACGAGTTGCAGACATTTGAAACAGAAATACTACAACCAACAAATGCTATATTAGGTCGAATTTTAGTCGAAATTAATCACAGACTTGACAATGCGAGGAAAATAAATTATTATTTTGTATTTTTGACTGACAAAGCATTGATGAAAATGACTATAACAGATTTTTTTTTTAAATATATAGACTCAATTTGGCTCTTAAATATGCCAAGGGCTTGAATTCAGAAAAACGCTTTTCCGAACATGAATTTTTCAAAGAACAAAGACCACTTTCATTGACAAATATTTATGAATTACAACCTGTTTCTTTATTGGAAGTTATATATAAAAACGATTTGCTGAATGCATTTTCTAACCTATGCATAGTTTTCAGAATTTATGCAACTCTGCCTACAACTTCTGTTTCATGTAAAAGAAGCTTTAAAAAAATGAAACTCACAAAAGATTACGTTCCACAATGTCCCAAGAGCACTTGTCGGAATTGGCAATATTTTCGACTGAGAGTGAAATAGCCAACAATTTCAATTATGACATTTTAACTGAAATAAAGTCGAGGAAAATAAACCTTTAGAATTACGTATAATTTTATAACTAAAATAAATAATTTTGTAAAAGTCTCAGAATTTTACTTGTTAAAAATTTTTGCTTAGAGGGCGGTAATTTGGAAGTCTGCACCCCCCTTTTAAAAATGTAGATCCGGTACTGCGTTCCATGTACTCACCATCGTTTCGTTTGCCGAATTTCGACGAACGCCGTATTCAGTGATGTATTTCAAACAGAAAGCTAAATTTCTCCTGAACTAGAATACCGATATGGTTCATTGTGGGCTCATTCTAAAACTTGTGGAATGGAGAAGTTTTTGGAAATTTGACCGATTGTAGCTTGAACGGTGTTTGCAGAAATGCCGGTTAAAGAATTTGGTGACAATTCGATTTTAAACTTCGCCAATGTTTTAGCGCTTGTAGCTCGCCGTCAAATTAAGGTATCCTGATGTAAATGGTGTCACCCGATAGGACTTTTTCTGCTCTTTCCAAATATGAGCTTATTATTTAATTTATTCTGAAGTATTTTTAGTCCCGCCATTATTTCGCACCACTTTATTTTTAGAATAAGCTTATCCAATATATAACCAGAATAAAATAAGACAAAAATTACCTTTTAAAAAAGGCGAGGCTAAAAATACACAGAAATGAACTAAAATGTTGGCAACTTTGTAAAAACATGCTGTCACGAAAGTATTAATCTGTTCGGTAGCATTTTTAGCACCACTTTTATATCATGTCACCTTTTTTTTTTTTTCTTTTTTATTGTCATATTTATATATTAGAAAAAAATATTCTATAAATAAAATGGTAAGAAATAAATGTCAGTCTAAAAATCTTTGAGATACATTAAAATATAGGCAACTATGGTTTATGTCATGATTCAAAAGGACAGAGATTCTTGTATAAAAATAGCAGTAAAAAAAAAAAAATAATAATAATAATAAAATAAAAAATCTTATATAAGAATGCGTCCTTTAAAAAAGTCGGAGATTTCGAGTTCTGCAGACATGCCAACATTTTAATTTATTCTGCAAAATTTTTAGAACCCGCTTTTTCTTTTCTTTTCTTTTTTTTTTTTTTTTTTTTGGTCCCCTCACAACTTTTTTTTTTTTTTTTAGGTAGTTTTATTTCTTATTTAATCGTAATTACATAAGGGAGAAAATTACATTATACAAAAGTGGTGAGAAAAGAAGGGCAGTTACTAACAATTTTATGGAATAAACAGAGTTCGTGGTTTCCACTTTTTTTTTCTGAACACTTTCAGGGATGAGAAATTTTCGCTTTTTTTGCTACCACTATTTTTATGCAGAAATCTTTACTGATAAAATATAATACAGATTACTGTATAAAAATAGTGAGGGCAAAAAGTTTTTATTTTTGAAAGTGTCCTAAAAAAGGTGGCGGAGACTTCAAGCTCTGTAGTGGAGACTTGGCTAGTGGCGCACCCATGGAGGTGGCTTAGGGGACTCAAGCCCCCTCCAGAATCAGCTGACATGGTAAAAAATTTGAGATATGCACGAAAAAATATAATTAAAACACAGATATTGTAAGCAAAAATGAAGTTTATAAATTATACATTAAATATTAGGAATTTTTGAAATTCTTGCGTTAAAACACAAAAACAATGAACCAGTTCTCTGTTTTTTAGTTGAAAGATACCCTAAACATTCCATTGCAGTTTTTAAGAATGGGCTTCCAACGTCCTAACGCGTATACTGTTATCATGAAATCAAGGAAGTATCTGAAAAATCAGCCAGAAGAAGCAATCTGATGTGGAAGTAAGCATGGATGTATTTGTTAGAAAATTGGGATACCAGGCTCATACAATTTTATATTTTAATTCATGAGTTTTTGTAGCATCTTTGCGAAAGTTTGTTTTGTCCTTGGGCAAAATTAACACATTCGCATCGGCAAATGAAAATTACCGTTTGATATAAAATAAAAATTAGCCCTGCTCTTAGTCGTTCCTAAAACAATATTTTAAATTAAAAATGAAATTTGCATATTCGTTAAACCCTTTAAATGCCACTAGCACATATACATGCTAGAGAAATTTTGCATCAATTGCTGAAGATAAAATTTAAGAAGCATCGCCCCCATACTCCAGATAGTTAAATAAAAATAGACATGTAAAAATTTACACTGAAATTCTGTTATAATTCCTACATATCACAACTGTAGCTTTTATTTGGCTATAATTATTATAATTTCTTAATTACTTACGTGTTACTGCATATGCATGTAAAGCATCGCAAAAGAGTATTGAATTTAATCAAATTTTCAATGGAAATATGGAGGGGGGGGGGGTAGTCATTTCATTTCGGGCGAATTTTACTTTCACTAACTTGTCATATTTTATCCAACATTTTATATATATATATATCATAGATGAACCTATAACTTTATGTTTGCAAGCTCAGTGCCAACTTAAACTGATCGAGCTACTCTAACTTAGCATGTTATATACTAATATAAACGCCCGGACTGCGCTATTCAACTTAAATTCAATTTCATTCATTCGTTTATTTATTTTAAAAGAAATATTTAAAGAAGATTCTTTACTATATATGTGAATATATGCCCAAAAACCTATTGCTATACTACAGGACCCAATTATTTTTCAGCCCCCTGCAGACAGAAATAATCAGTGCGCCACTGTTTAGCCCATGCACATAAAGCCAATATCACACAAAAATGGCTTTCTTAAAATATACCTGACTTTACCAATACTCAGGATCGACCTTCTGATAGTCCTGACTTCAGTGATCTTGTTATCAGAGCTAAAAAGCATGGCCTATAACAAAAGACATGCTAATTAAAACAGTCCCAAGAGGTCTTTTGAATGAGCTGTTGTCTAGTTTTATGTGTATATATATATATATCGAGTATACAGTTATTAAGGAATGTGCAGACTATGTGTACAGAGCTGCCAACCTAATCTGGCAAATTGTTAGTAACGCCCCTTTTTCTACACCAGTCATTTCTTAGAGTATTTTTCTTCTTAATTCAGAGCTGCCAACCTAATCCGGTAAATTGTTAGTACCGCCCCTTTTCCTCCACCAGTTATTTCTTAGAGTTTTTTTCTTCTTAATTCATCGTAAATATATTTGAAGAAAATTGCTTTAAAAATTAAGTGGTGTGGAAAAAGGGGCGGCACTAGCAATTTGCCGGATTAGGTTGGCAGCTCTGTTAATTCATCGCAAATATATTTGAAGAAAATTACTCTAAAAATTAAGTGGTGTAGAAAAAGGGGAGGTACTAACAATTTGCCGGATTAGGTTGGCAGTTCTGTGTGTAGAAATGCAAACATAACAAAGGAAGCTACATTGAATAATGAGTTGATAATCATGTGAAAAATCTATTTTAAACAATATATTGAAAAAAAATAATCTGACTAGTTCTTTTCTTTCTTTTTTTTTTTTTTTTTTTTTTTTTTTACATTTAAAAAATTTTTACCTTATAATCTTCGACACCTCAATTTCCGTTTTCTAATATTCACTAGTATAATATTTTACGAAATACTTCTGTATGTAATAAATGACTCAGAAAACTTCAGGCAAAAGCAACCCTGCATATGTGTTGAAGTTATGAATATTGAATTAATTCCAGTTTACATAGTTATCAACATAATCCGGAAGATTGTTAGTTCTCGCTCCTTTTTGTATATCACTTAAGTTTTAAAGTAATTCTCTCCAAATATATTTACGATTAAATGAGAAGAAAAGCACTCTAAAAAAAGACTGGTGGAAAAAATAAACGAAAAAGGGCGGGACTTCCAGGTTAGGTTGGCAAGTATGCAATTGCTACTAGAAATCTACTAAAGATCATATGTAAAAACATTAAACTTTTAAATTTGTTACCACCGTAAATAGATTTTAAATTTTTCTTAATAAATTATTTTGATAGCTATGTCCAACGACTTTAGACTTGAGTTTCCGTCAAAGTATCTTGAATGTTGCTTGCATCATTTCGGATAGCAGGTAACGTTGCACAATAATTCAATAGAATAGATTGTGCTTAAGCAGTCACCTGGCTAAAAAAGCTGGCACTGACTACGTCGTTTTTTTTTTTTATATAATCGAACCTCTTCTTAGGACTGAGGGCCTAAATCAATCTGGGATTTTTGCGTTGTCGTTTTCGATAGTTGGACATTTATCGAAATCTAAAATTTATAGAAAATATAATTGAATAATTTGAAAGCGATGTTATAATTGAGAAGAAAAAAAAAACTGATCCGTCCGTGAAACTCCGTCCTAAACTAAATTCTGCTTTTGCCAGAATTTCATCAAAATCTTTTTTTATTATTATTATTATTGAAAGAAAGAGAAAAGAAAATTAATAATAATCAGTATCGTTACAAGCGATATCGAAAAAGTTTTTTTAATGATTTTGAATTAGGAAATAAAAAGTGCGCGTGAAATAATATGAAATAAAAATAAGTAAAAAAATGAATTTAATGTTTTTGTTTTTCGGGGGCTGCTCATGCATATAAAAAATGCATATTAAAACGAGTCGAAGAAGGAAGCGAAATAAGTATTGAGTTATATTACGATAAATACGATATATAATATGATACGATATATTAGACCTATCGTCCAGGGTTAGTAGGCATTTTCGTTGAAAGAAATAGTTTGTTCGTTCGGTGCAAATTGCACATTAGTCCCGTCAGGTACAACTTGCACATTAATCCCCTTTAATTTCTTTTTTTTTGTTGTTGTTTTTTTTTTTGAGTTCTTTAGATCAAGTAATCCCGGAAAATGGTACAATATACATAGATATATATATATAGATATATATAATTTTAGATAGAGTTATGAGCTACCAAAATCTAAGAATGCTAATGTAAAATGAGAATAAAAGACTTTAAATCATATCATCTTAAAAACCTATTAAATTCAGTTTTTTTTTTTTTTTTAATGCATTAGAAGGAAATGACCAAACATATTCCATGTATATTTTTAATTATGCATGGAAATATATAAAAGTAAAAATTTTATTATTAATAAATACAAATTTCAAAAAGTTATGACTTATTTATACTTGTACGAATAAAACATTTCGATGTTTATAATACAAATTAGCTTATTTTTGTAAAATTAACGCAATGCAGGCCAGATATTGTGAAAGAAATCGAAAAGAATGTAAGCACCACTTCTATAACTCTGAACAATATCATACCTGGATACCTACCAACATACTAATTATAAATTGGAAGACTTCTAGTAAACTCCTCTTCTTCCCCACCACTTTATTTTTAGAGTAATTATCTCCAAATGTATACATTTCAATAAATATAAAATTACTTTAAAAAAAAACTGGTGTTTAAAAAAAAAAGGGGGGGGGGGGGTACTAATGAGATATACCTGCCAACATTCTAATTAATATGCCGTAAAATTGTTTGTACCGCCTTTTTTTCCATACCAATCTTTCTTTAGAGTACTTTTATTCTTATTTAATCGTGATTACATTTGCAAGACATTTGTTACACATTGTTGAAAGGTATACAATATTTTTAAAAAAATATTTTGCATTTGCATATTCGTATTTAACTCTATATGTGACGCTGGTATACGAAAACGCCAGTGCCATTTACCATATCAGTTGCTGAAGACAAAATTTAAATGATTTAATAACGAATATGTGAATTCATTTACTTTAATAATGTAAAGTTTTAGAGGAAGGCTTAGAGACGGGGCTTACTTTTCTAAATAGGAATATATCTGGCGTGGATATATTAAATCATTTTTCTTATTAATTAAATAATTTTTCTTTGTTTTTTACAGCTAATCTTTTGTCTTAATCTTGTTGTCCAAACTGTTATAAACAGATGTTCAACTTCCACAGGCCGTAATGGAAATTTCTTCTAACATTAAAATCGCATAAACAGTAGCGCCACCCGGAAACTAACAAAAATTTCTGTAGCAACCCTAAGATGGGTGCCTATAGTAGGCAATTTATAGCTTTTTTGCCAAGAAAGCGACAAATCGCCAAATATCGGCATCTACAACGAAGTTATCTCAAGCATAACCTATCAAGGATAGAAAAAATAAATAAAATAAAATTTGAATACTACTAAATATTTTTTATTGCTATTTATTATTTGTGCTTGGGCCAAATATTGGCACCCGTAATAAGGTTATTCCAAGCATAATCTAACAAATATAGGAAAAAATAAATAAAATTTGAATAAACATATTTTTCTTTGCAATTATATATTTGTACAATTTTTTATACAATTTTTTATTACAGTTATTGCAACTATTGCAATTTTTTATTACACTTCTTGAATCATTTCTTTCATAAATCCTTAATAAAATACATATTTTGTTTTATATTTAATAAGGTTTATAAAAAATAAATACTTCAAATAATATTAAAAGTTTACAAACCTTTCAATGTCCTTAAGTTTTTCCCATGCTTGAAATTATTTGAAATTTCTTGATAATGTCAAGAGAATTTATCTTTACAAATTTGTCATATTTAAACAAGAAAAAAAAATCGTGAAGTATACAATGATTATTAACATTTTTCGCTCTATCGTTTAACCCTTAATGTTCTTTGCCTGCGTAATCACACAAAGGGTAGACATAAGACTCCTATAATACGAGCTGACTCACAGCTGATCATTGTTGCCCAGCGGAAATATAGCTTGGCGAAGTTTAGTTGCAGGCGTATTACTCGGCGTCTTTATCGCTTAAAATGGCGAGTTTGCCTAAACAGAAGAGCGAATTATTGTTTGCACTTGATAAGTTTGGCGGTAATATTTGGCGAAATTTTCTTATAACTCTTGTAAAAAGTAGCCATCACTATTGCTGTTAAATTAGTTAATTTTAAATATTTATACACGTTGAAAAGTAGTGTAGGTTGTAAAATACAACATTTAGATAATCAAACAGCAATAAAAAAAAATAATTGATACAAAAAATGTAAGAAAACATATCATAATTACACTTCATATTTGTGATTGAAAGCTGAGCGAACAATTTTCTTTTGGACAAATAATAACCCATTTCTTTTGCCTTTCTTCCTCTGTTGGAAATCTAAACGTTCTAAAAGCAGTTCTGGTATGATGTGAGCAATTTTCGGCTGCAAAACCTCCATTTTATGTGATTTAATAACACTTGAAATTCGGACCACATGGGCAACAAATGGCTGAGTGGGAAACAAAATGCCTGATGAGCCAGCCTGTACTGGAGGAACTCTAGGTAGACAGATGGACAGAAAATCATACTATACAGCGGTGTTGCCAGATGTAGGGATTTCTCCCTACAGTAGGGAATTTCAGCTCTGCTTTTGACGTAGGGGGATTCTTTTTTTAATTCTGTTTTGTAGGAATTTTTCCATTATCTAATGATAGTTATAAAGTTCTCTTTAAAAATGCAAAAAGTTTTAAACTTATCTGTAATAAAGTTGCTTACAATACCTTGTTTCTGATACGTTATTTTATTACAGATTGGTGCGAAGTGAAACATCTCATAGCTCAGAGTTGCCAACATCTATAATTTATTCCAGTGTATCATTAGTACCACCCTCTTTCTGTACTTCTACTACTTTTTTATAAGAGTATTTTTCTTCCTATTTAATCTTAGTAACATACTGGGGAAAATTACTCAAGAAAATAAGTAAGGGAGAAAAAATTGCATTACTATGATTGTTCCGGCCTAAATTATAATAGATGGAAATTTTGCATATTTTTAATATTTCCTCCCTTCTATTATTACTACTATTATTATTCTGAAATGGTAAATTTATTATATAATTTTAATAAAAAATATAACATTTATTTAATATTTGGATACCATTAACATAAAAGTTTTAAAATAAATTGGACACTAAGTCATGTGCATTTTAAAATTAAATTTCCTCGAAATTTCAATTGTTTTCATCAGCATTGTCAAGTTATTTGTATACACCCACTTCTCAAATAAAATATATTGTGCAGTACAAAATCTTAATCGTAAATATATTATACTGATCTAAAAGTGTATTTTATTTTGTTTTACGTCAGAATGCGTTGTCTTTAGTTTTCCTTTCTGTAAATTAACCTTTTTATTTCTCTTTGATTTGCTCACACCACCCATTTCGTGTAGCCACACCCCCTAAGGAGTCAGAATACCTATCAAGTCCATATTTGCTGGTTTAACATTGATTATTTATTACAAAATTAAATTTATTAGGCAAGTTTGATGTGAAAACATGTCAAAGAAGATTAGTTGTTTTATTTTATAATTTAATAGAACATAGAACTAGCAGTATTAAATTTAAACAAATTATAGAAACATAATCCATTTTATTTACTGTGTTTTAACGAATATACATAACTTAGGTACTTCGTTTTAATTTGTTCGTTTGTTTCAACAATCAACTTATGTGCATATTAATAAGAACCGATTATTATTATTATTATTATTATTATTATTATTATTTATTATTTTTTTTTTATCCTAGAAAATATTAAAATAAAAATAATAATATGATTTTATATAATTTCTATTAATTGTATTGAATCGTAGGGTATTTTGTAGGGTAAAAATATTAAAAGTATTTTAACGTGGGGAATGTAGAGATTTTTACTTCATTTAGTAGGGAGAATTTAAATTTTGATCTGACAACACTTGGTTGCCAGACTATAGAACGTCGCCACAGTTTGTTTGAAATTAAGCTGGATCCAGCAAAGTTTGAAGTTGGGACGGTTAAATCGCTTCGACGCCAGTGACTCGGCGAAAGTTTTGGTCAGATTAGTTTTGTGTCGACATGGTGCTGCAACGAACGAATTAAGTTGTGAGAGGTAGAAGAATTGGAAGCGAATTTAAAAGTATTGATTGAAATGAAGAGAAAGGAAGTTGGTAGGAAGTAGTATAAGATGGAGATTGCGGTATGGTAGAGTGTGGTGTAGATTGTGAAGATTCTTATTTTGGCGAGTATTGAGGTGCGGAGTAGTGGAGATTTAGTTGTGTTAAGATTAAGTAGCTTGATGAGTGTTGGTGTGTGTTTCTGCTAGCATTCGTGAAGGTAACGTTAGATCTGTCTGAAATCCGCTGATCCACAGTGAAGTCACAGTAGCCGAGTAAAAGACTGCATCCGTCTCTACACCTTCGACTGTTTGCTGGGGTGAGATATTTAAAATTATCTAATTTCATTTCTGATACATATATTTTGATAAAGTAATTAAAAACGCTGAATGAGCTATCTCGAGTGCCAGACCGCCCTCCCATTAATCTGTTCAAATAAAAGTCTTATTTATAGTTATATTCAAGTCTCGTGCTCCTTACTTGTATCAGCTCTTTACTTGAACAAGATATCCTGATAAAACAAAGCAACAAAACTCCCATTGGATTACATGGGAAGGGGAAAGACTGACTACCTGACTACCATGAAGCTAGAGAGCTGATTACCAAGGACCCTTAAGGCTGGTTTCCACTGGGGTTGAAACTTCGAGGTTCAAAAAACCATTAATCACGCTCTCGACACAAAGAGCCAAATGTCTTGTCATCAGTTGTAACCTTTTTTTATCAGATTGCGCAGTTACTTCAAAGGAAAACATGCAAAATTGACAAAGATATCTGCCTCTGGCCCTCAATTATCTCAGCTGGGGGTTAGGGCCAGGGACTTCTCCCCGTCGAACCAGCTCCAACCGCTTGACCACATCAAAGGATTCTGAATAGCGCCGCTCGAAACAACCTCCAACCAACCGCAGTGGAAACTGCACTTTTAAGGACCCTTCAGACGCTGGCAACGAGCAGAGCTTCAAAACTGATAAAAAAAAGTCCGAAAGTGACCCTTGAAATTTTGCACACATTTACAAACGAAGGACATTACTTTTTATTGCTCTTTTACAAAAGAGACTCAATTTCGATCGCAGTAGGAGGTTTGTCAGCCGAGAAAATCTCTCTCCTGCTTCGTGTCAACTTGATTCCCACATCAAAGGGATTTCAAAAGAAACTGCCGATGATACTCTGAAGTTGCCAGAGTCTGAAGGCAGCCTGAGAGCACCAGAAAATATCTTAATAGTTTGTGAGGAAAAAATAATAAAATTATTAGGATTTTTTGATTATTTTACTGTGTAACCATGTGTTCTGTATTTCATTTCTCCCACATTTCATATTTCCTATGCTAGAGCCAATTATTTCGTGATGTGGTAATTTTCTGTCATTTTAGGTTCAAAAGATTGTAAATAATCTCATTTGAATCAATTTACAAAAGCTTCCACAAATTTTGTTTAACACTGTAACCAAATGAAACAAATAATATTTTAGTTATTATCTCGTATCCTATTTAATAATAAAAGAAAAAACTATAACAGCTTTAATACAGCTTTTAAATTGAAGATGTGGGTAAATATATGAGCTTATAAAGAAATATTTGGCGCATGACCATGTAAAAGAATTAAGATATTCAATTTTAAATTCAAAATTATTGTTATTTTTCTGTATACTTTTTTTGTTCTTAAAAAAAAAAGCACAAATATTTTTTAATTGATTTATTTTATACATAATTTGTATTTTTAGCTAAGCACAACCCAGCTCTTTTGCAGAAGAAAAATGTGTGCCGAGCGAAAATTTTCAAATGCAAATTTTTCATCAAACAAGAAAGTGTTTTTATTATAATACTAGTTAATGTATTATTGTTGTCTTTCAGTTGGTCTTTCTCAATTACTGTCTTTTTTTTTTTTTTTTTTTTGCCGGGGAGCGATATGATTAAATCGTCTGGATTATTATTATTATTATTATTTTACTACTGAATTTTAATTTATTTACCAACAAATAACAAACTTTGTGTTTGTATTTTTATTAAAGAATGTAAAAATTATTTGTTTCTTAAATAGATATATTGCTATGCTTCAGGATACAGTCGAACCCCATTAACGTGAATCTCAAGGGGTGGGGGGGGGGGGGGGGGGATTGTTTATGGTATCAGTAGCTCATGCTATCAGTAATTAATTTTCATATAAATAAACTAATCTTCATTTTGACGGTTATTGTGGAAACAGGTCATGTTAAAAAACATTCACGTTAAGCATGTTCACGTAAACGAGGTTTCACTGTGTTTTCTTTATATATTTGTGTTCGATATTTTATGTTTAAATTATTACACATATACGTATTTTAGAAAAATAATTCAGCTCGTGAAATGAAAATAACTTTGACTCGTGTCAGGAAGAGCAGATCAAAGCTTTGAAAATTTATATTGTATCATCGATTTAAAATTTAATCTCTCTTGAATTTCAGTTGACTTTTACCTTCTATATTCAATATAAGAAAGTATTGGATTCGTAAAATTTTTCGACTTCCGGTTTTAGATGGATTTACACGTTTAGAGAGGTCTAGAACACGATTTGACCAATTTTAGAAAATGCCTGTCTGTCTGACTGCCCGTCTGTGTGTGTGTGCATGTGTGAGTGTGACAAAATTTTTGTGGCAACTGTATCTCCAAAACTACTGCTCAGAATTACATATAAATTTATATGTAGATGTACCTTGATCTAAATTAGAGCGTATCAACTTTTGGTGTCATCCGCTCAATAGATGACACTACTATACAGCGATTTCTGCAATTTCAGGGGAGGCTGTATCTCAGGTTCTATTGCGTATAATCAAACAAAACTTGATATGTGAGAACACCATTATGAGATATTTAATTTGAATGTTTATCGGCCAGCAGGTGGCGCTGCTATACAGTGATTTCAGTAATTTAAAGGAAGGCTATATATCAGGAACTACTGCACAGAATTGCATATAAATGTATGTAGACGCAATTTGACATAAATTAGAGCCTGTCAATTTTTGGTGTAAACCGCTCAACAGGTGGCACTGCTACACAGCGATTTCTGCAAATTAAGGAAAGGCTATATCTCAGTAACTATTGCACGGAATAGCATATAAATTTGTATGTAGGTTCATCTTAACATACATTAACAGGTAGCGCTGCTACTCGGCGATTTCTACAATTTAAAGGAAGGCTATATATCATGTTCTATTACGTATCATCAAACGAATCTTGATATGTAAGAAGACCATTATAAGACATTATGCTGACTCAGTTTGTATGCTTATTGGCCAATAGGTGACGCTGCTATACTTAATATATAAAATTCAATCTTTTTTCAAATTTTAATAAGCCATATACATCCTGGGGAAAAAAAAAAAAAAAAAGAAAGCAAGAAAACGTGGAGACTTCGAGCACAGAATAAAATATTACTTAATGTGAAATTTAATGGTAGGAATGTGCTGTAAATTTGAAAAAACCTCGTTTTTGATGATGCTTATTCAATTCGTGAAAAAATGAATGTATGCTATAATTAATATATTTTTTTAAATATAAATTTATTAATAACTTTCATAATTAAAAATATAGTTTTTAATCGAAAATATTAAGGAAATATGATTAGGTAATTTCATTCAAAACATTAAATAAATTTCAATCTACCAAGATTTTTGGGAAGATATCAAATTAAATCTGTCCTCTGACTTTGAAAGCTTATTACTCTATAAAATTTTTGGAGAAATATATAAACTACACCATTTTACGGTATGATTTGACACAAAGATCTCAAAAAAATTGTCATAAAATGGCTTTTGCAATTTGAAAGAAAAGAAAAAAAAATTGAAGTTAGTATATATATATATATATATTTATATATATATATATAAGTTTTGATACGTAAACAACCTCCTAAGCAAAATCTAAGTATACCATTATGAATTAGACATTATTACTAATATACTGGTACGAGCCGCGTGTTTTTAAGACGATTTGCTTATTAATTACACGGAAAAAGTGTTTTTTTTTTTTTTTTTTTTTTTCCTTTCTTCTAACTTATATGCTTAGCAGACACGCGGAGTTTGAAGTCTATAGTTTTATTTATTTATTTAGGGTACTTTCAGAGATGAGAAATTTTCGTCTTTTTTGCTATCACTATTTTTAAACAAAATCTTTATTGTATACAGGGGGATTCTGAGGTCGGGGAACAAGTTTGGAGAGGATACAGAGAACATCAGAAGGAATCAGAATTGTAAAGGGACCATGGACACAAACGTTATTTTAATCCTTTAAAAACCAGATGTTTTTGCATGGATATGGACGTGGCTCTTAAATGTTGCATTAAAAAAATAAATAAATAAATAAATAAATAAAATACATGTTAACACATACTTGCCAACATTCTGTGCCCTTTTTCCAGGACACTCTCCTGAATGAGAAATTTTCAAAGGTATTGCTACCTCTATTTTTATAAAATAATCTCTACCGTGTACAATCATGGCACATTACTATAAATATTCCAGAAGTATTTCTGCATGAAATTAGTGAAGTCAAAAAAAGCGGAATTTTTTTGTTTCTCAGAGTGTCCTGAAAAAAGTGCGGAGAGTACAACCCCTGCCAACCTAACCCGGATGATTGTTAGTGCCCGCCCCTTTTTGTACACCACTTAATTTTTTGAGTAATTCTCTTCAAAGATATTTACGATTAAATAGTAAGAAGAAAAGTACTCTAAAAAAAGTACTGGTGTGAAAAAAATAAGAGGAAAGGGACGTGACTAACAATCTTCCGGGTTAGGTTGGGAAGAATGAAGATTCCAAAATTTACGCAGTAGGCGGAGCACTGCACACAGTAGCAAAAAAGATCCAGTCTTTAAATGTTAAAATGCCGTTTGCGCCTATAGGTTCCTAAACAATTCTGAATCCTTGTGATATTCTCCACCTCCCCTCCAAATTTGTCCCATGATTTTAGAAACGCCCTGAATATTATAGCAATATTCAGAGATGCCAAAAGAGCGCAAAAGTAAGGGGCATTCATTACCAAGGATCAAATTTGAAATGTAACGATTGCCTAATCACAATGAAGATTAATTGTTTTTTTATACACATTAAATATCACTTCTCTATATTATTGGTGACAGTTGAATAAAAAAATTCCATAAATTTGACAAAACTGATTGGCAACATTAATACTTGCCAACAACCTAATTAAAATTAATATTCCGTAGTATCGTTAGTCCCGCCCTTTTTTTCTCACTCGTAAATTTGTAGAGTTATATTCTCCAAAAGCAATTATGATTAAATAAGAAGAAAAATACTTTAAAAAGATACTGGTGTCAAAAAAAAGGTGGGTCTAACAATACTACGGAATATTAATTAGTATGTTGGCAAGTATGCCAACATTTTAACAATTTAGTGACCGCTGACGTAGATTCATGTCATTTGAAAATCTCTAACTGCACTAGTGGGCGTTTCTTTTGCAATATATATGTTATTTATTTCTTAAAAATATATCCAATATTCATATTTGTATAATCAATATACTATGCATACAAATTCTTTGATTAGAAAGAGTATAAGTATAATGTAATGTATATCCATTTCTAATATAAAAGTGAATACAAAAAATTTTGTTCTCAAATATTGTAATTTGAGAGAATAACGCCTACAGGCGGACATTACTGTCAGAAAGACAAAAAGTGAATACAAAAAAATTTTGTTCTCAAATATTGTAATTTGGAATAATAACGCCTACAGGCGGACCTTACTGTCAAAAAGACAAAAGCATGCGGTCGTCAAAGTGTTAACACTTTCGTGACCACTGACGTAGATTCACACCGTTTTGAAATCGGTAACTCCGCCAGTGGGCGTTTCTTTTGCAATTTGTTTGTCGCTATATTTCTAAAGAATGTTCTCGAAATTCAAATGTATACAATTAAAATACTATGGACACAAATTCTTTCATTAGAAAGAATATAATTATTATGTATATTCATGCGTAATTTAAATATAGATACAGAAAACTTTGTTCTGAAATAATGTAGCTTGAAAACATAACACCCACAGGCGGAACATACTTTCAAAGACAGAAAAGCCATAGCTGTTAACAATTTAACTTATTCCGGAGTATTTTTAGCCCCACCTTTATTTCGCACCACTTTATTTTTAGAATAAGCTTATCCAATATATCTGTACTGATAAGCATAAAGGATTTAAACCCAAAAATGTCGATTTTGAGTTAAATACATTGTCAGACTCAGAAAAAAATTCTCTGTCGATTAGTATAAAGGATTTAAATCCATGTCATTTAGTCTTTGAGAAAATACATTGGTAAAAAAGGATTCAAGTCAGAATTTTATCATTAATCTTTGGTATAAAATATTTAATTCAATTTTTTGCCTCTATTACATGAAGGTTGACAATCACTGAATGGTATAAAGGGTATAAATCAACATAATCCCCTTTACCTAATCGATTCTTCTGATTAGTTTTTAGTTAGTTTAACTTTATTTTCCGTCTCCTGAAAAATCAAGAATATGGAAAATCCTTTATACTTATCAGATATAACCCCAATAAAATAAAACAAAAATTACCTTTTAAAAAAGGCGAGGCTAAAAATACACAGAAATGAACTAAAATGTTGGCAGCTATGTAAAAACATGCTGTCACGAAAGTATCACTCTTTTCGGCAGCATTTTTAGCACCACTTTAGTATCATGTCACTTTTCTTTTTTTTTTTTTTTTTTTTTTTAATTGTCATAGTTATACATTGGAAAAAAAATATTCTATAAATAAAGTGGTAAGAAATAAATGCCAGTCTAAAAATCTTTGGTATACATTAAAATGTTGGCAACTATGATTCAAATGGTCATTATTCAAAAGGATAGAGATTTTTGTATAAAAATAGTAGTAAAAAAAAGGTATATATATATTATTATCTAAGAAAGCGTCCTTAAAAAAAGACAGAGATTTCGAGTTCTGCAGACATGCCAGCATTTTAAATTATTCTTGAACATTGTTAGTACTCTTTTTTTTTCTCTCTCTCTCTCTCATGATCGACTTGCTAACATTTTAATTTATTCTGCAAAATTTTTAGAACCCGCCTTTTTTTTTTTTTTTTTTTTTTTTTTTACACCTTTTTTTTTTTTTTTTTTTTTAGGTAGTTTTATTTCTTATTTAATCGTAATTACATAATGGCTAAAATTACACTATAAAAAAGTGGTGAGAAAAGAAGGGCAGTTACTAACAATTTTACGGAATAAACAGAGTTCGTGGTTTCCGCTCTTTTTCCTGAACACTTTCAGAGATGAAAAATTTTCGCATTTTTTGCTACCACTATTTTTATGCAGAAATCTTTACTGATTAAATATAATACAGATTATAGTATAAAAATACTGATGACAAAAAAAGCAAAATATTTTTATTTTTCTAAGTGTCCTAAAAAAGGGGGCGGAACCTTCAAGCTCTGTAGTGGAGACTAATGGCCATATCACACGAGAGACTTTCGTTCAGCATTTTACTAAACACAGCATTATATCCAACATACTCAGCCTGATTTTGTTCAAGGACAGCAAGTTTTCTGATGATCAACTTTTTCGAAACCGTTTAGAAAAAGCTGAGTATGTTGAGCGTGCTGATCAAAATTGACCAATAGGAGGAATAAACAGGATTTTTTCCTGGAATACCTTCAGAGAAGGGAATATATCACGCTATCAATTCGGGGGAACCCTACGGACAGCTGACCGGTTTCTCGTTCGTTCAGCATAGTCAACATGTTGCGTATAATGTTGTGTTGAGTATATATGCTCCCGTGTGATATGGCCATTACTTAGCCCTTGCTCATAAAGCCAATATTACACAAAAATGGCTTTCTCAAAATATACGTGAATTTACCAATACTCAGGATTGACCCTTTGATAGTTCTGACTTCAGTGATCTTGTTATCAGAGCTAAAGAGCATGGCCTATAACAAAAGACATGCTAATTAAAACAGTCCCAAGAGGTCTTTTGAATGAGCTGTTGTCCAGTTTTATGTATATATATATATATACATATATCGAGTATACAGTTATTAAGGAATGTGCAGACTATGTGTAGAAATGCAAACATAACAAAGGAAGCTACATTGAATAATGAGTTGATAAATATGTGTAAAAATCTATTTTAAACAATATATTTTTAAAAAGTAATCTGACTAGTTATTTATTTTTTACATATAAAAAGTTTTTACCTTATAATCTTCGACACCTTAATTTCCGTTTTCTAATATTCACTAGTATAATATTTTACGAAATACTTCTGTATGTAATAAATGGCTGAGAAAATTTCAGGCACCAGCAACCCTGCATATGTGTTGACGTTATGTATATTGAATTAATTCCAATTTACATAGCTGCCAACATAACCCGGAAGATTGTTAGTTCTCGCTCCTTTTTGTTCATCACTTAATTTTTAAAGTAATTCTCTTCAAATACTTTTACGATTGAATGAGAAGAGAAGCACTCTAAAAAGAGACTGGTGTGAAAAAAATAAACGAAAAGGGACAGGACTAATAATCTTCCAGGTTAGGTTGGCAAGTATGCAATTACTACTAGAAATCTACTAAAGATCATAAGTAAAAACATTTAAACTTTTAAATTTATTACCACCGTCAATAGATTTAAAATTTTTCTTAATAAAATATTTTGATAGCTACACTAGAGTAGTCTAACTACTTGAAAGAAGGATCTTGAATGTTGCTTGCATCTTTCGGATAGCAGGCAACGTTGCACAATAATTCAATAGATTGTGTTTAACCCTTTCAGGGGCGGTGGCTAGAGGGTCTATCCACCTACTTTAGAAATTTTTCTCTAAGAGAGCAGTGGCTACTTTTTTTATCCACTTTTATGAAAAGTTAATATGTACTTCTAAAATTGAAATATAGATGACAGAACTACAGTAACTTTAAGCAGGATGTGCCTGTGACTTTTTTAAATGGACAAGTTGCGGGAAAATTTTTTGAAGTCTCTTTTATATATTTTTATGAAAAATAATTTTTTATTCAAAAGTAGTTGGTAGTGTAAATATACTGTAATGCACCTTTTAAATACAACAGATTTACATATTATCTTAGATCATTAATTTTAGTTTGATTTTTAGGAGCATCTTTTAGGTGGATAGACACAGTGGCTAGAACGCCTAGCCACCACCCACAAAAAAATCCCCACATGCTGAATTTTTTTCTTCAGCAAATATGACTTGTAGGGGATGTTTACTTTATGATATATATATATTTAAAAGGAAATTCAATCATTTTTACTTACTGCCCCTGAAAGGGTTAAGCAGTCCCCTGTCTATAACCGCTGGCACTAACTACCTTTTTTTTGAGTTCTTTGGATCAAGTAATCCCGGAAAATGGTACTGTAATATATATATATTTTTACATAGAGTTATGAGCTACCAAAATCTAAGAATGCTAATGTGGAATGAGAATAACAGACTTTAAATTATATCTTCTTAAAAACCTATTAAATTCAGATTTTTTTTTTTTTTTTTTTTTTTTTTATGCATTAGAAGGGAATGACCAAACAAGTTCCATATATATTTTTAATTATGCATGGAAGTATATAAAAGTAATAATTTTGTTATTAATAAATTCAAATTTTAAAAAGTTATGACTTATTTATACTTGCACGAATGATGTTTATAATATAATTTCGATGTTTATAATATAAATTAGCTTATTTTTGTAAAATTAACGCAATGCAAGCTAGAGATTCTGAAAGAAATCGAAAAGAATGTAAGCACCACCTCTATAACTCTGAACAATATCATACCTGGATACCTATGATACTGTTAGCTGCATCCTAATTATAAATTGGAAGACTTCTAGTAAACTCCTCTTCTTCCCCACCACTTTATTTTTAGAGTAATTATCTCCAAATGTATACATTTCAATAAGTATAAAATTACTCTAAAAAAAGACTGGTGTTAAAAAAAAGGGGGGGTGTGGGGGAGGGGGTACTGATGAGATATACCTGCCAACATTCTAATTAATATTCCGTAAAATTGTTTGTACCGCCTTTTTTTCCATACCAATCTTTCTTTAGAGTATTTTTATTCTCATTTAATCGTGATTACATTTGCAGGGCTGCCAACCATCTCATTAATAAGCGTAGACTTGTTAACGCCCCTTGAAAATACGCCCCTTTTCCCACACCACTTTATATTTAGAGCAATTCTCTCCAAATAGTGTTACGATTAAATAAGAATGAAATTACTCTAAAAAATTACTGGTGTACAAAAAAAGGCGGTGATTAAAAGTACTACGCTTCATAATGAGATGGTTGGCAAGCGTGCATTTGCAAGACATTTGTTACACATTGTTGAAAGGTATACAATATTTTAAAAAAAATATTTTGCATTTGCATATTAACTCTATATGTGACGCTGGTATACGTAAACGCCAGTGCCATTTACCATATGAGTTGCCGAAGACAAAATTTAAATGATTTAATAACGAATATATGAATACATTTAGTTTAAAAATGTAAAGTTTTAGAGGAAGGTTTAGAGGCGGGGCTTACTTTTCAAAATAGGAATATACCTGGCGTGGATATATTAAGTCATTTTTCTTATTAATTAAATAATTTTTCTTTGTTTTTTACAGCTAATCTTTTGTCTTAATCTTGTTGTCCAAATTGTTTTAAACAGATGTTCAACTCCCATTGGCCATAATGAAAATTTCTTCGAACATTAAAATCGCATAAACAGTAGCGCCACTCGGAAACTAACAAAAATTACTGTAGCAACCCTAAGATGGATGCCTATAGTAGGCAATTTGCAGCTTTTTTGACAAGAAAGCGATAAATCGCCATAACCTATCAACCATAACCTATCAAGGATAGAAAAAGAAAAAAAAAAATTGAATAATATTAAATATTTTTCATTGCTATTTATTATTTGTGCGTAGGCCAAATATTGGCACTCACAGTAAGGTTATCCCAAGCATAATCTAACAAATATAGGAAAAAATAAATAAATTTGAATAAACATATTTTTGTTTGCTATTATATATTTGTACAATTTTTTATTACAGTTATTGCATTTTTTTTTTTTTTTTTTTTTTTTTTACACTTCTTGAAGCATTTGTTTCATAAATCCTTAATAAAATACATATTTTGTTTTATATTTAATTAGGTTTATAAAAAATAAATACTTCAAATAATATTAAAAATTTACAAACTTTTCAATGTCCTTAAGTTTTTCCCATCCTTGTAATTATTTGAAATTTCTTGATAATGTCAAGAGAATTTATCTTTACAAATTTGTCATATTTAAACAAGAACAAAAAATCGTGCAGTATACAATGATTATTAACGTTTTTCGCTCTATCGTTTAACTCTTAATGTTCTTTGCCTGCGTAATCACACAAAGGGTAGACAGATGGACAGAAAATCATACTATACAGCAGTGTTGCCAGATGTAGTGATTTCTCCCTACAGTAGGGAATTTCAGCTCTGCTTTTATCGTAGGGAGATTCTTTTTTTAATTCTGTTTTTTAGGGATTTTTCTATAATCTAATGAAAGTTATAAAGTTCTCTTTAAAAACACAAAAAGTTTTAAACTTACCAGTAATAAAGTTGCATACAGTACCTTGTTTCTGATACGTTATTTTATTACAGATTGGTGCGAAGTGAAACATGTCATAGCTCAGAGTTGCCAACATCTATAATTTATTTCAGTGTATTATTAGTACCATCCTCTTTTTGTAATTCTACTACTTTTTTATAAGAGTATTTTTCTTCCTATTTAATCTTAGTTACATACTGGGGAAAATTACTCAAGAAAATAAGTAAGGGAGAAAAATTACATTACTATGATTGTTCCGGCATAAATTACAATAGTTGGAAAATTTGATTATTTTTAATATGTCCTCCCTTCTATTATTACTACTATTATGATTTCGAAGTGGTAAATTTATTATATAATTTTAATAAAAAATATAACATTTATTTAATATTTGTATATCATTAAAATCAAAGTTTTAAAATAAATTGGACAATAAGTCATGTACATTTTAAAATTAAATTTCCTCGAAATTGCAATTGTTTTCATCAGCAATTGTCAAATTATTTGTATACACCCACCTCTCAAATAAAATATATTGTGCAGTACAAAATCATAATCGTAAATATATTATACTAGCAGGCAACGCCCGCTTCGCTGGTCTCTATTTTTAAATGAATCACTATAATGAATTCTCAAAATTGCATTAATTTTTATCACGTGAAAAAAAAGAGAAACAAAATCTGAGTAGGAAAAATGTCGCACCGGGTTCTCACTGCCTTCGGTAAAAATTCCGAAAATGCTCTAACCCTTATTTCTATTATTTTCCCACTTCGCCCCCCCCCCCTCCTGTCTATCCTAATAATTTTACAAATTTGAAAATATCCGCAATCGATTTGTAAGTATCAAAAACCTCGATGCACCAGTTTTGAACGATATATCTCTATTTTTATATTTTTGCCGCTCTCCTCCCGCCCCCCTTCCCGCCCTCCCAATAGTTTTAAAAATTCGAAAATATCCGCAATCGATTTGTAGATATTGTAAACCTCTATGTACCAATTTTGAATGATCTAACTCTATTTTCTTTTTTTTTTTGCCCCTCTGCCCCCCTTCCCGGCCCTCATAATAACTTTACACTTTCGAAAATATCCCCATTTGACTTGCAGGCCTCTAAAACCTACCTGTACCAATTTTGAACGGCCTAACTGTATTTCTATTTGTTTTTTACTATAGCCCCCCCCTTACCGCCCCCCCCCATCCCGCCCTACCTAATAATTTTAAAAATTCGAAAATATCCGCAATCGATTTGTAAGTATCGAAAACATCTATATACCAATTTTGAACGATCTAACTCTATTTTAATTTTTTTGCCCCCCCTCTCCCCTCCCCCTTTCCCGGCCCTCCTAATAACTTTACACTTTCGAAAATATCCCCATTCGACTTGCAGGCACCTAAAACCTATCTGTACCAATTTTGAACGGCCTAACTGTATTTCTATTTGTTTTTGCCCCATAGCCCCCCCCTTGCCGCCCCTCCTAGAAATTTTAAAAATTCGAAAATATCCGCAATCGATTTGTAAGTATCGAAAACATCTATATACCAATTTTGAACGATCTAACTCTATTTTAATTTTTTTGCCCCCCCCTCTCCCCTCCCCCTTTCCCGGCCCTCCTAACAACTTTACACTTTCGAAAATATCCTCATTCGACTTGCAGGCCTCTAAAACCTATCTGTATCAATTTTGAACGCCCTAACTGTATTTCTATTTGTTTTTGCCCCTTAGCCCCCCCCCCCCCTGCTGCCCCACCTGGGGGCTGAATTTCTAAAATTCCAGAAATTCATTATTAGATATTTGCATTAGCTGTATTTTAGAGCAAAAATTTCACGCATATCTATTTTTTTGTTTGAGATATATAGGTTTATGCGAAATCACGTTTTACGCATGTGAAATCACGTTTTGCCCCCCCGCCTCCCTTGGGGACCGAATTTTGAAAATTCCAGAAATTGGTTTTTTGACATTTGTATTAGCTATATTTTAAAGCAAAAATTTTACGGATATCTGTTTTTTTGTTTGAGATATGAAGGATTTTGTGAAATCACGTTTTGCCCCCCTCCCCCCCTTGGGTGGCGAATTTTGTAAAATCGTTTCTTAGTGGATGCCTACATCATAGAAAGAACATTGTCAGAAAATTTCATGCTTCTAGGTCCAGGGGTTTGGTCTGGGCGTTGATAGATCACCCCCTCACTCACTCATTCACTCAGGAAGTGTTCTTTTATATATATAGATTGATCTAAAAGTGAATTTTATTTTGTTTTACGTCAGAATGCGTTGTCTTTAGTTTTCCTTTCTGTAAATTAACCTTTTTAATTCTCTTGGATTTGCTCACACCACCCATTTCGTGTAGCCACACCCCCTAAGGAGTCAGACTACCTATCAAGTCGATATTTGCTGGTTTAACATTGATTATTTATTCCAAAATTAAATTTATTAGGCAAGTT
Source organism: Salticus scenicus (assembly GCA_963930645.1). Classification (NCBI taxonomy): domain Eukaryota; kingdom Metazoa; phylum Arthropoda; class Arachnida; order Araneae; family Salticidae; genus Salticus; species Salticus scenicus. The sequence goes on from OZ005660.1 coordinate 140,559,462, forward strand.
TGATGTGAATACATGTCAAAGGAGATTAGTTATTTGTTTTAATAATTAAATAGAATACAGAGCTAGCAGTATTAAATTTAAACAAATTATAGAAACATAATCCATTTTATTTACGGTGTTTTAACGAATATACATTTGCATACATAAGTTAGGTACTTCGTTTTTATTTGTTCGTTTGTTTCAACAATCAACTTATGTGCACATTAATAAGAACCGATTATTATTTTTTTTTTTTAATGGTAGAAAATATTAAAATAATAATAATATTATGATTTTGTATAATTTCTTTTAATTGTATTGAATCGTAGGGTATTTTGTAGGGTAAAAATGTTTTAACGTGGGGAATGTAGGGATTTTTACTAGGATTTCATTTAGTATGAAGAATTTAAATTTTCATCTGGCAACACTGCTATACAGATAGACTAATAGACATTATTCTCAAAGAACGAAATCTCCGCCTATTTCTCAGGACGCATTTAGGGATAAGAATTATCCACCTTTATTGCAACACTATTTTTGTACAATATGTCCTATTTAACCATGACACATATCTATAATACTAGCAGGCAACGCCCGCTTCGCTGGTCCCTATTTTTAAATGAATCACTCTAATTACTGAATTCTCAAAATTGCATTCATTTTTATCACGTGAAAAGAAAAGAGAAACAAAATCTGATTAGGAAAAATGTCGCACCGGGTTCTCACTGCCTTCGGAAAAGATTCCCAAAATGCTCTAATTCTTATTTCTATTATTTTCCCCCTTCGCCCCCCCCCCCTCCCGTCTATCCTAATAATTTTACAAATTCGAAAATATCCACAATCGATTTGTAGGTATCAAAAGTAGCACCAGTTTTGAACTATCTATCTCTATTTTTATTTTTTGGCCCCTTCGTTCCCCCCTTCCCAATAATTTAAAAAATTCGAAAATATCCGCAATCGATTTGTAGGTATCGAAAACATCTACGTACCAATTTTGAATGATCTAACTCTATTTTACTTTTTTTGCCCCTCCGCCTCCCCCCCCCCCCACCTTCCCGGCCCTCCTAATAACTTTACACTTTCGAAAATATCCCCATTCAACTTACAGGCCTCGAAAACGTATCTGTAAAAATTTTGAACGGCCTAACTGCATTTCTATTTGTTTTTGCCCCATAGCCCCCCCTTCCCGCCCCTCCTAATAATTTTACAACTTCGAAAATATCCGCAATCGATTTGTAGGTATCGAAAACCTTTATATACTACCAATTTTGAACGATCTAACTCTATTTTTATTTTTTGCCCCCCCCCCCTCTCCCCTACCTCCTTCATGCCCCTCCTAATAACTTTACACAATCGAAAATATCCTCATTCGACTTCCAGGCCTCTAAAACCTATCTGTACCAATTTGGAACGCCCTAACTGTATTTCTGTTTTTGCCCCTTAGCCCCCCCCCCCTGCTGCCCCACCTGGGGGCTGAATTTCTAAAATTCCAGAAATGGTTTTTAGATATTTGCATTAGCTATATTTTAGGGCAAAAATTTCACGTATATCTATTTTTTTGTTTTAGATATATAGGATTATGCGAAATCACGTTTTATGCAAGTGAAATCATGTTTTGCCCCCCCCCCCCCGCCCCCCTTGGGGACCGAATTTGGAAAATTCCAGAAATTGGTTTTTAGACATTTGTATTAGTTATATTTTAAAGCAAAAATTTTACGGGTATCTATTTTTTTGTTTGAGATATGAAGGATTTTGTGAAATCACGTTTTGCCCCCCCTCCCCCCCTTGGGGGGCGAATTTTGTAAAATCGCTTCTTAGTGGATGCCTACGTCATAGAAAGAACATTGTTACGAAATTTCATGCTTCTAGGTCCAGGGGTTTGGACCTAGAAGCATGAACCAGGGGTCTGGGCGATGATAGATCACCCCCTCACTCACTCAGGAAGTGTTCTTTTATATATAGAGATTACGGTAAGTATTTCTGTATAAGAATAATGGTAGAAAAAAGGGCGGAAATTTCTCATTTCTGAAGATGTCCTGAAAAAAGTGAGGAGATTTTGAGCTCTGATTACTCAGGAGTGACAATAATCGTCAGAAGCCCAGAGCTGCCAACCTAATCTGGAGAATTATTAGTACCGTCCCTTTTTATACACCCCTTAATTTTTAGAGTCATTCTCTTCAAATGTATTTACGATGAATTAAGAAAAAAAAAAAAAAAAAGACTCTAAAAAAAAAGACTGATGTGGAAAAAATGTGGCGCTAACAATCCTCCAGATTAAGTTGGCAGCCCTGGAAGTTTCCTCTTGAATGCCAACGTTAGCCTATGGGAAACTAAACACAAATTATTCAGAGTTATTGGAAATCTGTTTAGTTTTTTCAGTATGTTCAAGTTTTAAGCAGCTGTTAGATACCTGAACAGAAGCGATAAAACTGTGTGATAAATATATATATCAGGAGTCGTCCTCTCCGCCCTTTTCTCAGGACACTCTTCTAAATTTGAAATTTTCGCCTTTATTCCTACCACTATTTTTATAAAAGGACCATAAAGATTTCTGTATTAACACTTTCGTGACCGCTGACGTAGATTCACGTCATTTGAAAATCTGTAACTCCGTCAATGGGTGTTTCTTTAGTAATTTGTATATTATTTATTTATTAAGAATATACCCAATATTCATATTTGTACAATTAATATACTATGGATACAAATACTTTGATTAGAAAGAGTATAACTAACTATAAAGTATATCCATTTGTAAAATAAATGTGAATACAGAAAATTTTATCCTGAAATGTAACTTTTGCGAAAAACGCCCACAGGCGAGCCTTACTGTCAAAAAGACAAAAACATGATGTCGCGAAAGTGTTAAATTAGTGGAGAAAAGGGGGAAGCATTTCTCATTCCTCAAAGTGCCTTGAAAAAAGGGCGGAGAATACGAGCGTTGGTGTGTGTATATATATATATATATATATATATATATACATATATATATATATATATATATATATATATATATGTGTGTGTGTATATATACAGAGCTGCCAACCTAATCTGGAAAATTATTAGTACCGCCCCTTTTTCTACACCGCTTAATTTTAAGAGTATTTGATTTCTTCATTCATCGTAAATATATTTGAAGAGAATTACTCTAAAAATTAAGGGGTGTAGAAAAAGAGGCGGTACTAACAATTTGCCGGATTTGGTTGGCAGCTCTGTATATATATATATATATATATATATATATATATGTATCAGCGCTCTCAAAGTTCTTTTGTAGGACTGTAATTGCCTAAATTTTAATAAAATAAACTAACGTAAGGGTTTATAAAGTTGAAACGAAAAGATTTCAAACCAAAAGAAAATTGGGTTTCTGTTTCTAACATTTTTGTGCGGAAGATTTGAGGATATAACTCAGGGGTCATAATCTCCGCATTTTTTTTCAGGACACTTTTAGGGGTGTGAAATTCCCGCCTATTTTGCCCCCACTTTTATTCTTACAGACAATTTTATTGTACTTTTAAAGTAATATGTCTTGATTAAATAAGATAGAAATTGTATAAATGTAGTGGTAGTAAAAGTGGCATAAATTTCTCATTTCTGAAACTATCCTGAAAAAAAGAAAAAAGGCGGAGACTACGACCCTTGCATAACTTTAATAAAAATTAAACGGTGGGCGAAACTAGCCCTTTACCACCACGTTAAATTAATAAAGTTCACTGAATTCGTAATCACTCTTAAAAATTGTTGAAAAGTGTTAAAAAGGCTTAACACAAACAGAAGAGCATATCCAGCTATTTCCATTTGCGTCCTTTAATGTATTTGAATATTTTAGTATACTCCTGAAAATCTGAAATCTAAGCATATCATATTCTCATACTTGCCAACCTAACTCATAACAGGGCTGCCAACCTAATCTGGCAAATTGTTAGTACCGCCCCTTTTTCTACACCACTTAATTTTTAGAGTACTTTTGTTCTTAGATCATCGTAGATAAATTTGATGAGAATTAATCTAAAAATTAAGTGGTATAGAAAAAGGGGCGATACTAGCAATTTGCCGGATTAGGTTGGCAGCTCTGCCAGAAGATTGTTAGTTCCCGGCCCTTTTCGTACATCACTTATTTTTTAAGAGTAATTCTTTTCAAATATATTTACGATTGAAAAAGACTGGAATGAAAGAATAGGCGGAAAGGGGCGGGATTAACAATCTTCCGGGTTAGGTTGGCAAGTATGTAATTCTATACAAAACATCATTTTAGCATATTGACAACAAATGTCAATTTTATTATAATTTTTTGCAATCGAAAGCTGTTTAAATGTGATGTGTCTCTCCTTAAATGCAATACGTTGGCCTTTTTTTTTTATTTTTTTTTTCGAGATATCCCTATGTCATACTTGCCAACATCCTAATTATTATTCCGTAGTGTTGTTAGTCCCGTCCTTTTTTCTCACCAGTAAATGTTTGGAGTAATATTCTCCAAATTCAGTTACGATTAAATAAGAAGAAAAATATTCGAAAAAGATACTGGTGTGAAAAAGAAGGCGGTGCTAACAATACTACGGAATATTAATTAGTATGTTGGCAAGTATGCCTATGTACAGACCAGTTGTACAGGGCTAATTAATGGCATTTTAAATAGGAAACATTTCCTAGTGGGTTTGAATAACAATAGTTTTTAAGAAATTTTTTAAATAACTATGGACGTTGGAGATGGGCCGATGGACAATAAGACAGGCAGATATCATAATTCAAATCATATGCACTCTGGAATCTGTTAGAAAAAGTTTTAAAAATGCTTAATTTAAATGATAATGCAATTCCAGCGAGTTTTTAATAATAGCCGTGAATGTAAGTGAATATTTTTGTGTATTTTGTCGTCTAATTGCAAAACTGGCTAACACTTTAAATTCGCTAAATTCGTTTTTTCACTTCTTAGTAAACGTTTCCACTATCTGGAAACAAGAAACCTTGCCAAAGCCGATCCATCCTTGTATTATTTGTATTTAAAAATCCCGATGTGCTGCAAAATCGGTAAAATCCTAAGACTGGGGAGTTTCAAAACCAGTCATCTCCATTTTCGTGGAATCGCGATTCTGCTTCACCCGATTACAGCAGCGCACTTGCTGATTAGGTTAGGGTTATCCTGTTTTCTCTCGCCCATAACTGCTCTTTCTTAATGCATACAAAATTTCTAATAATTTAATTTGGTGTTTTCTTCGACAATGGGGAAGATTGTAGAAGAAGTATCTTCTAATCAATCAAGGAAGAGGAAACGTGACTCTACGATGCATAATGGATCGAAGTATAGCAGATTGCGGAATTAAGATTATTACGATATTTTAAGGTTGTATGAACAAATTTTTTTGGTGCATTTATGTTTAAATTATTATAATATATGCCCCTGAAAGGGATATCCTGTTTCAATGCAAACATTTTTACACTTTAGGTCTAAAAATAGGGATTTAGAAAAAAAAGTTTTGGAATTTTGAAACCACAGGAAGGCTCACATGGAGAAATTTATCCAATCAGTGTATAGCGAAGATTTATTATATTATTTTTACCATTTTCGAACAAAGTTGAAAAGTATTTATGACTTCGGTTTCTCTGTCTGTACGCGCTGTAACTCCCGTAAATATTTATAATTCTTTGAATCTGACATATGCTATTCAAGCTAACAATAGGACGTTTCCTATTGAAAATGGGGTAAATACCATCACTGGTTTGTGTACAGCAGAGTTCCCAAGTTTTATAATTTATTCACGAGCATTTTTAGCTCCGCCTCTTTTTCATACCGGAATTTTTGTAAAATAATTATCTTCGTAATTAATCACATATTAAAGAGAAATAATCTACAAAATTTCTGGTGCGAAAAGAAGGCGGGGCTAAAAATGCTCGTGAATAAATTATAAAAGGTGGGAACGCTGGTGTACAAAGACATCCGACAGTATTTCAAAGTATTACATTCTATGAGAGGTATTTCTATAAACCACATTTTAATGCCTTTATTTTTCATAAATCATAAAAAAAATAAATTTTATTATTCATATGCGCAAATATACATACACACACACATATATATATATATATATATATATATATATTATTGAATATAGTATGTTTAACGCTAAATTTTACAGGACACAGTAAAATATTTGGATACATTACGGGCTACAAATGAAAATTCCTGGTACGGAATTTCGTTTTTAATGAGCGTTTTCAACACTTTCCAACAATGTTTAAGGTTGAAAATGAATTCAGTTAGTCTCTCTGTTTGTCTTTAAGTCCTTTAGTCTGTTTATTAATAGTTTACATTCAATATTTAAGCATTCTTGCACTTATATTACTGGAGATATAAAAGTTTCTTTAATAATGTCGACAACTTTTCGTGCATTGTTTGTTTAAAACTTGAAGGATTTTAAAACCAAAGCAATTTCACTTCCAGAAAACTTGACATATTACATTAGACACAACATGCTGCAATCAGAATATAAAAATATCAAACATTTGATGAAATATGGGCATTTTTACTGAAAAATATTTTATTGCGCATGTGCAAATACAGCGAAATTTCTTTTGTATAATTAGCCGAATATGTAGATTAACTCTAAAAAATTCGCTAAGGAAATATCGTTAAAATTCAGAAAGATATCAATCGTCGATAGGAAAGTTTATTTTCAAATACATTCAAAAAGACTCAAAACACTAAAGTGTTTTACTCATATTTTCATTTTGAATCGACGAATAGTCATGCACATGAATGAAAGCACAATTTCAAAAAAAAGTGTGGGGGGGGGGGAGGGGGGTATATCTAAAAACCATTATTTTTACTAAAAGTTACAATAATATAATGATAAATAGAAAATATTATTTAATATTCAGATTAATAGACTTACAAAAATAAACTGAATTTTTCAACCTGAAATTGAAAGTCGAAAAAGAGAGCACAGTAATTAATAATATCAGCGGAATAAAAGGTATAGTCAATACTATTGATATTATACATCAGAAACTGAAAATCATAAAAATAACATGCTTTGGTAACTATAATGATTTTCAAATATTTTCCCTATTTTTTCAGAAAATGGAAAATGCGCCTTCACTTATGTCTATAACTGTTCACGGACAGGGACGCACAAAGAAATTCGAATGCATTACAGTCTATTGTATGAATATTCGAATTTGAAGAAATATACTGAAACTTCCTATTGTGCCATAGGTGCCAAATTCCCGTTTTCTAAGGGAGACTTCATATTGGAAAATTTTCATGATAGTCTTCAGTTTACTTAATCGTCGAAAATACATATAAAAAATTCTATTTTAGGAATAATGATAAGATACCTGATTTAAAAATTAGAAAAGTTGGCAGCTGTGTTGTACTTTTTTATTTTGATTATATAGTATATTATAGGAGGATTCAAATTTGTTTAAGCACTCGATAACTATTAAATATTTGGAAAGTTAAGTGCAGACACTCAAGATATTTTTTAACCCTTTCAGGGTCAATGTAATTACGTTCATTTAATATCAAGCGCCACCAAAATTTGAAAACAGAGTTTGACGATAAAAAATATGTCATTGAAATTTTATTTTTCCGATTGTGTGAAAATAATGCCTGGACCGGGAGTCGAACCCCGGATCTTTGACTTACAAGGTCAAGGCTGTACCAATTGAGCTATCCAGGCCAACAACCGGTTGGCATTACTCACTCAGACAATCTTTAGGCAGAAAACATCTGGTCTATCATGTAGATAACTCGACAGAAATAAGCCGCAAGTAATGGAAAACACCATTAAACAATGTTTTCCATTACCTGCGGCTTATTTCTGTCGAGCTATCTACATGATAGACCAGAAGTTTTCTGCCTAAAGGTTGTCTGAGTGAGTAATGCCGACCGGTTGTCGGCCTGGATAGCTCAATTGGTAGAGCCTTGACCTTGTAAGTCAAAGATCTGGGGTTCGACTCCCGGTCCAGGCATTATTTTCACACAGTCGGAAAAATAAAATTTCAATAAATATGATTTTCTTCCAATCAGTTAATTGTGTGATTTTAATAATTAAAAAAAAAAAATGTCAATTTTTTTCGGCTAAATCAAAGAAAGATAGAAATTTATAAAAAATTTCCGGGGAAATTTTTCGAAATTTGAAATTAAAAATAGATTGATAAAGGGCTTATATAGTTCATGATGCCAAAGTATGTTGCTCTAAAGGGATTTTTTCATTTTTAAAAGAAAATTTTTTATATTTTTACTGCCAAGTTGTTGGGGGGAAAAACTGCCCATGTCGTAACATTTGACTGCATAGCGTTTCTTTGCTACTTTAAATTCTAAAATATAAAATTTTTGTATGATAAAATTTTAATTTTGTCAGTTTTATTTATAAATCTTCGTGAGCGACTTTTTAAATTTTAGCGCTGAAGTACACTGAACATTTTTCGCCAAGAACTTAAATTTAGCAATAGTCATTTTAAGCCAAGTAGCGCATCAAAAATATAAATAAATAAGTTACAAAATATTGCAGGAAAATGTATCAAAACAGAAAAAATAGTCACATTATGGTCAGTTTTTATCTAAGTACATAATTTTATAGAAGAAAATGCAGTTTTAGAAATAGAAAATTTATATAAACGAACACTATTTTGAACCTATAAACCATTAAAAATATAAGAATATGAAGGATTCTTATAAATTAACGAAAAGGTGCAACCGATAAAAGTGTTATCAAAATAGGTAATTGACATATTATCATCGATGAACACTTCATCTAATTAAGACATATTCCAAAAACTGAAATCGTTCTTCACTTACTCACGAGCTGTCAATTAAGCCTGAATAAAAATCTGGATTGCATTTTCTTCTATGCTCGTGATTCTGATCATCTCATGACTAACATTAATGAGTATTGCTCGCTGTTCTTCAAGGACTTGCATTAGAAATACATATTGACTGTCTACGCGAACTAAAAACATTAATTAACTTTTTATTATTTTATTATATCCAATTATATTTTTCAGTTTGTAATCTCTTTCACTTCTCTCTCTGATTCCAAAGTGAAAGGATGCACAACAAGATGCATCCCAAATTAAAAATAAATACTAAGTTAAAATTAAATCTCAAATGATTTATTTCTAACACTTATACTCCTTTACAATTTAGAGTGGTTTTTTCAAAAGGTTCTGGTGTAACACATTTTAGATAAATGGATCTACAGATCTGAAGCCCCACGGATATTCGGATATTACTTTGTTGTGAGACGAGACCTTGCGCTGAAACTGCTGCATAGAAGGTAAGTGAAGAAATTATTATTATTATAAGTCTTACCTTCCAACAAACATGGTTTGAATTTATTTATTTAATTATCTCTACATGATTTAATTAATAGTAACTTATTCAAACGTTTTTTTATCATGATTATGAGACTGAAGAAAGTCTCTAACTAAAATAAAACGAATATCCATAGTTTTATATTATAATAAATAAATAGCCAAAATGGCATTAAATAAAATATAACAATCGATAAACTTGACGATTCAAATTATACTACTTGGTCATTTAAAGCTGAAATGCTTTTGACCAAAGAAGATTTATTTGAAGTCATAACTGAAGCTCCACCAGAACCACTGACTACTGACTGGTCGAAAAAGAATAACAAGGCAAAAGCTCTGATAAATCTATCAATAACTGATTCCCAAATTCCCCATATTAAAGATTTAACTAGTGCTAGAGAGATTTGGCAGAAATTAAAGAGTATTCACGAACGCCCAAATCTCTCAAACAAACTGTATTTATTAAAAAAATTATATAGTTGCAAATTGTCCGAGGGGGAAAATGTGAACACTCACATCACTAAAATATTGGAACTCAAACAAAAACTGTCTGCAATTGGTGAAACTATTGATGATGCTCACCTGTCCGCACTGCTTTTATGTTCTCTGCCTCCCTCTTATGATCCTTTAATTACTGCGTTAGAAGGCAGGGGTGAACAAGATCTAAACCCGACTTATATTCAAAATAAAATTATTGATGAATATAATCGCAGATCCCGTAATAAAAAATCAAACTCCCATTCGGAAGATAATGCCACGGCGTACAGGGTTAACAAAAATAAATACAATTTCAAAAAACGCCCTAACAAATTTTGTACATATTGTAATTCAAAAAGTCACAATACCAGTGAATGTTGGTATCAAAAAAATAAAAAACCGAACAACGCGTCAGGAAATTATGATAAGGGTTTCAAAAATAGAAAATTTAATTCCTCATTATGTTTTGAGACCAAATCCCAACGTATAAAAGGGGAACACTCCACCAGAGAGTTAAATAATTCTGATGAAGAGGTCGGGACAACTGTAAACAAAATAAAAAATTTAGCGTTTATTGCCAGTGACGAACACAAATCTAGTTGGATAGTCGACAGTGGCTGTTCGGCACATATCACGAATAATAAGAATCTATTTGAAAAAATAAAAGACACTGGTGTTTCAAACGTAGTTATCGCTAATGGAAATGTCTTAACCTCGCAAGGTTCGGGTGACATAATAATTAAAACTGAAACTGAAAACGGGGAAGTAAATGAAATAAAGTTATTAGATGTTCTTTTCGTACCAGATATTGAAACAAACTTACTCTCTGTTAGTAAAGCCACTAAAAGTGGTTGCACACTGATCTTCGAGAAAAATAAATGTCAGTTGCAAAAATATGGGAAAACTTTCCTTGAGGGGGAAATAAAAGGAAATCTTTATGAAGTAATTCAACCGAAATATGATGCAAATGAACAAGTTAGATTAATATCTAATTGTAATAATAAGAAATGTATTACGTTATGGCACAAACGTCTAGGTCATAGAAATTTCGCAGATATTAAAGAAATCATAGATAAGCAACTAGCTTTAGGACTTGACATAAATTTTTGTAAACACGATAAAACGTGTGAAACGTGTATAAAAACTAAATTAACAGATATGCCGTATCCTAAGCAATCTAAGTACCGTGCAAATAGGGTACTTGAACTAATTCATACTGATATCTGCGGACCGTTTCAGACACCCTCTATAGGGGGAAAAACCTATTTCCTTACCCTTATTGACGATTACAGTAGGTTTACAATTACTTACCTCTTAACACATAAAAGTGAAGTATTGCAAAAATTAAAAACTTACATAGCGTTAGTCAAGAATAAATTTGGCAGGCTACCTAAAAGAATTAGATCAGATAATGGTAGAGAATATGTAGGCAACGACATAGAGAATTTTCTTGAACAAAACGGAATCAGACATGAACTCACTGTTCCTTATTGTTCACCTCAAAACGGGGTTGCCGAAAGAAAGAATAGAACCCTTGTAGAAATGGCCAAAAGTATGTTATCTGAAGCGAAATTAACTCATAAATTCTGGGGGGAAGCAATCCATACCGCGAACTATTTACTAAACAGGCTCCCCACAAAATCTAATGACAAGACTCCCTATGAGCTTTGGAACAAAGTTAAACCTAACCTCTCGCATTTGAGAGTATTCGGATCTAAAGCTTTCGCTTATATTGATAAACATAATAGGAAAAAGTTTGATAACAAGGCTCAAGAGGGAATCTTTGTTGGCTATGATTACCGATCCAAAGGATATCGAATTTATACAGGGGGGAAAAAAATCATTATCACGCGAACACTAAAGTTCTTAGAAAATCAAAATTGTGAACATTCATCGCAAAAGGAACCGACTAATGATAATAATCAAACGCAGACTGTAAATATTCAATTTAATGATACCTCTGAGGAAACACAGGACGATTCTGAGCAAACACATGATTCAGAAACTCAGCTCAGAAGATCATCGAGATCTAACCTAGGTGTTCCTCCGGACCGTTTAATCTATTTAGCTAAACATGATTTAGTACATGAACCAAAAAGTTGGTCCGAGATACAAAATATGACACATCCTGTTGAAAAGAATAACTGGATTAAAGCCGCGGAAAATGAAATACGGTCTTTAAACGAGCATAATACGTGGACCTTAGTCGATCCTCCAGTAGGGAAAAAAGTCATCGGTTCTAAATGGACTTTCAAAACTAAATACGATGATACGGGTAAACTACAAAAATACAAAGCACGTTTAGTCGCCCAAGGTTTTCTCCAAAAGTTTGGAGAAGATTACGATGCAACTTTTGCACCAGTAGTTTCGTACACAACAATCAGAGCTTTTCTAAATTCCGCAGCTCATCACAAACTGAATGTAAAACATATAGATATTAAGACCGCGTTCTTGTATGGAAATTTAGATGAGGATATCTATATGCGACAACCTGAAGGGTTCATAGATAAGGACAATGAAAACAAAGTATGTAAATTAAATAAGTCCATCTATGGTTTGAAACAGGCCGCGAGAGCCTGGCACATGAGAATAGGAGATTTTCTAAAAACCTTAAATTATAAAGAAAGCTCAGCAGACTCGTGTTTATACATTCATAATGATCCAAACAAAACTTCATTCATTATCGTGTATGTCGACGACATTTTAGTCGCCGGAGACGAAAACCAAATAAACAAAATCACAAAGGAATTAAACAAACAATTTGAAATAAAAGATTTAGGAGAAGTAAGCTTTTATCTAGGTATGCAAATAACCAGAAATAAAAAAGGTGATTTTGTAATAAACCAAAAATTTAAAATAGCAGAGTTAGTAAAAAAATTAAATCTTGAGTGCTCCAAACCTACAAACATTCCAATGGAGCCTAATTATCTCAAATTTGATGATAACGATAATCTGCTAGAAAATAACATTAAATATCAACAAGTAATTGGAAGTTTATTATATTTGGGTACAGTTAGTCGGCCAGATATTTTGGCAGCTGTAAATATTTTAAGCAGGAGAAATTCGAATCCACGGAAAAAAGATTGGGAAGCAGCTAAAAGGGTTGTGCGTTACCTAAACACCACAAAAGACTTAAATTTTATAATTAGCGCAAACCAAGACACCAAACTAACAGCTTTCGCTGATGCCGATTGGGCAGGCGATAAAACGAATAGGAAGTCAACTTCGGGAAATATTTTCATGCTAGGAAATAATCCCATTCTATGGACAGCTAAAAAGCAAACTTCCGTGGCATTGTCTTCTGCGGAAGCGGAGTTCATTTCTGCAACTAATGCTGCTAAGGAAATCACTTGGTTAATCAAATTATTAAGTGATCTGCATGTACAGCAAGATACACCCATCACACTATTCGAAGATAACATCAGTTGCATTAAGTTAATAAATTGTGAATATTCTGCCAAGTTAAAACATATTGACATTAAGTATAATTATTTAAAGGACTTGAAAGAGAAAGAAATACTTGATATGCAATATTGCCCGAGTGAAGAAATGACCGCCGACGTGCTCACCAAGCCTCTAGCAAGACCCATTTTTGAAATTCACCGAAGGAAATTGAACTTAACCATAGAGGTTTAAGAAGTGTATCCCGATGAAGGGGGAAATGACATATTATCATCGATGAACACTTCATCTAATTAAGACATATTCCAAAAACTGAAATCGTTCTTCACTTACTCACGAGCTGTCAATTAAGCCTGAATAAAAATCTGGATTGCATTTTCTTCTATGCTCGTGATTCTGATCATCTCATGACTAACATTAATGAGTATTGCTCGCTGTTCTTCAAGGACTTGCATTAGAAATACATATTGACTGTCTACGCGAACTAAAAACATTAATTAACTTTTTATTATTTTATTATATCCAATTATATTTTTCAGTTTGTAATCTCTTTCACTTCTCTCTCTGATTCCAAAGTGAAAGGATGCACAACAAGATGCATCCCAAATTAAAAATAAATACTAAGTTAAAATTAAATCTCAAATGATTTATTTCTAACACTTATACTCCTTTACAATTTAGAGTGGTTTTTTCAAAAGGTTCTGGTGTAACACATTTTAGATAAATGGATCTACAGATCTGAAGCCCCACGGATATTCGGATATTACTTTGTTGTGAGACGAGACCTTGCGCTGAAACTGCTGCATAGAAGGTAAGTGAAGAAATTATTATTATTATAAGTCTTACCTTCCAACAAACATGGTTTGAATTTATTTATTTAATTATCTCTACATGATTTAATTAATAGTAACTTATTCAAACGTTTTTTTATCAGTACTGAAAGAATCCACCCCTTTTATATAAGAAAGTATCCAGAACAAAAAAATATCTATCCATTGCCAATATGGCAATGAAAATTCAAAAGCCGCCAAGTGAGAGATAAAACTAGTTGGCATAGGTGGACTCTGCTCAGTTCACCATCATATTTATGCTCTCATAAATTTCTAGATCGAGACATATTATAATCATGTTAAAGAAATGAATTTGACCAAAGCTTGATACAGTGACAGAATAAAATCCCCGCCTAATAGGCTATCCACCGTTCACTTCGATATATTTATCCTATTCTAATCTATTAATTTATTTTATCAGGGTCAATTCCGTTGTTTAGTTTTCATGCTACTATTTCCAATGCAATAATTCTCAAAATTCATATATATATGAAAAATTTACAATTTCGCTATGTTGATAAAATCGTAATTTACGAATAATTTACGAAATTTTAATATTAGAATACTATTTGTATTAAATCAAGTTCAAACAAATGCCATAAATGTAATTTTGAAGTTGTCTAATGTAGTATTTATGATCCACAAAATTGAAGTTTATGCTCAATTTTGCCTTATTCTGACATGTTAAAAATTCCAAATAACTTACGAATTTTTTAAATTGGAAAAATCATAGTCTATGATATTCATGCCAGTATCCTAAATAATACAGTGGGACCTGTAAAAGTGACCACCTTGGTAAAGTGACCACCTGACTAAAGTGACCATTTTCCTGACTAAAGTGACCATTTTCCAATTTTAAAGAGACTGTATAAAGTGACCACCTGCGTATAGTGACCATTTTAGCCGGTCCCTAGGGTGGTCACTTTAGACAGGTAGTCTGACATCTTTACGATGAAAATATCTCTCAAAATTGACGTTTATGTGAAATTTTGCCCTATACTATTGTAGAAACTTTACTACGAATTATTATTTTACGACGGACCTTTTTAATATTATTTAATATAAACTGAATAATAATATTTACATATTTACAGATATAAAACACTTAAATGAAGTTTGGATTTCGACAGAATTTTAGTAATTATCCATTAACATTTGAAGTATTATGGATTTCTTTATGAGGTTAGTAATTATCCACATTTTTAGATGGTTATATTTCAAGTATAATAGTTCATAATCGTAATTATAAAACGCATCTAATTCAAGTCATAGTGCTACCAGCACTTCTTTTGTACTACCTAAGAGAGAACACACTTCCTCTCCTCTTATGACAGGTGATCAGAGACGGGGTGGCGCGCATGCGTCAACAACTATACTTGCCCCTTCTCGAAATAAATCTTTTTAACGTAGCTATCAGAGCTTGTGAAGTTAAATCACTAATAAGCTCAAGGTGAACGGAAATTCTTCCTCCTGCAGCTGTTTCAACAAGAAGTTTTCTGCCTTTGTCAGCTCTTCAGACGTCAGCGGACTTTCTTCTTTTCTAAAGAATTTCTTAGATTGTGGAGAAACCTGAAAAGAAAACTACATATAAGTAATATTTTTAAAAATCTATTACTACGATTAATCAGATAGTCCAAAATGGTAAAGTCTTTTTTCAAAATTAGAGTAACTGCATTTTTTAATTTTAGTTCAGGTTTATAGTCTTCCTCATTTGGTTCTGAAAAGTCAATAACAGATTGTTTGTTTTCGTCAGACATTAAAAAGGGTGGTCCATGCCACCATTGTTCACTATAAAGTAGTTTTTCTGCCGTGAGGCCTCTGCTCAGGTGGTCTGAAGGATTTTCCTTTCCAGCACAGTGAAACCAAGTATCAGGATCTGTCAACTTCGTGATTTCTTGTATTCTGTTTGCAACGAATTGTTTCCATCTTTTTGTTGATCCTTTGATCCAAAATAAGACAATTTTTGAATCAGTATAATGAAACACAGAATAGCATGTTTTCTGTCCTATGATTTCTTGAACTTTATGACTCAATCGTGCTGCTAACAAGGCACCGAGGAGCTCTAGTCGAGGTAACGTAATGCTTTTTAATGGAGCTACTCTACTTTTTGAAGTGTTGAGATTTACAAGAACTTTATCTCGTTTTTTAACTTTTATGTATACTGAAGCCCCATAGGCAAGTTTGGAGGCATCACAAAACACATGTATTTGTATTTCATCTTCACTAGAAGAATCTAGAACAAGTCTTGGGACTCTAAGCTCTCTAAGAAGTGGTAACTCCTTACACCAAGCCAGCCACTTTTCTAATATGTCTGGAGGCAAATTTTCACCCCACGTGACCTTTCTGTTCCAAATTTCCTGCATTAGACATTTCATTCTGATAGTAAATGGTGTAAGCAACCCCATCGGGTCGAAGATTTTCCCGATGGTTTGTAAAATGTTTTTTTTTGTATTTTCTTCTGTGTCAACCACTTCAAGAATTCCTTTAACATCTAGGGTAAAACAGTCATCTTTTGTTTGCCAACCTATGCCTAATACTTTCGTGTTGTCGCTCCCTAAGTTAATGGCGGTTTCAGTTGGGTAAGTATCGAACCCTTCGTCGGCCCACTGTTTCATCAATGATGAGTCGTTGCTGATCCATTTCCTCATAACCATTCCGGCTTCCTTCATAATCTTCTTTGCAGAGCGGGAAACTTCTAGCGCCTCTTCTGAAGTATCTTGACCAGTAATCCAGTCATGTACGTACATACATGAATTCAGGTGATGTACGGTTGTTGGATAATCTTCTCTATATTTTTCTATGTGATGCTTCACTATAGCTGCTAATAAAAAAGGGCTAGAATTCACCCCAAAAAGCACTCTGTTAAATCTAAAAATTTGAAGATTTGGTTTTAAGTCAGTACGAGGATTACTATTGGACCATAAGAATCTTACTGCGTCCTTGTGTTTATCTGCCAAACAAATCTGAAGAAATGCTTGACGAATATCCGAAGATATAGCTATCTTGTTAATTTTAAAATTGATCAGCACATCAAGTAAATTTGGGTTTAAATTTGGACCTGGCCAAAGACAATCATTAAGAGAGAGTTCATTTACTTGATGTGACACTGCATCAAATACTATATGTGTAGAAGTTGTGACCCGACCTTCTTTTTTCACAGCTTGGTGTATTAAGTAATATATTGGTTTATCATTATTTATGTTAGGGTTTTCGACTTTTTCAATTATTCCTTGTTTTATGTAGTCCTGAATTATCTCTTGATATTGATCATACAGATCATTATTTTTGTGAAACTTTCTCCATAAGTAAAAAAATCGCTGTTTTGCAACTGGAAAATTACTTGATAATTCTTTCCAGTCTTTACGAAAGGGTAATTCTACTACATATCGTTCATTTTTATAATTAACTGTTTGTTCGAATATTGTCATAGCCTGATCATCTTCTTTAAAACAGGGATCATCTTTAATTCCGAGGGATTCTAGTTCGAAAAATTGTTTTATGGTATCATCTATGGAACAGTCATTCTTGAGAAGAAGGCACGAATTTTCATTATTGGCTTTAATTTCACACAGACGACCCGCAGCTACACAACCAAATTCAGTTTCTCTAAATAGTAATTCATCGTTTACCCTGTATACATTGTCTTTCATTATTCTAAAGAATATATCTGCATTTAATAAAGCGTGAATTTCCTTAGCTTCATGAAAGGAATCATCTGCTAATTTTAAAAATTCAGGAATTTTTAATTTCGAAATGTCTAAATTAACATTTGGTGTTAACCCTGTAATTTTATCTCTAACTAAGAATTCAATGGGTTCCTCAAAACTACCACTTTCATTTGAAATTTTTGTACGTAATTTTCCTTTTAAGTTTTGTTTCATTGAATTTAAACCAGTAGAAATTTGCATTCTTTCTAATTTAATTCCCAAAATATCACTCATTTTTCTCGATAATATGTTCTGATCAGCAGCTGAATCAAAAATGGCATTACACTCGATTAATGTCCCATCATACTTCCGTAAAAATACTTTTCCAGTGGATAATAAAATTCTCTTTCCATTTTTATTTGAATGATTGCTCAATACAGTATTTTGAAGCAAAGAATTACTTTCGGTTTCCGTAGAAACACTTTTATTTTCATCATTTGTTTCCGAAATAGATATTTCCGGTTTACTTCCAATGACTGGCGACAATTTTTGTCACCCCTTCTGTGATGTCTGACAACAAATACTTTTTGAATGTCGATTTTTGCAGGGGCCGACAAATGTAGATTTGCACTCATTTTTTTTTTATGGTTTTTTCTAAGGCACAATTCACAGAGTTTATGAAATTTAACAAGTTCAAATCTTTTTTTGCGGGGTTAATTCTAAGAATTTTTCACATTTATATATAGGGTGTGAAGTTTTTGAACATATTACGCAATTTTTGTTTTGAAAGCTTTCATTAAGCAAAACAGTTTTAGTTTTAGAAGGAAAAGGGAATTGTTTTTTTTATTTTTGTTTTAGAACAATTTCGACTTACAGACAAAAGGACATTTTCTCTTTGTTCCAGAAAACACATAAATTCATTTTTATGAATTTATGTGGGAACTTCTTTCGACTTTGTAAATAATTCAAAGGCCTTTTTTGATTCTAAATCCAGTTTTTTTAACGTAATAGTTTGTAAAAATACATCAAATAAGAAGTTTTGTTCGTATTTAAGAATTTTTAAGGATCTTAGATTTTTTTTAATACAATCAATCATAGCGCGTATTTCTGTTGCGCTTTCTCTTTCTATTCTTTTAAAGTTTAAAATAGACTAAATATGGATATTAAGGATTAATCTTTTATTATCATATCGGGATTCCAACGCTTCATATAAAGAAGAAAATGTATCAAATGTTGAAGCGAATTCTTTAACTTCATTTGATAAGCAAGAATTGAGGTAATATAGTTTCTGCGACTGACTGAGTTTATTATTAGATGTAATTAAATCAACAAATTGGTTTTTGAAATTACTAAAATGTTCATATTTCCCGGAAAATGTGGGGAAAACAATAGGTGGAATTTTTGTTTTATTTGTAGGTTCATTCTCTTTTTTATCACCGTCAGTCGCAGAATTTATGCATTCTTCATAAGATTTAATTAAAATCTTTAAGCTTACCTCGGACTTTTCTAGGCGATTTTCACAGGATTCAACGTCGGATTCGAACTCAGACATTTCAGCGTCCGATACTTTTTCCAGACCAAAGGAACACATTTTGAGCTCTTCAAGCTTTGTTTGGAGCTGATCTATCTTTTTAAGTTTTACTTCTACCTCCGTTATATTCGTTTGTTCTTTGGAAGCTTTTTCAATAAAAGTTTCAATTCTTGTAATACTTCCTTTCAAGGAAGTTTTTGCTTTTACTAATTTAGCAATAGTATCCATAGTTTTTATCGACTGATCCGAGCTCCTGCTCAGACTGACCACTACTTTGTAGAAACTTTACTACAAATGATTATTTTACGACGAACCTTTTTAATATTATTTAATATAAACTGAATAATAATATTTGCATGTTTACAGATATAAAACACTTAAATGAAGTTTGGATTTCGACAGAATTTTAGTAATTATCCATTAACATTTGAAGTATTGTGGATTTCTTTATGAGGTTAGTAATTATCCACATTTTTAGATGGTTATATTTCAAGTATAATAGTTCATAATCGTAATTATACAACCCATCTAATTCAAGTCATAGTGCTACCAGCACTTCTTTCGTACTACCTAAGAGAGAACACACTTCCTCTCCTCTTATGACAGGTGATCAGAGACGGGGTGGCGCGCATGCGTCAACAACTATACTGCGATATTAAGAAATTCGTAAATTTCCAATAACTTGCGAAATTTTCAAAGTAGAATATTTATAGTTTCTGATGTTCATTCCGGCATCAAAACTGATATTTTAAAACTGGTCTCACATTTTTACAGTAAAATGTTTCCTTTTAATGCACGTTTAAGTGAATTTTTGTCCTATTCTCCCATGTTAAGAAAATCTTAAATTTCGAATAACTCCTGAAGTTTTTTAATTCGAATGTTACAAATGAATAGGGTTCTTGCCAGTGTCGAAAGTAACATTTTAAAACTGATCTGACCTCTCTGCGATCATTTGTTCGTGAGATATCGTGTAAACAGACTTACAAACTAACGGACTAACACACTAACAGACACCCTACAGACAGACACCATACAAATTTTCTCATTTTCGGTAACCTCACACCTGAAAACGTATAAAAAAGTCAAAAAACCGGGGTCGAAATTTTTCACGATTACCTAAGTTCCCCATACCTATAGTAAGATGAGGAACTAATAAAGCTGTGTACAGTGAGTTTTGCTTATTTATTTATTTTTTATACATCAGTCACTAAGCTAATTTAACATACAAATAAATGAGCTACTATGTGTGACTGCACTTTCACGCTATTGGTTACAAATATTTGATTAATTCAAATTAATATTTAAATAAATAAATAAAAATAAAAATGGAAAATGGAAAATATATATAATCACAAAAACATTATTTGTCTAAAATCCTTCTGAAAAACGTTCATAGCATATTGTATTACGGAGTTGCCATTTTATGTTCGACAGGATACATCAAATAAAATATTGGCAATACCATGACCATAAATACTATATATAATACATAAAGTGCTGTTTATGTATAATTGTGATTTAAATATAAAAGTTTACTCCGATACTGTGCGTTTCAAAAATGTCATCCAATGAGCACCCAAACTGAAGTTCACGGGTAAGACGTTGCCGCAGACACTAGAGACAACGACCCCAAAACATTACGAGAAAGAAGTTCCTGCTGAAGGCAGCGAGGACCCAAAGGGAAGTGTTTGAAACGACTTCAATATATTTTATTTTCTTTTATATTTCTGTTTTTAAAACGGTATAAAAATGTCTTTTTTTTTTCATTTAAATTTAGTGGCTAGCGAAGCGGGCAAAGCCTGCTAGTATTAAACATAAATAAACACCTATCAGTTGCTTTGTCATGGTTCGTACGGCCACCCCTTTTTTCATGGACTCTCCCACCAATATTTTTCTACGATTTATTTTCTTTTAATATTTAAGACTTTCCTCATATCAAAATTTGTTATATAATATTATTGGTGCAGAAAATCAATGAAATTCAAATACTGTACGAACTATGTTTGTTAGCTATACTAATTCGTACTCTGCTATTACTCCTATTAAAAAAAAATATTTATATATATTATTTTATGGAGGGGGAAAAATTGGGAATGAAAGGGTTAAGTCTAAGAAGAAAAGTTAACATTCTGCTTATATGTCATTCAATCAATACCTATTACTTTGCCTCAATTGACTGCTGAACACATCCACTGACTGAGTCAACACGACTTTTGCAATTATATGGCAGATTGGGTACCGAAA
Source organism: Salticus scenicus (assembly GCA_963930645.1). NCBI lineage: Eukaryota > Metazoa > Arthropoda > Arachnida > Araneae > Salticidae > Salticus > Salticus scenicus. The sequence goes on from OZ005660.1 coordinate 140,580,893, forward strand.
TTTAAGAAGGGTTTTGAGTCTGTGACTTCCACTAAGATGGGGTTTTGCAACATTACTTCCCTACCTCTCCACCCTGGGAGGAAGGTAGCAAAATGTTTGAGAGCATTTTTTTTTTTTTTTTTTTAATTAGAGCTTTTCTTTTGTTATTTGGAAAGTGATGGTCTGTTTTAAAAAATTGTGATAATTCTAATTAATAGTTATAAAAATAATGAATTAGAGAATTTAAAGCTTAGATTATAAGCTTTAATGTTTGAAATTATTAAGAAAGAAAAAATGAAAAAGAATTTAATACCTTATTTATTTGTATTTATGGGTGTTAGAGTCTAGAGAAATTTTAAAACCTTAAATAATTTAGATTACTGATAATTGTTAGATAATTTCTTGTTCTTCATGTTTTGTTTGTTTTTTTCTCTAATTTGTATTTTTAGATTTGGTTGGAAAAGATAATATATTCAATTAAAAAAACTTTAGATTTTTTTTTTTTTTTTAACCCGAAATTACAAAAAAAAAAAAAAAATTAATAGGAATGTTTGAATTATAAAATAAGATTACGCTTTTAGTTTGTTACACATGCTAAGTTAGCCTCTATTTGACTACATCTATACAATCACTTATTTAGAAATTAAAAGGTAGATGGATTAAATAATTTTGAAATTAATGTAAACTTAAAAAAATAAAGATGTGCTTTAAAATTAATATTTAGGTTTGAATTAATTCAAAGAAAAAAGTACGTACAATTTTCTTCCAATGATATCCAAAAGAAGACCTCAAAATGTGAAAAGAAATGGGTGTTATTAAATATAGTGGAGTAGGTGAAAGAATCATGGAATGAATATTTCACAGAAACGGCAAAGAAAAGTTTTATTAAGTACTGTATCACGAATGATATGTATGGCTCCAAAGATATTTTGCTCAGAATCCAATTAACCACCTCGGAATTTGAAGATACATATAACAGGGTAATTGTTTGACAAATAAAATGTTATTTTAATCCCACATAAATCTTATACTTTTCAACTACCAAATTTTGTCAAAAATTTGCCAACTTACGCATGAGTATATATATATATCGAAATTCTAATGTAAATGTGTCTTCCATGTTAATAAAAAGAAAGGTTTATCTGTCTGTATGTCTGTATGTTCAGCTATACGTTCAGCCCCTACTGAACGTAGAAGAACAAAAATTGACACACAGATGACAGAAGCCTTCTCGAGGGGATAGTGAAAAAAATAAAAATTTTAATTAGTTGCAGAGATATTAATTAAAACGTCAACCTATGTCAATTAATAAACCAGTCAATTCTGATCTTACAAAACGTTTAAGCAGCGTTAAATGGACAAATAAATTAGAAATATTGGTCTGACCATTACAAATTCTATACGAAATGAAAGGGGTGATTTTTCTGAATTTAAGGGTACAACGTGCAACACCCAAATCGATGTGGTAATTAGAATTTGTTTTAACTAATTAAATTATGAAATTTTAGCGGCAAAACTTCAGTATTTCATTTATCATTCTTCAGTGCCAGACGTACCAGACATATTAGCAGACTATTCTTCCAGTTTGAAATAATTGCTTTTCGACCACATGACAGGTTATTGGAAATAAAAAAAGTATTTTTTGGATTTTTTCAATTTTAAATCGATTTAAGCAGAAATTAGAAATCGCCTGTTATTACTGTTCACCTATTTACCGTTAAAAAATCTAAGGTATAGTTTTAAAAATAAAAATTTAGGCAGATTATATTTATTTAAATTCAGTGTTCTTTCATCTGTTTACGTAAAGAGACAAAAATTACTTTTAACGGAAGAATATATACTACTGGCCATTAAAATTGCTACACCAAGAAGGAATAATAATAACGGAATGAAATTTGTTGGACACATACATTATAGTAGGAAGAGCAATTGATTAAAATTTCGGGAAATTTTGAGTAATATGTACTGAGAAAACAGTACATAAAGCAACGACCTCTGTGAGCAATAACAGCACTTATCTGCCTTTTCATTGAATCGAACAGCGATTGGATGACATGCGCGGGTAGAGCACTTCATGAAGTTTTAGCACGATGCCACAATTCATCGATGGAAGTTACTGGTGAGTGATGGTGGGAGGGGGGGGGGCAGTCGCTTTTCAACGATTAAACAGCAATTTTCATTGGTGCGGGAGATCAGGAGAACGCGCTAGCCAGCAACAATCGAACACATTCTGTATCAAAGAAGGTCCGTACAATACAAACAACTTGCGGTCGTGCATTATCTTGCTTAAATTTTGCGCTACGGATGCCTCGAATACAGGGCAGAGGGGCGGGCCTTAACTCATCAGAAATTTAATGGCCGCTGTTCAGAGTGCCAGGAATACGAACATGAAGTAATCGAGACGTGTATCCAATGGGAACCCATAACATCATTGCGAATGATGGACAGTATGATGATGTCGAATCCCAGCTGGCAGTGGGCATTATTCATAATGCCGTTAAATAAGGATAAGGCAATCTTGATGATGTAAACAGGATTGTGATTTGTCTGAAAAGTGACTTCACGCCATTCCTACGTCCAGGTTCATCGTTGATCACACATTAATGGCGCCCATATCAGTGATGCAGTTTTGAGGGTAATCAGAATTTTGGTAGCCGCATACTGAGTCACCACTTGGATTGATGGTATGTGGTACCATTGGATACACGTCCCGGTCACATCTTTTTTCATTCCCGCCTCTCTGAATACCAGCCATTACATTTCTGACGAGTTAAGGTCCATTTCTCTGTCGTATGTTCAAGGCCTCCGAAGCGCAACATTTAAGCAGGACAATGCACGACCGCAAGTTGTCCATATTGTCTGGACCTTCATTGATGCCGAATATGTTTGACTGTTGCTCTGGCCAGCGCGTTCTTCTGATCTCGCACCAATGAAAATGACTGTTTTATCGTTGAAAAGCAACTGCCCCCCCACCACTCACCAGTAACTTCGATCGATGAATTGTGGCATCGTGTTAAAACTGCATGAAGTGCTCTACCCGTGCATGTCATCCAATCGCTGTTCGATTCAATGCCTAGGCAGATAAGTGCTGTTATTGCTCACAGAGGTCGCTGCTTTATGTACTGTTTTCTCAGTAAATATTACTCCAAATTTTCTGAAATTTTAATTAATTGTTCTTCCTACTATAATGTATGTGTCCAACAAATTTCATTTCGTTATTATTATTCCTTCTTGGTGTAGCAATTTTAATGGCCAGTAGTGTATATATTCCTATTTTTCTATTTCTGAACTGGGCAGTAAAAAAGCAGTTTTGGAATTTCTAAAATTTTAGACAGATTTCAACAGAAATTGATAATCACCCTTGATAGATAAACCATTTTGAGTCTAAAATTTATCAAAGTGATTCATTAATATTACGAGATATAGCTTTTTTTGGCCGATATACACACAAATTTAAATCCGAGTAAGAAAATTTTCTCTTGATACTCAATCTGTAACATTGAAGTTATTTATTAATAGATGCACTGCCTTAACTGATGATATTTTTAAAATTTTTAAACGATTTTACATATATATATATATATATATATATATATATATATAGTTTTTATTTTTCCTAAGCTGAGGACATATTATTTATTTATTTATTTATTTTTTTTTTTTTTTGTGATTTATAACAAACAATCTTGCGTTCAATATAAATACAAATTAAAAAATCTGGAGTGACTCCACTCGACTTTCCGAACATTGAGTAATTAACAGTTTTGTAGAAAAAGTAAAGAAAGAGGAGTTGTTAAACAAACAAAATAGAGAAAACCATAATAGAGTGTTTGAGTATTTTTCTCCATATATTACGCGATGTTTTATTTAACGCTACTGAACTTTGAGCCCATAGATCATAATGATAAAGAATTTTTCATTGTGGCGAGGCTCCTACGTACACAATTTTTTTTTTCCAGTTGACTATCTCTATTACAAAAAATATATATTCGTTTCATTTGGTTTAGTGCAGTCTATAGATGTTCTATAATATACAGACTTGTTTTCTTGGTTTATATTAAGCGTCTATTACACACAACGATCTTTCAGGCAACTCTCATTTCAGCCAATTTTTACTCCAATTCTTGAAAGCCGAAATCCGAAAGAGGGTTACAATAGTTGAGTCAAAAATTGTTCGAAAAACTAGTTTGCAGGGTACACAGTACATGACAAGCGAAGCTACTTATCGCTGTTTAATTGGCACGACGGAGGGAGAGCGAAGAGAACAACGGTGAATGAATTTCCCCCCAGCGCTGTCTTTTTTCAAAGTATAAGGAACTTTCTTTTCATTGGCTTGTCACAGTAAAAGGAGTTGCTCATCAACTTTTTCTCACCAGCCAGAAAAAATTGTTCGTATTCCCAATTCTTATTGCACTGGGCTTTGAGGTGATTTGAGCCAAATTAACAATTGGCTCAAAAGTTGGGCTTACACTCGTGTGTGTAATAGGGTGCATATGAGTGCTTAAAAATCATGAATTGGACTTTGGAAAATATTCTTTCATTTATCTAAGTTGAAAGTGCATTTTATTTTCTCTCTTATTATTGTCTCTAAATATTCGATATACTTCTACTTTGAAAATTAATGTTATTTTAGCAGAAAATCTATATTTTACAATTAAAAACTCTTTTGTGTTAATATTTTCAAAACGCTTAATTACTTTCTCTTACCCATAGTGTAGAGAAAATATTGTTTTAGGGTCAAATTTTCGAAAGTGAGTTTTTTGTTATATTTACATGTTCTGAGATCCCATGAATACGAAAATCATGTTTTTAGCAAATGGTCTGTGTGTGTGTGTGTGTCTGTCTGTCTGTGTGTCTGTTATCAGCATATCTCAAGAACAAATAGCAGCAGAAATTCCAAACTCGGTATTCTAAATGTGTATCATATAGGGATGCTACACTAAGCTTTTCATTGAGCTGAAGTAAATGGTTCATGTGCAGGGACACTCAAAAGTATTCAAATACATTACTTCTATGGGGGAAATTGCAGGTAAGCAGAGTTTAACATCTATAGACTGCACTAAACTTAATGAAAGGAATATTTATTTTTTGTAATAGAGATAGGAAAAAACTGGGAAGGACTGGGAAAAAAATTTTGTGTATGAATGAGCCTCGCCACCCCCCCCCCCCCCTTTACTCCCGACGACAAGGATTTATTGAACAAAACAGTTTTAAGTTTTCTTTTTTGATATCGGAATTATTGGCTCAGATACTTTTGAGAAGAATATGCCGGCGTGAACGTGTTAATTTACTTGAATTTTTTACTTAATTTTAATTTGCTTATCGATCAGTACTTATTTTGATACAAATGCGAAGTATATTATCTTATATGAAAACTTTACGTTATCTATTATCAGTAAATTCAAGACTATATCTAATTTACTTCAAAATCTACTTTTATTATAGAATAGAGAAATATGTGAAATAAGAAATTTGTATAATTTATTATTATTATTATTAAATCATATATATCCGTGGATATTAAGTTTCAAAAAATCGTTCAAATTGATTCAAATATTAAAGCTTTTTAAAAAACAATGTTTATAGAAAAATATCGACATGTACTAGATTCCTAGAACAAAAATTGTCTTACTTTATTAAATGTACTATTTTAAATATTTTAAATCGTCTTGCTCTTTATTTTTAAATAATTTGATATCAAATGTATCAATTGAACATTTAAATATGTATTCTTTAAATAAATTTGATAAAGATTTAAAAAGTCTGATAACGGTTAAATTAAAATCTCAAATCCCAAATAAATGACAGTCTTTAATTTTCCAGTAAGAAGCAATATTTCTACAAAAGAAACTGCAAAAAAGGATGCATTTTTTAAAAGAAATTATTTTTATGTGATAAAAATTAAAAAATATGTCTTTTTTTTTTTCTTTGAAAAATTTTCTTCAATTAGTATCGTAGGCTTTTAAAAATAATAATACATATTTATTCAGATTTTGTAACATTTAAAAATCTTTATTTATTTAATTTTACTTTTTATTTATTAATATTTTTATTAAGTTGAAATTGTTCTACATATCGTAAAAAAGCTTTATTTTTTGTATGCATTTGCGTCAATAATTTTACAGAATAGGGGAAGCCGGGGTAATAAGAGACAGGGGTTATAAGAGACACAGTCAAAAAACCCACCAAAAAATATACTCAGACAACTTTAAAAGTATACACTAAATGTATTCACTAGAATACACTTATTGAGAAGTTTATAACACATTTTGAATTCGTTTTCTACGATGAAAAAAAACCTTCACTTTGAACTTACCCTAAAAGTTCGTGACTTTTTCTAAATTTTTCTTTATTTTTCTTTGTAGGTAAGATGTTTGGAATTTATTAATGTGTAACCTTTTGACCAAGACTATGACTTTTAATGTACAATTTTTTAAAATCTTGAAAACAATCTTTATTTACATGTTCTAGGCATGTTTCTTATTACCCCATTTTTATTCTTTGTTGGGGTAATAAGAGACTCATGTCTCTTATTACCCCAACTGTTAATTCCTGTGTCTCCCCTATTGTAGTTCCTGTTAATTCTGCCTGACTAGTTTGCGAAGAGTTTACCTAGTGTTAGGCCTAGTCTAAGTTTACCAAGAAATTTTTTTTTTTTTCACTTTAAATCAAAAAGCAGTTTTACTCATTAGGCTAGACCATATTTAGTTGTTACGATTATGTAAATTTATGTTTAGAATTTGTATAAGTTAGTATTTAGCCATTAATACTTCATTACATAATAAATAAGTTCATTTATAATTACTAGAAAAATCTTTTACAATATTTTGTACGCTTGTATACACTTCAAAGATACGGGGTTTTTTGCCTATTTTCGACTACACTTTAGAAAATGCGTAAAATATTTTCTGCCCATTTTAAAAATTATATTGATGTTTTGGGTTAATCTCTAGGTTATATTGATTATGTAGAACTATCATTAAGTACAATATTATATTATTTAGGACTTAATATTAAAAAGAAATGAATTTCACAAACACATTTATGACAGTAAATTTTCGAGAAAACATATTTTTTGAATGCATGCAAATAATAAAAATTAAAAACTATTGTTTAAAAACAAAATATTAAGGGAAAGATACACAGGAGCGTGGTCACTGCTCTAAAAATACATAGTTGCTTATTTCGTTCAAATTTTATTTTTATAATATTTTTCTCCAATATACCATGATAAATTAAGAAAATATTACTCTTAAAAAAAAGAGGTGTGGAATAAAGGCGGAGCTAAAATTGCTCCGGACAGTGATGCCAGATGTTCGATAATTATTTCCCCAAACAGGTCTTCAAATTTTCCCAAATCAGGGTTGTTTTTCGAAAAAATCCCCAACTTGATTTCTACTAAAAAGGGAAAATAAAAATTAAAAAAAAAAAAAAATATATATATATATACATATATATATATATATATATATATATATATATATATATATATCAAGCAGATTTAAGTGGAATTAAGCTCAGATTTTTCCCCAAATGAAGGCAATTTTTGAAAAAAATCCCCAAATAACAATACAACTATTGAAAATCCCTGGTCGTAGGGACAAATCATTACGTTCACAGAAAGTTGAACTCCCCAGATTTGTCCCCAAAAATTTTAGAATTCCCCAAAATAGTCCCCACAAACATTTGGTCCCCAAATTTGTCCCCAGAAGCCTCAAAAACCCCCAAATTGGGGACAAAATCCCCAATCTGGCATCACTGGCTCCAGAATAAATTAAAATTTATACACCTCTGAATTTTACAGGAAAAAAATTAAGCAAAAATTAATCTTAAAAAATAAGTGGTATGAAAGAAAGGTTAGTCTAAAAATATTCTGGGAAAAATTTAAATGTCGGCATCTATAATAAACTCGAGTATGCGCAGCGCAGGAAAAAATTTTAAGGCTAAGCGAAAAACTTAATTTATTCCACAACCGTTGATATGAGTTTTATGGAAATTTAAATATAACACAAGAAAAGGAAATTTTAATTACATCTATAAAAATTTTGCAAAAAATTAAATTATTTCTCATTTTAAAATTTATTTTATTTTATCACATATGTAAAAAGCTGGTAGAAATATTAAGGCTACATAAGATATTTTTAGTAAAACAGCTAATAATCTAAAAACTTTGCCTTATTTTCAGTTAATTTAATCATTTTTGTGATTATAAAATTAAAAAAAAAATTAAAGTCTAGTGATAAGCTTAAAAATATTTACAAATAGATATTGATATTTTATGCATTTTCAAACGCAATGTAATGAATGATAGTTTTAAATAAATCTATAAAAATATTTTTTAAAAAAATTAAATTTACTTTCTATTTTACAATTCATTTCTTTCTTTATTACATGTAGAAAAGTCGAAGAAATGATACATATAAGACGGTATTAAAAAAAACTGCTAATAATTCAAAAATTTGCCCTTTTTTTCAATTAATTGAATCATTCTCGGAGATCATAGATTTGGAAAGTTCCTTCAAAGTGTCTTTTGGTATGCTTTTCAAGCTTTTTTCAATGACTATTTCAGCTCACCAACAGTATTGTAAGTTTTCCTATTTCCATAAATGTTACCAACCAGAATGCCCTATAAATTTTCTATTGGGTTCAGGTCAGGGCTTCATGGTGGCCATTTAAGCACTCGGAGCCAGGATTTTCTGGAGCTTGAAGTATGTATTGGTGCATTACGCTACTTGCTACTCAGTAAGGAAAAAATCTTGCTGTTCAGCAAGATACATAAGTTCATTACCTCAAAACGTATAGAAACACCAAAATCTCAGATTCAGATTTTTGACATGATTACAATACTTTCCTTACACATGTATGTTCGGAAAGTAAAAAAGTGGTAAGAAATAAAGGCGGAGCTAAAAATGCTTCGGAATAAAATTAAATGTTCGGAATTTTCAACGAACATGTTACGTTGAAAGAATGTCTCTCTAAAAATCGGTGAAAATTAAGCGCTGGATAAAAGGTTGCTCCAAAAATTGTTGCGTCCAGTAAAACTATTAAGATTTATTATTATTATTCATGCTGTATTTATATAGTTCGTACAGCCCTAGAAATTTCTTGATTTTCTGCACCAATAATATTATATAGCAATTTCTGATATAACTTTTTTTTTTTTTTTTTTTAAGTTAAAAGGAAATGAGTGCTTTAAAAGTACTGGTGGAGGAGTCCTTAAAAAAATGCATGGCTGTACGAATCATGATTCAATGCTCAAAAGAGATCATTAATTATAACTATTTTTAATATCATTATTATTATTATTATTTTATATTTAAATGTCTACCTACATGACCATAAATCCTTAAATGGTACTCAGAATAACTGAAGTTTCATAATACTTTTCATATGAAATGTATGTTCTATTATATCTCAAGCATAAGTTTCTATATAAATATATTCACATTTAAGTTTAGTAATTGCAGTTGACATTTAAATTAGGTAACTTCTCATTATATATATATATATATATATATATATTAATTTCAAAACCAAATACTGTTGTGAAATAATACACTAACATTATCTCAATTAAATAAACAAATTATAAAATAATTATTTTCTCATAAAATTGACTTTCAACAGAATTTTAGAAGTTTTTGTTTCAAATTCGATTATCCAAATTATCAATTTTCAAATTTGTTTTAATGCTGGCTTGTTAAAAGACGTACAAACGCTTTTCTCTATCTTTTTCGAAGTTTATATAAGTTTTTGCTGTTTAATTTTGGCAAATAATCGCCTTGCAAGAGGCGCTACAATGTTTCAATTTTTCCCAATTTATATTAGGGCTATATCTTAGCTTCAGTAAAGTATAACTGCACCAAATTTCATATTTGAAGTTGCATTTATGAAAAACTATGGTTACTTAATATTGGTACAAATCAACCGAAAGGTTATAATGCTACTCTGCAGTATTCTGATTTTATGTAGCTTTCCGAACAATAATTATATTAGAAACTTTCGAAATTGTTACACTGCAGGAGATAGATTTTAAAAATCGAATTCTTTTTCACCATGAGGCATACATTACAAAAAATAAATAAAATAAAATGAAATGAAAATAATAAGCTCGCTCTTATGTATCTATTTCATTACTATATGTTTTGTTATATACACAGAATTAATCCGAATAGAGAAAGAAATAAAAATCATATATTATTTGCTTATTATCTTTGTCTCTCTCTCTCTCATTTTATTATTTCATACTTTTACTGCGGTTATTTAACTTCTGTGCAAATCAGCCGAAGTGTGATAACGCTACGTTGCAGTATACAGATTTTTTACATAACTGGTCCACTAATATTTATATTAGAAATATTCGTGATAGTCGCATTCATACTTGCCAACATCCTAATTAATATTCCGTAGTGTTATTAATCCCGGCCTTTCTTTCACACCAGTAAATTTTTAGAGTAATATTCTCCAAATGCAATTACGATTAAATACAAGGATAAATACTCTAAAATGATACTGGTGTGAAAAAGAAGGCGGGGCTAACAATACTGCGGAATATTAATTAGTATGTTGGCAAGTATGGTCACATTATACCACATCGAACTGAGAAATCGGACTTTATTTTTATTTGTATTATATGTATTAGGTCTACCGCAAAGATTCATACTTTTAAATTAAAATACTGTCATCGAAAATTTAACCATGATAACGATTAAGATATTCTCGATAATTTATAACAAAATCATACTTGGCAACTATCTCATCATAAATCATAACATTATTAGTACCCGCTTTCTTTTTTTTTTTTTTTTAGAAGAGTAATTTTATGCGTATTTAATTATAAAGGTATCTGAAGAAATGTATTCTAAAAATAATGTGGTGTGGAAAAAGGGGCGTAATTTAAAGGGCGTAACGATGCTACGATTATTAGTGAGAAGATTGGCAAGTATACAAAATATTTTCTGATCATGTTATTGATTTCAGACAATATCATCCGAAAGTTTTCTAAGTAAATATTTTACAAAAGAAAAAATAATCAACAATTTGTAATATAAATGTAAAAAATCATATACATAAAATATATATATATATAAACAAATTACTAAATTATTAAAAAGAATACTAATGAAAAGGAAAATTATTTCGTTTTACTTAACGTTTTTTATCTAGCAGAGTTGCTTACATTATAATTTATTCCGGAGCATTTTTAGTCCCGTTTTTATTCCAAACCACTTTTTGTTAAAGAGTAAATTTATCTTTTCCCATTGTATATAGTGTAGAAATTTTTTTCCAAAAATAACGTGATGCAAAAGAAAAGCGGCACTAGAAATGCTCCGGAATAAATTAAAATGTTGGCAACTATGTCTAGAGTTATCGTATTCGAATATCTTATATAAAGAACATATTAGAAAATATCAAACATTTTCTATTCATTCGACTTTTAAAGCATTCTCCGAAATTATCTTTCTAAGGTAATAATTTAGACGCAGTAGGAGTTAATGATGAGAGATTTTTGTTCCGATATCTGTAGTCTATTTTATTCTATTACCTACCAGTGAACCTTATTCACCAGTAGAAATGATCAACAAAAGCCACGCATCTGGAGATACTTATTTCTTGGTTGTCCATAATATTATTTTACACTAATTAAAATTGTATAAAATTATTGGGAGCAAAAATTGAGAAAATTTCTCTTCCCTGGAATTCTCCTGAAATAAAGGGGGACAAGTACGACCCAAGCTAAATTAATGCCTTTCTAGAAACAGGGAACATAAATTTAAATAAGAAACGGTAGAATATTAGAAGAAAACAGTAAAGTATCCCACCCTATTGACATCATCTACGCATACCCATAGCTGACAGTATTTTAATTTATTCAGGAGTACTTTTAGCCCCGCCTTTATTTCGCACCACTTTATATAGAGAAAAATTTTCTGTAACATATAACTTCAATCAATTAAGAAAAATTTACTTTAAAAAAATAATAATAATTGGTACGAAATAAAGGCGGGGCTAAAAGTACTCCGCAATAAATTAAAATATGCAGCTATGCTCATATCTTTTAACATTGTAATTAATATTTCATAAAACTGTTTTTACCCGCCTTTTCTTTTTTCCAAGAAGTCTTTTTTTTTTTTTTTTTCTTATATTTCTTAATTATATTATATTAATATATACATATATATATATATTAAAAATAATCAGTGTTCCAGTGAAAAGGCGGTTAGTAAAACTTTGGATCTAGCTTTTATTGCAGACTTGCAAACTGTTTAATTTATTCCTTAAAATCATTAACGGCCCTCTTCGCTTACCGTCGCCGGAAGCCCGAGTCAATGTTATTCTATGGGAAATTTTTCTTTACAAATAACTTAATAACTAATACATATTTTTAAATTCTGTTTTCACATTCAGAAAATTCTCAACTGTTAAATTGACGGACCTTTTTCAGAAATGTATTTTTTTAATTTTTAATATTTTATTTTGAAATTGTAAAATGAAAAAATTTCACATATTGAAAATTCGTATTTTGAAGCTCCAAAATAAAATATAAAAAATTTAAAAAAAATAATTTTTTGAAAAAGGTCCGTCAATTTAAGACTAGGTTTTTTTTTTTTTTTTTAAATATATATATATATATATATACCGTAGTTTTTAAGACTAATATTGTCCTTATTAATTCATTATTTTATATTGGAGAAAAATACACTAAGAAAACTACCTGTGTGAAAAAAAAAGGGGGGGGGGTACAAACAGTTTTACTGAATAAATTAAAAAGTTTCCAAGTTTGACATTCATAATGAGCAGTCAGAAAAGGGAACGATCAACAAAAGCCAAACCTTAGTCATATTTACCTATTAAACAGCGCATTATGTTAGTTTGTGGGAATTTATCGCAATCGCAAATTGTTTAATGTTATTGCAATTCAAGTTTATTTTTTTTTTATTATTATTATTTATTTATTTTTTAATATTTTGATGTATGGTCGACTTTTGCGTTTCTGCGGTATCCCTAAGCAAAAGTAAAATCTAAAGGCAAACAAATCACCCTTCTTCCTTCTATCTTTATTTATTTATTCAGATTGAATTTGTCTAAGTCTGATAAAATGAAATAAAGTAACATAAAGAATTCTAAAATGAAACAAGATTTCAAATGAAATGAAAATTGGATTTTGTATTTTAAGCATTTTTGTGCAAAAGAAGATTTTAAGAATATGATCTTAATAAATACTAAACACATACTTGCCAACTTACTAATTAATATTCCTTAGTATTGTCAGCCCCGCCTTCTTTTTAACACCAGCATCTTTTTAGAGTGTTTTTCTTTTTATTTAATCGCAATTGCATTTGGAAAGTATTATTCTAAAAATTTATTGGTGTGAGAAAAAGGGCGGGACTAACAGCACTACGGAATATTAATTAGGATGTTGGCAAGTATGACTAAACATTGAGCGAAGCCTACGCTTAAAACTGACTAGAACCAGTCATATGCCATGAAATTCACCTGAATAAACTCCATAGTAAAATATTGGAAATGCAATTTTTTAGTAGATTACATATTATAAATATGATCTTCTTCCTTAAATATATCAAATATCAAGCACGTTTAAAAAAATATTCGCTCTAAACGAAGAATGGTAAAATTTCAAAAATACTAAACTTGCATTGAGCTTCTAGTTATTACCATCCCTAAATCGGAAGATTATGTATTATTTTTGTACTTTTTACAATCATCCACTCCTTCATTTCCGAAACTCCGCCCATGCTACTTAATAGAGAATAAAATCGAAAGTGGTACGCAAGCTATCGCCAATATAAATTTAAAGAATATGGATTTAATCATTACTTCAAGTATCAGTTACAATGGTAGTTAATAATGTTTATAGTAAAAATTCCTATAAAATATGCACCTGTATTTATGTACTAAAAAATTGTAATTGAAATCTATTACTACTTATCTTCCTCACAAATATAAAGAGTTTTAGGTTTTTTCATTTTTAAAACTTTATAAATTCTCCAAGCTAAAATGTTTTTCGTAATTTACTCTGCGCCTTCGCACCCCACCCCCTTTTTTATGCCTTTTTTTTTTTTTTTTTTTTTTTCAGTGTTCTCAAAAAAAGACGCCGTAAGCTGTAACTGCATTACAAATTATTTGAAAATTTCTTGTATAACTTATAATTTTACTTTAGCATATGTATATCTTACATTGTTAAATTTGTTTGCATATCTTAAATTTTAAAGTCTGATCTGTTCGCTGCAATTGACCAAGAAGGAACAATTAAAACACAAGAGCAAATTAATTGAATCACACCATCAGTTACATAAAGCTTTCTACAAATGAATTTTTACCAGAATATTACTTTGTAGTATTTGGTATAGGATAGTTGTCGACTTTAACAGAATCGTCTGCATCTGATGTGGATGCATGCGATTTAATTTATAACTTAAGTCTGGAGCTAATGCTGTGTTATTGTTGGTCTATGTCAAAGATTTACGAAATAAGCTCGTTCATGAAATGTTGCAAAGTAAACTCGCCGTTAGTGTTTCTGATCGTGCCGTGGCTGAGTACCCAAATAAAAGCTGTGAAAACCCGCCCCTAATGTGCTTTCTTTAAAAATGTTATCTATTACGTTTTTAACACGTTGATCGCCATGGCAGCCATCGGTGGCTGACAGTGTCAAATATGATATAAAGCCGCTTCTACTATCGGTGGTTGACAGTGTAAAATACAAACTTTATTATTTTAAAATAATGAAAATTTCAACTGTATTTGAGAACCTAGTTATTTATTATATATATATATTTAAGTAATTGTTTTGAATGACTCTAAACGATTGCATACATAATTTAATTTTTTGAACTAATGTTTATTATTTAAATTTATGATTTAATTTAATATTTTGGGTATAGTAAATCTTCTAAACAATTTTAAAGCTTAATATTTTTTAAAAAGCAATGCATTATTCATCATATACATTTATGTAAAAAATTGAGTAATGTACTTTTCATAAAAATTTACAAATAATTTTCTAGAAATTAATATACAGATTAAATCAAACTTCTATAAACTTTTTTTTTTCTTTGGGAGGGGGGGTTAAAAAGTTAAAACATTATTTAAAAACAATTCACATTTAATTTAATAAAATCAAACAAGTTCTAAGTTCTATAATATTAATATAAAACACTCATTAAATATTTTTTATCATCTCAATAGACAATGACTTTATAAGTTTTAACTTCAAATATTTAAATAAAAATGTGTTTATAATTAGAGAAAAATATTTTAAGTTTTATTTGCTAAATTAGAAAAAATGAATAAAAACTTTCTTCTTTTAAAATTATAAAAATTTCAACTGTAGTTGGGAATCTTTTTTTTTTTTTTTTTAATAATTATTTCGAATAATTCTAAACAATTGCATACTTCCATTTAATATTTTGGGCTTAGTAGTTCAAAACAACTTTAAAGCTTAATATATTTTAGAAAGCAATATATTTAAAAACTTTCTTCTTTTAAAATTATAAAAATTTCAACTGTAGTTGGGAAACTTTTTTTTTTTTTTTTTTTTTTTTTAAATAATTATTTTGAATAATTCTAAACAATTGCATACTTCCATTTAATATTTTGGGCTTAGTAAATCAAAACAACTTTAAAGCTTAATATATTTTAGAAAGCAATATATTATTCATATATTTATGTAAAAAATTAAGAAACGTACTTTTCATATAAATATACAAATAATTTTCTAGAAATTAGTATATACAGTGTAAATCAAACATTTATATACTTTCTTTTCTTTTTTTAAAAGAAAAGGTCTAATATCATTAAAATAAATTCCCGTTTAATTTAATAAAATCAAACAAATTTTATCACATTAGTTCAAATCAATATCTAAACATTTATATCATTTCAATAGGCAATGGTTATATAAATTTTAACTTCAATTATTTAAGTAAAAATAAATTTATAAATAAAGAAAAATATTTTTATGTTTTACTCACTAAATCAGCATTACAGTTTAATTAATTTTACTGTAAAAAAAAAAAAAAAAGTTTGCGGTCGTGAAAGTGTTAAAAGGATATTTTTATATTCTTCTACATATATTAGCAGAAAATAATGTGTCAGGACATTTTTTCACTTCCATTTAACGAGATATATTTACACATTTTTAGGTTACTTGAACACACTTTGGAAGTTTTAGGAAAATGTCTGCTTTATGTCTGTGTGTTATATGAAAATTGTGTAGGTGCTTTATCTTACAAAAAAATGTATGGAATTCCATCAGATTTTATATAGTAAAATAACATTTATACATTTCCATTTATACTACATTTACACACGCTGTAAAACATTCTATTAAAAAAAAAGAAAGAAAGAAAAAATTGCTTGTGATTTCCCGACAGAAAATTTCTATTTTCTGAAACTGAAATTTTCTGTAAAATAGAATTTCAGTCTGTGAAAAGTCACTTTTTTACTTTCTCTTACCCATAAGGTAGAGAAAGTATTGTTTTTGGGTCAAATTTTCGAACGCGAGTTTTTGTTATATTTACATGTTCTGAGGTCCCCTGAATACGAAAATCATGTTTTTAGCAAATTGTCTGTATGTATGCCTGTGTGTGTGTCTGTCTGTTATCAGCATATCTCAAAAACAAATTATGGCAGAAAGTTCAAACTTGCTATTCTAAATGTGTATCATATAAGGAAGCTACACTAAACTTTTCGTTAAGATCAAGCAAATGGTTTGTGCACAGGGACACTCAAAAGTATTTAATACATTATGTCTATGGGGGAAACTGCAGGTAAGTAGAGCTTAACATCTATAAACTGCACTAACCAAATGAAAGGAATATATATTTTTTGTAATAGAGATAGTCAACAGGGGGAAAAAATTGTGTATGTAGGAGCCTCGCCTCACCCCTGGGGGGGAGTCCCCCCCTCGAGAGGAGTAAATTTTCATGATGGGTATCTTTCAAAAGAGCTTGCCAATACCTTTAAAACGAATGGTTGAGCCATCGATCTGCGATAATTTAAAACAAAGTCATCGATATTTTTTTTCTTTTAACGAAAAAAAAACTTAGAAAAAAAATCGTTTTTTTTTTTTTTTTTTTTTTTTTAATATTGAGAATAAAATGGACATTTTTTGGATATTTGGTGTTATACTACTTCTCTAATATGGAAATCGTCTGCATTATCATAAAAGATAATTTTCTTAAATGATAATTTTAATAAATTATTTTTTAATAACGGAATTAAATTGTATATAAATGTAGGTGCATTAATGAAACGGGGGGGTTGAGGACAACTAATTATCATATAAAACTCTCCCGAGGCCTAATTTGAATTGTTTAACAGAGGTTTGCATAACATCGTTATCTTACCTCTTAATCTCCAACCTGTATTTATAGTATTATATTTCAGGGTAAGAGAAAGTCGTGTGAGTGACACACCAGATTTTTATTATTATTATTTTTTTTTTTTTCCTGTAACCAGGTAAGAATCGGTATCCAAATACATTTTTTATTCGATGGTTATGCGATATTTCTAATTTGCATACTTAGACCATACTATCAAAGCAATATTGGGAAATGCCGAATAACAGTATTAAAAATGTTGACGTAACTGAACAGTACCATATTTCATGCTCTGTACGGTGGTTCGACCCTTTATATGAAACTAGAGAATTTTATTATATGCATTTCTTTTCCTTCTTTTTTCTTTTTTTTTTTTTACACTGTGTCCTATGGAAAAAATCTACTGTTCACAAATATTTTCTACTTTCTGTTACGAAAAATTTCTAGCAGAGCTATTTTTCCATAGCATACGAATATATTGTGGCAACTTTGCTTCTAGAAATTTTCGGTATTATAACAGGATTTTTTTTTCTTTTTTTTTTTTTTTTTTTTTTTTTTTTTTTCTTTTTTAGAATGTTAGCTTCAGTAAAAATACGTGGGGCCTCCTACAAATTGTTTGAAGGGGCACCTCTCCAAATAAAGTGACCTTCTCTTTTAATTTCATTTCTAGGATTTTATGATTTATGGAATTATACTTTTACCTTTTCAGAAGCAAATCAGTGTAATTATAATCGGAATGTTGCTTTATTTTAAATCCGAAGCTGATATGGCGAATCATACCAAGATTACAGAGTTGGCATATTTATTTATCACGTTTATTTATCTCCACTGCCGGCAAACACACATACACACACAAAATAAAATAAATAAATAAATAAAATATTATTTAAAAAAATAAATATATGAAGTAAGAAATTTTCCGTAATAATAGATAACACTGTTATTTATAAAAATGTATTTTACTCTCAAAACGTATTTTGATCTTCGGTCGGTGGACCCTAAGATTCAGGAGTCCTCCATAGATGCAGGTCTCGCGAGCTCTTTAATCTTGTTTGCCATTTGCCATTTGTCAGTTTAAAGTCAAGGGATTTAAATGAGCCTGAAAAAGTCATAGAATAGTCAGGGAATTTTGACAAATTTTGAGAAAATAAGCCATATTTGTAAGCTCGTTATTGTAAATTGCTAAATTATTCGCTAATTTTAGGAAATGTTTTTTTGGGGGGAAAGCGTAATTCAGGGAAAAGCCATGGAAAAGTCAAGGAATTTCATGTAAAATCAGGGAATTTTGACAAATTTTATGGAAATAAGCCATATTTGTAAGCCTGTTATTGTAAATTGCTAAATTCGCTAACTGTAGAAAATATTTTTTGGGGAAAAAGGCGTGAGTCAGGGAAAAGCAAGGAAAACGGTGAAAAATAATCATGGAAATGTCAGGGAATTTGGAAGAGTTCTAATGTTAGTTACCCTGTTATTTTCGCCAGTGTTTTTATGTTTATGCGTCCATTTAGGGATGTTCCAATTCCTTCCTATACATTTTAACCGTTTGCACTCGAAGCCTTTTTCGCATGGGTATACCAATAAGTGGAAGCTATTTTCCAGATATTTGGTGATCCACATATAAACCTTCATAATTTTTCCGGTACTCATGGAATAATTTTTCGTACTAGAAAATGCTTCTTAAAAGGGCGTGGCTTGAGAACAGAATTAGAATTGTGTAAGAGACTGCCAACCATCTCATTAATAAGCGTAGACTTGTTAACGCCCCTTGAAAATACGCCCCTTTTCCCACACCACTTTATATTTAGAGCAATTCTCTCCAAATAGTGTTACGATTAAATAAGAATGAAATTACTCTAAAAAATGACTGGTGTACAAAAAAAGGCGGTGACTAAAAGTACTACGCTTCATAATGAGATGGGGCCCCCAGATCTATTCAAAAGTATAGAAGTATAGCAGTATAGAAGTATAGGCTGTTCTTATGTTATGCTGGCCGCGTAGTAAAATGCTAGCATAATGCACCTTTTACGAAGGCTGCGCCTTCTTTTTTGTCAGTGGCCTCTTTTATGTCGATCACTTTGTATTTTCCAAATGTGCCGGCCTGAAGTGAAATGGAAAATTAACCTTTTGCATTCGAATCTTCTTTTAGTAAACGTAATGAGCTATCCCACAATCCGCGTTTGTAATGATCGATAGATGGCGCTTTCCCAACTGCAGTTGTTAGTAAATATAATAGCCACACGTGTATTTATTATTGTTCTTTCTTGTTGTTCTATCATTGTTTCAGCGTGAAAGCTATCAGTGGTGTGATAATTTCACCTTAGCCCACCAGAGGGCTAGCATTTCATTACAATCGCGGATAGTTTTAATAAAAAATGCAAAATATGAAACATAAGAATTTTAAATATAAACATTTTATTTCTATATTTGATGTATATTTACATATTACAAGCATTATATATGAATATTGTGATTTATAATTTTCCAACGTGTGATATTTTGCAAAGCATTCGTGGCCATTTACCAATGACCAAGGCAAGCAACGCCCAAAGGCACTTAATAAAAAGTGTGGGTGGAGTCTCTTTCTTAACCAAGTATGCACCTGTTATAGCACTTTTAGTTGTAGAACATTATTGGTAGATATAAGATATATAGTAACTTAATTGGTCATGGCGCCTCTCGAGCGCCGTTCGAGTTGAAGTAATGAATTGGATGTCACCTGAGAGGGGACGTTCGAGTGCAAATGGTTAATACAAAGACACTTTGTTTACACAAGAAAATTATCAGTTAAATGACTTTTTTTACATTTTTTAAATTCGTAGGTTTTAAGCTTTAGTCCGTATTTCTCCGTTCGTTCGATGAAAATTCTTTTTTAATTTTGATAGATAATTTTTTTCTTTAAAACACTAAAACCAGAACTGCCAACATTTTAATTTATTCCGGAGAATTTTTAGCCCCAACTTTATTCCACCACCACTAATTTCATGTAAAAATAATTCTGGTATAATATATTAACGTGCCATCATTATATACGATGGAGATTATTTTATAAAAATAGTAGTAGCAATAAATTTTGAAATTTCTCATCCATGAGAGTGTCCTGAAAACAGGCCGGAGATTACGACTCCTGCCCGTTCTTCACCTAAGAAAATATCAAAAAGCAAGAATTCAAACTATTTTTAACATCACATAGATGTCTATAAATTTTAATAGAATTAATTAAACATTTTCTTGCTTAAAATTCCCTTTTAAAAATAGACAGCATTGTCCGCCGTCCTGCAGGATCAAGTTGGAAAGCATATACATGTCCGATTGGTTGATTAAAAAGAAAATTGTAATTTTTATGCTGTGTAAAGAAAAATTTGCTCGAAATTAGTATGGCTACCACCCTAGTTGTCGACATTTTAATTTATTTAGGAGTATTTTAAGCCCCACATTTAATTCTCCCTACAATGTTTATAGAATATTTTATTTGTAAATAAATATACTACAGGGTGATTATAATTAAACTTTCCCTGTAAACAGCATCCTACAGCGCAAGCGGATGAACGGAATGTAATGAGATTTGGTATATAGTAGGGCTGGGTTATTTATCAATATATCCCCAAGTATCGATATTTTTTTTTATATGATAACAATATTTAAGATCTTGCTCTGCCGATATATCCCTCTAACGATACTACCTAGTACACACTACGCGATTGATCGATATGCCGATAAATAACGTTGAACGCCAAACCTACAATACCTTCTTCAAATTCTGCTTCCCCGCTAGCACGCATCAACGTGCCATCGAACGAACACCGAACAAAAAGAGTGCGAATATCTTATACTAATATCCCTTTTCTTCTTTTCTTCCTATTACTCTCTGACTAAAGTAGCTAAATATAACCTCAACCCCAAACGATCTCTTTCACAATACATATACATACTTCCTCTTCCTTTATTCCTGCGAAACCACAAATCTAAAATATCACTGCTTTAAAAAGTCCGACGTTGTATGACATCATATAAAATGATTCATTCGTCAAGAAAATTAAGTTATCACAATACATTGCAATATTATCGCCCAGCTTCTGACATTCGTATATCTACAGTTCTAAATCTACTTACCTGCAATTTCCCCCATAGACGTAATGTATTTGAATACTTTTGAGTGTCCCTGTACACGAACCATTTGCTTCATCTCAGCGAAAAACTTACTGTAGCATCCCTATATGATACACATTTAGAATACCGAGTTTGGAATTTCTGCTACTATTTGTTCTTGAGATATGCTGATAACAGACAGACACACAGACAGACACATAAACCATTCGCTAAAAACCTGATTTTCGTATTCAGGGGACTTCAGAACATGTAAATATAACAAAAACTCACGTTCGAAAATTTGACCCTAAAACAATACTTTCTCGACCCTATGTGTAAAAGAAAGTAAAAAAGTTTGTTTTAAAAATAAAATATTAATCCTCTCCGACCAACACATATGTGCATCATGATTAGCACTTTATCAATGCGTAGAAAATCTTTAAAGTGATAAGGACGTCAATTTTTGCCAGATGCATAATTTAACTTTTTTACAATTTTTTAACACTCACGTTTAATTAAATGTATTTATTTTTATGTCAAAAGAAAATGAACTCGTATTTTTTTTTTTTTTTTGTCAACAATTAAATTATAGCTAATATTTTAATGATTATTTTTATTGCTATTAGGAGCTTATTATTTTCATATTTTAATTAATTAAAAGAAAACTATTCGAAAATCTGACTTCGAAGTATTGTGTTGTCACCGGGTTCAGAGCTTCTGTGAAAGTTCTAAATGTCTAGCTAGTAGGGAAGTTAGTTAAAAATAGATTGCAAGATTTGTACCGGACAAACAAACAAACAAACACACAAACAAAGAAACAAACAAGAATAGAAGTTAATAAAATCATGATAAAATAGAACGACGAATACATTTTGTTAAGTCCGTAATGTTCAACAGAATCTGAGATATAGTTTCTATCTAAATGATGGAATATGCAGAATAGTAGCACCACCTTCTGAACGATATATACCAAAATACGATCAAGATTAATTTATTTTTTCACATAAAGATCAATGTGTTGCTGATTAACTTTTTTCTTTCTTAAAATAAAATTACGCAAGATTAAATTATTCCAGCGGAGCACAAAACCGCCACTTTCTGTCCGATGTACACATAAAGTTTAAACTTTTGCTGATTAAATCTTTTTTGTCTTAAAATAAAATTACACAACTTTAATTTATTTTTTATTTTATTATAAAAATATTTATTTATTAGGGTGTTAGATAAGAAGACTGTAGGTGACACCTGGTAGGAGTTTGTCAAGATTAGAATTTTCAGGTCTTTTTCACGGTGAGCGAACAGGATATTTTAAGGGGAGGGACAGATGAGGACGCCACAGAAACCACCAAGCGGGAGTTTGCTGCGGTTAGAATTTTCATTCATCGTTTGCACGGTGATCGAACAGACTGTTTGACTCTAACCTGACTGTTTGTGAAACAGCATTGATGATGACCCCCACTGCTACAGTTGGCAGCAAAATTATTTGAGCGCTTAATTTCTGTGAAAAAAATTACACTTAATACTAAAACCCGAGGTTCGGGTTTTAATATTCCAACGCCAAGTCTCCTGTTATTAGTGTTATTTGTTATTACACTTAATACTGTTTTGTTAAAAAAAATCCTTTTCGAATCATGTTCTTAGACTGACTAAGAACATGACACGACAAGGATTTGTTTAACAAAGCAGTATTAAGTTAAGCTGAGCAGATCAGAGTATTTTTATGGCAGAGAAGGGTTAAATAAAGATTGCTACAATTATCCAATTACGGATGTATTTTTAAGCTTTGTATAGCTTTTATCGCGGGCTTTGAGCGCGGCGACCGAATCAAAAAATTCCGTAACGAAAAAAAAAACCTAACACAGTTCGGCAAACTTCGGTAGACTTCGGCTGTACGAAGCTCGCACGGATCGAGACGAGCTGCTCCGAAATCGGACGAATACGTAAGCAGCTGTTTGTGAGAAAGTATATAGGTGTATAGGTATCTATCATCTATGTACAACAGTGAATAGCTGTACGCGTAAAATTTGTGTATAAAATAGATCAGATAAAACTTGAATATCCCCATTCGACTTGCAGGCCTTTAAAACCTATTAAATATGTTTTCTCTATTAAAATTTGTTTTCTTTACGGTCACCACGCTCAAAAAGTGTAACTTGAATTAATATCAAAGAAAAAACTTGAATATCCTTTTCGACTTGCAGGCCTTTAAAACCTATTAAATACCTTTTCTCTATTAAAATTTGTTTTCTTATCGGTCACCACGCTCAAAAAGTGTAACTTGAATTAATATCAAAGAAAAAACTTGAATATCCCCATTCGACTTGCAGGCCTTTAAAACCTATTAAAATACCTTTTCTCTATTAAAATTTGTTTTCTTATCATTATTGTTATCTTATCATTATTGTTATCTTATTCATTAATATCAAAGAAAAACCTTGAATATCCCCATTCGACTTGCAGGGCTTTAAAACCTATTAAATACATTTCTCTATTAAAATTTGTTTTCTTATCGGTCACCACGCTCAAAAAGTGTAACTTGAATTAATATCAAAGAAAAAACTTGAATATCCCCATTCGACTTGCAGGCCTTTAAAATCTATTAAATACCTTTTCTCTATTAAAATTCGTTTTCTTATCGGTCACCACTCTCGAAAAGTGTAACTTGAATTAATATCAAAGAAAAAACTTGAATATCCCCATTCGACTTGCAGGCCTTTAAAACCTGTTAAATACCTTTTCTCTATTAAAATTTGTTTTCTTATCGGTCACCACGCTCAAAAAGTGTAACTTGAATTAATATCAAAGAAAAACTTGATTATCCCCATTCGACTTGCAGGCCTTTAAAACCTATTAAAATACCTTTTCTCTATTAAAATTTGTTTTCTTATCATTACTGTTATCTTATCATTATTGTTATCTTATTCATTAATATCAAAGAAAAAATTTGAATATCCCCATTCGACTTGCAGGCCTTTAAAACCTATTAAATACCTTTTCTCTATTAAAATTTGTTTTCTTATCGGTCACCACGCTCAAAAAATGTAACTTGAATTAATATCAAAGAAAAAACTTGAATATCCCCATTCGACTTGCAGGCCTTTAAAACCTATTAAATACCTTTTCTCTATTAAAATTCGTTTTCTTATCGGTCACCACGCTCAAAAAGTGTAACTTGAATTAATATCAAAGAAAAAACTTGAATATCCCCATTCGACTTGCAGGCCTTTAAAACCTATTAAAATACCTTTTCTCTATTAAAATTTGTTTCTTATCATTATTGTTATCTTATTCATTAATATCAAAGAAAAAACTTGAATATCCTCATTCGACTTGCAGGCCTTTAAAACCTTTTAAATACCTTTTCTCTATTAAAATTTGTTTTCTTATCGGTCACCACGCTCAAAAAGTGTAACTTGAATTAATATCAAAGAAAAAACTTGAATATCCCCATTCGACATGCAGGCCTTTAAAACCTATTAAATACCTTTTCTCTATTAAAATTTGTTTTCTTATCGGTCACCACGCTCAAAAAGTGTAACTTGAATTAATATCAAAGAAAAAACTTGAATATCCCCATTCGACTTGCAGGCCTTTAAAACCTATTAAATACCTTTTCTCTATTAAAATTCGTTTTATTATCGGTCACCACGCTCGAAAAGTGTAACTTGAATTAATATCAAAGAAAAAACTTGAATATCCCCATTCGACTTGCAGGCCTTTAAAACCTATTAAATACCTTTTCTCTATTAAAATTTGTTTTCTTATCGGTCACCACGCTCAAAAAGTGTAACTTGAATTAATATCAAAGAAAAAACTTGAATATCCCCATTCGACTTGCAGGCCTTTAAAACCTATTAAAATACCTTTTCTCTATTAAAATTTGTTTTCTTATCATTATTGTTATCTTATTCATTAATATCAAAGAAAAAACTTGAATATCCCCATTCGACTTGCAGGCCTTTAAAACCTATTAAATACCTTTTCTCTATTAAAATTTGTTTTCTTATCGGTCACCACGCTCAAAAAATGTAACTTGAATTAATATCAAAGAAAAAACTTGAATATCCCCATTCGACTTGCAGGCCTTTAAAACCTATTAAATACCTTTTCTCTATTAAAATTCGTTTTCTTATCGGTCACCACGCTCAAAAAGTGTAACTTGAATTAATATCAAAGAAAAAACTTGAATATCCCCATTCGACTTGCAGGCCTTTAAAACCTATTAAAATACCTTTTCTCTATTAAAATTTGTTTCTTATCATTATTGTTATCTTATTCATTAATATCAAAGAAAAAACTTGAATATCCTCATTCGACTTGCAGGCCTTTAAAACCTTTTAAATACCTTTTCTCTATTAAAATTTGTTTTCTTATCGGTCACCACGCTCAAAAAGTGTAACTTGAATTAATATCAAAGAAAAAACTTGAATATCCCCATTCGACATGCAGGCCTTTAAAACCTATTAAATACCTTTTCTCTATTAAAATTTGTTTTCTTATCGGTCACCACGCTCAAAAAGTGTAACTTGAATTAATATCAAAGAAAAAACTTGAATATCCCCATTCGACTTGCAGGCCTTTAAAACCTATTAAATACCTTTTCTCTATTAAAATTCGTTTTATTATCGGTCACCACGCTCGAAAAGTGTAACTTGAATTAATATCAAAGAAAAAACTTGAATATCCCCATTCGACTTGCAGGCCTTTAAAACCTATTAAATACCTTTTCTCTATTAAAATTTGTTTTCTTATCGGTCACCACGCTCAAAAAGTGTAACTTGAATTAATATCAAAGAAAAAACTTGAATATCCCCATTCGACTTGCAGGCCTTTAAAACCTATTAAAATACCTTTTCTCTATTAAAATTTGTTTTCTTATCATTATTGTTATCTTATTCATTAATATCAAAGAAAAAACTTGAATATCCCCATTCGACTTGCAGGCCTTTAAAACCTATTAAATACCTTTTCTCTATTAAAATTTGTTTTCTTATCGGTCACCACGCTCAAAAAATGTAACTTGAATTAATATCAAAGAAAAAACTTGAATATCCCCATTCGACTTGCAGGCCTTTAAAACCTATTAAATACCTTTTCTCTATTAAAATTCGTTTTCTTATCGGTCACCACGCTCAAAAAGTGTAACTTGAATTAATATCAAAGAAAAAACTTGAATATCCCCATTCGACTTGCAGGCCTTTAAAACCTATTAAAATACCTTTTCTCTATTAAAATTTGTTTTCTTATCATTATTGTTATCTTATTCATTAATATCAAAGAAAAAACTTGAATATCCCCATTCGACTTGCAGGCCTTTAAAACCTATTAAATACCTTTTCTCTATTAAAATTTGTTTTCTTATCGGTCACCACGCTCAAAAAATGTAACTTGAATTAATATCAAAGAAAAAACTTGAATATCCCCATTCGACTTGCAGGCCTTTAAAACCTATTAAATACCTTTTCTCTATTAAAATTCGTTTTCTTATCGGTCACCACGCTCAAAAAGTGTAACTTGAATTAATATCAAAGAAAAAACTTGAATATCCCCATTCGACTTGCAGGCCTTTAAAACCTATTAAAATACCTTTTCTCTATTAAAATTTGTTTTCTTATCATTATTGTTATCTTATTCATTAATATCAAAGAAAAAACTTGAATATCCCCATTCGACTTGCAAGCCTTTAAAACTTTTTAAATACCTTTTCTCGATTAAAATTTGTTTTCTTATCGGTCACCACGCTCAAAAAGTGTAACTTGAATTAATATCAAAGAAAGAAAAAACTAAACTTAAATATCCCCATTCGACTTGCAGGCCTTTAAAAACCTATTAAAATACCTTTTCTCAAAAAATAGAGTTAGACCATTCAAATTTGGTACATCGAGGTTTTCGATACCTACAAATCGATTGCGGATATTTTTGATATATTCTCATTGCGGATATATTCTCATTTATTCAATAAAAGAAAAAAATTTGTTTTCTTATCGGTCACCACGCTCAAAAAGTGTAACTTGAATTAATATCAAAGAAAAAACTTGAATTAATATCAAAGAAAAAAAAATACTGCATAAATAAAATAAATAAATAATTATAATTGCATAAGTTGATAAAAAATGCTATGCAATAGCTTTACCGCGGCAGTCCTCGAGTGCCACACGTATTTTTTTTATTACTAATAAATTAGGGCTAAAAATAAATATTATTGATTAATAATTTACCCTCTACAGTTTTTTAAAACTTAGAAGAATGCCTTGGAAATAATCTGCCCGCAATAGGAATTATTGCTAGCTGTAGAAGGCAATGTCAGCACTCCAGTTACACATTTTACCTCCATGGTAAAAACTAAATTCGAATTCAATCGATTGAAAAATCATTCACTTCGGGTTAAATCTCTAATGTTGTGGTGTTGTCAATATAGGAGTGTAGTATAAGTTTTGTGTCTGTGTTATTAGCTTACGTGTCAGTTAAAATGTTAACAAAATTTGAAACGAAATCGGCCCGGGTTAAAGGCTTAAGTTTTCATCCAAAAAGACCATGGATTTTAGCCAGTTTACACAATGGAATTATTCAACTTTGGGACTATCGGATGTGTACACTTTTAGACAAGTTCGATGAACATGATGGACCGGTCAGAGGTATTTGTTTTCATAGCCAACAGCCCCTTTTTGTGTCGGGCGGTGATGATTATAAAATAAAAGTAAGTTCGATTTCTACCTGCAATAAATAAGATTCTCCCGATGCTTGTGATAATGAATTAAAATAACCTCTCTATAATCTTAATATTCATATTCCGATGAGACGACATGTTGGATTATCTGGAGAGCTACACAGCCAAATTCTTCTTGTTTTCTTTAGCGCATATATGTGTATATTTAAAATATGTCTAATATTTGGGGTGAATTTATTCTGATGTAATGTAGTTTACATTACTGTATTTCGTTGCAGAATCCATTTTTGTGTCATCGGGATGTGTAATTGATAAAACAATTTTGATAATTTCTGCCAAAACTTGTTTATTCACACTTTAAAATAGTTAATAACAAAGCATTTATAACAAATGACAGTTGTTTTTAATAATCTTGTCTTAAGTGAATTGATCAAACCACGTTCTGGACTTCTTAAAATGTGTAAATCCATCGAAAACCAGAAGTTGAAAATTTTTATGAATCCAATACTTTCTTTTGAGACATTTATAAGAAAACATAAAAGAAAGAAGCAAAAAAAAACTAAAAGCTTTAAACTAATATGTTATGGCCATCACAAGACTTCCTTCTACATCACTCTATATAACAACACGACACTACATGCTCTTTAACATGCACATAAGACACTTAATCCTAGCTTCTCATAATAAAGATTTTAGATATAGAGTTTTTGTGATTTTAATCAAAAGATTTTGAGATGTAGCCCTGTGAAGAAAAGCTGCGACACCTGTTGGTCGATATACACCAAAATTAAGCCAGCTTTTGTTCTCATATTATTTATGTTGCATACCAAGTTAAGTACAGTTAAATATTATAAATGTTGAGATTTTGCCTTCCTATTCACAGAGTAAATTGCAGCATAGTATAGCCACCTATTGACTAATATGCACCAAAATTGAATCAACATGATGATGTTTTATAAAAATGACCCTCTCAGATGCCAAATTTTGTGCAATTATACACAAATGAATCTTAGATATACAGTTGGTTCTCTGTTTAACGACGCTCTACTTAACGACGATTTCTATTTAAAGACGATATTTCACAGTCCCTACCCCCTTTGCCGAAAAAATTTTCTATTTAAAGACGACGATGTTTCTATTTAACGACGATTTTTTTCTTTTTTTTTTTTTCCCTTGAAACTTTTATCTGTAATAGAGAAATTTCTTGTTGGAGGAAAAAAAAAATAACTTCCAACAAACACAGAAAGTTTATTTCATACATGCAGTGTTGCAATCATAAAAGTGTTGCAGGGTTTACAAGAAAAAGGGGTGGGGGTTACTGTTTCTTGGAAAATCGAATAATGGAGCTGTGCGGGAGTGCAATCACTCTATTGTTCCTAACCCCTTGTCATGTGTAGCAGTTGCCTCCCATTCCTTCCGATAAGGTGGTCTTTGCTTATGCGTGTGTTTATGTTTAGAGACTTAAGGCCGGTTTCCATTCAAGTTGGAAGTTCGATGTTCAAAAAACCATTAATCACGCTTCCGACACAAAGAGCCAAATGTCTTGTCATCAGTTGTAGCTCTTTTTTATCAGATTGCGCAGTTACTTCAAAGGAAAGCATGCAAAATTGACAAAGTTATCTGCCTCTGGCCCCTCAATTATCTCAGCTGGGGGTTAGAACCAGGGACTTTCTCCCTTCGAACCAACCGATTGAACCTCTTCCAACCGCATGACCACATCAAAGGATTCTGAATAGCGCTGCTCGAAACGACTTCCAACCTACCTCAGTGGAAACTGCACTTTAGTGAGTGTGTTGCGTTGAAAGTGAGTGTGTTGCGTTGAAAGTGAGTGTGTTGTGTTGAAGTACGAAGTGAGCCGAACATTATGGCATCAAAGCGAAAACATCTCAGTCTACACCAAAAAGTGAAAATTATTGAAGAATGGGAAAAAAGCATTGGAATGACGAAAGTGGAATTTGAAAAAAAATTGAATTATCTGAGTCTACTTTCAAAGGCATTTTAGCAAGCAGAGAAAAAAAATGTTGAATCAGCACAAAAATTCTGTTTCGGATCCACATCCAAGCGTAAGAAAGAACCCAGCCATTAGACTTGGGTATCATTCGCAGCAGGAAAATTAGAAAATTTACAATCTTGGAAGCAATACACATGATATCATCAGCTTGGAAAGAAGTTTCTTCATCCACAATAAAAAACTGCTTTCGCAATGCCGGCATTCACAAAGAACTTGACGTAGAGCTGCAATGTATGGTGTAGAAATCAATGAAGATGACATTACCCATGATCATGAAGAATGGAGAGGGTGTTGTTCAATGTGAGGATATTTGAACTGGCGATTTCTTCCAGTGTGATGAATCAGTTTTAACAACAGACTATAGAAATGTAGAACAAATTTATGAGGATTTAGTAAACAAAACTATAGTGTCGGACGAAGAAAGTGAAGTTGAAGAAACTGAAAATGAGATACCGCCACCATCTTACAAAGAGGCAACTTCAGCTGTAGATGTTCTCCGACGTTATATTGTCTCATCAAATGTGGAAGACGACACATTTAATATTTTAGACAATCTTGAAAAAAGAATAATGAAAACCAGGCCAGAGTTGAAGCAATCAACACTTTTTGATTTTTTTTAAAGTTAATTTATTGTATTTTTTGTACCCATTTTTAACGTAATTTTTGAAAATAAAGTTCAGTAATTGTTAAAAAAAACATAACATTTTTAAACACGCCAATATATAGAGAAATATATTAACAGTCCTAAGCCTGTAAAGTGTGAAGGAAAATGTTATGCACATAATTTTTTCACATATTCTGTTTAAGGATGTTCTCTACTTAACGACGATTTTTTACGGTCCCTTGAAAGTCGTTAAACGGAGAATCAACTGTAACTTCCCCAATCACAGGAAAATTGCAGCATAACAGCACCACCTATTGGCCGATATGCACAGAAATTAAATAAACATGAACATGTTTAATATTAGCCCTGTGACATAGTAATTTTTTTTATTATACACAGTAGAAGCTGAGATATTTTCTTTTAAATAGGAGAAATCACAGTATAGCAGTGTCACCTGTTGAGTGATTTGCACCAAAAGTTGATGGGCACAATTTTTTTTGTTGTTGTTGTTGTTAAGGTGTAACTATGTATACATTTATATGAAATGCTGTGCATTAACTCTTGAACTAGAGCTGGTACACAAAATGTTTGTCAGACAGACATTTTCTAAAAATGGTCAAATTGTGTTATGGTTCCCGCAAAATGCATAAATCCATTGAAAACTGGAGGTTGAAAATATTTACGAATCCAATACACTTCCTCCTATTTAATATAGAAGAAAGTGATAATTCAAAACAAATTTCTTTTTTCTTTGTATACTTTTTACTTATTTTATATTTTGTACAGATAAGAAAGAAATTTTTTGATTATTTATTAAAATTCTTTAATTAAAAGTAAGTTAAGTTTTTTTAATGTTCAAAATGAATAATTTTAAATAATTGAATGTTTAAAAAAAAAAAAAATTCTTTAACAATATGAAAGTACAGACCTTCTGAAAATTTAAATATGTACTTTTATTTGAAGTAATTTTAATTTTTGGGAATATATCTATGCAACATAACAGGGCATTCTAGATTCAGTTGCTTTAGCAAGATATTCCATTAAAAGTGTAAATTTATATATATATATATATATTAAATTATTATTCAAATCAAATAGGTAGATGGCACATTTAACCGAAATACTCTGCTAGTATAAATATACAGTCACAAAAACATCAGCTTTCTTGTGTGTGGAAAAGTGGATTGTAAATAAACAGGCAGGTTCTAAATAGAAAATAAGACTTCTTCACACACCTTAAAATTTATGGTGTGTGAAGAAGTCTTATTTTCTATTTATCGTTTGTGCACCAGTTTTGCATTTAGTTTAGGCAGGTTCTAGTCAATAAATGCACATTATTTGACTCATTTTCTGTATTGACTGTATTGTAGTTAAAGAAATTATGCTGCTAAACACTTTTTCTGAATCTTTTATGTTCTAAATGTAATACAAACCGATTTTATAAGCAATGCCGTTTTAACTTACGGTCATCTCACTTGGATGAGCAACATGGCCTCCTAAAACTAAATTCAGAGCCCGACTAAGGAAGGGACATAAGGGGCAGTTGCCCCAAGCCCCCACATCAGAAGGGGCCCACAAATCGAATAGAAAGCTTATTTTACGTTTCCTTCTTTAATGAACTTCTTTTAAAACAAAATATCAGTACAATGCAAAATCCGGCTTAATTGAACCATTGTAATTGCGAAAATTTAGTTGAATTCCACCCTAATGTCAGCAAGGATATGTATTTTTTGCAGCTAGATGACAAAGTTAACAATCAGAAATAACATGGATCTATAATGAGGGGAAAAATTTAAATACATCCATAAATTTCGGTTCTTCATTAATGAAGTAGTGAAGCAGAGGGGGCCCCCAAAAATAGTTTTTGCCCAAGTAGTGAAGCAGAGGGAGCCCCAAAGACGTTTTTGCCCCGGGCCCCAATTAGGCTAAGTCGGGCCCTGACTAAATTTCCAGTTTAAACGCCCAAAAAATTTTTATCTTACTAAAAACCCTTATACCAATATTTCGTTAACATTTAATTATTTTGCCATCTCACGTATTAAAATATTTTTTTAATTACTTAATACTTTTTGTGGCATCGTTAACTGCTTTATTCTTACCATTTTTGAGTAATTTCTAAAATTAATATTTTCCTGACAATTGCATTTTGTTTTTAACGTTGGACTCAAAGCTAAAGTGTATGTGGAGGACAACATAATAAAATCTGTTCGAAAATTTGATTTTTAAACAATAAAATTGACGGTTGTAGAAGGCAAAAAGGAAAATATCCAAGTGCGGCTTTTTTTTTTTTTTTTGTCGCTTAGTGTATAATATATATCTGTACTGATAAGTATAGAGGATTTAAGTCCATATTCTTGATTTTTCATGAGATGAAAAATAAAGTTAAACTAACTAAAAACAAATCAGAAGAATCGATTAGGAAAAAGGTATTTTGTTGAGTTATACCCTTTATACCATTCAGTGATTGTCAACCTTCATTTAATAACGGGAAAAAATTGAATTAAATATTTTATACCATACATGAATGGTAAATTTCTGGCTTGAACCTCTTTTTACCAATGGATTTTCTCAAAGACTAAATGACATAGACTTAAATCCTTTATACCAATCGATTGAGAAATTTTCTGAGTCTGACTATATACTTAACTCAAAATCGACATTTTTGGACTTAAATCCTTTATACTTATCAGTACAGATATTATATGGATTATGCATGTAAACTATATTTTTTTACATGCTATTTTTTCTAGGTATGGAATTACAAGCACCGGAGATGTATTTTCACACTTATGGGACACTTAGATTATATTCGTACTACTTATTTCCACCATGAATATCCCTGGATTTTGAGTGCTTCTGATGATCAAACTATACGTGTTTGGAACTGGCAATCAAGAACATGCATCTGTGTTTTGACTGGTCATAACCATTATGTGATGTGTGCCCATTTCCATCCCTCTGAGGATTTAGTTGTTTCAGCCTCACTGGATCAGACTGTTCGTGTTTGGGATATATCTGGGTTGCGAAAGAAGAATGTTGCTCCTGGACCTGGTGGTCTAGAAGAGCATCTGAAGAATCCTTCTCATACTGATTTATTCGGAACATCTGATGCTGTAGTCAAACATGTTCTTGAAGGTATATTTAAAAAGCTTCCAAAATTATTTAAAGGGCATCCTTATTTAAACTTTAAAAACCATTAAAATTAACTTATTTACACTTTTGCCTTCCACAAAGTCATCCTTAGATATACTAGGGGAATTGATAGTCATCTTCTTGTCTCTCCTTCTCAGCATGGTGTGTCACCTTACGTCTATTTCTGAAAGTTTAATGCTGTTGTACACATCGCATTTTATCAAAATCTCAGCTTCTTTGCATTTTACTGTATAAGGATATTTGTTATACCTTATCCAGTAAAATGCAAAGCAGTTGAGATTGCACTGAAATGTGATGCATGTAACAACATTGAACCTTCAGAGATGGATGAAAGATGGTCCACCATGGTGAAGAGGAGAGTAAATCCAGCGACAACCATCAAATCACATAATGTAGCTAAGATGACTGCATGAACAATCAAAAACACTAATAAGTAAGATTTTAATGGTTTTTAAAGATTTAATGTTTTTATCTTACTCATAAATAGCTTTAAAATTGGTTCCCTAGTTTTTATAATAGCATAATAGCTATTTTTATTTTATAAGATTTACTCAGTGAAAATTTTATCTCTATCTTAAAAAAACTAGTTGGCATAGGTGGACTGTGCTCAGTTCCCCATCATATTTATGTTCTCATAAATTTCTAGTGCAAGACATATTATAATCATGTTAAAAGAAATGAATTTGACCAAAGCTTGATACAGTGACAGAACGAAATCCCCGCCTAATAGGCTATCCACCATTCACTTCAATATATTTATCATATTCTAATCTATTAATTTATTTTATCAGGGTCAATTCCGTTGTTTAGTTTTCATGCTACTATTTCCAATGCAATAATCCTCAAAATTCATATTTGTATGAAAAATTTACAATTTCGCTATGTTGATAAAATCGTAAATTAC
The DNA here is from genome assembly GCA_963930645.1 of Salticus scenicus. Lineage (NCBI taxonomy): Eukaryota > Metazoa > Arthropoda > Arachnida > Araneae > Salticidae > Salticus > Salticus scenicus. The sequence goes on from OZ005660.1 coordinate 140,615,639, forward strand.
GAATAATTTACGAAATTTTCCTATTAAAATATTTGTATTCAATCATGTTCAAACAAATATTATAAATGTAATTTTGAAGTTGTCTAATGTTTTTAAGATCTTCAAAATGGAAGTTTATGCTCAATTTTGCCTTATTCTGACATGTTAATTAAATCGTAAATTCCAAAAAACTTACGAATTTCTTAAATTGGAAAAATCATAGTCTATGATATTCATGCCAGTATCCTAAATAATATTTCGAAAGTGGTTTGACATCTTTTCGATGAAAATATCCCTCAAGATTGACATTTATGTGAAATTTTGCTCTATTTTGCCATGTTAAGAAATTCGTAAATTTCCAATAACTTACGAAATTTTTATATTGGAAAATTCATAGTCATTAATATTCATGCTAGTGTCCTAAATAATATTTCAAAAGTGGTCTGACATCTTTACGATGAAAATATCTCTCAAAATTGACGTTTATGTGAAATTTTACCCTATACTGCCATGTTAAGAAATTCGTAAATTTCCAATAACTTGCGAAATTTTCAAAGTAGCATATTTATAGTTGCTGATGTTCATTCCGGCATCAAAACTGATATTTTAAAACTGGTCTTATATTTTTACAGTAAAACGTTTCCTTTTAATGCACGTTCAAGTGAATTTTTGTCCTATTCTCCCATGTTAAGAAAATCTTAAATTTCTAATAACTTACGAAGTTTTTAAACTCGAATGTTGCAAATGAATAGGGTTCTTGCCAGTGTCAAAAGTAATATTTTAAAACTGATCTGACCTCTCTACGACAATTTGTTCTCGAGATATCATGTCCACAGACTAACAAACTAAACGGACTAACACACTAACAGACACCCTACAGACAGACACCATACAAATTTTGTCATTTTCGGATTCCTCACACCTGAAAACGTGTAAAAAAGTCAAAAAACTGAGGTCGAAAATTTTCATGATTACCTAAGTTCCCCATACCTATAGTATGATGGGGAACTAAAAATTCTCACTTCACCACATTACCTCTAACTATGTTATAGTTTTTGTGATGAATTTCACTTACTTTAACAAACATTGAACAAATTACTTTAAAAGGCCCAATCTCCTTATCGCAGGCATTAGATTCTTATACAGTCGAACCTTGTTAACGTGAATTACTTTTAACATGAACTGTTTCCACAATCCCCGTCAAAATGAAAATTAGTTTACTTATATGAAGATTAGTTACTGATAACATGAACAAATTTTTTATCCCCCTTGAGATTCACGTTAACGAAGTTTGATTGTATTTCTATTAATTTTATTTTGTGTATTATATTGTTAAATATCTGATAACGTAAATTTTTATTAAAGATTTAAAATATAAATTGTAAATCTGAAAATGTCTGCAATAAATAATTACTGATCTTACTAATATCATGCCAAACATTATTACTTAATAAAAGACTATATGAGAATTTGTTTCAAAAAGAGTAGCTGAATGTGATTGCAAGCAGAAAATTAGATATTGGTTCAGCATCTCTCTCTCTCTCTATATATATATATATATATGGGTCATTCCATGCCAAATCAACCAAAAAATTTCAATTTTTCAACCTGACCACCTCAGATTTCTATGAAACTTGCAGGAATCATTCTCCTTGATGATATAAATGAGAATATATTTTTAGAAAATTTTTATCTCTTTCGATTTTTTTTAAATTAATTTTTTAAATTTCAAAAAATCAGCATTTTTTAGCTTGTGTAAGGATTTTCAATCTCAAATTTCTCAAGTTCTATAAGGGATAGAGAAGTTTATGACCCCTCATTTTAAAGAGTATTTTCCAAGGTTTAATTTGATATGCAACATCATTATGTTGGGTAAAAATTTTAAAAATTATTAAATTTTAAAATTTTAAAAATTTCAAAGATAGTGTTTTTTTAAAAATTTGAAAAAAATATATGTTTTTGGTTATACTAAAAGCTATATAACCTGAAACTTTTAGAGTGGGATCTCTATGGGATCAGAAGTTATTACAAAAAACTTAATACTCTACATGTTAAATTGTATTATAATTACAGTTGAATCTTGAAAATCCGGATTTGGCAGGACCACGGCGATTCCAGATTTTAGAGATTTATTGAAAACTAATTTTTTGTGATATTATAATAACATACAAACTGCAATTTTATGTTAATGAAAATAAACGACAAATCAAATTGGTTAATTAAAATATAAATATAATAAAAGACTTATGTTAAATTGAAACAGACATATTACACTAAAATATAATAAACAACTGATAATGCCTCCTAAATAACTGCTAATAAACTAAGGAAACAATTTTTTTTAACATTTCAGTAATTATTTTTCACTATGATTTTATTTATTTATTTATTTTTTTTTTTTTTTTCCCATTTTATAACCTACCTTTTTTTGTAAAAAAATAAAATCTTTAATTCACAATCAAACAATATAAAAATATGTCAGATTATGTTCAAATTTATGTATTCAGTGTTCAATTAAACGAATTTTAAACTGCATTGCACAAGAAATATGGAAATAAGATACAGCTAAGTCTTATTTTTAAATTAAAATTGAAAAGTTGTCTAGATTTTAGAGATTTTTAGATGTCCGGATTTTCGAGGTTCAATTCTACTATATAATATGCTTACTTGATAAAATACATTATTTTGAAAGTTCATATTTATGACTAATAAAATAGTAAAAAAACGTTTTCTTCAGGAAAATTTCTAAGATCATTAAAAATTTGATTATTTGATTTCTTTTTTAAATGTGTGTGTAATTCTACAAGTTTCAAATTTTTAAGATTATAATCATTAGTGATGGTTTTAAAACTTACACAGTTTTTTAAAGACAGATTACAAAATGATTACAGTATAAGGTTATAAATTTATATCAGAAGTCATTCAGATAATAAATTACTACACTTACAAATTAATGACAGCATAAATCATAAGTAAATAAATAATAAACAATTTATTTGCTAATTAGAGATGTTCTGGTTCAAAATTGTCTTTATTTAAAGATTGTTTTATTTATGTTGTTGCTGGCATATGACTCATCTGCATCTCCACTGCAGTTTAATTTTTTATATCTCTTCTGAGATCTCAATGTAGAAAAAGTTAGTTGTGATTTTGGGTTCATATCAGGGTTCCAACTACATTTCAAAAATAAAATTCCCCGACTTTTCCAGGTCTGTTTTTAGAAAATTCAAGTCATGAAATTTGGTTTGCAACATAAAAGGTAAGCTCACAGCGTAAAACATAAAACAGCTTGCGACATAAAAGACAGCGTAGTCATGTGACCCGCAACATACACTGAATGCTCAAAAAGCATTTTTCAGGTTTATATCATCATTTTCCCAGCTTTTTAGACAATATTTGTGATTTTTCCCTGACATTTCCTTGACTTTTTTCAATAATTTCAAATTACCTGACTTTTCCAGATTCTCCCTGACCCATGGGGACCCTACCATACTCTTTTAAGTAGAAGTAAAATAAGCATTTTATTTTTTTTTAAATCAAACATTTTTGGCATATTTATTTTAAACAATGAGTACTCTCTTCAGATAAAAAATTTAATCAATTCTATTTAGTTTTTACTTTTGTGATGTAAGAAATTTTATTTCTTCTTACAACCTGACTTTAAATTAGTATGATTTTTATGATTAAATGTATGATTAAATTTGTATGATCATTAAGACTGTGTAAAGATGAGTAAACCTAGCACATCAAAACATTTTTCTATATATTGCTATAACCCATTCAAGAAAGGTGGCCATGATTATTATAAAAAAGTTTGTGATTTGTAATAATGAAATTTATATTTATATATGTTTTCATTTATAATAAATGAAAACATTTTGAGATATAGTCCAAATTTGTATAAACATGTACTGGATGTCGTAAAGCTATATTAAAGCTTCAAGTAATTTTAACTGAACAATGTATTTATACGTACCTTTGTTTCTTTATTATCATTTCTAATCGCAGTAAGAACCTACTCTAAAACATTCCAGCTATAAAACTCACAGTAATTTAAAAAAAAAAAAAATTATAATCTAACAAAAATTTTATCAAAAAAATTGCTGTTTATTTTTTATAAAGCACAATTACATTGAATATTGATCCCCCCATGTTTAGTTGTATATTAGCATGCAATACTGTATGTGTGAATTTTAATTAACAGGTATTTTATAAAGTAAGCATATTATATGATAATTGTAATACAATTTACCATGTAGAGTAGCTAGGTTTTTTGTCATAACTCCTGATCCCATTGAGATCCCACTCTAAAAGTTTCAGGTTATATAGCTTTTAGTATAACCAAAAACATATATTTTTTTCAGATTTTTTAAAAAACACTATCTTTAAATTTTTTAAAATTTAAAATTTTAAAATTTAAAATTTTTAAAAATTTTTACCCAACATAATGATGTTGCATATCAAATTAAACCTTGTGAAATACTCTTTAAAATGAGGGGTCATAAATTTCGCTATCCCTTATAGAACTTGAGAAATTTGAGATTAAAAATGCTTATACAAGCTAAAAAATGCTGATTTTTTGAAATTTAAAAAAATTATTTTAAAAAAATCGAACAAGATATATTTTTTTAAAAATTATATTCTCATTTATATCATCAAGGAGAATGATTCCTGCAAGTTTTATAGAAATCTGAGGGGGTCAGGTTGAGTGAGTGGTTGATTTGGCATGGAATGACCCATATATATAGTAATACAATAATAAAATATAATAATATCAGTGCAAAATTTTATGAAATTCAAAGATGATTCAACCTCAGCATTAAAACAATTATTCAGATCATAATCACAGACCACTCAGTAGGACACATAAGGAGTCAATCGGCCTTAATCCTCCAACCAACCAACCAGCCACAGACCACTCATATCAAATCAGAAAAGAATTAAAGATAAATCGAAATGAATTTTGGAGATGAGAAAAAAGCATGATTTGCATTCCAACGTTTTCAAGGGCCTGGTAGAATGCAAATATGCTAAGAAATGGATGTTTTTCTGTCACAAAGAAAGCAAAAGCTAAGAATTTCTTTGTTCACAGGCCCGAAACATCCATAGAAAATCCATAAAAAAGATCAAAATCACAATATTACCTGAAATAATCCAAAGACATATTTATTGGAGATTGAAATAAACATACAAAATTACTTAATAAAATATATTTGAAACTGATTCAAATACAAGATACCCATGTGAAAAAACCAGAAAAATTCAATCCAATATATATATATACACACACACACACACTTTAGTGGTGCACAACCTGTGGCTCACAAATCAATTGGGGGGCCCTTGAGGAGTTAATTTTATATCCTTTTGAAAAGTAGCGTGCACCGTCGATGGCAAAGGGATTCTGCTCTTGAAACTGGCAGATAAGAGGCCATTGCAGTTTTCTGTGTTTTTTCTATCTAACTCACATAAATACAGGCTAGAACCTTTTAGAACCCCCCCCCCCTTCCTGAAAGGCTCACCATCCCACACATTACCATACAGATAGAACGCTGAAGCTAAAATGCAAACCAGACTGATAGTAGCACCACTAGAGTCAACAGAAGGGAACTAAGAACTTCACAAGTGTTAGTGAGTAAAAATTGTTTTACTATTTCACAAGTAGCTAGCAGTGGGTTAGTACTATATAAAGTTATTTTTCTTTCTTCCCTTTTAGTTATTTTTTAATTCAAAAAATCATACTTAAAACATTCAGATCTATTCTTTAAATAAATAAATAAATAAAAATTACAAACTGTAATTCTGAAATAGCAGTATGAAATTGTTAAATATTTAACGTTGCTCAGTTACAAAATGCTTTATAATGAAAAAATATTTCTGGTTCAAGTCAAAAATCTTTTGTGTAATATTTACTACTTGCTTTTTAAAATAAATTGCTTTTGATGATCAAATTTGTAAACAATAATAAAATTACCAAAAGAAAACATAAAACCAGTAAGACAAGCTATTGCATAAATGCATAAGCTGGAGAGGTCGAGAAACTTAGACTTTGTCTGTAGCAGTGTTAGAAATAAGAATTTTGAAACTAGGCGTCAAAATGACGCCTGGATTAAATTTTTTCGGCATCAAAATGGAAAATCTAGGTGCCATCTATAATTAAATATGTATATTAAAATAATAACAATTATAAAGCATCAACTTATAAATAATATATGCAAGATTATATAAAAAATATTTATATAATGAATATAATTACATTGACAATATTAAACATACATATTTAAAATCGCAAATTTATTCTTCGCCCAGAAGATACATCATTCCACCACAATTTAATAGCATTTTCCGGGCAGAAATCTTCTAATTTAGGGCTGTTTAATTTAATCATTAACAAATCGTCAACTACTTTCATAGAGATAATAATTTCTAAAATCAGTTTTTACTAGGTTCAATTGACTGAAATAGACTTGTTTACAATCTGATGAGATTGTGAAAATTATTAGGTATGATTAGGAAAAAATCCAGGCATCAAAATGAAAAAACTGGTCGCAAAATGTGACTAACGACCGTATATTTCTAACCCTGGTCTGTAGGGTCATTGTAGTCGCATTTTGGTTACCATTGAGTATACAGGAGTGTCCTATTTGTATAGCCCTATAGCAGAATATGTTCTGCAACAAGTTTTTAGATGATCAAAATTATTGTATGCATTTTACAAATTAACTCTCAAAATATTATTGACACACTCATAAAAAATATATATCTTGCAATGTGCTGTATAATATAAGCATATAGTAACAAAATAATTAAATAATAATAAAGTGGCATTTAAAAATATTTTTACTAAAATAAAAGGAATGTGCTGCAGTAAATAATTTCTGACAATTAACAGAAGCATTTATTACTAAGCAGATAATAAGAAAATTTTTAGAAACTATTAAATCAAAATATTTTCTGTAATTGAAAGGAAACTAACATAATACTCAACTCAGTTTGTAGTGAATTAAGATATGATTTGGTGAAGAATTAGTGGTAGTCAGATTTTTGTTGATGTCCCAACCAGTGTTAGATATAAGAATTTTGAAACTAGGTGTCAAAATGATGCCTGGATTAAATTTTTTGGGCGTCAAAATGAAAAATCTAGGTGCCATCTATAATTAAATATGTATATTAAAAAAAATAATAAAGCATCAACTTGTAAATAATATAGACAAGATTATATAAAAAATATTTATGAAATGAATGTAATTACATTGATAATATTAAACGTACATATTTAAAATCGCAAATTCATTCTTCACCCAGAAGATACATCATTCCACCACAATTTAATAGCATTTTCTGGGCAGAAATCTTCCAATTTAGGGCTGTTTAATTTAATCATTAACAAATCGTCAACTACTTTCATAGAGATATGATTTCTTAAATCAGTTTTTATAAGGTTCAGTTGACCGAAATAGACTTGTTTACAGTCTGATGGGATTGGGAAAATTATTAGGTATGATGAGGAAAAAATCCAGGCGTCAAATATGGCACCTATGATTGGAATTCTAGGCATCAAAATAAAAAAACTGGTCGCAAAATGCGACTAATAACCGCTTATTTCTAACCCTGGTCCCAACACTCTATTGTATTAACTGACCTATTCCGGTCATTATAATGACTAAGCCAGGATAGAGTAGTTGGTGCAGCATTAGGATGATCCGACAGATCCGAAATTCAGATGCTGACTTGGTCAAATTTAAAATGTTGATATTTAAAACATGCTTGTACTAAGACTTTAATTTTTCAGGTGTAAATAGTTCAATGAATACATAAATAGAAAAGACAAATTTATTCTTTGACTTATCATTGCGTTTAGGTAATTAATTGAAAAAGTGAATTGTGTTTTACAAGCTTTTTTTTGTTTTATTTTGTTTTCCAAAGCCATTTGCTTTGTATATAAAATTTGCAGCTTATAAAAATTGGAGGCAAATTGTAATAATCTCTCCCTCTATGACCTAATTTAAAACCAAGTGGTGGTGAATATATTTATTTCCAATCTTTTAATACTGTAATTATGTTTTTGACTCAAAAAAATAATTGGACTAAATTTTTAATGTATAGATTTCTTGTGTTTATGAACATTTACATGGCAAATTTAAGGTACTGTATGCTAAAGCTTTACACATAAAATTTTATTGGGAAAATATCTTTTGGTGAAACCATAAGTTAAGATTGGTTGAAGATATAAAACAGACAATATTGATATTGAAGAAAAATTTCAGAATAAATAGCACATTTTTTAAAAAAGGGTGTTTTTTGTAAGATTCTAAGTTATTCTAATTAGTCTGTAACAATTACAAATATCTTTACTTTCGTGGGAACATAACTATTACATAGAAACATGGTACATTAAGAATAGGGTTAGCAGATTTCTCTTTAAAAATAAAGGACAATTTTTTTTTAATATTAGCTTGTTTTGGTTTTAAGTAATTTATACTTTCACTGTTAACACTGTCTACTAAACTATTTTCAATGTGTTATACTTTCTTTAAACTTTTTTTTTTAATATTTAATTGAAGGTAAACTATATATTATTCTACAAGTTCAGCATATTTTTATTTAAAAAAAAAAAAAAAGAAAGAAAGAAAAATTGCTGCCGTGGCAGAAGACTATTCTTTGTTCTGTTTGATCGACATCTGTATAATATTAAGCATAAAAAATTGCATGAAAAAGTAAAAAATTTTTAAGGTAGCAAAAAGAGTTAGCTCAAACAAGGTGACTAGCAGCCTGGAAAATCTGTAAATCATGGAAAGTCAGGGAATTTTATCAAAATTTGCAAAAGTTGGGGAATTTTGATTAATTCTTGAAAAAATTCACGAAACTTCATTTACACCAAGAAAATTTTAGACAAAAAATTGTCAATTTATAAAATGTGTAAAAATGGAAGAAAAATTACTTGAAAAAGCCTTGGAAATTTACCTGGAAAAATGAGGGAAAAATCCAAAAAGACCAAATCAACACCATCCTGTGAAATTATTCATGAAATTACTAAAAATCCAATATTTAAAAGGTGATGAAAGAAATTATATACTTTAAATGTATAACATAAAATAAGTCTGAAAAAATATACAATTTATGAGAAAAACACATAATCTGGTAACCCTTATTAGGGATTTGCTTAATTTAATGTAATTTATTCTAATTTTCATTTTCCGTAGGGCACGACAGAGGTGTTAACTGGGCAGCATTTCACCCTTCTCTGCCTCTTATTGTGTCAGGAGCTGATGATAGACAAGTAAAGTTGTGGAGAATGAATGACTCAAAAGCTTGGGAAGTTGATACTTGCAGAGGACATTACCACAATGTTTCATGTGTATTATTCCATCCTAGGTAATTTTAGTTTAATATAGTTGCAACACCTCATCATTTTGAACTTATAAATTCTATTGAAATTTATTCTAATACTTTTTTAAAAATATTAATTATAGTAAGAAAATAGAGAAAAACTATTTTCATTCTTTTTCTTATTCTCTTAACATCATCTGTAACAATCTTATAATTGTTTAATTTTTTTTATGTCATTTTATTTGGCATATTTAATTTCTACACCATGCTTTATTGCTTTGATTGATAGATCTACAATCACTCTAACGATTGATCCTTACAAAATTTGGTACAATTACATTTTTAAAGCAGTCTAATTAAGATGTAATTCATACCACTTAAGTAATATAAACAGTGTTATATACACCACAGTATAAATATTGCTTTTTCAGGAACGATAATCAACAATATTTTGCATGGTTTCTCAGTGATGAATATACAATTCAGAATTAATTAAATTCTCTTGAATACTAATCGCTTCTTTTTATACGGTTTGGTGAAGGTCAGTGCCGAGAAATTGAAGCTTGCTAACTCCATTTCAATTTAAATTAGAGCTCCTAGATTTTTGAAAACCTGAACTGTTTTTCACAAAGTTTGTCTGCAAGGCTGATTTTCATTGAAGCCTATGTTCTTCTTTATTATCATATCACTGCAACAATTTTAATAAACAGAAGTTTGTTTCTTTATAACAATATTATTATGTAGGCTTTGTTAGTTTTACATGCCACGTGACAGACAAGCAAACAGTCAGACGCATGGCGATAATAGTAATAATAATAGTAACTTGCAGGTTTTAATAATAGTAACTTTCAAGAATGGGGAAATACTTGATTTGCTCACCACTGGCAAGAAGTTTTTCGGACATGGCCACTGAAATTTAAGTCAGTTTCTTCACACTGTAAAACAGCCAAAAGACTGTATAAAACAGTAAAAAAAACTTTTCCCAATAACATAAACAGTGTTTGAATGAGCAATTATTTTAGATTTTATTTTATTTATTTATTTATTTTTTCAAGCTTCTGTTATTCTGTACTGAACACTTTATTTTAAGAAATGGTGATTTTGAAACTTGAAAGAATTCTACTAAATGGTCAATTAATTCACCTTACATTTGCGTAAATTTTGTAAAGATTATCAATTATGTACCATATATTTCTGACTTAAAAAAAAAAAAAAAAAAAAAAAAAAAAATTGACTGGTAAGATTTTCTAAAAATCCCCCTCCCCTGGTATTTGATTTATTCATAGTCTATTTTTTAAGAATTTAATCTTTCTGTTCTAAAATGAAATGCCTGTTACCGACCGTCTAGTACGTAGTAAATGGGCTCAATTAGAATTCAATAAATTCTGTTATATAAAAGCTCAGAAGATTTTAACCATTCACCAAATACTGCCTCCCAAACCTACATTTCTTTAATAATAGATAGAGCATATTTGCAACTATTATATTTTATTTATAGTTTACTGCCCTATCAAATATCAATATTACTATTTTATCCATAACTGCATGATTGAAATACTATATATCATATCATAGCTGCCAACTCTCCCGAAAAATTTGGGAGACTCCCGAATTTTGAGGCAATCTCCCGAACTCCCGAAAAACATTAATATCTCCCGAATTTTTCAAAATTTTCGTCATGCACCACCTAATTTTCAAATGTTCTACGAAAGCTCCAGATTCCATATCTTTCTCCATCCACAACATAAATGTCAATATTAATTTCAAACTTGCTTTATGAGATTCTAGAACCTATAAAGAAATAGAATTGTTAAATATTTCTTGCTCATGTTTTTTTGCCCCCCCCCCTTCTTTATTTATCTCTTAACTAGCGATCGGCAATCAAGTGTTTTGCAGAAGTCTTTTATCTCCCAATCCATCTCCCATAAATGATAATATTTATTTTAAATTTGCTTTATTAGATTTTAGAAGTAGAATTGAAAGTGTTTAATATTTCTTACTGTGTAATTATTTTTTCTTTATCCACCCCTCTTTCCCCTATCTCTGGATACTAATCAATGATCAATTCTAGAAACAATAAAACAATAGAAGTACTCAATATTTCTCACTTATGTAATTATTTTTAGGCTTTATTGCTGAACTTAATGAATCTATTCATTTTTCCTCAATTAAATTAAGTATTTATACGTCATATCTATACCAAATTTGTAAACTTGGGGAAAAAAATGAAGAATAGATTTTTCAGGTAGGAAAATTTTTCCCAAGTCTATGTATATATATATATAATTTCAGTATGATTAGAATTTAATATAATCTAGTAATATTTTAAATTCAGTATGTTTTATTTATTTTCTTATATTTGCAATAAGAAGAAAGCCTCTAGATACTGCAAAATTTCCCTTTTATTTGCTCCTTCTCTTTGAACAATTGCTGTACTATTAATGTTCTATTTACAGCTTAAACTATGTTGTGTACAAAATCTCCCTAATTTTGATTCTTAAAGCTTGGAAATTCCCTAATTTTGATTCTCAAAGGTTGGCAGCTATGATATATGTACTTACATAAAATTTGAGATACTTCTTTATTAGTACTTTGAGGTAATCTATTATCTTTCAGGCAAGACTTGATTTTGAGCAACTCAGAGGATAAAAGCATACGTGTATGGGATGTTGTCAAGCGAACCACTTTATATACATTTAGACGTGAAAATGACCGTTTCTGGATATTGACTGGCCATCCTAGTTTAAATCTTTTTGCAGCTGGTCATGATTGTGGCATGATAATTTTCAAGCTGGAAAGAGAAAGGCCATCGTTTGCTGTTCATAATAATCTTTTATATTATGTTAAGGAGCGCCAGCTAAGAAGACTTGATTTCAATGCATCAAAAGATACAAGTCTTATTAAATTACGGGGTGGAAATCGTAGCCCTGTATTTAGGTGAGTAAACTGTTTCTTCTTGCTTAATTCATTTAGTATAAATTTTTAATGTGACATATTATATACAAGGATGAGATTTTTCAGCTGAATTCCATTATCTATGAATTTAATTTTCATACACTTCCTATCATCTGAGTGAATTGAAATCTTGCATATATATGTACCAGGGTTGTTACATTTAAAACATTTTGTTTAAAACACTACATTTAAAACAGTTTTATTATATAGCAATTTATTCTTCCAGTAACAGATGGCGCTACAACATTACATTTCTGTTTGTTAATATTTTTTTTTCTCTTTATTAAAATTATAATAATTGAATTGAACTGATTTTAATGTATTTTGGCTGAATTAACTTAAAATTGGGATTTTTTTAATTTCTAGTTTGCTTATTATTATTTTTTTAATATTGTGAAAACTGAAGTGGAGAAAACTTATCTATGTATTGGTCTTTGTGACAGACAGTGCTGCCAATGTTGCAAAAATGTGAAACGAGTTTAAAAATACAGACAGAAATAATTTGAATATCATAACTTATGGATGTTCAGCACACATTTTTAATCTTTTTAGCAAAAGATATTAAAATTTCCAATGTAAAAGCTCAAGTTGTTGATATTGTTAAATATTTCCGAAATAATCATTTTGCTACAGCAAAACTTCGGGGAATGTGTGGTAAAAAGCTTGAGTTAGATATCAGCTGATGTCAGATGGAATTCTATGGTGGATACAATGGAATCTTATCAAAGCAATTGCTCACTAATTTTGAAAGTTTATGAAGATAATCGTGAAAAAATTAATTCGGACATTTCCAAAAAAGTCATAACTTACAATTAAAAAGAAATATTGAAGATTATTTACGAAGACTCAAACCAATTGCAATTGCATGTGATAAATCTCAAAGGAATAATTGCACAATCAGCGACGTAGTTGAGATTTGGAAGGACTTAAAAAAAGAAATGTTGGAAATACGTGCAGGTCTTACCATGGATACAAGGAGAAGTATTGAAAAAGCCATAGAGGCTCGATATGAAATGGCTATGACACCTGCACATTTTTTGGCAAATATTACTAATCCACGGTTTAAAGGAGAATCATTAACTGATGAGACAGAGAAGGCCATGAACTTTGCAGCAGATGTATTCCTGGACTAATTCCTATAATTATAAATTATAAGGCTAAATCACCTCCATTTTCCAACTAGATGTTTGATGTGATACAAAAAAAAAAAAAATGTTTTGTCAGTTCCAAGTAGCAATAGCTCTGTTTGAGAATCAAAAAAATAGTTCATAGATGTAACTAGGGATGCACCGAATAGCAGTTTTGGCTGAATGCCGAATATTCGGTCAGATATCGAATATCCTTCAAACCGAATAGTAACTATTCGGCCGAATACCGAATATTCGGCTGGCTGATTTGCTCTTATATTTAGGTATCAATCGCCTAATCTTTTGCAAATTTTTTCATTTACATTTAGTACTATTTTATTTTTTTAATTATGAAAAAATATAAAAAAACTACTGTAGAAACTTAACTACAAATGATTATTTTTCGACGGACCTTTTTTTTTAATATTATTTAATAGAAACTAAATAAAATATGTACATATATACAATAAAAACATACTTGAAAGAAGTTTGGATTTCGACATAAATTTGAGTAATTATCCACATTTTTTGATGGTTATATTTCTAGTAAGGTAGTTTGTAATAGTAATTATATAACGCATCAAGTCAAGTCATGGTGCTATCAGCACTCGTATCGTTCTCCTTCAGCGCGCACATTTTTTTTCTCATCCTCTGACAGGTGATCCACGACGGGGTGGCGCGCATGCGTCAACATCCCGCCCGGCCTTGCTATGTTCTCATGCAAGAACTTACAATATTTTTTTATCAAAAACATTAAATTTACAATTTCACATAACATAAATAGATAAAATAATAACAAATAAATGAATGTAACATAATATCAATATTTCGCACAACACATAGAATTAGAAAAAAGATTAACTGATTATAATAAACAGAAATTTTCATAATTAACTAACAATTTTAGAGTAATATATATAATACAGTAAATTAATATAATAAATGTTCATATTCATTTTTACTCCTCGATAGGCAGCACACACAGTCTGGAGATGGATCTTTTGTAAATCCCTTTGGTAGTTTTTATATCTACCAATCTAACTTTATTATCCTGACCAGGATATAGCTTTATTACACGCCCTAAAAACCACTTGCATGGTGGAAGATTTTCTTCCCTGACTAAAACCATGTCTCCGATTTTTAAATTTTCTTTATCAATTATCCATTTTCTGCGCTGTTGTAAGTTATTCAAGTAAGAAAGACTCCATCTTTTCCAGATTGCCTGAACTGACTTCGTAATATTTTGCCAAGCACTTAGGCGATTTTTCTCAACATTAGTTAAAGAAGGTTCAACAACAGCCGTTATTGGCCTTCCAATAAGAAAATGGGCTGGAGTTAAAACCTCTAAATCTTCAATACTTGAAGTTAGCGGAGTCAGTGGTCTCGAGTTCAAGATCGCTTCCACTTGAGTAACAAGTGTAAGCATTTCTTCAAATGTAAATTTTGAATTACCCGCTATGCGTTTAAAATGGTATTTAAACGCTTTGATATTTGCTTCCCATAGACCACCCCAATTTGGACTCCTTGGAGAAATAAAAACCCATTCTATTTTTTCCTCTGCAAAAAAATTGAATAAGGATTCTTCCTTATCTCTTACCAGTTTATACAAGGCATTTAGTTCCCTGTTGGCGCCTACCATATTGGTCCCATTATCCGAAAATATTTTATGACACTTGCCCCTTCTCGAAATAAATCTTTTTAACGCAGCTATCAGAGCTTGTGAAGTTAAATCACTAATAAGTTCAAGGTGTATAGCCTTTGTTACTAGACAAATGAAAATACAAACATAAATTTTGATTTCTGGACCTTTCCTTCCATATTTATTTTTGATTAAAAAGGGTCCAGACAAATCTACTCCAGTTGAATTAAATGTTTTATCTGGCGTTATTCTTTGTTTTGGCAAGTTTCCCATTTTTTGTACACATACTTTCGGATTTGCTTTAAAACAGACTAAACATCTGTGCACAATTTTTTTACAAAGATTTCTCCCATGAATGGGCCAATATTTTTGCCTAACCTGAAACAGAAGATGTTGGGGACCAATATGAAAATATTTTTCATGATAATATTTTACAATTAATTCAGTTAATTTATTTTTTGAAGGAAGTACATAAGGATGCTTAATCGAATAAGATAACTGTGAATTTTGCAGTCTCCCCCCTACCCTTATTAAACCATTGTTATCCAAAAATGGGGATAAATTAAAAATTTTACTCTTGTGCGATACATTACCGCCACTTTTCAAGGCAGCTATTTCAGTAGGAAATTCTTCCTCCTGCAGCTGTTTCAATAAGAAGTTTTCTGCCTTTGTCAGCTCTTCAGACATCAGCGGTCCTTCCTTCTTTTCTAAAGGATTTCTTAGATTGTGAAGAAACCTGAAAAGAAAACTACATATACGTAGTATTTTTAAAAATCTATTACTACGATTAATCAGATAGTTCAAAATGGTAAAGTCCTTTTTCAAAATTAGAGTCACTGCATTTTTAGATTTTAATTCAGGAGTGTAGTCTTCCTCATTTGGTTCTGAAAAGTCAATGACAGATTGTTTGTTTTCGTCAGACATTAAAGAGGGTGGTCCATGCCACCATTGTTCACTATAAAGTAGTTTTTCTGCCGTGAGGCCTCTGCTCAGGTGGTCTGAAGGATTTTCTTTTCCAGCACAGTGAAACCACGTATCAGGATCTGTCAAATTCGTGATTTCTTGTATTCTGTTTGCAACAAATTGTTTCCATCTTTTTGTTGATCCTTTAATCCAAAATAAGACAATTTTTGAATCAGTATGATGAAACACAGAATAGCATGTTTTCTGTCCTATGATTTCTTGAACTTTATGACTCAATCGTGCTGCCAACAAGGCACCGAGGAGTTCCAGTCGAGGTAACGTAATGCTTTTTAATGGAGCTACTCTACTTTTTGAAGTGATGAGATTTACAAGAACTTTATCTCGTTTTTTAACTTTCATGTATACTGAAGCCCCATAGGCAAGTTTGGAGGCATCACATAAAACATGTAATTGTATTTCATCTTCACTAGAAGAATCTAGAACAAGTCTTGGGACTCTAAGCTCTCTAAGAAGTGGTAACTCCTTACACCAAGCCAGCCACTTTTCTAATATGTCTGGAGGCAAATTTTCATCCCACGTGACCTTTCTGTTCCAAATTTCCTGCATTAGACATTTCATTCTGATAGTAAATGGTGTAAGCAACCCCATCGGGTCGAAGATTTTCCCGATGGTTTGTAAAATGGTTCTTTTTGTATTTTCTTCTGTGTCAACCACTTCAAGAATTCCTTTAAGATCTAGGGTAAAACAGTCATCTTTTGTTTGCCAACATATGCCTAATACTTTCGTGTTGTCGCTCCCTAAGTTAATGGCGGTTTCAGTTGGGTAAGTATCGAACCCTTCGTCGGTCCACTGTTTCATCAATGATGAGTCGTTGCTGATCCATTTCCTCATAACCATTCCGGCTTCTTTCATAATCTTCTTTGCAGAGCGGGAAACTTCTAGTGCCTCTTCTGAAGTATCTTGACCAGTAATCCAGTCATCTACGTACATACATGAATTCAGGTGATGTACGGTTGTTGGATAATCTTCTCTATATTTTTCTATGTGATGCTTCACTGTAGCTGCTAATAAAAAAGGGCTAGAATTCACCCCAAAAAGTACTCTGTTAAATCGATAAATTTGAAGATTCGGTTTTAAGTCAGTACGAGGATTACTATTGGACCATAAAAATCTTACTACGTCCTTGTGTTTATCTGCTAAACAAATCTGAAGAAATGCTTGACGAATATCCGAAGATATAGCTATCTTGTTAATTCTAAAATTGATCAGCACATCTAATAAATTTGGGTTTAAATTTGGACCCGGCCAAAGACAATCATTAAGAGATAGTTCATTTAATTGATGTGACCCTGCATCAAATACTATACGTGTAGAAGTTGTGACCCGACCTTCTTTTTTCACAGCTTGGTGTGGTAAGTAATATATTGGTTTATCAACACTTATGTTAGGTTTTTCGACTTTTTCAATTATTCCTTGTTTTATGTAGTCCTGAATTATCTCTTGATATTGATCATACAGATCATTATTTTTGTGAAACTTTCTCCATAAGTAAAAAAATCGCTGTTTTGCAACTGGAAAATTATTTGATAATTCTTTCCAATCTTTACGAAAGGGTAATTCTACTACATATCGGTCATTTTTATAATTAACTGTTTGTTTGAATATTGTCATAGCCTGATCCTCTTCTTTAAAACAGGGATCATCTTTAATTCCGAGGGATTCTAGTTCAAAAAATTGTTTTATTGTATCATCAATGGAACAATCATTCTTGAGAAGAAGGCACGAATTTTCATTATTGGCTTTCATTTCACGCAAACGACCTGCAGCTACCCAACCAAATTCAGTTTCTCTAAATAATAATTCATCATTTACCCTGTATACATTGTCTTTCATTATTCTAAAGAATATATCTGCATTTAATAAAGCGTGAATTTCCTTAGTTTTATGAAAGGAATCATCTGCTAATTTTAAAAATTCAGGAATTTTTAACTTCGAAATGTCTAAATTAACATTTGGTGTTAACCCTGTAATTTTATCACTAACTAAGAATTCAATGGGTTCTTGAAAACTACCACTTTCATTTGAAATTATTGTACGTAATTTTCCTTTTAAGTTTTGTTTCATTGAATTTAAACCCGAAATAGAAATTTGTATTCTTTCTAATTTAATTCCCAATATATCACTCATCTTTCTGGAAATTATGTTTTGATCAGCAGCTGAATCAAAAATGGCATTACACTCGATTAGTGTCCCATCATACTTCCGTAAAAATACTTTTCCAGTGGATAATAAAATTCTCTTTCCATTTTTATTTGAATGATTACTCAATACAGTATTTTGAAGCAAAGAATCACTTTCGCTTTCCGTAGATATACTTTTATTTTTATCATTTGTTTCCGAAATAGTTATTTCTGGTTTACTCTCAATGACTGGTGACAATTTTTGTCCCCCCTTCTGTGTGATGTCTGCCAACAAATACTTTTTGAATGTCGATTTTTGCAGGGGCAGACATATGTAGATTTGCACTCATTTTTTTTATGATTTTTTCTTAGGCATAATTCACAGAGTTTATGAAATTTAACAAGTTCAAATCTTTTTTGCGGGCTTAATTCTAAGAATTTTTCACATTTGTATATAGGATGTGAAGTTTTTGAACATATTACGCAATTTTTGTTTTGAAAGCTTTCATTAAGCAAAACAGTTTTGGTTTTAGAAGGAAAAGGGGATTGTTTTTTTATTTTCGTTTCAGAACAATTTCGATTCACAGACAAAAGAACATTTTCTCTTTGTTCCAGAAATTTGATAAATTCTTCAAAGATGGGAACATTTTTTGATTTATGGGATAACTCAAAATTTTTCCTAGATTCTCTGTCTAACTTTGCTACGAGAATATTTATAATGAAAACATCTGATAATTTATTTTGTTCATATTTAAGAACTTTCACGGCACGCAAATTTTTCTGAATACAATCAATCATATTTCTTATTTCTTTAGGATTTTCAGTTTGAATTTTCTCAAATTTTAGAATATTTTGTACATGAATATCAACAATTATTCGCTCGTTATCATAGCGATTTTCTAATGCATTATATAAGGATTCAAACGTATCAAAATTACTAACTAAATTTTTAGCATCATATTTGAGACAAGATCTAAGATAATATAATTTCTGCGACTGATTAATATGAACATTATTGGTTATTAAATCATCAAATTGTTCTTTAAAAGAACTGAATTCCTCATATTTTCCTGAAAATTCAGGTAATACTAAAGGAGGAATTTGAGTTTTTATTTCAAAGGCATCTTGAGATGCATTTTCAGTCGCATTTATTTTTTTATGAGAATCAAATTTCTTATAAGAATTAATAAGAGTATTAATTCTTACCTCTAATTTTTCCAGACGTTCTTCACATAAGTCAAGATCATCATCTATGGTTGCTTGGTCAGCATCTTTCAAGTCTTGAATTTCGTAGTATTTTTGTCGCAATTCATCGATTTTTGTTTGTAGTAGTTCGACGTTCTTTAATTTCACTTTCAATTCTACTACATCTATATCGTAATTTTCGGCATTTGTGCCTTCTACATAGTTTTCAATTCTAGTTATCTTTCCTTTTAAGGAAGATTTTAATTTATTATTTTTATCCATAAGTCGCTGATTACAAGCTCCTTTCTCGACGGAGCCACTATTTTGTAGAAACTTAACTACAAATGATTATTTTTCGACGGACCTTTTTTTTTAATATTATTTAATAGAAACTAAATAAAATATGTACATATATACAATAAAAACATACTTGAAAGAAGTTTGGATTTCGACATAAATTTGAGTAATTATCCACATTTTTTGATGGTTATATTTCTAGTAAGGTAGTTTGTAATAGTAATTATATAACGCATCAAGTCAAGTCATGGTGCTATCAGCACTCGTATCGTTCTCCTTCAGCGCGCACATTTTTTTTCTCATCCTCTGACAGGTGATCCGCGACAGGGTGGCGCGCATGCGTCAACAACTACTATTCAGAAACAGTGGTTCATATAAATACAGAAAAATATTAGGAAATATTACTATACATAAGTAGTTGCATAATGCTGAACTCACAGTCAAAGATAATTATTAGCTGTTAGGCTTCTTAATAAACACATAAAATTTCTCAAATAACAAAACTAAATGCAAAAAGAAAATTATCTGGTACAGCATTCAAACTACTTTTTCTTACCTAAATTGCTATAGGCATATTATAATTTAAGAATGTTCTTTGCTTTTGTTCTGCTTAAAAAATATTTTTTAATTTAATTTTGTTTAGTGCAGCCTAAAGATGTTGAACTGTACTTTGGGTTAAATTTTTATGATTGTAATTACAACCCTGAAGTCAACATGTCAGTGACAAATTATGTTTTATGGCCAATTTTATTTTTTGAGTTCAAATTGGGCAGAAAATACTCTAGGAGCTGCTCAAAAAATATGCTATGCATTTGGAGATGCAAGAGAAAATCTAGCATGATATACATCAAATGTATAAGGATTTAGAGTGTCACAGGAAACTCTTTAAAATTGCGTCTGCATAACCCTGAGAAGATTTATAGTCACAGTAAGTGGTTTTTTCTTATTTTGACCAAGAATATGATTTTCGAATTTCTTAACATTTGCTCCTCAAAGCTGTCATGCGACAGAGAAAAAAAAAAAAAAAAAACATTTTTTGGACATGTAGCAAGTAAATGCAGAAGAAAGCATCATTAGTCATCCCTTGGTTCTGTTGCATTTGCCCTCAAATAAAACATTCATAAATAGAAGCTATTGCTCTGTATTTGATTGACCTGTGCTAAGGGATGTAGAAAAGGGAGGAACATAGGGGTCTCAGGTTTCTCCCTTTCCCATTTAATATTGCAAAATTTCCTTTTATTGCCAAATGAAAAAAAAAATCACCCTTTTTAAATTTAAAATTTGTCTTATACGTGTTCATTGTTATTAATTTTTTATAATGATAATAATTAGTAAATACTTAATAATTGATTTTTTGAAAACATTTTTCAGCTGCTTAAAAAAAAAAAAAAAAAAAAAAATGAGGCGTTCCTAAGATTTCTTAATTGCTATGCCCCTGCGTGTGCTGGTATTGTGTAGTTTAAGTTGATGGAGTGTGACAAAACCATCTTAACTGAAATGTACCTTATTTTGTTTACTCTCAACATTGCTGCATCCAACTATCGTTTGTTTCTGGCCATGAATCATCATTTGCATGATATGGTAGGCTATATTGCAGGCTATAATACAATTTTTTTTCCTCCTAGAGTAAAGATTTTTCAAGAATAAAGATATAAATTTATATCTTGTTTGTTTCGTGTCATGTAATTTAAGCAGAAAGAGATTGTCTTACTGAACAAAATTCATTTGCACAAAATTACCATGTTATGTTTTCTCACAGAAAAATGCAGCATGAACTTTTTTTGGATACCTGATAATTTCCTATTGCTTTACTAATGGCGGAGAAGATCTGCATTCAAATTTTGGTAGACAAAAGATGCTGGGTTTTGAGTCACTTGGTCTAAGTCACTCATCATAGATGTTTGAAGTTTTTTTCATGGATTTCTCTTAAACTTGCTAAATGTGTGCTAGGATCCATTAGAACCCCCCCCCCCTCCCCTCCGAAAAAGCATTTCACCCAGGCCTAGAACCCTAGTATAGTCAATTGGTCTTAACCCCACCTCAACCCAACACCGTGTATTTTTTATTTGTTGGGTAAAACTGCCTAATTTCATAGTTGACTTTATCCATGATTTAAGCCATTAAAATCTGTGGATTACCACTGAAAAGATTAATGAGAGACTGAGTATTGTTAACCATTTATCTACTGCATTATGATACAGACAAAAATTGTGTTTGAAATATATATTTTTAGTTACTAAAGTACATTATTTAAAAATATATATGTTAAAAATTATACATATCTCATCATAATAATAAATGAGAATTTTGTGAGGTCGTACTTTAGTGTACCACTGGTACATAGAGGTCGAAAAAATTATTTCGACATGAAAAAAGTGTAGAGAAATATTTACTCTTTGTTCCTCATATTTTTTCTAAGATTAGTGGGATATTCTTGAAATAATATAGAAATTAATTATAGCACACATGAAGATCGTGAAAAATATCAAGCAAAAACAGCAAGTGCACTCCATAAAATCCCTTATGGAACAAAAATGTCTTTATGTATCGTCTAATGCTTTGTAGTGAGATTAAAGGGAGGTACATCTGTTCCCTTCTTATAAATATCTTTGACATTTCTTCTATAAATTCGCTTCTATACTCTTTTTAAAGTAATGGTACTTTAAAGTGCCGTCAGTAGATAAAGGGTTAACCAGTTCTATTGTGTTTTTCCATTGAAAGGACTTCGATATATTTAGAAAGTTGATATATTGATCAAAAATGTCTTTATGTAGGGTTCTAGGGTTTCACACATTTAGACAGAATAGTGTTTTCATTTTTCTTTCCTGTTTAACAAAATAAATTTTTCTTGGATTAGTCGTAACTGGAGATGAAATGTGGGTTTGGCATAACAACAGAAAAGGGGGGGGGGAGGGGGGAGCTGGAAAACATGAATTTGTAGCAAAAGCTGAGTTACTATATCCAATAAAAGTGTCTTGGGCCATAGCGAAGAAATCAGTTTCTGAAGTGTATCCATGTTCCTTAAATGGTAAGAAACTAGAATTATCAATACATAAGTTTGTGATAATCCATGGAGTATAATTAATTAAATCACATAAAGTAAATTTTTCTTTTAAAATATTTACTTCTCTATTGTGTATATATTAAAAATAATATATGTTTAATATTTGAACATAATTCATTTATTTTTGTTTTGTTCACAGCTTGTCATACAATCCAGTTGAAAATGCTGTTCTTATTTGCACTCGTACCAGCAATGTTGATAATAGTACATATGACTTGTATATGATTCCGAAGGATGCAGACATTAATCCAAATGAAGTTTCTGATTGTAAAAGGTCATCTGGATTAACCGCTGTTTGGATTGCCAGAAATAGATTTGCAGTATTAGATCGTGTATACTCGGTATGTTTTTTTTATTTTTTTTTTTATGGTTGGAGTTTGTCTTCTTTATTTTATGTTTGTAATATTTTGATTTGTATAGTATTTAGCATACTTTTGAAATAAAGTTGATTACACTTCTGAGGGGGGGGTAGTCACAGAAGCAGGCAGGGTTCATACTCATCAGGGAAAACCTGGAAAACAGGGAATACTCAGGGAATTTGGAATTTGTTAAAAAAAAGTCAGGGAAAACTCAGGGAAAATCAGTTATAAAACCTGGAAAAACAATTTTTTTTTTTAATCTCAAGTTATGTTTTTCTTTTTTAGCTTCGTATCAAAATTTAAATGATTAAGTATTGTGAAAATACGCATATAAATAATGATTTCTACCTGAATTTCTAGCATGATCGGCAGTAATATGACATCATACAGCAGAAGTAGTTGTATTTTGTCCTGTCTAGAGAAGCATTTCTTGTAATATGTCACTAATATTTTCTTGAAAATTATCTGGGAACTCAGGGAAAACTCAGGGAATTTTTTCCCCATATTTGAGTATGAACCCTGGCAGGGGAACATTCCCTCCATTGAAGATCAAAATTGTGATATGTCTCCAGACCACCCTTAGGAATGTGCTCCTGAACGTCACCAGTTGCCAATAGTGTAGCACTAGAGTAATGTAAAAAACTTACTCATTTACTTAAAATAAAATTGTTTGTCATAATCAACAATTAATTACTGTTAAAGACAGTTATTGTTTACAGAATAACAAACATTATGTTTTGTGTATCAATATAATTTCTTTTTAACTAGTACAAGAATCATTGGTCATTATGTAGATTAGGGGTGGCCAATGCTTTGCACCACATGTGTCCCACTTAGTAAGGTTTGGTAGCCTGCTGCATAAAATACACAACCAAAAGATATGAAATTTATAAATTTATATTTTTGGATAACACAGGTGAGATTGACCAAAGATACAGAATTTATAAAATTTATATCTTTAGGTAAGACAGGGAACATTAACTCTTTTCTAACTCTTCTTATTGAAAATAGTGTGGACAGCTATAGTTAGTTGTTAATTTAAGTAACTTAGGTTGCAATGCCACTGTTTCTGATTTAGAACTGTAATTTAAATTAGAATCCATCAGTTACAATTATAATGAATTTTTCTTTATAGCAGAAAAATGACAACATTTTTTTTTTTTATGTAAAAATAAATTATAGTTTTTTTTTTTTTTTTTTTTTTTTTTTTTTTTTATTAATAAGATAATTTTTAAAAATTTAAACCTTATATATCAAAAATATATTAACTCAGCTTTTAAGGGACTATCCCTAAATTCAGGGTTTTTGAAAATTTTGCTGTTTCTGACATTTATGTTAAATTATTTTGTTTTCATAGAAATTTCTTATTTTGAATGGCTAATTTTCCTTGTAGTGTATTAAGAACTCTCCAAATATTACTTGTTATAAGTATAAATATCTTAATTCAGTGATCTTGTATCTGTTGCTTGGCTTCTACTATGCTTAATAGATCATAATTATTATATATATATATATATATTTAAAACTCTTAATTTTGAGGGGTTTTGCCTTTTAAATCCTAATTACCCTTGCAATTAATTAGAAGTGTATTATTTTTATATTGTCATACAATTATTTTTATATATTAATTATCAAGAACTGGAGTGAAATTAGACATTTTATTTGGGAGTTATATACCCATATTTGCAAATGGTGGGAAGTATAACTGTTATGTAGAAATTTTTCTTTAATCTACAAACATGGGTTTATAGATAATTGCATAATTTAAAGCAAATGTGGAGAATAATAAAGAGTTGTTGCAAAAAGTGTGTTGAAAAATATTTTTCAATAAAATAAGCCAACTACTAGTCTCCAATAAGTAAATAATAATAGTTAATAGTTCCATTTTACATATACAGTTCCCTCCGCTTATTAAAATCACATTCGTTCTGAGCCAAAGTGATTTTATTAAGCGGCTGATTTTTATATCCGGCAAACGTTCCTGCCCTTAAGGAAAAGGTATTGCTTCCCTGAATTTCAAAAGAAACTTCAAAAGGTAACGAATAATATAATTAGTAAACAATATTAATTAATTTTTGTTAGATAACTGTGCTGCAAGTATAAAATCTTGAACAGTGAGCGATAACGGAGGGTTTGTTGTGCTTTAATTTATTTTTCTATTTAAAAAAAAAAAAAAAATCACAATGTAAATAAAAAAAATTTTTAGTGTGCATAAATGATATTTTTGGCTGCTGAAGATATTTTTGAGTTTATTAACCGGCGATGCTGATTTTATTAAGCGGCGGCTTTAAAAGTAGTTTGTATTGATTTGATTCCGGTCCTGGCGATTTGATCAGATTAAGCGGCTGATTTTATTAAGCGGCGGTTACTGTTATTAGTCTTTCATACTATTTTTAAAAATGAATATTATGACCGTATTTTTAAATATGCAACTTTATATTTTTATACAAGAACCAATCATTATATGCTATATTTTGCAGTAGACAAGAAAAAGCACAGTATATTCCAATATGTAATGTAACAAAGATCATTTATTTAATTTTATTTATTTTGGTAAATAACTTTTATTTGCTGTTTTTTAATATTAGTCTTTTTTTTCAGCTTGTAATCAAAAATATGAAAAATGAAGTCACTAAAAGAGTGCAAGCTCCAAATTGTGATGAAATTTTTTATGCTGGAACTGGAATGTTACTTCTTAGAGATTCTGATGGATTAATTTTATTTGATGTCCAACAAAATAGGTACATGTACTTCATAATTCAAAAAAAAAAAAAAAAAAAAAAAAAATCATTGAATATTTAATTGTATTAATATAAGATAAAAGCAGTGTTGGGCATAATTGAGTAAAAAGTAATTGAATTACAATTAAATTACAATTATAATTATTTTACTGTCAATCGATTAACAAGTAATTGATTACAAATAAATTGAATTACGTATTCAATTTATTTGTAATCAATTACTTGTTAATTGATTGACAGTAAAATAATTATAATTGTAATTCAATTACTTTTTAATCAATTATGCCCAACACTGGATGAAAGATATAATTGGCTTTGCCCATCTAGCTGTACGAGTTACTTTTAATAGAACAAATGCCTGCAGCAGCATTGATGAAATGAAATACTCAGGGATTTAATGCGAAATGGTCATTTAACCCTTTGTCTACCTCATTATGAAACAGACAAAAGATGTATTTGAAACACATTTTTTTAGTTTCTTGAGCAATTTTTAGAAAATATATGCAATAAAAATTAGGCATATCACTTTATTATAGTAAATAATGAGGATTTTATGTGTTGGTACTTTAGTGTACCACTGGTACATAGAGATCAAAAAAGATATTTGGACCTGAAAAAAGAGTAAAAAGTTATTTACTTTTTAATATTCCTTAATTTTTTCCTAAAATCAATGGGAGTCTCCTAAAGTAATATAGGAATTATAGCATACATAATGATCATGCAAATTGTCAAACAAAAACAATGAGAACACTTTATAAAGTATTTTCTGGAATAAAAATGGCTACATGCAGCGTCTAGTGCATTGTAGTGAGATTAAAGGGAGATATATATGTGTTCTAGTTCTATTTAAATACCTTAGATATTTCTTCTTTGAATTCGGTTTTATACGCTTCTTAAACTGTTGGCGCTTTAAAATACCATAGGTAGATAAAAGTTTAACAGAAAAGTTTTCAAAAAAATTTTGTAGATTTTCTAGAAACAAGCATCTCAAGATTGAATTTCAAAAAAATTCAAAAGTTTAAAGATGAAAAAATATTTAATGTTTGAAATTACTAAAAAAGTGATTATTGCTTTTTGTAACTTCCTGCCAAATAAATTGTAAATTTTCTCAAATAAATGCTATCCTTGGAAAGAACACAATATGGTCTTCCTTCATTTAAAAAATTAAAATTTTATAGGTGTGAAAAAGAAAAGAATGAGAGTCCCAAGTTTTGTTTTTTTTACCATTTGAAAGTAGATTATTAAAAAAAATTCCAGTCTCAAAGATGATGTAATATTCAAATATATATATTTATCGTATATGACAATTTTTAAAATGCAAAAAATACTCCACCAACATTATCTTTCTTGAAATTATTGAGTGCTTCCGATGGACTTGCAACTAGAAATTGTGACATCATCATATCTTTATCTAGTTGACATAATAAATTTTATTCAAACTCGAGCTGTTTATTTTGCTCATTTTTATTTAAATTGAATTTCATATTGCTTGTGAGATAAACATGTTTTTACTTTAGAATTAACTTTAAAAAATTATTTAAAAATACAGTTGCTTTTTTTCATAGCAGAAAATTTAATATATGTGTAAATAGTTTTAACATCACACTTCCTTCATTTTCTGGTTAATTGTTCTATCATCTAAATTAGGATTTTGAATTGGTTCAAATATTTCCGTGTTTGCTCATATTGTTGCATTTTGATTTTTTTTTTTTTTTTAACTTCAATATACAAGGTAGTCAGACTCTGGCAAAACAAATACAATAAGAAATGAGGAGATTTGTTGTGATAAAAGTGTTATACAAAGAAATGTTTTCAAACATTTATACATCTGCCCTTCCCAGTAGACTGTTTCATCCTGTAATATATCCTGTTTCATAATCAAAATTGTAAGTTACATTAATTATATATTAAAAATAATTTGCTTACCTATTCTCAAAATTAGCTTAGGTGTATAAATAGAATATGTTAAATATTTATTATTATTGATATGCAGTGTTAGAAATAAGAATTTTGAAACTAGTCGTCAAAATGAAAAATCTAGGTGTCATCTATAATTAAATATGTATATTAAAAGTAATAATAATAATAAAGTATCAACTTGTAAATAATATATGCAAGATTATATAAAAAAAGATTTATGTAATGAATGTAATTACATTGACAATATTAAACATACATATTTAAAATTGCAAATTCATTCTTCGCCCAGAAGATACAACATTCCACCACAATTTAATAGCATTTTCTGGGCAGAAATCTTCCAATTTAGGGCTGTTTAATTTAATCATTAACAAATCGCCAACTACTTTCATAGAGATATGATTTCCTAAATCAGTTTTTATTAGGTTCAATTGACTGAAATAGACTTGTTTACAGTCTGATGGGATTGGGAAAATCATTAGGTATGACGATTAAAAAAATCTAGGCGTCAAATATGGCACCTATGATTGGAATTCTAGGCGTCAAAATGAAAAAACTGGTCGCAAAATGCGACTAACAACCTCTTATTTCTAACCCTGTTCATATGTAAATAAATCCATTAATTTATGGAGTCCGTCTGTAAACAAATCGTCCACTTATATTGTGATTCTTTTTCTTTTCTAGGTTGTTGGCATCTGTGAAATGTTCTCGAGTCAAATATGTGATTTGGAGTA
This sequence comes from Salticus scenicus, assembly GCA_963930645.1. Classification (NCBI taxonomy): domain Eukaryota; kingdom Metazoa; phylum Arthropoda; class Arachnida; order Araneae; family Salticidae; genus Salticus; species Salticus scenicus. The sequence goes on from OZ005660.1 coordinate 140,644,073, forward strand.
ATGATATGAGTCACGTTGCATTGTTCAGCAAGCATACAATCACTATTTGTAATCGACGTTTAGATACGTTGTGTACAGTCCAAGAAAACAGTCGACTCAAAAGTGGTTCCTGGGAGGACAATAACGTTTTCATATACACCACTGCTAATCACATAAAATATGCATTAATGAATGGGTAATTTTTTTTTTTTTTTTTTTTTTTTTTTTATCGTCATTTAATTTTTATATATAATAAAGAATGAACTGAAAGTTAAATTTTGTGAAATAATTACATCTGGGATTAAAAGTGACATATGTTTTATTCATTTAATAAGTATGAGAACCTTCAAACTTTTGTAAGAATTTCATACTTTTCTTAATTTTTTTATGCATTTTCAGATTTTTTGAAATAATAAAGTTATTTTAATATTCATGTAAACTGTCAGAAAAGTTATGTGTAGGATATATATTTAGACAGGATTATTGCTTTTAGACAAAATAGACCAATTGAAAGGGTTTCTTTCTTTCTTTCTTTTCTGTGAATTAATGTTAAAAAAAAATTTAAAATAATTTAAATAAATGAATACAGTAACTGTTGCTAAGGGAAATAACACAATTATCACATGCTTTTATATGGAAGAATAGATTTTATATTATGTACATGAACAATCTACTTTCATATATTTTCTAGTTTATTTATGAAAACAATGATATTTTGTGTATGTTTTGTTTCTCCTTTTACTTTCAAATCTTTGTGTTTTTTAAGAACTTATAAATTACACAGGTCTACGATATTGAAGTTTTTGAAAAATACATGAGAAGTTTTCACTGATTTTTATGTTATTTAGTGTGCTGAATTTGAAAATGACCTCCATTTTTTTTCCATCATGTCAGGATTTTTTTTTTTTTTTTTTTTTTTTTTTTTTATTCATATCAATTTTTTTTTTTTTTTTTTTCTCGAACAATATTACTTGTACTTTCAGACAACAGTGGGTTTTACCCATTTAAATCTATGTAAAATGATCGATTCTTGGTGTAGCAAATTGATTTTTCAGCAATAGATTTATTTTTTATAGGTTTAAATGGATAAAAGCCACTTTTACTAGATCACATTAGCAGAATCTGGTCGAGAGAAAAACGAAAAGTTCCCTCAGGTACTTTTTACACCACATTATGGTGCAGTTTTCAAAAGAAAATCACAGATATACTATTTTATTTTTTTTATTAAGGCAATTGACAAAGAGTAGAAAATAGTTGCGTATGTGTTAAACATCAAAGTAAAATTGAATTTTTCAAGAAAATGTGACATGATAGAAATTTTTATTTTTTGAAATCAGCACCAAAAAATACATGAAATTCAGCTATCAATTTCCTTGTTTTTTTTTGTTTTTTTTTTTTTTTTTTCATTGCATGCAAGCCTGTGTTATCGAAGATTTCCTATACTTGTAGGGTGAGAAAGTCATTTTATAAGTAACTGTTAAAATCTATAACAGACTTTTATTTTAGTTTCAAATTCCTTTATCTGTAATTACAATGTAAGTAGACAGGTAAAGATATATGGGATAAAGAGCTATTCCAAATTTGTTAATGTTAATAGGAAATAGTTACTTATGATACCCATTCTATTTCAAAAATAAAATTGCCTGATCTCTCCAGGTTTTTGTAAAATCCCAGATCGCAGTATTTGTTTTGTGACATAAAATATAGCTAGTGTCTTGTAATAAATGTAATTAAATTTTGTGTTTAGTTAATTTTATTGATGACTTAATTTATTTATAAGTATTTTGTATATTAATAAGTACTGCAAAAAGGATTGAAATTATTCTTTTAAAATTCAGTGAAATATTTAGTTTTTACTGTAGAAAATATATCTCCCCCCTTGTGACTAAACAATGGTCAGGGGGGGAAGGGTGTCGCCGAATTGACGGCCATTTGTGAAGACCATATGTTTATATATATTGCTGATTTGTGGTTATCTATTAAGAAATCGTAGAAAATTAAACATTATCCTTTTTCTTTTTGTCATGCTCATTGTTTTAAGCTTCTTTTTTCTTTATTATAGTGATCATGGAATTATTCGAACTCTTGATGTTCCTATCTATATAACCCGAGTTAAAGATGCTAATGTCTATTGCTTAGACAGGGAATGCAGACCGAGAGTTTTAGCTATTGATCCAACTGAATACAGATTCAAGCTTGCATTGATAAACAGAAAATATGAAGAGGTTTGTATTAATGTTTGAATAAAAAAAATATCATTACCCAACAGTTTGCAACTAACTTTCTTGGTATTTGCTTAGTTACTTTCAAAGTATTTAATAACAAAATATATTTTTCCTTGTAGATTTTTTTTTTTTTAATAGTCATTGTTTGAATTATTTTATTCTGCATATTTTAAGTAAACTATTTTATTTCAAAATTTATTAAATGTAATAATGCATATGTGTGAATTTTGATTATTCTGTGTTCCAGAAATGAAACTCTTCAGAAGCTACCCCTGAATTCAGGGTTTTTCAGAATTCAGCTGTCTCTGAATTTCATGTTAAATTATTTTGTTTTTATAGAAATTTATCATTTGAATGTTTAATTTGCCTCATAATACATCAAAAATTCTCAACATAACACCTATTATAGATAGCCATATGATATATCATTAATAAGTCTTTTCATCTGCATGTAAGTAGCAAATTTCAGGGGTTTTACATTTAAGGGCCCACCTCACTCACCGCCGCCAGAAGCCGAAGCTAATGTTATTCTATGGGAAATTTTTCTCTACAAATAACTTATTAACTAATACATATTTTTAAATTCTGTTTTCCCATTCTGAAAATTCCCAGCTGTTAAATTGACGGACCTTTTTAAAAAAATTATTTTTTTGTTTTATATTTTATTTTGAAGCTGCAAAATACGAATTTTCAATATGTGAATTTTTTTCATTTTGCAATTAAAAAAAAAAAATATTAAAAATTAAAAAAATACATTTTTAAAAAAGGTCCATCAATTTAACAATTGGGAATTTTCAGAATGGGAAAACAGAATTTAAAAATATAAGTTATTTGTAAAGAAAATTTCCCCATAGAATAACATTGGCTCGGGCTTCTGGCGACAGTAAGTGAAGAGGGCCGTTAAGTAGTTTCAACTCAGTGTGTATCAAAGTGTCTTATTTTTTTTTTTTTTTTTTTTTTTTTTAAGTATGTAACATTTTTATTAGGCTCTCTGAATCTATCAATATATTCTGCATTTAGTCTAATACAGTGTAGGTGGTTTTTATAGCAATTTCATGTACACAATACTATTTATATTTCCTTTTTTTTTTTAATAAATGGTTTATCTTATCTATATAATCATCTTTTATGCACATATTATAAGTCCCAAAAATATTGTTAGTTTCCTCTTGGAGAAGCAAACTCCTTTAATGAAATATTAATTTTATTTTATCAGTGGCAATTGCAAATAAATTTATTTTTGTTGAAAAAAAAATTATTTATCATTCAATGTAAATAATTTTCATTTGCTGAAAAGGTTTATTTTTATAAATATTCTGAAGTAACCTCTCTCCCTCCCTAGATTGATAAAAAAATAATAATTCTTAAGGTTGCACCAAATTCACCTTTGTTCCCTGTTTATGTAATATTAAGGGATTTTCGTTGCTTGGCATTTTAGAGATACCCCATTGAAAAATACTTTATTTTATTTTTATTTTTTTCCCACTCTTTGAACTTATTTTAGTGAATAGATTAAAAATAAATAAGAAAAATTATTTCATTAAGTAAACTCTGTATTTTCCAATCTCGAAATAAAACATTTAAAATTTATTTATAATTACTCACTAAGATAATGGATGACATGTTCAAACAGTGGAATTCAAATTTCAAAAAACATTTTTGAATGAAGTATCTTAAAATATAAAGCAACAAAAATCGTATAGGATTACAATGGCATAGGTGCTAACTTGTATGGATTTTTAACACCACTATTTCTTTGCAAAAAATTTCATCATGTTTAATTACAGAAAACTGCTAAAAAACTTAATGAAAATTTTTATCAAAAATTTTCGGTAGCAAGAAAACATAAAAAGTAGCAGCTATGACATGAAGAGGGAAAAAGAGTTAATGTAACTGATGTGTAGCCTTAAGCAATTATCATTAAAATTAATATTCCTTAAATTAATCAGTTTTTACACACTCTTATTTAACTTGGCATGTTATTTATTTATGTGTGTAAGTTAAATCCAAGAATTGAATTGTCACCCGTTTCCCATCATCCAATTCAGATGAATTTTTCCATATATGTTTAATGACCATATATGCTCAAATAGTAATGAACTTAGGATTGAACCTGTAGGCCCCCTAACTCCAGTTCAAATTTGTTTTTCAAATTTTAACTCGCTTCCTATCATACAATTAAGCTGAAATTTTGCATACATGTATAAATCTTAAAACAATACTCACACAATTACTGACTAGAGAAGGAACCTGAGGGGCTGGGCCCTAAACTCCCGTTAAAAATTTATTTTTGAGTTTTAACCCACTTTCTCTCATTCAATTGAGCTGAAGTTTTGTGTACATGTATATAATATCTTGACGGCAAGCTATCATAAACACAAGAACAGTGCTGGATCCCCCACCTTTATTTAGGCTAAGTCATGATCTCGGAAAGGCAACAATCCCACAAACTGCAGTAATGTTGGAACAAAAGATCCCAAGGAGATCTGTGAAAAGTGGATTCCAATTGTTTGTGTTTTCGGGTTTTGTTGCTGAAATATTCAATTCTGATTGGTTTATAACTCTCCCTGAGCTCTCAAAAATATGTCCAGGCTTAATTTTTATTCCAGATTTAATTGCAGTTAGCGGCCCTCTTCACTTACCGTCGCCGGAAGCTCGAGCCAGTGTTATTCTATGGAGAAATTTTCTTTACAAATAACTTATTAATTAATACATATTTTTAAATTCTGTTTTCACATTCAGAAAATTTCCAACTGTTAAATTGATGGACCTTTTTTAAAAATGTATTTTTTTAATTTTTAATATTTTATTCTGAAATCACAAAATGAAAAAATTTCACATATTGAAAATTCGTATTTTGCAGCTTCAAAATAAAATATAAAAAATTTAAAAAATAATTTTTTTAAAAAAGGTCCTTCAATTTAACAGCTGGGAATTTTCAGAATGTGAAAATAGAATTTAAAAATATGTATTAGTTAATAAGTTATTTGTAAAGAAAAATTTCCCGTAGAATAACATTAGCTTCGGCTTCCAGCGGCGGGGAGTGAAGAGGGCCCTTAACTGTGACATTGAGATGTTTCTACTAAGCGAATGATATAGGATGTTATGTTATTTATGGCAGATATGAAAGTTCATTTTTCAAATCAATCTCTTAAGTTTCTGCATTTTCTGATTCTCGAGTACTATACCGTGAAACAAAGTTTAAAGGTCAAATTATGAATTATTACTGATTTATAATTTTTTTAAAGAGATTTTTCTTTAAATAAAATCAATTATTTTATATCCTCACATGTATATTATCCACATCTGCTGAATTGCAGTTTTATTTACATTTTAGAATAAGAGTTTTTAAAAGTTTTTAATTGATGAAATATTAATGAAGTAACCTGTATGTGATGATAACTTAAGTTTAATTATAATTTCAACGATTTTCAAATCCAATGATTTTTTACTTTTCCTAAAGGTTCTGCACATGGTCCGCAATGCTAAATTAGTTGGCCAGTCGATCATAGCATATCTTCAGAAGAAAGGCTATCCTGAAGTGGCATTACATTTTGTAAAGGATGAAAAAACAAGATTTGCCTTAGCTTTAGAATGTGGAAATATTGAGGTACATTATTTTGGATAATTCTCATATCATATTTATTAGTTGGTTATATTTAAAAGGTAAAATATTTCAGACATGACCTTTAAAAATATATGTAAACACACACACACACACACACACACAAAAAAAAAATTGTTTATTTTTTTTTTTTTTTTTTTAGGACTGAGATTAGTCTCAATCTGGGATTTTTGCGTTGTCGTTTTCGATAGTTGGACATTTATCGAAACCTAAAATTTAGCGAAAATATAATTGAATAATTTGAAAGCGATGTAATAATTTGAAGAAAAAAAAACTAATAGTCCTCCGTCCTAAACTAAATTCTGCTTTTGCCAGAATTTCATCAATTTTTTTTTTTTTTTATCATAAAAAATTTTAGTATTTCATTTCAATGTCGCCTTTGTATATGGAATTGGCTATTTTGTCTTTTTGTTAATCTCATAATCTCATCCCTAAAAACACTTCTAATAACTTTTCTGTACCTTAGATTTTTTCTTTTGCAATTATTGATCATACATTTTCTATGACTTTTATTAAGAAAATACTTATGTGAATTTAAATTTACATGCCAATGTAAAACATTTATTTATAATTTTTTTTTTTTTTTTTTTTTTTTTTTGTCCTGAAATATCACATTTACACTTATTTTTATTTTAACTTTTTTTATTTCATGCACTATGTTATCAAAAATTACTATACTTTAAAAATTAATTGCTAACTTTATCATGTTATTCTTTTTATTTTAAAATATTAATATTCTGAAAGTTAAAATTTTTTTTATTTTCTAAATCTATACTATCAAAAACCTTTTGTTTTACTTAAAAGTACATTTTTATTATAAGATTGAGCTAATGTAAGATATTTTAGTTAGAATTTCCAGCTATTCATACTTTTTATGTTTAAGTGTGTTTCTCCTATTTTAAACAGATAGCATTAGATGCAGCTAGAATATTGGATGATAAAGCCTGCTGGGAAAAACTGGGTGAAGCTGCATTACTCCATGGAAATCATCAAGTATGTATATATAAATAGTTTGAAACTTATTTATTGTCAGCTATGAAAGAAATAAACTTGCATATTAATTAAAATACCTAATTTTTTTTTTTTTTTTTTTTTTTTTAATATTACTTATTTCCTATTTTATAGGTATTAAGGGCCCGCTTCACTCACCGCCGTCGGAAGCCGAAGCTAATGTTATTCTATGGGAAATTTTTCTTTACAAATAAATAACTTACTAATACATATTTTTAAATTCTATTTTCACATTTTGAAAATTCCCAGCTGTTAAATTGATGGACCTTTTTTAAAAAATTATTTTTTATTTTTTTATATTTTATTTTGAAGCTGTAAAATACGAATTTTCAATATGTGAAATTTTTTCATTTTGCAATTTCAAAATAAAATATTAAAAATTAAAAAAATACATTTTTAAAAAAGGTCCATCAGTTTAACAGTTGGGAATTTTCTGAATGTGAAAACAGAATTTAAAAATATGTATTAGTTAATAAGTTATTTGTAAAGAAAAAAATTCCCCATAGAATAACATTGGCTCGGACTTCCGGCGACGGTAAGTGAAGAGGGCCATTAACTAAAAAAATTGTTTTTATTTTAGATGTAAAAATTAATGTTTTATTTATTTTGTATAGTTTTGGAAAGAAGTATATTATTTTTGTTGTTTTATAGGTGGTTGAAATGGCATATCAGAGGACTAAAAACTTTGATAAATTGTCTTTCTTATATCTTATCACTGGAAATTTAGAAAAGCTTAGAAAAATGATGAAGATAGCTGAGATACGTAAAGATACCAGTGGTCAGTTCCAAAATGCTCTTTACTTAGGAGATGTTTCAGAAAGAGTCAAAATTTTAAAAGTAATTATGCTTTTCTCTCTTTATACTTTAAATTAAAAATTGTTTTTGTAAGTTCATAAGTGATGATAGCTTCTGGATATTTGTTGGTGTTTTCTTCTGGATAGGTATTGATGATGATTTCTGAGTATTTGTTGGCTATATCTTCTGGATAAAACCAACAAATATTCGAAATTTGAAATTTGGCACAGAAGTATTTTGGATGTTTCTTACCAAGATGTTTATATTTATGCAATTGCGACAGCCATTTTAATTGATTATCAAAATGATAACAAAAATATAAAAACTGAAGGGATTCCTGTGCTAAAACTGTACCAAAGTAATTTTAAGAAATGAATATAGTATAGTAACCAATGCTAGGGAATGAAGTACAGTTACTGCATGAAAGAATAGATTAAATTAAATTAAATTCTGTATACAGAAAATGTAAGCAGATTTAAATATATATAAGTATGGGGTTTTCTCTTTTAGTTAAAAAATATTGCTAGTATTTTGTGAATTTATTATTAAAATTTTTGACTTAATGCTTTTCATTATTTTATTTTTTAAGAGCAATGTTCATTTTATAGACAATATATATTGTATGATAATCTAACATTGTCTTAAGATCCTTAATATATGAATTTTAAGCATAAAATGATTTCAAGATTTTTTTTTTTTTTTTTTTTTTTTTTAAGCAAAAAACTTAAAATATTTAAGTAACATACTTTAATGAATTTGAAAAATATAATTCTTTTTCTTTTTTGTGGGGTGAATGGTACAGTCGGTAACAAAAGTATCCGACCACTAGTAAAAATTCCTATGTAAAAAAAGTAGAGTTAATACTGTTTTGTTAATAAATCTTTGTCGAATCATGTTCTTAGTCAGTCTAAGAACGTGATTCGACAAGAATTATTTAACAAAACAGTATTAACTCTACTTTTTTACATAGGAATATTTGCTAGTGTTCGGATACTTTTGTTACGGACTGTAAGAAGAAGAAAGATGATTCCAGTGTTTATTATTTTAACAACTTTGTCATTTCTGTTACATTTTTGCTATTAAAGACTTTTTTTTTAAGTAAAAATTTTCATCTATATAAATAATCTCTCTCTGGAATTCAGGCCTTTGATCATAGTGCTACAAAACTGGCAGATTTTTTACATTGTTTTTTTTTTTTTTTTCCCAATTGATTTTTCTTGTTGAGTTTGATTATTTCAACTGGAAGTATTTAAAATTAATGAAGAATTTTTTTTTTTTTTTTTTTTTACTTGAAACTGTCAAACTGAAATAGTTTAATATTGGATTTTGATTTCTATTGGAAGTTATAACATCATTTTCATTTTCTAAAAACTTTTATTCAAACTCAAACTGCTTCTGTGCTATCTTATCATTTAAATCTGTAAAAAGCATGTAAAAAAATCTCATTTGTTGCTATAAAAAATGAAGCTGTGTTCCTTTCTCAGCAATGCTTACTATATTATTATTTTAATTTTTTATGTAGTATTTATTTCTGTTAAACTTTTAGTTGGAAATTATGGAGTCACCTATTTTGTTTCATCTTCTTAAATTTTATTTAAACTGCACATTCATTTCAGTTGTCCGTGTTTCTTGACAGTGGTTACTATATTATTATTTTAATTTTTAACATCTGTAACATAGAATTCTTCAGTTGAAAGTTATATTTATTTGACCTGTTTTATTTTCTTAAATTTTATTCAAACTTAGCTGTTTATTTATTTTTAAAGGAAGGGCTGCTTATCTAAGCTGGCAAAGCCCAACTCTTTAGTTAGAATACAGGGCAATTATAAAGTAATTTTAATATATATATATATATTCATGAAAATTTTCTGTGCTTTTGTGTAATTTTTTTACTTCTAATGTTTTTTTTAAATTTATGCAAAGCTTTTGAGAAGACAACTGAAATAGGCTTTATAACTAAACAAAACCTACTAACTTCATTCCAAAAAACCTTCACTGCTCTACTCCTGGGCTTCTTCAATTGTGTCTGTCTTGGAAGATTTTTTCTGACTTTCTCCAGGATGGTGACAATCAGGGAAAACAGGGAAATCATGGAAAAATCAGGGTACTTATCAATCTGGAAATGTCAGGGGAAAATCATGGAATTTTGTAAAAACACCCAAAAATCATGAAAATTTTCATTTTTGCCCAGCAAGCATGACTGAAAGATCGCCAAACAGGTGTTATCTTAATCATGTTCATGATTACACAGGACTGGCTGCTTTCTTGTTGAATCTCACCAAGTTGATACTAAAAAAAGAAAAAAGAAAAATAGTGCAACAATTTGAAGAGTAATTTTATGTCTTGGCATTAATATGTTGTTGTGCAATTAAAATGAGTCATATTTTTGTAATTTTTCCAAAAATTTTGAATTTTGAATTTTATTTTCCTTTTTGTAAGAAAAAAAAATATATTGAGATATTTTTGCACATTAGTATAGTTTTTTGAATTGCAGTGGTTTAGCAAGCATGTTACTGTGATATACATAAAATTATAGAATCTATACAGTAGGTAACGGAAATCATGAAAATTTGTCAAAATTAGTCATGGAAATCATGGAAAAATCAGGGAACTTTTTTTCTGAATTTCTGTAGCCACCCTGTTCTCTTTCCAATTCTAAATTTAAAGGATCGTGTCATCTGCCATCAGTATAGATAGGATCTCATGGGTTATAGATGTTGTTACCCTAAGTATTTGTTATTTTACCAAATTTTTTATCATCAAAATTATATAAAATTTGGTAAAATAACAACAGCATTGACTAAAATTAATCACAATGAATTAATAGAAATAGACTTTAACAACCCTAAAAAACTCTCAAATTTAATTTATAATAATATGCATTGCGATGTGAAATGATAGAAGTACTTATGGGTAACAACATCTGTAACCAATCAGATCCTATCTATATTGATGCCAGATGGCCTGATCTTTTAAACTTTGAATTGGAAAGAGAAAGTCAGTAAAAATCCTCCTAGCCAGACACTACAACTGAAGTCTTTTGGAATGAAGTTAGTAGGATTTGTTTATTATAATGTATTAAAAACTTCATTTTTATTAACATTAAATGAAATAGGCTTGCTCACATGTTGTCGAATCTACATAATATATTAAAAATTACTCTTGAATATGATAAATGACAATAATCCAGTGTGTTTTTATAAATTACTTTTAATTTTTTAGAACTTTGTTTTTAACTTTGCATTGGCATTTGAAGTTTATTTTATTATAACAGAGTTAAAACTAGTAATTTGTGTATTATATTTTTAAAAATTTCATTATAAATTTTTGATTAGAATTGTGGGCAGACTTCTGTGGCTTATCTGTGTGCAATTACCCATGGATTACAAGAAGAAAGTGAAGCATTAAAAGTTATTATTGAAAAAGCTGACGTTAATTTGCCCCAGCCTGATCCTAAGGCGGTACTTTTACAGCCACCTTGTCCAATAAATAGATCTGAAGAAAATTGGCCATTATTGAGTGTTTCTAAAGGATTTTTTGAAGGAGCAATGGGAACTAGGAAGACAGCTCTTGCAGCTGAAGTACCTGACAACTTAGTGGAAGGTTAGTAACATATTTAAAAATCTATATGATACTTACATTATGCAAGAATGATAACTTTTACCTGTGACCTGAATAGCAAAACATAAATTTTTGACTTCTTTATTAATTTTTATCCCTTGAATATTTTTAGAATTCATTGTTTTTTAAAGGAATTATTGTGTATGCAATAATTAGTTGTTGTCGAATTCTTGTAAATTGTAAAAAAAAATTAATTTATCTTTTAAATGTTAATTTGATTCTTTGAAATAACAAAACTTCTGTCTGTAGCTATTATATTTTTTGTGTATCTGTCCTGTTCAAATATATCATTATTTTATTAAAAGGACAGTATAAATTAATGATGTATTAATTATATCTATAATGTTCTTAATGATGTATTTATACTAGGGGTGTGTCGATCAATCGGTTTAATTAATCGATCAATGCTTAGTCCCAATCAATTTTTTTAATTCGGTTAATCGGATTGATTAATTCGATTAAAATTTTTCAAAATCCAATTAAAAATATCTAACTGCAAATTAAAGTAAAAATATTGTTCTGCCTACAAAATATTTTTTCACATATTTTGCTAACAAACATTCTAAGAAACATTCATCAAATAATGAAAAAGCAAATAAATAAATAAAATAAAATAAATACATAAATAAAAATAAAACCTCTCAAAAGAAGTTGTTGCACTTTTGTTGATAGAGAAAAGTTGGAGGACAGTTATTAAACAAAATGCCGCTTCATGTGCATGCTGGAGCAACACCACCTGTCTGTAGCCTTCTACAGAAAGTGTTGGCTAGGGTAATAGTATTCTCAAAAACAAGAAGCTTTCAAAAAATAGAAATGCTAAAGATTAAAAAAAAAATAAAAAATAAAAAAAGGATTGAGATTTTCACTATCCCTCTGATGGGGGAAATGTCAACAGAGTTTCACAGTATCTTCAAGCGTTTATTGTCTGTTCAGAATTGCTGATAGTGACTATTGAAGCAGAAACAGAAAATAACATTCTGTGTTCTAGTCTGAAGTGACAAAGAAGAACTAAAATATAAGAATTTGAGATTTTTATGATAATGATATGGAATTTTGAGAATTCATTTAAAAATAGTGACAAGCGTGATGGACAAGGCCTGCAAATATAAAACTAAAATATGTGTAAATTCATTTACTGTTTCTTTCAAAATTAATCGAAAAATTAATTTATTAAATAATAATAATAATACATAAAATTGAATAAGTGAAAATATTTATATAAAATTAACACTTGAAGTCACCAAATATTACTCTGAAAATTCATTTAAATTTCAGTTATGAAACAGATATATATAATTGATTAGACAAACATTTTTGAAAAAAAAAAAAAAAAAAATCAGTCAAACTTATGAATAATATATATGTACATAATATGAGAGTTTTATTCATCATTGAAATAAAATTATATAAAGAAAAATGAAAACCGATTAAAAATCTGATTAATTGATTAATGAACTACGATTAACCCAGTTAAAACTCTTAATCGATTCCCACCCCTAATTTATACATCATAAAAAATTCCTCAAGATCATATCACAAAGTTGAGAATGTATTGTTGAAAAACTAAGCAGCATTACATAATAATTTAAGATCTACTTATAACATAGTCGCTTTTAACAAAATTTTGGATTTACTGAGGAAAATAAAGTTTTTGTTTCATATAACATGAAAAGTGTATAGTATACCCATGTTTCTCGAAACTAGTTTCGAGGACAAATCCAATGTCTTGAAATGGTGCTTAATTGACCGACAGGTTGAGATTTGGCAAACATCCAGTCCCTTATTGCTATTTTCTCTCAAGCATCCTTATTTGGACTCTTTGAGTTAGCACTTGCACAGAATTTGCAAAAGAATGTAACAATTTTGCTTTTGCTGAGTCAAAATAGAACTTACTGAACAAAACTTGTATCTGGATTTAATGAGCATTTTTCTGTGTCCCAAGTTCCTCATTAAATATGGGTCCTATTGCACTCACATTAAAATTACACATTGAATCAATATGGCAAGGTGTATTTAAAAAAAAAGAAATAATAAAAAAGAAATGGGAAACAAAAAAATGTTCTTAGGATAAATAAATGTGCATCTGGTGTGATATATATATATATATATATATGTGACGTATTTTTAATTGCTTGCTGAAAGAGAGATGAGAGTCGGAGGACACCATGGATGGAGACGTTCGTTCAAGCAAACATCTTTATTGTTTCACAGTCGGGACGAAGGCGAAGACGAATGGAGTTTTAATCCGACAAGGGCCGATGATTCGCGTTGGCCTTACGGCCGCGGCATTCGGGGTTTAGATAATTACCAGATTACGTTAATTTCGGAGGTACGGGTCGCATGGAAAAGTCTAGCAAGTCAAGACCGTGTCAAATAGCTCCGTTTGTTTACTGTTTGGGCTTTTATACCCGTAATTTTTGGTGTAATTTGGCGATGTTATAGTTCCCACCCATTTTCTTTAATTGGTCATTTTATTAAAAAACAACGCTTTTTCCTGCCTTCTCATTATGTCTTATTGCATATATTTTTATATTCTGCAGACCTCAGAAATCTGGTCGGCGTTCTTCTTTGCCAAGCTCGCCAAACCATTAAAAATCATTTATTGCTTTGCATCTGCTATGAACTAATCAACCCGCACTTTAAACTCATTAACCGTTATTTATTGCGTTATATCTGCTCAGCGCTTATTAAATTAATTTCCAAGCCAATTATAAAGCTATTTCCAGACATCAAAATACTTAAATGATTAACTTATTTATTTCATATGATCGTGACGCGACTTCACTTTCCATTCATTATTTTTTATGCTTTAATCTTACAGCTTAATATGAAATCTCCTTTAATTTATTTCGCCATATTACTTTGAAATATAACCAGAATACCCTGAAACTCTGAAAATGTTAATTTAATTCTTACTTCTTTTTATTTCTTATATTTCATATCTTTCATATCCCCCCCGTCCAAGCGAGATCCCCCGGATTTGCCTGCAAAGCCGTGGGAGCTCACCTGGAGGTAGATGACGTTCCAGGTGATATGGACCTAACAATTTTGATTTACCCTATTTTATTATTTATTTCTTGATTTATTTACTTAGGATCGCTTTTAGTTTAATTATTTTTCACAAATTTTACTCCTATCATGACTCCATTTGCCTTGGGAATATACAGAGGGGTTACAAGATTGACAATAAGCTTGCTGATGAATACACATTTTAAGCACATTTAAATTTTCTAGATTAATTGATGATTACACAATATACTATTCATTATATTTAGTAAACACACATGAATACTTCATAGTAAAAATTACTAGTACAACAGAACAACTGTATGATACTATATAGGAAAAAAAAAATAAACATATTCAAAAAGTATCATATAACATATTCAATAAAGTAGTATATAAAAATAAAGTAGATTTTTTTTTTTTTTTTTTTTTTTTAAATGCTTTTTGGCCACTATTTACAGAGAAACGCTTCTCTTTAGATGTAGAACACTACAATAACAATATTTTGTTTTCCTTTGCTTTGTAATAGTTCGTTTATGTTCGAAAAGTTTTTGACTTAGGTAGTTTCTCAAGATGAATTGTCCAGTCACAGTTCTTTTTAAAAGTCCTTATAGTCCTAAATCAAACTTGGTATGAGCACATTTTTTTTTCACTTATTCACTACAATACTTAAAAGTTAATAACACAAACATACTTGATGCACATAATACTTGATGCACATAATACGTATTGAAAACATAAACAATGTCATAATATACTATACTTAATCTGAAAAAATAATCATATGGATATTAGAAATAATACTGACACTTAAACTTGTATACTAATACTTGACAATAGCAATACTTAAAAAGTAAAAAAAAATATTCGACACAACAGCTTCTCTAACTTGCTTGTGATAATCAATTCCTTCAACTTACCATAATGATACAAAACACTAAAAATGTTTATTCAAAAAATTATGTTTATGGGTGCAGCGACCCGTGAAACTCTGTGAGAGCTTGTCAACCAAAAAAGTAATATCTATAAAATGTAAAAAGTGGTTTTTAGACAAGTCTCATCAGAGGAGGGAGCACACTTGTTGCCTCATGCTCTTCGGGGGTCTCCAATCAGCTGAAGTCCAAGAGAACATGAGTAAACAAGGGCCTAAAAGAAAAAGGGGTAAGGAGTGGAGGATCCTCATTTCGTGAATACATCTACTAATATTTGTAAATACAGTAATATTTGTAAAAAATGAAAAATAAAAAGAGTTAGGGGCATGCCAGTGCCACTGAGCGGAAGAATGGAAAATATGTCTCCCGACATCCCTCCGAATTCTCCGACTCAGCTAGGATCCTCATCCAATACGTAATGGGACGATAGGAAAGCAAAAACAAAAAAAAACTTATTTGGGTTACCTCCTGACTGCTAAAGGGGTTTATTCATGATATAGTTTAAATTTTTGTGGATTATTATAATATCTTAGTTTAGATGAATGTACAATTTCAGACTGTCTTTTAAAATGAGAACTTGGTCTATCAATTTAAAAATTTACGTCAGATAACTGTTTTAAAATGGTATAAGGTCCTGAGTATGGAGCAGTTAGCTTACGGGTATTTGGATATTGAAATTCTTCATATAATACTTCATCACCAACTTTAAATGTAGCAGGGAGAAATCGAGCGTCATACCTTACTTTATTTTTATTATGATATTCAATTGTATGTTCTTTTGCTAATTTTCTTGCTTCATCAACCTTTGGATAATAATTGTTATTAGGTATTAAAGGGTCATAAGGTAAATTTCCAAACAATAGATAACTAGGTGAAAATTTTGTAACAGAATGAGGGGTAGCATTATACTGGCTTAAGACCTCCTCTAGCAATTTTGTCCATGGTACTTTAGATGAAGCAGAATTTACTTTACATTTTAATCTAGTTACAATAGTTTGGTTCAGACGTTCAACTTTCCCATTTGTCTCAGGGTGATGACTGCTAGTTAACAGGTGTTTAATCTTGTAATTACGTAAGAATTTTTTAAACCGTGATGAAGTAAAGGCAGCATTTCTATCTGTTAGTAATTTCTCAGGGACTTGAATTTGGAAAATCTGTTTTAAAAAGTTGGTATAAGTTTCCGTTGTCACACTTTTGGATGGAAAACCCCACACATAACGTGTTGCATGGTCGACGACCAAATGCAAGTATTTTTTAGTTGAATTGTAATAATTAAATCCACCAACAGTGTCTAACGACAAACATTCAAATGGTTTATCTGTTGGAGGTACCTGCTGCAATAAGCCAAATCTTTTCTGTTTACATTTTTTATTTACTTGGCAGGTATGGCAGTGCTTAACAAAATTTTCTATGTCTTTATTAATGAAAGGCCAATAATATTGTGGAGTGATTAAATTGATCATTTTTTGAATTCCTGGGTGCCCAAATTGTGTGTGGGCTTTATTTAGCAAAGTTAACCTTAGTGTCATCGGAACGATTATCTTATATAAACTTTTCTTTTTTGTTACTATGAGGTCATTTACTTCAACATACTTTTTACTATTGACTATTGTGTTCTCTTCTTTTTGTAAATGTTTTAGATCATTCAAGTCAAGGAGATGTACCTGGTGAGACATATGTTGTATTACAGGTAATCGAGATAGCATATCAGCTTCTACATTAGTGGTTCCTTTCTGATATTTAATTTCATAGTCAAACATACTAAGCTTAAGGGACCAGCGGAAAAGACGTCCTCTAAGATTTTTAACATTTTTAAGCCAAGTTAATGCCGCATGATCAGTATGAATGACAGATTTTTGCCCATGTAAATAGTGATAAAATTTATCTAAAGAATCTATAATGGCGAGACACTCTAATTCTGTTATAGCATAATTTTGTTCATAGTCTTTTAAATTTCGCGAATGGTATGCTATTGGATGTAATTTTCCTTTCTCATCTGGCTGTTTGATTACACAACCAACTCCGTGACTTGAAGCATCTACAAATAAGTGACAAAGCCTCTTGGGATCATACAACTTTAAAATAGGTTTTTCAATTAAGGCATTTTTCAATTTTTGAAATGAATTTTCGCATTTCTCATCCCACACATAGGGTACATTTTTCTTGAGTAGATTGTTTAAAGGGTAACGAATCTTAGCATAGTTAGCTATAAATTTATTATAGACATTTACAGATCCCAGGAACCTCTGTAATTCTTTAACAGTAGTGGGACGCTTTAAATTTCTAATAGTTTCAATATTAGTATTATCTGGTGTTATAGTGCCATTAGACACTTCATAACCTAAGAAGTTTATTTTAGATTTTACAAAATTACATTTGGATAACTTTAACTTTAAATTTTCATTGACACAAATTTGGAATATGGTTTCTAAATGCTCTAAATGTTGTTCTTCTGTTTTAGAAAAAATGATAATGTCATCAAAATAATTACAAGCAAAATCAATTTTATACTTACGTAAGATTCTTCTAATAGTGCGATTAAGGCTCCGCTTGACAGGCCTGGAAAGTAAAATCGTACTTCAGAAAAACTCGTGTTGCCAACAAAGGGCGTGTCTTATTCAGGGTGATTGACATTCCACAAAATCCAATAGTGTCACACTTCAGCTTGTGGACGATACAAATGTGCCTCTGATGTCCAAATTTAACCAGGGGGGCAAACCACAAGATGAAAGGGTGACTAAGGAGATAAAGGGAATGAGTGGGGGATCTGACCGGACAAGAATTATTTCCGGTAGATAAGAAAGCTTTACTATAGTCAAAGATTCATTAGTACCTTTTTCTGTCAGAAAACGTTTCAATTCATTTTCATTGCCTGATCGATGCAAAGTCGATATAGGGATTCGTATAATTTGTAATCTTTTTACACACAGCAATAATTGTGGGCATTGCGTATTGTAAGTGGAACAACGTCTTTACTGTTAGGATTTTATTTATTCATTTCTTAGAATATGAAATGAGAATATGTTTACAAAATACAAAAACATCTATGAGCGTGCGAGCATGTGTGTGTGTATATATATATATATATATACATACTCACGCGCATGAGTACATATATCTGTATATGTATAATAACAAAAATTTGATACATTTATTACAATACTTTCAGTCTCATAAGTGAAAATTTTAATTTTTGATTTTTCTGTCAAACACTGCCAAAGAAGTCTTCAGATGATACAAGGTTTTAAATTAGAATATAGTCACACTGTATGAAAGATATTTTACATAATAACTAGCTGTAATAATACAATTCAAAACGACATCATTTAAATGTTATCTTCATTTAACATATATTTTTAATATTTTTATTTATTTTACACAATATAAATATGTATAGGAATAGGTTACCATTCAGTATCTTTTTCACCAAACTTGTTTATGTGTTGGAGTTATCTACCCTCGCACCACCGGCTTTCTCACACCTGAAATTTTCTGATTGCGTCATTAGATATATATGCGAAGTATTTACCTCTTCCTGTGTTAATACAGTAAAACCTCTCTAAGTTGGACACCTGCGGTTCCAGGAAAAAGTGTCCAACTTAGAGAGGTGTCCAACTTATAGGGGTGCTTACATTTTTCGATTTAATTAAACTGTATCTATGCATGCCTTTTAACTTTTAATCATATCTAAATATAACATAATTAAGTATTCATAACTTATATACAAAAAATTATTAATTTTCCAATTTATAATCTAAATTTAAACAGGTATATTGTGGCCATAATAACACTTTCTTCTACAATTTTTTATATATTATCGCCATCCACAAGTTAATATGATTGAAAATTTAATCAATAAAGATTTTGCATATGCGTTTTGGGGCAATTTTATTCAATAGATGCTGTGGTAGTCATATGGAAAATCGGAGAATGTGATTAAAAGTAGCACCACGTTATCAACTGATACTGATATATACCCAAATTAAGATAACATTAATTTTCAAAACAGCCATCTCATTTATGAATTGGTGAATTAAATCGTTCTAAAAAATGAAATTTAATTTTTCCGTGAACGGGGAAAGCTGCAGCATAGCAACGACACTGTCGATTGATATGCACCCATATTGAATCAGCATATTTTTTCACTATAGATAGATCTCTCACATATAAAGTTTAGTGCAATTATACACTCAAGTGAAACTTAGTAGGAAAAATAAAAGAGACAAATGAAGAGGAACCCTAACAACCGAAATGTATTGTCTAATGCTCATTTTAAAACAGTCTAAGTCAAAACATGCCTGTAGGATCTCTATTGGATATTTCCTGGAGAAAAGGACAAAAACAATTCATGCAAATCACTAAAAAGAAAGACTCTTTTATTATGCGCCAAAATTCAGTTATTTGTGAACTTTTCAATTGAAGAAAATAAATATTTTTTTACAAGATGAGACAGAGATGAATATATTATAACAAGAAACATTGCTTTTTTAGATATTTACAGCTATTTCTACAAGGGATAAGTAAAATTTCTAAAAAAAAGTGAGAAAACGGAAGTTTTATATCTTTTTTCCTGTCTCATTAGGTAAAAGTGTCCAACTTAGGACAGTATTTGACTGTCCAACTTCCAAGTTAGAGGGGTGTCCAACTTATAGAGGTTGGACATAATGTTAATCCTCGGGGTGTCCAACTTGAGAGGTTTCACTGTATAACTAATTCTGAAGTTTGAAATTCACTTCGTTCCCTCATCTCCTGAACTAGAGGTGTTAGAAATGATTTTCGGTAACGAAATTGTTTCAAGAGAAACAAAGAAAAAATAAAAATAAAAATTAAGCAAGAAGAAGATTTCCCCCCCTGTATTTTTTTAAATAACAAACCTGTTTCCGAACGAATGATTGTGCGTAATTTACTTTTAATTTATTTTTCCCCTAACTATATATATATATATATATATATATTAGCATAATTGGAGGGCTCGGCCCCCTTATCGTTCCTCTCACCAACTCCAGAAGGAGGCTTCGCCTCTCCCGACCCGCTTTTCTTACTAATCCCTGCGGGGCTCTGGCCGCTTGTTCGCTGCGTTGCCTTTCACTAAATAGGAATAATAAAATATTATAGAAAGCCCATATTTAGCGTCAAATTAAAATACATAATATTTAATACCACTTTATATATATATATATATATAATAAAGATGATCTATTAAGCATAGTAGAAGCCAAGCAACAGATAGAAGATCTCTGAAACACCAATGACCAATAAGATAAAATAAATAAATAAAAAAAAAAAAAAAAATCATCAGTGGATGAAATACACTAATGTAAAGAAACCAGATCTATTAATTAGCAGCCTGCAAAACAAACGAATCAATAAAGTAAAACAACAAATCTTAACTTAAAACCATAAACTTATCAAAATTAATGAAAAAACAACCTAAGAAACACAAGATAGGAAGAAGGAGGCAGGCGGCAAGACTTGTGACTTGCCTGTGGGGTTACACTAGTTTTATGCCGGCAACACTCCCCCAGCCTGCCACAACCAGAACAGGAACCATATGGATATAAAAATGCAAATTTCAAAGCAGATGAACAACAATGAAACCACGAAGCCACAATGAAATTCACCGATTGATCACATTGTGTTTAACAGTACAATTAGAACATTAAATATAGTTGACAACTCAAAAAGGAAAAAACTGAAATTTTAATGGAAAATGAAAGTTTGCATAGTAATACAAAGCAAATGCAACAAGCCTTCTACTTTTTTTTTTTTTTTTTTTTTTTTTTTTTAATTTAATTTCACATACCCACCCTATATATATATATATATTACGCTTAAAATCAACAATTTTTTATTTTATTTATTTATTTTTTTAATTAGAAAGAAATTCGCAATATCTTGACCATGTTGCGTTACAGCTAATTTATATGACCTCTCTGGGTGACTTTTAAATTTCTGTTACTATTTGGGAGATGAATTTTTTGGTATGTAACTGCTTGTTAAAAAAAAAAAAAAAGATTAAATTTATTATTGACTTTTTTTTAGTTAATTTGGGGCTTAGTCACAATTGTAATAAGGCATCCAGAAAAAAATAAATTTTACTCATGATTTGAAACAAGTAAAGAATAAATGCAGTTCTATGTAAAGACCAGTTTGGCTGTTTTCTTTAAAACGTGTAATTGTTTGCCGAATCAATGAATGGGGGGGGGGGGGGGGTATCAAAAAAATCTTTATTTAAAAAATGTCTATTGCAGACTGTAGGAAATGCACAATAAGAAGACACACTGAACGCATAAAAAGAACTTTTATGGATTTACACGTTTTCAGATGTCAGTAACATGATTTAATCATTTTTAGAAAATGTCTGTCGGTGTGTCTCTGTGTGTGAGAGAGAGACAAAAATTTTGTGGCAACTGTATCACAAAAACTACTGCACAGAATGTCATACAAATTGGTAGATAGTTTCACATTGTCATAAAGTAGTGCCTATTGATTTTTAAGGAAAATCGTCTAACAGGTGGCTTTGCCATTTTAAAATTTATACATGGTGGTATAGGACGAAATTTCGTATAAAAGTGCACAAGGAGAATTATTTTAACGATTTATTGTGAAGTTAAAAAGAATTATTTAATATAGTATGCAATAGGAAAAAACATTTAGACATATAGCAGTAATTGGTCGAAATCATATACGGTAATATTGTGTAAAGAGTTGTTTAGTAAATTGTTCAAAAACTAAAATAATAATAATAATAATAATAATAATAATAATAATAGGTGCTGAAATACAGTCATCTTTAAAATCGTAGTTGTCAAATAATAGCTGCTTCACCTCCACCTATCGTGGATAAATACCCAAAAGTGCGTGGAAAAGATTTTTTTACAAGCAACGAGAACCTGGATTCGATGGAGCGCGAATGGAAAAAACGCTGTTAGTGGATACCCGAAACGAGGTTTACAGCAATTTCAATGTATTTTTTTTTCTTTTTATTTATAATGATTCTTAAAAAAAAAAAAAAAAAAAAATCATTTTAATATAGCGACCAGCAAAGCGAGTGAAACATGCTAATAAATAATAAGTTATAAAAAATTAACATACTAATAATACTGAAAAGTATATAACTAATGAAATATTCTAATAGAAAAAAAAATAATTAACAGTTATCGGGATCAGAAACGGGTAAAGTAAAATAAAATAAAATAATAGTAAATTTCAGATATTTACGTAATATTTTTTCGACAAATTATTTAGCGACGATTTTGATGAATTTGTGTTGAATTTAATTTTTAAAGCTGATTTGATATCTTCCGCCTTTAGCGTGGGAGAGAAAGGAAAAAAAAAAAAAATCTGTGTAAGACAGAATTTAATTTAGTACGAAAGGCTATTAATTTCAACCAGAAATTTTTTTATTTTTATATTTTCTTAATATAATCTCTTCTTTTATATAATCTTAATATTTAATAATAATAAGACGAATCAAGCATGAGAGTAGGATATGGAAAAGAAAAAAAAGTCTGATAATATTTCAAAAATATTTTTATTTCGACAATATTCGCAATGAACTCAAGGATTTTAAAAATATAAGAGGAAACAAAGCATAAATAAAATATCATGCTTTCCAGAAACTGGAAAAACGTATAAGGATAGAGTGTTCAGGTATATTACAAGTTAAGAAAATGAAGCAACAATGATTTGAAACATATATATGTGTATATTAAATGCGTAACATTTCTAACAGTTTACATAAATGCAAAAATAATTTTATTATAATAAAAAAATTTTGAAATTGTATCAAAGATTTTAAGAAAAGTCTGAAGTTCTTACAAATATCTCAAAACTGTCATCCTCAATGAATGCATAGCAGTTTCTGATAATATTTTCATAATATATAAACGCCCACCAGCGGCCAAGCGGTTTTACGCTCAAAGTTGGTAGATGGAAGATGCCGGGTTCGATCGCAGGTCGCGCTCAGCGACCTAGCCATTCGGAGTTTTCCGTGGTTTTCTCCGAAACTCGCGTGAATACAGACTGGGTTTCTTTAGAAAGACCCCCACGGAGGGCATTCCCCCTATAGGCCTAGGACGCTTGCAGAGTCAATCAGCCTCAAATCTTCCAACCAATCATAATATATAAATAATTATTTCAGATACCTAGTAAAGCACAAATTTTTAATATCCCCCACTTAAAAATAAATAAATAAAGATACAACATAATATTAAAACGAACTTTAAAATAACAGGCAAACTGTCGTTAAAAATAAAAAATTTTCTGTTTAAATAAAACGACATATCTTTTGAGAAACACATAAAATCAGCATAATCTGGTGTATCACACACATAATTTTCTCCTACCCTGCAATTCAGTAATCTAAAAATTCATTGCATATTAAATTTTAAGATCAATCAGTCAAGATAATAAAATTTAATTTAAAATAATCTAAAGAAATTATAAACACTTTTATTTGGTATATAATTCTGTGTGAGGGGGGGCTGCTACCACACCTCAAACCTCCGTTCAATAATAGTATCTAGAGACATTTAAGAAATAAATAAATAAAGCTGTTATTAATTTGCTTTTAAACCTGCCAATCTTGATCAATTTTTTAAGTGGCAACCTCATATGAACTTCAAAATACCAGATTTGAAATTCCTACACTTCCTTGTTTTTAAATTATGCTGATAACAGATACACATAACAGATCAACTGCAAAAAATTAGACTTGCGTAATCAGGGCACCTCAAAACGTGATTTTATACGAAAAACAGAGTTGAAAATAGAACTTTAAAAATGCTTTTTTCACAGTATTGGTATAAAAATTTTCTGTGCAATGTTTGTAGATGTAGTAAAATAGCTACTTCATTTCATCAATTATATTCAATGGAATACAAAATTTAGCGTAATGTATTCAACGTAATGTATTTGAATTCTTTTGGATGGTCGTGTACACGAATATTTTGCTCGATTTCAACGAATTGTATCACAGCTGCCAACATTTTAAACTTTTAAATCATAATTGACACCAGTATTTTTAAATGGAATGTGTTATATAGTTTTTCGACGATTAATATTACCGAAAATAGTTATAATTTTTTTTTTTCGGATTGAAGTCTACCGCCAAAAAAGAGGAGACTTGGCACCTATGCTGTATGATACACATTTAGTATACCGAGTTTGGACCTTATGTTACTATTTGTTTTTGAGATGTGCTGATAGCAGTCAGAAACACACACACAGAGAGAGGGGGAGACACAGACCAATCGCTAAAAACATGTTTTTTGGATTCAGGGGACCTCAAAACTTGTAAGTGTAGCAAAAACTTAATTTCCAAAATTTGACCAAAAAACAATACTTCTTCTATCGTATAAATGGGTATGAGAGAGTAAAAAATGCATAAATAAAGGTACCAAATATTACTGTATATATAACTTGTAGATTGAGAAAAAAATAAATATTTTTAAATAATATATTTGAAAACCACTATTATTGTGGACCTGACAACTGAAGTTAGTAATTAATTGAAGGTAGCAAATAGATTGTTTTAGCTTGTTCGTTATTTGTAAACTGCTTACAGAAATATTTTTAGTGGGATTTTAGTCCGGTGGGGCTTTTGTTCGGGACCGGAGTTTCTCAGAAATGCATACGTTATTGATTCTGAAATAATATTTAAAATTTTTAGGGAATAGAAAAATGTTATTAAAAAGAAAAATATATAAACATTTATATTAAAGTTTTATATAACATTGTTTCACATTTATAATGTTAAACAATTAAATTATAAAAGAAACATGTTGCAAGATTTCGTCCTTTATTTATTTATTTTTTTTCCGGTGTGCTGATAATACCAGATGATTGCTTTTTCGATTATTTTTCCAATGGCGGAAGCCCATTTTAAATAATCAAGATTTAATTTATAACTTTAAAATTTTTGTGAAAATATTAAAAACATAATTGTAAAAAATCATTAAAAAGCAGATTCGTTCCTCTTGTTCCTGTGACTTTCAAGCTCAAGAAAGTAATACCACACCACTGAAGTTTTTTTCTTCATCTGACCGGTTCCGAAAAGGGGGAGAATACCCATAAAAGTGTCACCAGCAGAACAATTAATCAACCTCACCCCTTCTCTCTTCCCCTATATTTTTCTCTCTGATTCTATCCAACTTCGGAGGCGGAGATTTTAGTAAAATTGCAGTTTTTTCATGATTTTTCATCGTACAAAACAAGGAATAACAGTTATTGAAATTTATTTTAAAAAATTGAAAATTGTGCATCATTGAAACGTGGACTGTCGTGGATAGCAACGCTTTTTTCGAATTCCAGAGCAGTTTGTCGTTTTCTTTCTATAAAGTTTTTTATATATAAGTACCTTCATTTTTTGTCGTTTTAAAATTTAAATTCCTTTTTGCACTAAATGACAAAAAATATCTAAAATGTACAAAATACAGGCCACCAACAAAGGTCGTAACTATCTTATGAAAAAAACAAAATTAAAAAATCTTTAAATGGAAATGAGATATCAGTGGATTAGTTTTACATTGATTTAACCTTAGCTTCAAGATCTCAGAGGCTCTGTGCAGCGGCCCCTTAAATATTGCAGGGGCATTTTTAAGACCAAATGGTAATACGAGCCATTCATACAATCCAAATGTGGTAGAAAATGCTAGTTTTTCTGTATTTTTCGGGTGGATAGGTATATGCCAATATCCACTGGCTAAATCCAATGTGGAAAAAATTTTTGCCTGAGCCAATTTATCTAGGAGAATATCAATTCTGGGTAATGGTTCTGCATCTGTTTTAGTTATAGAATTTAATTTACGAAAGTCGACACAGAGTCGTGTCTTCTTTCCCTCTTCTCGTTTATACACTAATGTTACAGGGGATGAATACGGAGAATGTCTCTCTTTAATGATTTTAGCTTGTAAGAGATTTTGTATTTGATCTTTAATTTCAGCTTCCTCTTTAGGAGAGGTGCGGTATGCTCTAAGGGAAACAGGTAAGTCTGACGTTAAGTGAATTCTCTGTGGTTCCATTCTGATCCGACCAACATCATATTTTGAGTTTGCAAAAATTTTCTCATACTTCTTTAATAAGGTAGGTAAAGCATTATTATTTTCAGTTGGCAATACAGTAGGTCTAGACGAGCTTTGTACAACACTCTGTGGACGGTGCACCTGGTTTACAGTGTGTGTATTTACCCTGGAATTAGTACCTACGTTACTTTCAAAGATATGCAAAGATTGATAATTCTGATTTACCTGATTTAATAAGGGAATGTGTTGACCATTTTGAGTTACAGAAAAAGTTGTTAAATTAAGATTCAATTTAAATAATGCACAATGAGGTAAACCAATAAGAAGATATGGCAACTGATTAGAAACAACATAAAGTCCTATATTTTTTCTAATGTTACCAATCCTTAGTGATACTTCACATTTTTCTTTAATTTTAATGATGCCCTGAGTTTGTCTAGCTATAATTGGTTCATGTATAGGAGTCTTTTTTAATTTTAACTTATTTACCAAAGTGCACGAGATGACAGAAATTGAACTTCCCGTATCGAGGAGACAAGACAGGTTTTTGTCAGGGAGAGCATTTAAGTAAGCTGGTTGACGTGTTTTTTGCGATCGCTGATATTTTTGTGTTATGTGTCCGGACACTAATAATTGTCAACAGCCACTCATTGTACCCTCACTGGTTGTTTCCTGACTGACCACCTCTTCAGGGGGATTTGTACTTCTCGTGGAATTTGGACTGAGAGGGGCTCTAGGCATTGAGAAATTATTACTTTGTTCAAACCTAAAAGGACATGTTCGCTCCCAATGGTAAGCATTACTAATTCTGCGATTTAAACATAGACGACACGGGGATGGAGGCAGCCTCTCTTGGAAATGCACATTATTTGGGCCACGACCTGGTCTGAATGATCGTGGATTGTTAGGAGTAGGAGCTGCATACGCTTGTGGCGGTTGATTGTGATAAGGGTATCTATAAGGCCAAGGTCTCGGTACAGGGGTTGACAAATATTCAGGCCTAGGCCGATTATTTCTCCATTGTGGAGTAAAGCTAGGAGCCTGCGTGTTAAGTCTAATGTTGCTTTCTTTTTTCTGTTCGGTTGGTTGCATTTTGGTTAATTTATAGACAATTTCACGCCACTCATTAGTATCTTTAGGCGAGTGTACCAATACTAATTGTTTTAATGAGATTGGGAGACCATCTGATAATCCCTCAAGTATAAATTTGGAATCCAGTCCGAGTCTGCGACCCATTTGTATCTTACTATTGTAATAACTATTAACATCATCCCCTAGATTAAATTTAATATTAGAGAAATCAGCTAGGGAGTTAGTATCAGGAACAGTATACTCCTCTCTAAATAATTGGAGAAATTCTTCCCAGTAGAGAACATGTAAACAGTTATTGATATAAAGTGTAAGGGCTTTTCCCTTTAAGTAATTTTGAATGTGTGTAATTTTCCGTAGATCATCTTTGTTTTTTTCTTGACAAATACTATTAAAATAGCTTAACCAAGCTTCAAATTGAATGCCGACATCGGGGTTAAATTCAATGATGTTTAGTTTATCATCATTAGCACCTGCATTTCCTGTCCCGTTATTCAGGTTTGAATCTTCGGAATCTTTCGACATGATGAAATAAATTTAATAAAATATAATATCCCAATTAAAATATCACTTTGTACTAAAAAAAAAATTAGTTTCCGAAACTTCTTTAAATTACTTAAATAGAAAATAAATTGAAATATAAAATCATCAAAAATTCTTCAAATTACTTAAATAGAAAATAAACTGAGCTATAAAATCATCAAAAATTCTTCAAATTACTTAAATGGAAAATAAACTGAAATATTAAATCATCAAAAATTCTTCAAATCGAAAATAAATTGAAATATAAAATCATAAAAATTTCTTTAAATTACTTAAATAATCATCAAAAATGTACTTGGTATCTGCAAATTAATGAAATAAAACAGGAATTAAAATATATGATATACTTATAATATGAAATCACAATTTTTAAAATAGAATTACAACACCTATAACCCGTTTTTTAAAAGAGAAGAAAAAAAATTATTTACGATTTCGATTTTTTTTTTCAGTTTCTTTTATTTTATAACCCTTAGTATAGTATTGGAAAAGAAAAAAAAAATTAGTTGTTATTACGATCCGTAATTACGCGGAATTCAAATCAATTTCAATAAAAATCTAAGATTTTCTATAAATTTATAAATAATCTTTCATCACTATAGGCTCAACGATCTTTTTTTTTTTTTTTTTTTTTTTTAATCTCTTTTCCAAAACTAATTATGATTCATAATAAAACATAAAATATAAATTCTTCATTTCAATTTACTGTAAAGTCCATTAAAAAATTTTGTCTTGGCAATATTCAAAGTCTAAAGTTTGTGGCTTTTCTTTTTTTTACTTCCTTATACAAAGTATAAGGAAGTATAGTAATCCCGATTTGCGAAATGGATTTTGTATTTCACATTGCTCGAAAACGAATGATCGCTGAATGTTGCCAATTTATACGTGTGACTGTCATGATGTATAGTTGTACACCTGCAAGTGTCGTCTGAACACGAGCTCTCGTTTTAGAGATATAAGCGATTTTACACGATTTTTCGTGACGTCTGTATGTATGTGTGTGTGTGTGTCTGTGTGTGTGTATGTCACATAACTCAAAAACGGTTGGACGTAGAAAGTTGCGAATTGGTACATAGGTTTTTTATAACATCTAGTTGTGCACCTCCCTTTTTGGACTTTGTATGATTTTCCGTTTTGGAGATATTTAGGAAAATTAGGTTCATAATGACAAAAACACATAGGTTTTGGCCATAATGTATCAAAAAACGGTAATAACTCAAAAACGGTTGAACGTAGAAAGTTGCAAATTGGTACATAGGTTTGTTATAACATATAGTTCTGCACCTCCCTTTTTGGACTTTGTATGATTTTCCATTTTGGAGATATTTAGGAAAATTAGGTTCATAATGACCAAAAATACATTGGTTTTGGACATAATGTATCAAAAAACGGTAATAACTCAAAAACGGTTTGGACAAATCTTGCAATTTAACTGACTTCCCGACTAGCTAGACATTTGAAACTTTCAGAAAAGCTCAAAACACGTTGACAATGCGTTTTTTTAATATTTTTGGCCAACTGTTTCTGATATCTGCTGCCTTCGGCAGCGTTACCAGTACAAATCTTGCAATCGATTTTTAACTAACTTCCCGACTAGCTAGACATTTAAAACTTCCAGAAAAGCTCAGAATACGGTGACAATGCATTTTTTAAATATTTTAAGCGAATTGCTTCGTGTCACTGCTGCCTTCAGCAGCGTTTATATGATTCAACAGAAAAATTATTTAACTAACTTCTCGACTAGTTAGAGATTTGAAACTTCCGGAATAGTTCAGAAACACGGTGAAAATGCATTTTTTAAACACTTTTATCCAATTGTTTCGGATTCGAAGTCCCCCCTCCCCAAGACACAACTTTGACATGAGTTCCCCCCAGGCCCAACTTTGACATGTCCCCCCAACTTTGACATGAGCACCCCCCAAGGTACAACTTTGACATGAGTCCCCCCAAGGCACAACTTTGACACGAGTCCCCCCAAGGCACAACTTTGACACGAGTCCCTTCCCCAAGGCACAACTTTGACATGAGTCCCCCCAAGGCACAACTTTGACATGAGTCCCCCCCAAGGCACATGAGTCCCCCCCAAGGTACAACTTTGACATGAGTCCCCCCCCAAGGCACAACTTTGACATGAGTCCCCCAAGGCGCAACTTTGACATGAGTCCCCTCAAGGCCCAACTTTGACATGAGTCCCCCCCAAGGTACAACTTTGACATGAGTCCCCCCCAGGCACAACTTTGACATGAGTCCCCCAAGGCGCAACTTTGACATGAGTCCCCTCAAGGCCCAACTTTGACATGAGTCCCCCCCCCCAAGGTACAACTTTGACACGAGTCCCCCCCAGGCACAACTTTGACATGAGTCCCCCCAAGGCATAACTTTGACATGAGTCCCCCCCCCCCCAAGGAACAACTTTAAAATGAGTCCCCTCAAGGCACAATTTTTTTTTTTTTTTTTTTTTTTTTTTTTTTTTTTTTTACGTATGCATGCATTTTTTTAAATATTTTTAGCCAACTGTTTCGGGTCCAGTGACAATATTTTTTAACATTATGTATATTTCTAAAAGTGTATAAGGAAGTCATGTGGTGCCCACATCAGATTTTTTTTAAGAGTTTTTCTGTTTGATAAAAATTAAAGAGGCGTAGTACTTACCACTCGCTCTTCTACCAGCAAAAAAAAATACCTTCCAATCGCTGATAGTCTTTCACCAATCACGGAGGAATGGACCGGCTCCTTTTTTCACCGTAGTTAGAGAGGAAACGGATTTTCGGCCTTCACCGGAGAATCTTCATAACGGCATGCCGCCTCTTTCCGTCACCATTCCGGCATTGAAAGTTTCTCCTTTTCCGTCGAAATTATCGGCGCTCCAAACTGGGCGTGTCCAAAACTTCCGTTTGACGGCTATGCGCTGGGTTGTCATCAATCAAGAGGCTCGCTCCCGCGAAGTAAAAAGAGAGAGAAAAAATTTTCCGTCTGTGCGCTCCTCCATCCAAAGAGAGTTTTATTTCTACAGCGATGATAAACAAGCGCAAAGAGAAGAAAGCATTAAACTGTTTCTAAGTTGCAAGGATCATCTGTCGCGATAATTTACTTATGAAGCTGATTTTCTTGATACTTGATTTAGAAATGCATTTCTGTTCGTATAAGATTTTAAAGTATTTTCTTTTAGCCTAAATGCTGTTTTACCACCGTTAATCTTTTTATGGCCGTACCACCTACTATCAACGTAATCAAACAAATATCCGTTTTTTCCCGTGTCATATAGATCCTACCCGGCTTTCAGATGTGACGTATTTTTAATTGCTTGCTGAAAGAGAGATGAGAGTCGGAGGACACCATGGATGGAGACGTTCGTTCAAGCAAACATCTTTATTGTTTCACAGTCGGGACGAAGGCGAAGACGAATGGAGTTTTAATCCGACAAGGGCCGATGATTCGCGTTGGCCTTACGGCCGCGGCATTCGGGGTTTAGATAATTACCAGATTACGTTAATTTCAGAGGTACGGGTCGCATGGAAAAGTCTAGCAAGTCAAGACCGTGTCAAATCGCTCCGTTTGTTTACTGTTTGGGCTTTTATACCCGTAATTTTTGGTGTAATTTGGCGATGTTATAGTTCCCACCCATTTTCTTTAATTGGTCATTTTATTAAAAAACAACGCTTTTTCCTGCCTTCTCATTGTCTTATTGGATATATTTTTATATTCTGCAGACCTCAGAAATCTGGTCGGCGCTCTTCTTTGCCAAGCTCGCCAAACCATTAAAAATCATTTATTGCTTTGCATCTGCTATGAACTAATCAACCCGCACTTTAAACTCATTAACCGTTATTTATTGCGTTATATCTGCTCAGCGCTTATTAAATTAATTTCCAAGCCAATTATAAAGCTATTTCCAGACATCAAAATACTTAAATGATTAACTTATTTCATATGATCGTGACGCGACTTCACTTTCCATTCATTATTTTTTATGCTTTAATCTTACAGCTTAATATGAAATCTCCTTTAATTTATTTCGCCATATTACTTTGAAATATAACCAAAATACCCTGAAACTCTGAAAATGTTAATTTAATTCTTACTTCTTTTTATTTCTTATATTTCATATCTTTCATATATATACATATATATATATATTTTTTTTTTTTTTTATCTTATTGGTCATTGGTGTTTCGGTGATCTTGTATCTGTTGCTTGGCTTCTACTATGCTTAATAGATCATCTTTATTATATATATATATATATATTCATGCTCTAGGATATAAATAAATGATGCTAATATTGTAGTAGTAGTTTATAAATCTTGCTTGAATACTAATTTAAGAAATAAAATATGTATATATATTTTTAATTCAGAGTTAAATTTAATTGTAAAAATGGTTACAAATACAATTTATTTTTGGATATTTTGATATTTATAATAAAAGTTTTTAAGTGTACATGTTTATCTCTTATGTCAATTACACAAATATATTTAGTATATATTTTCTTATTGATTTTTTTCTTTCTTTCTTTAAGGATGGGGAGATGATTCTGAATTAGTTCTTGATGAAGAAGGTAATGTTGACTCTGTAATTGAAAGTGACAGTAAAGAAGGTGGCTGGGATGTTGAAGATGAAGATTTAGAACTTCCTGCAGAACTGGAATCATCTGCTGCAGCTGCATCAGCTTCTGGTGAAGATGGTTACTTTGTTGCACCTTCTCGTGGTGTTCCAACTACTCAAATGTGGGTTAATAATTCCAAATTAGCTGTTGATCATATTTTAGCTGGATCATTTGAAACAGCCTTCCGTCTATTGCATGATCAAGTTGGAGTTGTTAATTTTGAGCCATTCAAACAATTGTTTATGGTTTCATTTGCCAGAAGCCGATCAGCATTCCAGGCAATGTCTCCCGTGCCTCCTTTAAACAGTGTTATTCTTCGTAGTTTGAATGAAACAAGTCCCAAAAATATATTGCCAGCTGTTGGTCTCAAATTGAATACCTTAATTGATAGATTACAATCATGTTATCAGTTAACTACATCCGGAAAATTCCAAGAAGCTATTGAAAGATTTAGAATACTTATGCTTAGTATTCCTCTGTTGGTGGTTGAAAGTAAGCAGGAAATTTCAGAAGTACAGCAGTTGCTTGAAATTTGTCGCGAATACGTTCTTGGATTATCATTGGAGCTTGAAAGAAAAGCTTTACCTAAAGATACTCTCGAGCAGCAGAAACGTACATGTGAAATGGCAGCCTATTTCACCCATTGTAAGTTGGAATCTGTTCACCAAATTTTAACTCTTCGCACAGCTGTTAATCTTTTCTTCAAGTTGAAGAATTATAAAACTGCTGGTTCATTTGCTCGTCGTTTATTAGAGCTTGGTCCTAGAACAGAAGTGGCGCAGCAAACAAGAAAAATTCTTCAAGCTTGCGAAAAGAACCCTGTTGATCAACACAGTCTTCAATATGATGAACATAACCCATTCAGCATTTGTGGACAATCTTACAAACCAATATACCGAGGAAAACCTGAAGTAAAGTGTCCTCTATGCCAGGCCAGTTATTTTCCTGAGTTTAAAGGAAGCGTTTGTAAAGTTTGTACTGTGTCTGAAGTTGGTAAAGACTCCAATGGACTTATGATCAGTCCTCTCCAATTTCGTTAAAAATATTCCTGTAGATTTTTATTGTTAATCAATTTATTTCTTTTGGAGGTTTAGTATTTCATAAATGCAAATTTGATTTATATGTATGATTTGTACTGCTTATAAAAATTTAGTTTTAAAATTTGTTATTGTCTGATTTATTTTTAATTATAATTCTTAAAAATAACTTGCCTAACTATTACATATTCAAATTAAACGGAGTTTTAAAGATTATGTTATTAATTTCTTCTATATGCATACGAAGAATGTATAAAGTTCGTGAAAATTTTCAGCTTTTGATTTTCGATAAATTTATGCATATTGAGTTGTTCTGAACCTCATTTGATCATTTTTAGAAAATGACTCTGTCTGTGTGTTATCAAAATCTGTATGTGCTGTATTTCATGAAACTAAATTTGGTTCTTGATATAAATTGCTGCTAATTAGGTTTTGACATATATTACCCAGCAAGCAGTGCTGCTATTCTACAATTTTCTTCCTTTATTGAACAGTTAAATTTCAGCTTCTATATTATACAAATGTATGAAACACGATATGTAAGGCGGTGGTTATGAAAAACTGCTGATTCAATAAATGATTGAAATATATATGAAAAATATTACCCTTTATAAGCAATTTACCTGTAATGGATTTTGGACCTTTTATCACTCAGTGCCCGCAGCAGTCCTATATTTTTACGTGCATTTTATTATTTTCCCACCACTTTAATCAATCAGTACACTTTTACATAATGCTTTAGCTTTAAATTCTTGACAAAAAATGTATAAAAAAATAGTGGTATTAAAATAATAAAACACATGCGAAAATATAGGACTGCTGCGGACACTGGCCATCACTAAAGGCTCATTCTATCAACTGTTGTCTTCAGCTTTTAATTCTATTATTCAATTACCATAGATAATAGAAGTATTGTATTCGCTCAAAAATTTTGATATTAAGTTTTCACCTGATTTACTTGTTTCAAGTCTTCAAAAAAGTGTTTTTGGCAATTGATCAGTGTTGGGGAGGGGATGGGGGGAATCTTCTGACTATCATATCTCCAAAACAAAAGAAGATAGAACCTTAAAAACTTTAGAATTAGGACATGTCTGGTCAGGGTTTAAACTGCCATTATTATTTTTTTTTTTTTTTTTTTAAGTATGTTGGTAAAAATTTTGCTAAAAAGCAAAAGCTGGAAAATTTCATAAAATATTTATATGTAATAACTTCTCAAATATTCACAGGCAAAAATTACAAAAACACTGAAAAATCAGGAATCATTATTTATTTAGTATAGTTGGATTTAATTTCAATTATCAACAGCTGACTTTAAATTCAAAAATATTTAAAAGTATGTCAGAATTCAGAATTTGCTTTATAGAAGCATTGTTAGCACTAGTGCTGTTTAATGATAATTTAATGCCCCTACCCATAACTCCTTTATTAAATTGCTTTTTTATTTTGCACATATGATATAGCTGCCTCTTTTTCAACTGTTGAAATCAAAACAGTTTCACTGATTCATGTTTCTTTAATCAAGAGTACAGATGTTTGGTTAATATTATTGGTGATAAAAAAAAAAAAAAAAAAAAAAAGAAGAAGAAAAAGTCTGGTGTGGAACAACCAGTTGACTTTCATTGCCCACTAGAATTATTATTTGAAACACCAGTTTTCAAGATCTAAAACTGACTTACCTGAAATTCAGCTATTTATACAGGATGCCTATCAGTTTTCCTGAACTAACCAACTATATCATTTGAAAAGAAATCTAATAGTGTTTATACAGCGATTTTGAAGAAAATCGTTAGCCATTTTTGAAATACGAACTTACAGCCAAATTTTCACCAAAATTTGGAAAATTCATCTGTACTCCAGACCTGTTTCAATTCTAAAGTTTCGTAGTTCTATTTTCCAAGATATAATAGCCAGAAGATTCTCCACATACACACACACTGACCAATTGCCAAAAACCACTTTTTTGGACTCAGAAGACCTTAAAACACGTAAATCAGGTGAAATATTATCAATATGAATTTTTGGATTGAATACAATACTTCGAATTACCTACGGTAGTCAGATAATGAAAGTAAAAAAATCAACAGTATCCAAAGAATTAACTTTTGGAAAAGCTAAAATAATACAAGAATATTTATTTAAATCAAATTGGAGTGTAAAGGTTGATATTTTTTATTTATTACCAACTATGTGAAAAATACCAGAGCTGGGAATCGAACCCGGGCACCTCCGCTTAACGCACGGATGCTCTACCATTGAGCTATCCTGGCTGACAACCAGCTAGGCACTTCTCACATAATATACGTTGGCAAAGTCACCGAGTTCGCAATTGCAGATATATCAGGTGAGACAATAATAATTGTAGCACAACTCCATAGACCACGAAATTATTGTCTCACCTGATATATCTGCGTTTTCGAACTCGGTGACTTTGCCAACGTATATTATGTGAGAAGTGCCTAGCTGGTTGTCAGCCAGGGTAGCTCAGTGGTAGAGCATCCGTGCATTAAGCGGAGGTGCCCGGGTTCGATTCCCGGCTCTGGTATTTTTCACATAGTTGGTAATAAATAAAAAAAAAATATCAACCTTTACACTCCAATTTGATTTAAATAAATATTCATGGTTGATGAATTCATGAATAAAACTTTCTAAATTAATACAAGAATATTTTGTCAAGTTAAACCTTAATCTAACATACAAATGATTTTATGAACTTTTGGTGAAAATTGGAAGTGAAATTGTAAATCTGAATAACGGCTCTAACAGTTTTCTTCATAGTTCTAAAAACCACTTTTTAGATGTTTTTTTTTTTTTTTTTTGGTATGTATTAGTTGGTAATTTCAAGTAAATTGATATAGACATATAAATCGATCAATTTTAGATTTTGCAAGTGTGTTTGTTAAAAAAACAGCTCTACAGATTTTCTTCTAACTTAGCCTATTAACTCCCTTTTAGATGTCTTTTCAAGTATAAATGTTGGTTTCTGGTGAACAGATGTTGGCCAAATTTTGGTGAAAATCAGAAGTTAAACCAAAAGTCAGTATCTCAAAAATAGCTCTAATGATTTTTTTTTTCCATGGTTGCTATATAAACCCTTTTTAAAATGTCCTTTTGCATGAATTAGGACAGGCATCCTGCTTAGATAGGTCAGTTTTAGATCTTGGAAATTGTTGTTTCAAAATTTCCACATTAACTGCTTGCCAGAAGAAACTGGCAGATATATATTTTGCTGAAAAATGCTACAAGTGACATTTAAAATTCTCTACAACTGGTGAAAAGTGCTGAGAATAATCAATAAAAAATTTTCTACAATACTTAGTGATATTTAACGGATTAAGTACTTGCCAAGAGAAACTGGCAGATATATATTTTGCTGAAAAATGCTGTTAGTGACATTTAAAATTCTCTACAACTGGTGAAAAGTGCTGAGGCTAATAAATAAAAAATTCTCTACAATACTTACTGATGTTTAAAGGAATATATCATCATTTAGATCAACAATCAAAAGGATTTTTAACTGGTGAAAAGTGCAACTGGAATAAAGGATTATGTCAATTTAGAATAAACCAAAAGGATTATATACATATTTAGTTTGATAACTCTATGATGAAGCTACACACATAATAAAAATCTCAATTCTTATCTCTGTTATTCAAGATTTATTTTAAAATGTGTAAGGTAGCAACTTGATTTTATAATGCTTAAAGATATGTTTTGTCTTGCGTGAGGCCACTAAGTCCCACTTGTAATATCTCATTTGACAGATTATTTGAAAGCACAAGTTGTTTTCCTTTTGAGATATTTTGGTATTTCCAGTCCTTTTATTGGAACATAAGAATTGTGTCATGAATCCCCCGACATGGCAAAATACATGATTTAAGACAGATTTTTTCTTTTTTAGAAGATTGTGCACTACTAGACTATATACATTTAGATACTTTTTTTAGATAGATTCCTTATAGGAAATCTACCTATTGCAATGGTCCTCATGACACAACTTCTGGAAAATTTCTTCATATCTTCACCGATCATGACCCCTAGAACCCAAAACCACCCTCCGTTCAAAAGTTTATATGTATAACGCTTTTTCCCATGTTAAGTTGTGAACACGATAACTGGAGTAATTTTTATTTAAATTTAACGAGCTTGGGATATGTTGTCAGGACAGTAAAAAATCTGTCGAGTTCGTCAATAGGGTATCCAGCTCAAAGGGGGTGCAAATTTTCATTTGCCCATAATTTCTTTAATATTGAAAATAGGAAAAAACTTCAAATCAGGCGAATTACCACCTTACCCTAAAGAACAATTTTTGTATTTAAACTTTTTCGATAGCTTCAATTGCTTAAAAGTTACAAGTTAAAAAGTGATTTTTTGTCAATTGTGATGAAGCCGACTTTTTCTATAGCTTTAATTGCTTAAATTTATAATCTGATGCTTATGACACGTGCAAACAATAATAAATAAGATCACTGTAAAAAAAAAAAAGGTAACCGCTTTAATTAATCATTTAAAAATATAAAATTAAAATAATACGTTAGTCTTAATAAAAATATCGTTTGTGGAAAAAATTAGAATGCCGTTTTAGGCAACAGTTTAAAATTTACAATTGAAATTGAGAGTAATACGTGAGAGCTTCCTTTGACTTTTTATCTTGTGGAAACAAGATATTGGGTTTTCCCGTAGGAAGAAAATATAATGATGCAAAAGCTGCCATTCTCCATCGCCAAGCTTGCCAAATTTTGTCATCAAATAACGAATTTCGTCGACAAGTCAAAAATTTCATCATCAGGTATTAAATTTTGCAGCCAAATCACAAATTTTGTTGCTAAGTTGCAAAATTTGTCACCAAATCATACAATTTACTAAATTCGTAACAATGAACACTGAAATTTAGTGGTGCCCAAATTGTCCATAAAACATTTAATCTGAACTGTGCAGATAGCAAAAGCATCACTAGTTGTTAATATAGAAAAATTCTTGATTCTGAAAACTAACTCAAGGATTTTTTTTTTTTTCTGAAAATGAGTATTAACCCTAGCAACTCACGCACATGCCAAGATCCAATCACAATGCTATCTGAACACTAAAACATTTAAAACTTTCTTCTCTTGCACAATTCATAAAAAAGACCAAATAAATTCAAAGTACACATGGGGGCCATGAGAAACCCTCAAACAAATTGCCAAGTTAGAAATTTTTATTCATGAATTCATCAACCGTGAATATTTATTTAAATCAATTGGAGTGTAAAGGTTGATATTTTTATTTATTACCAACTATGCGAAAAATACCAGAGCCGGGAATCGAACCCGGGCACCTCCGCTTAACGCACGGATGCTCTACCACTGAGCTACCCTGGCTGGCAACCAGCTAGGCATTTCTCGCATAATATTCGTTGGCAAAGTCACCAAGTCTGCAAACGCAGATATATCAGGTGAGACAATAATAATCGTAGCACAACTCCATAGACCACGAAATTTCAACTTAGAAATTTTTATTCATGAATTCATCAACCATGAATATTTATTTAAATCAATTGGAGTGTAAAGGTTGATATTTTTATTTATTACGCGAGAACTGCCTACCTGGTTGCCAGCCAGGGTAGCTCAGTGGTAGAGCATCCGTGCGTTAAGCGGAGGTGCCCGGGTTCGATTCCCGGCTCTGGTATTTTTCACATAGTTGGTAATAAATAAAAATATCAACCTTTACACTCCAATTGATTTAAATAAATTGCCAAGTGTTGGTCCTCAAATGGAAATGTAATGTACCACATAAACTGAGCTCTAAACTATGGATTTAAAAAACTGATTAATTGATCATTTTATTTCAGCTTATAATTGTGATTAAACTATGAGAATGTGCTGGGATATTTAATTTTCTACTGTACAACCTCTAAACACTGATTAAAATTTGAACCTTTTGGTAGCTGATTTTTTCTTTTTCCTATGGTGTGTTCAACAGAGTATTTGTGAGTTACTTCTTTCATAATACACCTTAAGCAAAGCTGGTTTGAAGAATGGGGTATGCAAACACCTCAGTGCATCTTTGCGATCATCTTTTGATACTTTGTCACAAGTCATTATCCTTTTATGCAAATTCCATAGCTGCCAACCTTTCTAATTTTTAAATCAGATTTGTCACCACTATTTTAAAAAAATAATCTCTCATATATTTTCGACGTTTACGTAATCTGAAAACATTTATAAAGACTTTTCAGGGAAGTCTCCCTTAAAAAATGTGAGATTTGGCAGTTATGAAATTCGTAAAGGAGAGAGGGAGGAAGAAATTAAAAGCCCTCTTATATCCTATTTTAACTTTTGCCCAAGATCAAAGGATAAATATGTGTAACGTACTTCTTGAGTTTTTTTTTTTTTTTTAAGAGCATCAATGCATTTTATCGGGAAACTATGTAACTGAAGATTAGCAAAAAAAAAACTAGTATAACTTTTTTTTTTTTTCTTCCCCTTCACATTTTTATCCGATTCTTTATTTATTCACAAAATATTTTCAGAGAAAAAATTAGAAAATATGAAAGAAAGCATTGTTGGGATAGAAATATATTCTAAAATGTCTTCTGACAGGTTAAATGTTGTCATGTCATTAATACAAAAGTACCCATTTAACATAGAGTAGGTAGCATTTGATCTTCAATTTTTGCCAGTATTTTTTCATAACAAAGCTAAATTTCTTTTTCTTTTTTTTCCCAGCTCATTTTCTTCCAATTTTGGTGCAACATATGTCAAAATATAATTGCAAATGTAAATTGACAACTTTGAAAGTCTCAATTTATATATATATATATATATATATATTTTTTTTTTTTTTTTTCTCTTAACATTTAATTGAAATTCCCTGACTTCTACAAATTCCACTCAAATTTTCTGATATTTCAAGGTTTCTAGCCACTCTGTATAAAATCAAGTTGAATGCTTTAGTAATATTTTGTTTTAGAAATAGATCTAGCTTATTTTCTTCTATTTTGCACAAAACAGTACAAATTGACAACTTTAGACTCCAATTTCATAGGTGTGATCAAAGTCTCGTGATTTTTTCTTTTTCCTAAGATTTATTCAGAATTCACTGATACAGATTTCAATATATGAATATTACTTGATATTTACCCGACTTTTGGCTGATTTCCAGTATAAAAAACTTTTAACCATCCTGTATAAAAAAAATTAAAAACCATTTAGTAATTATAGATCAACAAAAGTATTTGTATGAGAAGAGTAAATAGAATTCAATTTACACTTTGGTCTTGTAGAAAGATTTTATTCATCTAAATACTATTTACATTGCAGAATATTAAAAAAATTATACATGGAAAGTGATTTTAATATTTACAACAATTTGTGTGAATACTTGACTAGCAATCTAACCCCATGTTATACAATGAGAAATTTGTTTTATAAATTATTTATTACAAATCTGTTTTCATATTTTAAAAATTCACAACCATTAAGATCAGGAGTAAAACGTTTTGGAGCAACTCTTGAATTATCATTCTACTGTGTCTGAATTTCATATTAAATTATTTTGGCTTTATAAAATTTTCTCATTTTCACTGTTTAATTTACCTTATAATATATGTATTAAGAACTCTCTAAATATCATTTAATATAGGTATAAATAAATACTTTAATTATAACCATATGATATGTCATTAATAAGTCTCCCTTCGACATTCATCCTGCATGCAAGTAGCAGTTTTCAGGGATTTTGCATGTTTTGTAGTTTCACCCCTGTAAGATGTTTCTCATTTTACAAAAAATTATTTTTTTTATCATTTTAAAGCTGTAAAGTGCAAAAAAAAAAAAAAAAAAAAAAAAAAAAAAAAAAACTATTTTGCCCTTTATAGCTTCAAAATGAATTAAAGATTTAAAAAATCAATTTTTGGAAAATAATATACAGACATGTTACTTTTCAGTCTTAAGGCTGAATTCAGCCTTTTTAGGCTTGAAAATTATTATTCTTGGAATCAATGCAAATCTGCATTAAAACTTTTTGGACATGTGTAGTTGGGGGCATCAGCCTGAATTTCTGCAATATATTATTAGCAATTTCTATGCGATTGGCTTTCAAGGAATGTCAAATTCAAACTTGAAGAAAATGAAAAAGACATAGCACTTCAACTGCATTTTCCTAATGAACTTGAACTACATTATTTTGCTAATCAATTGCCCCAGCAAACAATGCTTCTATAGAATAAACTTATTTTCAAGTTATTTGGTGTAATAATTCTGTCTGTTTTTTAAGCACTTACAACTATTTTAATTATAATTAATATGATATTTAATATAAGATTTATTGTTCTGATTTTGTTTATTGTTTATATATGTATGCAATCAGATTTAACATTATTTTTATTATTGTAAAATTTATATTGTCTCAGTTGCCTGATACCACTTTTGAGAGGGGGGGGGGGGTCATGAAAAGTTCAGCCCTTTTTTCTGTAAGCTTGTACCATGTCTGAATATATAACAGATGTTCACAAATCGACTGAAGTGGGTATATAAAAGCACACAATATCAAACCTCTGACACTGACAGCCAAGCCCAAGCTATTATATGGAGAAATTTGTTTCCATATTTACTCTTCTCAAAAAAAAAAAAATTCACAGCTGTTAAATTAGTGCTCATTGGCACCATATGACATCAGCTCATTCTTTAAGTGAAAAATAAAAAAATTTCACATTTTATTTTCTAGTTTTTTGTTTTTGTTTTTTTTAATTCAAAAATAAAATAGTAAAAAGTTTTTTTAAAAAGTACTAATTTAACGGTTGTGAATTTTCTGAATGTGAAAAGTAATTAAAAAAAGTATTAAACAATGAGTAATTGTGAAAACAAATTTCTCTATAAAATAACATGGGTTTTGGCTGCCAGCAAGATTAGGTATTGTATGCTCTTAATAATTGATTCTTATGTTGTATTAGGTGTAAGGGTAAGTTCTGTCGTTTTTTAACACATGCATTTTTATGCATTGTCGATTATCGACTGAAACTGGTTTAAATAGTTAGGTTAGATTATGATGATTTACACAGATTATTTCGTATTTTAGTCCGGTTTTTCAAACTTGTAGAACTGTCGCCATGGGTGAAGAAAAAGTGCCCTTAAGACATTGTATGTTGTACGAGTTTCAAAAAGGGAATAAATGATGGAGGCAACAAAAAACTTGCGTGACGTGTTTGGAGAGGACGCAATAACAGCTCGAACATGCCAAAGATGGTTTGTGAAATTTCGTTTGGGTGATTTTTCTTAGAAAGATGAAACCAGATTAGGAAGGCCATCTAGTGTCAATGACGAAGTGCCACAGTATGATCAGGACAAATCCCACGTTAACTTCCACAGAAGTGGGCTTCAAGCTTGGAATTCATCAGACCACTGCTTTGGATCGCATTAAAAGGCTTGATTTTGTGTCCAAACTCTCTGTTTGTGTGCCACACAACGACAGAACTTTCCCTTACACCTAATAGCTTTGTAACAGTAATATTTTATGTTAATTCACTGTTCTGGTGACAAATTAATAATTGTTCAGT
Organism: Salticus scenicus; assembly: GCA_963930645.1. Taxonomy (NCBI): domain Eukaryota; kingdom Metazoa; phylum Arthropoda; class Arachnida; order Araneae; family Salticidae; genus Salticus; species Salticus scenicus. The sequence continues at coordinate 140,687,097 of OZ005660.1, forward strand.
GCAAAATAAACTGTTTTGAATTTCTACAATATAGCCAGGCACTTTTAGCTGTTATTTCACATATGATATTTACAAAGACAACAGGTAGCAAAAAGGGACAAATCTGGATCACCCAATCCTTCTTGAAGATTCTAACTGAAAAAAATAAATAAATTACAGTTAAAAATTTTAGAAAAAAAATGCATAATTTTTTTCAAATAGCTTAAACAACTCTAATAACCCATATCATTAAAATACATTTATTTTAAAATATTTATGCTTGGTTTATAATTCATTAGTAACTTTTTTTTTTTTTTTTTCCAAGAGTGAAATACTAATGTATTCAAATTACTAAAAACATTCTTGAAAATTCATTCTAAATTTTCATGATGTAATGTCAGTTGTCAGTTTAATTACTGATTTGGTGCTAAAAAGATATAGGAATTATTGTTTATATTAAAAAAAAAAAAAAAAAATCATTTCTGCATTTGAATACTATAAAAGAAGTTTGCTGATAAAGTAGTAAAATAGGAGGTACTGTGTAAACTTACTTTAAAAACATTTTTAAATAGTCTTAATTTTAAAGGTTACCCACCATTCACACTTAACCCATTAAATGCCGCTATAAGAATCCCACTGAAAAATACTGAATTTCCGTACATTTTGAGTGTCAAATTGTATGTAGTATAAATAATTGAAATTTTTTTTACTTTGTTAGAAGATATGATATGGTTCCAAAATGGGAGACTTGGCACCTAATGGGGGATAGAATATTTCATATCCATTGTTTTAAACCCCTACACTCGAATGAGTTATTTTTGGCGATCTTTATTTTTATTTTTCTTATGCACTAAAAACAGACATTTTTTTTGTTTGAATAACTAAAGCAAAAAAAAAAAAAAAAAAAAAAAAAAAAAAAAACATAGAAATTACATTACAAAGTTTTTGAAAAAAATTACCAACAGAGCTAGGCACTTCAATATTCAATGTAAAAAATCTACTTAATTGCAGAGAAAAAATTCTTAATCAAATGCTCCCGCAACAGGAGCTTTGGGGGGTAAATTTTCAAGATGGGTATCTTTCGAAAGGTCTCATCAATACCTTAAAAACGAATGGTTGAACTATAAATATGTGATAATTTAAAACAAAGTTATCGATTCTTTTTACTTTTAACAAAAAAAAAAAAAAAAAAAAAAAAACTGAAAAAAAAATCGTAATTTTTTTTTATTATTATTATTATTGTTACTGAGTGAATTTGTATAGGAAAATGCAGAAGAAAGTCTTGTGGTGGCCACAACATACTAGGTTTTTTTTTTTTTTGTTTTTTTTTTTTTTTTTTTGTAATTGCTTATTTTGCTTTTGTAATTGATTCTCTAAAAAGAAATTTGCAAAATGTAAATTATGTAATTTCTCCCTTAAATTTTTTTGTCAGAGTGGTAGAATTCCACTCAATATTTTTTTCTAGTGTAAATCCTGAATTAGTTTAACAATTAAAAAAAAAAAAAAAAATAGATAGCAAATTTTAAGATGTTAGGCTCATTAACTCTACTTCCTAAGAATTATTTCCACATAAACACTTTCAAGAACTTTAAGAAGTGGAAGGTAAGCATTTTCTGAGCCCTGTAAGAAGCTTAGCAATAAACTATCGAAAAATATACAAAACACTCAAAGACTCAATTTATAAAATCAAATGGTAAGCATAAGCAGTTTCAAATGGTAAATAAATTCACTTGAGAAGATTATGGGATGCATAGTTGCAAAAAAAAATCATACAAGGAGAAAAGCGGGAATTTTGGACTCTAAGATTTAGAGAACTGATTTTTCAATTTTATTATAAAATTAAATAATTCTTTTCACATTAGTTTTAAAGTTTATAAAGAAGACAGCATAAAATTGAGAATGGATGTTCAAATTTAAAAGGAATCAAATTAAAAGGGAAAAAAAAAAAAACTGCATAATCACAGTAAAAATTCTCATTCTTAAAGATAATAACAAATTATAATTTTTATTTAAAAAAAAATTAATCTTACCATAGTTCAAACAGGCAACTCATCAACTGCTTTTAATAAAAGAGATAAATTTTGTGCATTTTCTACTTTATTTCCATTTTTTACATTTATTTTATCGTTCTTCACGAAAACCTAAAATATCATAAAATTTTATATTAACTGGTGCAAAAATATATTTTATAAAATGTATATAAAACAAAATCTAAATGGCAAAGTTGAATTAATTTAAATGCTTAAAGTTTAAATTTACTGAAGCTATAAATATATTCATAAAATTAGAAAACCTTACTTCAGCTTCAAGAAGTGGTTTTAAATGGTGAAGTACTTTCAAAAGGGGGGATCCCACTCACTATCAACACCAGTCACTCTTGTGGTGCTAAGTTCTTGTGAATTTCTATGCGATCTGTTGGGCTTCCTTCTCTCCTGGGAGGGATATATAAAATGTTCTTTAAATACAAAGATAATAGCGAAGGTTGCTACATAGGTATGACAAAAAGGGAAATAAAGATCCAAATAAAAGAGCATTTTAATGATATAAAATTTGAGAAAAATATTACAGCCCAAGTGCAAATCCATCAAAAAGAAAGTATTGAAATTGATTTTAATAATACAGTACCCGCCGCTTATTAAAATCACGTTCGTTCTGACGCAAGGTGATTTTGTTAAGCAGTTGATTTTTATATCAGGCGAAGGTTCTTGCACTCAAGAAAAAGGTATTACTTCCTTGAATTTAAAATGAAATTTCAGAAGTTAAAGATTGATGAGAGTAATAAACAGTATTAATTAATTTTTGACTGATAATTAATTAATTGTTCATACAAAACAAGTAAATTAAACACATACTTCATATAAAATTAATAAACACATAGTGCATAAAAAATTTGTCAATATTTATACATTAATTAAATATTAGACATTTTCAAAAGTTTTTTTGCTTCTTAGTTATTTCAGAATGAGAATTAAGAATTATTTTTTAATAATTAAAAATGAAAAAAAATAAATAAACAAAAAAAAAAACATTAGTGAATCAAAGCAGAAACTTATTTCGATTTTTAGAATGCATTCCTGGAATTTATTACTAAGACAAGTGATGAGCCGAGTTTATTTTGTTATTATGCTGCAGGTGTAAAATTTTCGACAAAGAGAGAGAACGAGGGAGATTGTTGCGCTTTATTCTATTTTTATAGGGGGGGAAAAAACTGTAAATAAAAATATTTTTTAAGTGCATGAATACACATTTTTGCTGATGAAAAGTTTTTTTTTAGTTTATTAAGCGGTGGTTTTATAAGTAGTTTGTATTGATTTGATTCCGTTCCTGGCAATTTGATCAGATTAAGCGGCTGATAAAATTAACCAGTGAATTTATTAAGTGGCGGTTACTGTATTAAGAAAATAATAGCTCATTACAACAACACCCATTATGCATTATTAGGGAAAACAATAAAAATCTCGGGCCAACCAAAAGCATGCAACCATGACGAATCAAAGACCAGTATTGATCCACCTGGGACCACCTTCTGGAGGAGAGAAAAAAGCCCAACAAACAGAGTAGAAATTCACAAGAACTTAGCACCGTAAGAGTCACTGGTGTTGATAATGAGAGGAATCCCCCTATTTGAAAGTATTTCATCGTTTAAAGTCACTTCTTGAAGCTGAAATAAGGTTTTCTAATTTTATTAATATAATTTAAATGCATCATGATATTTGTATGTGTATATTTACCGCTGACTCTAAGTTAATCGGGCAGGATGCAGTACCTACAAGCATTTTCAATAATATAGAGGTCCCCCAACTTTTAAACACTGTAACCTACTTATTAGAAAACAGGGTTGGCAAGTTTCTTCCAAGGCGGAAAAAACCGCGGAAAAAACCATGGAAAAAACCGGCCGGAAGAAATAGGTTTCTTCCAAGTGGAAGAAATGGAAGAAACTGTTTTTCTTAAAAATTTATCCTCTAAATTGCAGATTTGTAAGATACAATGGGTGCATTTTTCTTATAAACAACTTTAAATATACCTATACAAATTTAATTACAAATTTAATTAATAATTATGAGTTTTTTACCAAAATGAGCCTCGGTATCTGATGATCACGTTCCAAAACACTAAAAATCCAGTAAAAAAATCTATTTCAATTTAAACAGTATAAAGTTTTATAATTTAGACAATTTCTTTAACTGGTAATAAATAATAATTTGGATCACTTGCTTATACTTTCTGATAAAACAACTCTTAACTTAATCCAGTTAATTATAAGAACCAGTATGGAATAATTACTGTATTACAAAATGTCATCGAAAACTTTATTTTCCTTATATAGTCATGTACTGTACAGTCAACTCCCTCTAATCCGCACTGCAGATTTATGATCTGCAAATTCTTCTAATCCATTAATATCAAAGAAATTTACATCTGAGATCTAAAAAAAGTATCACATTCCTTAAATATTTACTTTTTTTTTTTTTTTTTAATCAAACTTTTAGCTTAATCCTTGCTTTGAAACACAATTGGGGAAGGGGGAGGGGGTAAAATTCTTGTATTTATTATCCTGCAATTCATACAGACTAGCACTGAAAACAAAACACTATTATATCAATGTTTAACAAATTAATCAGTGATGAATATTATTTCCAGACTTTCAAAAATATTTTGTTTCATATTTTTCAAATATGTTTGTTTACATTTTATAGGTACCTATTATTTGAATATACTTAAATTATTTACCATCATACATGAATGTGATAGATTAGTTTTATTAATATTGAAGAAATATTTATTCTAAAATTTATTAAAAATCCTCTTTCCATTCTGATGTCCATTTATGAATTAATAATAACACTTTGCATCTGCAAAAGAAAACTGTAAACAAAGGCAATGATCTCTAATATGCAAATTCCTATAATCTGCACAACCTCTGGACAAGACTTTTGAGAGTTAGAGGGAGTTGACTGTAAAACAAATGAGAAGTTTTTTAGTAGTTCAATACTGCATTTTATTTTCAACTTAAAATAGATAAATAGAAACTATGGATTTTTTTTTTTCCCTAGAGAGCTTGCAGGAGAGTCTAAAAGTAGGTACATAGTATTTTACTTATTGATACAGTTCATTGGGTATCAGCTTCAAGTTTATTAAAAAAAGGTGTAGCCTTAAATATATATATGCTAGTTTCTTATCCAAGTTTTTCAGGTGTAATGTATGTTATACTTTAGTTTTATTAATTAATACTAGTAATTCTTTTAACTATTTTTATTTAGAATTTCCATTAATAATATTGTATATTGCTGCATGTATTAAAATGTTTGAATTTAATAAGGTTTTCATAACTTTTCAGTTTTAATTTTCTCTTTTTTGGTGGTGTTATTGGGAGTAGCTTGTTGTAAATATTTAGCAATTTGCATACAAGACAGAAATAACACCTAATTTACATGCAATTTTCATTCTGCTCCCTTGAAAACGTAATGAATTTGTATGTTTCCATTTATGGCTGTTCTATAGTCGCAATCTCTTTTTTAAATTTTTCTGTTTTATCTTTTTCAATGTTTCTTGTTTTCATCTATTCAATGTTTGAAAGGGTTTTCAATATATATATATATATATATATATATTATGAGATAGTATCTACGCAAAAAGTTCTAAAAATATTAGCATTGAAAGAAAAGTAAAAACCCATCACCTGTATATATTTAGTGTTTGTTATCAAATAACTTATTTTTCTAAAAATATTTTTAATATTAATTGTATTATAGTTTAGATTTGGCATTATATTTATACTTTGAGTTTATATAGTTCATAAATTTTAATTTTGAACATCTGTTTCGTCTTGTGGTTGGTTTCTTCCATTTCTTCCGGTTTCTTCCAGTTTCTTCCGGTTTTTTCCAGTTTCTTCCACTGTCCTGGAAGAAACTAGTTTCTTCCGGAAGAAACCCAACCCTGTTAGAAAACAAATTTATAGCGATTAATTTCAATTTTAATGTACTGAATTTTTTTAGATATTTTTCATTGACCTTAATGAAATGCAAAAGTTTCATTTTTATCATTTTCAACATGTCTAACATTCCTATGAAAAAAATCTAAACACGTTAACTTTTCAAATGAGAGGACTTTGTCTCTATGTGTCAGTGCAGGTTTTCAGGTGAATTCTTTTGTTTACAAGTACAGTCAAACCACAATATAAAGTAACCCTTCATATGAAAAAGTGAGAAAATTGACACGAGGAGAAAAACAGAAATTTCGAGGATTTAGATATTCTTAAAAAGCATCACAAAATTAGCATTTAAAAGTAATAAGTATAAAACTTTGAATAATCACCATAAAATGATGTAAGAACTCACAACAATTGTTTCAGGTCAAAAGAAAACATAACCATTGCCACTCTGTTTGCAGCACTTTGTTCACTTGATGAAAGGTTGTGTCTTTTTTTTACCCAAAACAATTGCTGCGAGTTCTAGCATTTTATGCCGTTTATTCAAGGCTTTATACTATTATTGAGATTTAAATAATTGATTTTTAAATTTTATTACAAAATTAACAAATACAGTAATTCTTTTCACATGAGTTTTAAAGTTTATGACTTAAAGAAGAAAGCACAAAATTAAGAATGGATACTTTTAGAGAGATCGATTGAAATCACTTTTAGAAATTTCTGGCTCATTATCCCTTTGCGGCGCAAGACTATTTAAAACATTTAAATTATACTGCCACCGGAATTCATAAACTAAATTAAACTAAAAGAAATTTTAAGGTTTAAAAAACCGGCCTTTTCTGATATGTTATAAACGTGAATTTTTGCTAAAATATTTCCGGGATGAATTTTTGCAGCTGGATCTTAAATTTTGCGTCCTCGCGGCAAGGACACCGTGCGTTAAGGGGTTAAATGAAAATTCTACATTTTAATCTATCAGCTATATGGTAATATGATAACCACTTATACAGTCACTTTTGTCCAATTTTCTTAGGGTGATTTCTGTGTCACATTGGGTCAAATCAGAGATTTCTCTAATATTTTAAGTGTGACATTAGCTTTATGATTAACAATAAATTTTCTGTGATATAGAAACATGTTTTTTTTTTTTTTTTTTTGGCAAAAAGTAATTTTCCCAATTTATTCCTGTTCAACTAGTGACTAAATAGTTAAAATGCTCTTGCCTTTAATTGACAGGTGTTATGATTTGAATCCTGGTTCAGGCATAAATGTTCATAGTGGCTAAAAATTTTTTTTAAACCCTAGTCTTAAATTAAAATTATATAAATGTCCCATAATGTTGGCAAGAAAAGCTAATTCCTATAGCCATTCTTCATTTTTCAGTAACAAGTCCTAACTGGACAATTCAATATTTTCTTCCAGATATTTGAAAACACACTCTTTCAAATTCCAAAATCTCGTGAGTACACTTTTTTTTTTGAAAAACCAATGCATAATACAATAAAAGAGTAACAAACCATCTTCTTTTGGGAAAAACTCATGTAACTGTTGTCGATTCACAGCTAGAGGTCGTATTTTGTTGATACAGCACCTACACACTACACGGTCAACAACAGAAGACAAGTTTAAATCCTTGGTACAAAGAGCTTCTTGATGATTAATATAGTGATACTTAAAAACTACATAAAATAATTTGTCCAGAGACAATTTGTATACCAACATCCTGAGCCATGTTATCTATACGAAGCATGATGTTTTTCTTGACAAAGTTATTTTATCAGCCATATTTTTTACTTTTATTTCATTGACAATTTTGGGCAAAAATTAAAAGGCTTTTTTTTATTATCTCCTCTCTGCCAGAATATGGTTTTTCTAGCAGGCATAAGAAAAACCCTAAAGAAACCTTCAAAGTGAGTACCTTATAAATATCTGCCATAAAGTGCCAGAAAGTGTAAATATCGTCTGGTTAACGATGCCAAGTCACAAAAAGTTGCAAATATATATATAAATATATATATATTGAAGTAAATAGGATATTGCAGCAGTAGGAAAATGAAAAAATTAAAACTCTATGGAACAGCAGCTGTGAGAAGAGCACATTTCAAAAAGAACAGAAGCAGATTGAAAAAAACATGTTTTTTTGTTTTTGTTGATTAATGTATGTTGATTTTTTTTTTTTTTTTTTCTAATACTGCTTTCACAGAGGAAAAACCTTTTTTCGATATTTTGCTCGAGAAAGGAGATTTTTTAAATTTTTCAATAAGTCTTTGCATGCCACTGTTCAAACTTCGCCATGGCATGCTGGAGAGGGATGGAGAGATGAATAATGGCATTAAAAAAAAAAAAAAAAAAAAAAAGTTGATTTTATTATTTTCAATTTTTTATTTTTTCAATTCGAGTCAGCACTAGATGTACAATGAAATGCAATTGAATAAATACAGAATTAGAAATAATAAGTAATATGATGCTTGATCATTACTAAGATTATATAAACAATACAATATAGAATAATAACATATTAATTTTATGATAGAAATCAAAATATATATTATTTTAAGATTCTTATAACAAATATACTCACTTTTATTGAACAATCTTTATAAACTACAACATGCCGTTCATAAGAAGAATCTGTATCCAATTTGAAACACACTATTTCATTTTCTTCATTTTTGCATATAGTCCACCGTTTGTTAGGTTTCTCAATGTCATCCACCTTCAATGAATTGTATTTCGTTTGATCATGAAATAGTTCTGTCGTTTTATCCTCTATTAACTTCTGTGCTTTCTTATTCTGAGAAGTAGAGTCTTCTACTTCAGAAGTTTCTGATTCATCAGCCACTTCCAGTTCCTCTTTTATAATTACAGATTCTTCAGATAACAGCATTTCACGTAATATAGAGGGAGATTCAGAATCTTCATCCTTATGTTTGGTACTTTGTCCATTCTTTAAAAATTTAACTGCCTATATACAAATAATAAAATTATCTTTCAAATTTCTGCCAAATTTAAATACTTTACAACAATTAAACATTTATTAAAAAAGGATTAAGTTTTATTACTTAAATAAATTACCTTAAATAAAATCCTTTTAAAGAACTTAGCATATAATTACTTCGGGTACAACCGTACCCATCCTCAGTGCCAAGTGCGAAAACTTCTGTTGATTCTGAATCAACAGAAGAACGGCGTTTTCGCACTTGGCACTGAGGATGGGTACGGTTGTACCTGAAGTAATTATATGCTAAGTTCTTTAAAAGGATTTTATTTAAGGTAATTTATTTAAGTAATATAATTTACAACATTTTTATTTTAAATTTAAAAAAAAAAAAATCTTAATTTTAACCAGAAAAATGTAGTACTTTTCCATTAACATGAAACCAGTATTGACATGTTTAGGTTCTATCTTGTTTTAAAAATTGCTTCTAACACATATGAGTATGAGAAAGGAAAAAAGATTTTATTAATTAAAATTTAAGAAATTTTGTCAAAACTTTGTGAAAGTGTTAACATTATACTTCTGATTCTCACAGCAAAAGTGATTTTTTCTTTTCTTTTTTTACTTCTAATAAAAGTTTTGTTAAAGTAATGAAATATGTAATTTTCTTTTTTAAAAGCAATGAAAGTTTTGGTAAAGCAATGCTCCATAACAGAGCATCCATGAGTTAAGAGCAGTGTTAGAAATAAGAATTTTGAAACTAGGCGTTAAAATGAAAAATCTAGGTGCCATCTATAATTAAATATGTATATTAAAAAATAATAATAAAGCATCAACTTGTAAATAATATATGCAAGATTATATAAAAAATATTTATGTAATGAATGTAATAACAATGACAATATTAAACGTACATATTTAAAATCACAAATTCATTCTTCATTCAGAAGATACATCATTCCACTACAGTTTAATAGAATTTTCTGGGCAGAAATCTTTCAATTTAGGGCCTTTTAACGTAATTATTAACAAATCGTCAACTACTTTCATAGAGATACGATTTCTTAAATCGGTTTTTATTAGGTTCAGCTGACTGAAATAGACTTGTTTACAGTCTGATGGGATTGGGAAAATTATTAGGTATGATGAGGAAAAAATCCAGGCGTCAAATATGGCACCTGTGATTGGAATTCTAGGCGTCAAAATGAAAAAAACTGGTCGCAAAATATGACTAACAACTGCTTATTTCTAACCCTGGTTAAGAGGAGAATCTGGTTTTGATTCCCAGTTCTGCATTTTTCACATATTTGGTATAAAAATCAACCTTACACTCCAACCTACTTAAAATGCAACGAACCTATTTTTAACAAATTATGTCTGTAGTTTTAATTAATTTCTTTTTTTAGGTGTGTTAAAAAAAGAAAAAATATATTGAATTCTGTTTAGAAAATATTTAGTTTTTGACTAAATATGAGAATATTGAGTAACTATCTCAACAAGTATCGCTCCAGTAATCAAAATTTGACCAATTTTTTTAAGTAAGCATTAAATAATAAAATACAGAACTTGTAAATAAAATTCTTAATAACGTCTATCCTTTAAAAAAAAAAAAAAAAAAAAAAAAAAAATCGCTATTAGCATTTTTGTTTACATGACAATATATATCTGCTTATGCCAGAAATAATGTCCAATTACAATTTGATAAATTTCTTTTGTGTAGTGATATGAAGAGGGTAAATACCCAAAAACTGGGTATTTTGAAATATATACATATATTGCATAGAATAATTCAACTAATGCTCATGAAGAATGTTGATTATTGCTTTAATTTTTTTTTTTTTTTTAATTTGTTTATTAATTTTATAAAGGAACTTTCACTTATTAAATGGTAATATAATATTGAATCAATTTTTACTTTCCGAACACTATAGTGAGGAAAGTATTGTAATCATGTCAAAAATCCGAATTCGAGATTTTGATGTTTCTATACGTTTCGAGGTCCAACGAGTCCGTTTTCACTATTTTTACGATGATGTATGTATGTGTGTGTGTATGTGTGTGTGTATGTATGTGTGTATGTATGTGTGTATGTCTGTGAGTGAACACGCTAGCGTCTAAACTAGGGGTGGGAATCGATTAAGAGTTTTAACTGGGTTAATCGTAGTTCATTAATCGGTTAATCGGTCGATTAATCGGATTTTTAATCGGTTTACATTTTTTTTTTTTTTTTTTTTTTTAATAATTTTATTTCAATAATGAATAAAACTCTCATATTTTGTGTGTGTATATATATATATATATATTATTCATAAGTTTGACTGAAATTTTTATTTATTTATTTATTTATTTTTATTTATTTATTTATTTATTTTTATTTTTTATTTATTTATTTATTTATTTATTTTTGTCTAATCAATAATATCTGTTTCATAACTGAAATTTAAATCAATTTTCAGAGTAATAACTGGTGACTTTAAGTGTTAATTTTATATAAATATTTTCACTTATTCATTTTTTTTTCTTTTTTAATAAATTAATTCTTCTGTTCATTTTGAAAGAAACATTAAATGAATGTACACATATTTTAGTTTTATATTTGTAGACGCTTGTCACTATTTTTAAATGAATTCTCAAAATTCCATATCATTATCATAAAAATCTCAAATTTTTATGTTTTAGTTCTTTTTTATCACTTCGGACTAGAACACAGAATATTACTTTCTGTTTCTACTTCAATAGTTATACTATCAGCAATTCTGAACAGACAATAAACGCTTGAAGATACTGTGAAACTCTGTTGATATTTTCCCCATCAGAGGGATAGTGGAAATCTCAATCCTTTCTTCTTCTAATTTTTTTTAAAATATATATTTAGCATTTCTATTTTTTGAATGCTTCTTGTTTCTGAGAATACTATTACCCTAGCAAACACTTTCTGTAGAAGGCTACAGACAGGTGGTGTTGCTCCAGCATGCACATGAGACGTCATTTTGTTTAATAACTGTCCTCCCCCTTTTCTCTATCAACAAAAGTGCAACAACTTCTTTTGAGAGGTTTTATTTTTATTTATTTATTTATTTATTATTATTATTATTATTATTATTATTATTATTTTATTTATTTCTTTTTCCTTTTTCATTATTTGATAGATGTTTCTTAGAATGTTTGTTAGCAAAATATGTGAAAAAATATTTTGTAGGCAGAACAACATTTTTACTTTAATTCGTAGTTTGAAAATTTTAATCGGATTTTAAAAAAAATTTTAATCGAATTAATCGATCCGATTAACTCGATTAAAAAAATTGATCGAAACTAAGCATTGATCGATTAACCGAACCGATTAATCGATTAATCGGCACAGCCCTAGTCTAAACGCTTCGTTCGAATAAGCTGAAAGTTGGTACGTATATTGTAAGTCACCATAGTACGAACCCTATAGATTTTGGTGAATCTAGCACTTATAGTTTTTTTACAGGGACACAAAGAAAAATTCTTTATCATTATGGCCAAGGGACCAAAATCTTAAAAGTGCGATAGCATCTAAACGCCTTATTCAATTGAGCAAAAACTTTATACACATATTATAGGTCACAGATATTCAATCTGTATAGATTTTGGAGAATCTAGCACTTATAGTTTTTTTACAGGGACACAAAGAAAAATTCTTTGCCAAATTTTTAAAAGTGTGATAGCGTCTAAACGCCTTATTAATCTCAGCAAAGAATTTGTACACATGTTATAGGTCACATTTTAACCAACTGTATAGATTTTGGTGAATCTAGCACTTACAGTTTTTTTACAGGGACACAAAGAAAAATTCTTTATCTTTATGGCCTATGAGACCAGCGATAGCATCTAAACGCCTTATTCAATTGAGCTGAAAATTTGTATGAATATTATAAATCACTGTTGCACTAACTATAAGCATTTTGGTGAATCTAGCATTTATAGATTTTTACAGGGACACAACGAAAAATTCTTTATCCTTATGATCTAAGGGCTCAAAGTTCAGTAGCGTTAAATAAAACCTCGTGTGATATATGGAGAAAAATACTCAAACACTCTGTTATGGTTTTCTCTTTTTTGTTTGTTTAGCAACTCCTCTTTCTTTATTTTATCTACAAAACTGTTAGTTACTCAATGTTCGGAAAGTCGAGTGGAGTCACTCCAGATTTTTTCTTCTGTGGTATGTTTAAAAAGATTTTCATATGTATATTTACAACATAGTTTATAATATATATATACATTAACTGAAAGCTTTGATGAAATTATTTTTTAAAAATTCTATTAGCATTCATAATAAAATATATATAACATTTAAGGGGGATAGCAATATAATTTAATTTTTCTGGTTTAAAAAAGCAATGTCAGTAACAGTGGGATAATTTTTAACTATGTATGTGTCATATAATATGGATAGTGCCTTCCAATTCTTAATTTTCTCACAATACCATGCTATAAGTCAGTTTTGGTTTTGATTTTATAAACTATTAGTTGCAAACTTTGTTTACTATATTAATATTACATTACATTTTATGCTAAATAATGAGAAAAAAAAAAAGTAAGAAAAAGGACCTGCTTCGAACTAGTTTAGTGTTAAGAGACTCTCTACTTATCATCACTAGAAGCCAAAGCCAATATTATTGTATGAGGAATTTGTCCTATTATATTCCACTAACTAATATCTATTTTTAAATTCTGTTTTCACATTCAGAAAATTCACAACTACTACACTGATTATTATTATCTAAAACTTGATACTTTCTTTCTTTTTTTTTAAATTTGTTTTGAAACTGTAAAACGCAAAATATCCCTTAGTGAAAATTCACAACATACTTGTAATATATTTTATTTTTGAACTTATTATAGAACTTGCAATATATATAGCTATACAATTTTTAGATTTAGAACCTTTTTTTTTAATGTTATTTTAGGATTATTTTAACAGGGTTGCAAAATAACCTCACAATAATCCTCATGATTTTTTAAATAGTAGCACAATTCCCCCTGCAACTCTATCTTTACTACCTATCTTTTTTTTTTCCCCCATCATCAGTGTTTTCACTTTCCGAACACTATAGTGAGGAAAGTGTTGTAATCATGTCAAAAATTCGAATTTGAGATTTTGATGTTTCTATACGTTTTGAGGTCCCCTGAGTCCGTTTCCACTATTTTTATGATGATGTATGTATGTGCGTATGTATGTGTGTGTGTCTGTGAGTGAACACGCTAGCATCTAAACGCTTTCTTCATATAAGCTGAAAGTTGGTACGTATATTGTAAGTCATCATAGTACGAACCCTATAGATTTTGGTGAATCTAGCAGATATTTTTTTTACAGGGACACCAGGAAAAATTCTTTATCATTATGGCCTATGGGACCAAATTTTTAAAAGTGCGATAGCATCTAAACGCTTCATTGAATTGAGCTGAAAATTTATATGAATATTATAAATCACTGTTGCACTAAATATAAGCATTTTGGTGAATCAAGCATTTATAGGTTTTTACAGGCAGACCCGCATAATATACACGAACGCGCGAACGGCGTTCGCGGAAAATTTTCTGAACTTGCGGAAAATTTTCCGCGGATGGTAACCGAAAAAAATTTGCTGATTTTACGGAAAATTTTCTGCAAACAGTTATCGTGGAAAAATTGTATGGCTATGTACTGGTCTTGCGGTTGAAACTTATCACACCACATACTTTTTTTGGCTTTTACATCACAATCTGCGTGTGTCTACTTTTAAAAAGTCCTCGCGCGCGAACCTCCAGACCGGCGCACCAACGGAGTCCGTGACGTCACCGCCCACGCGCGGTCCGCGGCGAACAACGGCACCGTGAAAGGAGCGCACAGGAAGCCGGCAGAGAGTGAAGGAAGACCGGGAGAAATAACGCACGCTGACCATCAATCTGAGGTACGGCGCGATCCTACGAAAAACAAAAACGGATTGTTCTGAAATTTATTCTATTTGATTAATTAGTCCAAAAAAGGAATTGCCGGATATCATGTTGAATTTAAACAAAATAATTTCACTTTTAATTGAATTTGGAAAACAGTTCTTACGAATTAATTTTGAATATAAAAGTTTAGATTTTAGCTATTAATTGAAGTAAAGTTAAAAAAAATAAAAAGCTATTAATTGAAGTACAGTTTAAAAAAATAAAACTGTCGACTGATTTTACGTTTGCGATGACGTCATAGTTTCTCCTGCGTTCGTTTTTTGATAGTTTATGAATTTCAAATTTCTTTGTTTATCTCTGCCGACTTGCGCGGATTTCAGACGTTGGCGGATTTTAGATCGGCGGATTTTCCGCGCTCGACTGTATATATATTAATTTTTTTTCTTTCCCCCCCCCCCCCCCCCCCTTTTTTTTTTTTTTTTTTTTTTTTTTTTTCCTATTTTGGTTTTACAGTAGACTCTGAAATCTAAAAGATCTATGTATCACAGGCAACTCGGTTCTCAAGTGTCAAAAGAGAATTTTTTTTTTTTTTTTTTTTTTTTTTTTTTTCTTGCAGAAAATTTTTGCTTTAGATTTTGTGTTTGCGGAAAGTTTTTCATTTTATCTGAGTCTGTTTACAGGGACATAACGAAAAATTCTTTATCATTATGATCGTATGGGCTCAAAGTTCAGTTGCGTTAAAAAAATCATTGTTTAATATATGGAGAAAAATACTCAAACACTCTATTATGGTTTTCTCTCTTTTGTTTGTTAACAACTCCTCTTTCTTTATTTTATCTACAAAACTGTTAATTACTCAATGTTCAGAAAGTCGAGTGGAGTCACTTCAGATTTTTTATCATTTAAAAATCAAACTAACATTTTCTTTCAGTTTAGATTAATTAACATTGCTTTTAAAAATCAGCAAATACATTATAATTTAAATCAAAATTTCATATGCAAAATGCATGATGTCGTATTGCATGTTTTTCTGGTTTAAATGTTTTAGTTTTAAAAAATAAAAAAAAATTATATGAGTCTCAAATGTTTCTAACCTTTCTTTACACGCTCTGTCTCTCTCTCCCTTTCTCTCTCTATATAGCAATACCATACTATACACAAATGCAGTTATTTTATTTGAATAGAGTTCATTGAAAAATAAATACCCTGTGTATTTACCCTTAAAAATAAGTACCTGGGTATTTTACATCACTACATGTGTGTGTGGTGTTCATGTTTGTAAACGAGAATAAAGAAATATCTCAAAAGAAGTTTTCTTCCTTGATTGACATCAACACAACTTCACACTGTCAATACCTTCTTATTAAAATCTCAAGTTTCCAAGGGATAATGATCGAAATTTAAAACGAATATCCTAATATGGCTACAAAAATGTACTGAAAGAAAGAAAATAATAAATTGTTATCCTTGAAAGAAAGAAAATAATAAATTGTTATCCTTGGTTTGGAGAAATGAATAAAAGAAAGGAAAATGATGATTTAAATTAATAGAAAAATAATGTCACAATTGCAACAATGAATTGTAGGAAAAATAAATTTTATCCATGACCTGCAACAAATAAAGCCCAGTGGCAGAAAGTTTTGAAGCTGTCTGCAACAGGCTTTTAAAATTTCATTACTTGTCTGCAAAATTTGCATGTAATCAGGGGTAAAAATGGCTTAAACTCAAAAAGCCTGAAAGCTGATGTGGAGGGGGGCTAAACATCAGTGGTGATCTAGTGCAATAATACACAAATATAATTTTACTACAAAACAATATAGTATAAACAGTTCTATACACTCAATTCATCTCATTCAATTAAATATTTTATAGCAATGTTTGATACAACACTATATAAATAATTATAAATAATATAAGTATTAGTTTTGATACAGAAATTTTTATCAGTGAATTGTTATCCGAAAGTTGCGGACAAATTTTTTTCTCGGTGCAGACAAAAACTGTCTGCAAGCCGTTTTTCTGTGTCCTCAACTATGTTGCTGTGTCGCGGTGTTTCTGCCACTGGGAAATAAAGTAAGTCTAAAGATTATATTCTGACATTTATCTTTTAGATAAACAATAATATTTATTTGGCACTGAAGTTTATTTTCATAAATAGTTAAATTTAAATTACATTTCACTACTCAATTTCCATTAATTTGATTTTTTAAAAAAATGCAGTTAAATTTGAATGATCATTTTTTCATATTCGGCTATTTTTCTCAACATTTAGCTACTGTTTTTGATTTGGCGAATATGACTTACCGTACCGGGAGAGTATGCAAGCACCTAATTTGAAAATAAGTTCATTTAGAAATACCATCTTCTTGACAGACAAAGGTCAATTAGTAATAGCATAATAGCTCAAAGTTTCAGGAAATTTAGAACAATTTATCATATTTAATTTAAAGATATTTTAGGTTTTATTTTTTATTCATTTACTTTAAGTTTTCAGTAGGGATGAAACGGATATCCGGTAACTATCCGGTATCCGGCCGAGTTTTAAATATCTGGCGGGGTACCGGATATCAGCACATCGGATACGGATATCCGAAGGAGAAAATTCAAGCTTAAACTCCCATCAGATGAAAATTTTGCGACAGTTTTTTAATTTTTTTTAGATCAGTTGTAGCTTGTAAAGGATTTTTTTTTTTTTAATTGGTTTCTGTGAAAATCGATTTTGGACTCATTAGCAAACAAATTTAGCCAAAAGTAGCTTCAGGAGCCCTATTTTTCTTCTAGAAGCCCTATTTTAATTTTGTACAGAGTTAGCTAGGTTTTTCTTCCAGAGTGATCTATAACATTCCCCCTAATCTTCTCCATAACAATAAAAAGAGCTGTTCATTGTTGTTCCTGAACAAATGATATTTATTCTCTGCAGTTGCAGTGTATATATAACTCTGTTTTCATGTCTTTTGCTAATATGTTGTTAGATTGTTTAGTAATATTGTTAGTCTTGGATGTTAAAGTTGTTAGATTGTTTCGAGAATGAGTCAAGTAATGTGCATTTATTGACTAGAACCTGTTTATTTACAATCCAGTTTTCCATATACAATAAAGTTGTTTTTGTGACCATATATTTATACTAGCAGAACCTGGCATTACTTGCGCCATCTATCTATTCGATTTGGATTTTTTGAAAAACCCTCCAATTTATATAAATTTGCATTTTTAATGGAATATCTTACTAAAGCACCTGAATTTAGAATTCCCTGTTGTGTTGCATAGATATATCCCAAAAAATTAAAGTTACTTCAAATAAAAGTACATATTTAAATTTTCAGAAAGTCTGTACTTTCACTTTCATATTGTTCATAATGTAAAAAAAAAAAAAAAAAAAAATCAGTTATTTAAAGTTTTTGATTTTGTACTGCAGAAAAACTTCACTTACTTAAAGAATTTTAATAACTAATGTAAAATTTTCTTTCTTATCTGTACAGAATTATAAAAAAAATAAAATAAGAAAAAAGTATAAATTTATTTTGAATTATTACTTTCTTCTATATTAAATAGAAGGAAGTATTGGCTTCGTGAAAATTTTAAACTTCCAGTTTTCGGTGGATTTATGCATTTTGAGGGAACCAAAACACAATTTGACCATTTTTGGAAAATGTCTATCTGACAAAAATTTTGTGCAGTTCAAGAGTAAATGCACAGAATTTCATATAAATTTATACATAGTTGCATCTTACCAAAAAAAAAAGTGCCCATCAACTTTTGGTGCAAATCACTCAACAGATGGCACTGATGTACTGTGATTTCTCCCATTTAAAGGAAGACTATATCTCAGCTATACTGTGTATAATTAAAAAAATAAACTAAGTGTGTCACAAGGAGGGCTATTATGAAACATGTTCATTCAATTTCTGTGCATAACGGCCAATAGGTGATGCTGCTATGCTGCAATTTTACCATGAATGGGGAAGTTATATCTCAGATTCATTTGTGTATAATTGCTAAAAATTTAGTATGGGAAAGGATCATTTTTATAAAACATCATGTTGATTCAATTTTGGTGCATATTGGTCGATAGGTGGCTATATTATGTTGCAATTTACTCTGTGAATAGGAAGGCTAAATCTCAACATCTATAAAATTTAAGAGATAAACAAGATAAAAATAATATGAGAATAAAAGTTGGCTTAATTTGGGTGTATATCGACCAACAGGTGGCACATCTGTTCCTCACCTTCTGTGATTCTCCACATGGCTACATCTCAAAATTTTTTTATTAAAATTGCACTAAACTCAATATCTAAAATCTTTATTGTAAGCAGCTATGATTATGTTTCTTCTGCATGTTACACAGCATGCAGCGTTGTTATATAGAGAGATATAGAAGAAAGTTTTGTGATGGCCATAACATACTAGTTTGAAGCTTTTAGTTTTTTTTTTTTTTTTTTTTTCTTTCTTTTATGTTTTCTTATAAATGTCTCAAAAGAAAGTATTGGATTCATAAAAATTTTCAACTTCTGGTTTTTGATGGATTTACACATTTTAAGAAGTCCAGAACTTGGTTTGACCAATTTTTAAAAAATGTCTGTGTGTGTGTGAGAAAAATTATGTTCAACTGTACCTGTGGAACTACTGCGTACTACAATTACATATAAATTTATGTGTAGTTGCACCATGACATAAATCAGTGCCTACCAACTTTTGGTGCAAATGGCTCAACAGGTGGTGCTGCCATACTGCGATTTCTGCAACTTAGAGGAAGGCTATATCTCAGAAACTACTGCACAGAATTTCATATAAATGTATATGTGCATGTAACTTGGCATATATTAGTGCCTATCAAATTTTGGTGCCAATCGCTCTACAGGTGGAGCTGTTATACAGTGCTTTCTGCAATTTAGGGAAGGCTATATTTTAGGTTCTACACACAAAACTTCAACTTCTAACTACACAAAACTTCATGTTGGAAAGGCATTATGAGAAATTATGCTGGTTCAGTTTGGGTGCATGTTGGCCAGTAGGTGGCTCTGCAATACAGAAATTTCCCCATAAAAGGGGAAGGCTATATCTCATTCTATTGTGTATAATTGCATAGAACTTGGTATGTGAGAGAACCAGCCATTGTGAAACACTATTGCGATTTATTTTAGGTGTATATCGGCCAACAGGTGGCAATACTGCACTACAATTTACCCAATGAATAGGCTAAGTTAATCCCAACTTCTATGACATATATGCATGAAACTTGATATATAAGACAACCATTATGAAAGCAAATGTTGACCTTATTTATGTGTATATCAGCCGACAGGTGGAGCTTCTATTATGATTTTTCACAAGCGTATATCTCAGCATCTGTTGATTAAAATTGCATAAACTCCTTTTGTAAAATTTTTATTGTGAGAAGCTATGGTTAAACTTTTATACGATTTAAACTGTAAGTGGTGCTGTTAGAATTATGTAGAAGAAAGTTTTGTGATGGCCACAACATATTAGTTTTCATGTGAAAATAACCCTTCAACTGTGATTATATTAGTAAAATATTTTATTTCATTTTTTTAATAATAGTATTGTAAAAAATATGTAAATAATAAGTTTTAGTTTTATAATTCTGAACAAAACCTATCTTTTTGTGATAGTGCTTTTCACCAAAAATTGCAAGTGTAGGAATGAGTATGTTAGGCTTAAAATTTTATTCTTCATGGCAGTATTGCACAAATAAGTAGAATATTAAATAAATATGTTTAAATAAATTATATTTAAAATGTTTTTAAAAGAATAGTATATGAAAGATGTTTATATTTTATTGTTTTAAAATAAAGAAAAAGAAAAGAAATATACAACACAACAAAAAACAAATCTAATGCCGGATATCCGTATCCGGCAGGCAGAAGAGCTCTGGATATCCGATATCCGGCAAAATCACTATCCGTTTCATCCCTAGTTTTCAGACATATTAGGACACATACTGCTCTTGTTAAAAGCTCAAATCTATTGAGGTAGAAAAATAGAACAAACCATTCCCTATGTTGGAATATTTGAGATCTTGGCATAATTTTTTCAACCTTAATATGTTTTTTCATTTACAGAATTTTCTTCTTTTTTAAATATATATATATATGTATATCATACTAGGTAGCATAACAATTGGTAACCCTTTTAAAAGATGAATTCATCTCTTAATAAATTGTGATGCATATACTTTATTCTTAGCTGTTTGTTAATAAAATATTATTTTGAATTTACACTTCAGATTTTTACTTACTTCTGCTTTGGAAAAACTTGGAATAGCATTATGCACTAAGTTATGATTTTTAGATTTGCCTAAAAAACACCATTCTTGAAAATGATCACTACAAACAGCTGCATTAGCATATAGCTTTGCAGGAGGAATTCCAACAATTTTTTCATTTTTGCAAGCTAAAACCCAAGCTCGACACCTGAAAAAAAGAAAGAAAAATTGAAGGTAAAACAAAACTGTATTTTTATGACAAAAAATAAATCTCAATAAATTCTACAACATTAGATGTAAAGTTTATAATGGTATACTATGGTGTAATATTAAAGCAATATTTAAGTTTTAGAATACAAAATTTTCCATATCTTGAAACAAACACAGTACATTTTATTTTTATCCTATATACAGTAATTAAGAGATTGTTCATATTTAACATCTAAAAAACAAATTAAATAATCCATAAAACCTAATATACCTGGGTAATGTCTACCTCAATGGACATGAATCAAAAAACACACAAAATTACAAACCACAGCAATTTCCATGATACATATAAACACACTTTGGGCACTGCAAAATCAAAATGCTGGTTATAACTTTTTGTTAATCCTATTGCTTGGAATAAAGCTACTACAGACTTGACAGTGATTTGGTGTCTTGTCGTCCTAGGTAAAAAAAAAAGGATCACCAAATTATCTGACGAACGTATTTAATTCCTTTTATAAACAAATGCAACCTTATTTTGTTTGCTTCTGTCATTTGTCAAAGCACAAGGAAGAGGAGGCCACCTCTTCCTCGGTGGCTGGCTTGTGTGGTTTAGCCTGTGACAAAACAATTTTTTTTTTCTGCTGATTAAAGAAGTGGTACTACAAGCTGCTTAATTCTGTTATTGGAATTATTAAAAATTTCTACCATTTTACAATTAAATGTGTACGACAAATTGTTAAAATTTGCAATTTTTTGGGGTATTAGTGAAACTGTTATATCTTCCTTAACCCTATGTCAGGCGCACCCATAGCAGGGCTGCCAGCAACTTTGGACCAAAATATTAGGGACTTAGGGACCTAAAAATTAAAAATTAGGGACCTTTTAGGGACCTGAAAAACACAAAAAATATTTACATAAAGTATTATATCAAATAAATTTCAATAATAAAAGAGTACACCAATTTTATATTTTTAAAATCTTGTTTTATTACATCAACTTCAGAACTTTTTACAAATTAACCTTTTTTAGGTTTTTTATTTACAAAATTTGTAATCAAATTATTTTTTCTTTTATTTATAATATTAATCAAGCTATGAGCTTCATCCTTTTTTACTTTTATTTCCTCATTAGCTGTTACACCAGCTGTAATCATGTTTTGGGCAACTTTAGCATCAGTTATGTTACCATTTTTTAACGCAATTTTTAATTTTTCATTGCCTTCAGCAATTAATTTATCCGAGACTGCTTCTTCTTCTTCTACATTTTTGTTTATATCTTCCAACTGCTTTTCAAGGTCAGCAATTTGTTTCTTTTTCTTTTCAGCTTCTTCTTTTCTAGTTTCTTCTTCCTCTGCAGCTTTCCGCAACTCTAATTCTTTTTTCTCTTTCTCTTCTTTTATTTTCCTTTCATTTTCTAGATAGCTGTTGTATGACTGATATGCAACATTAGCTTTTTTTATCATTTTACTTGTTATGGGAACTAGAGCAGCTTGATTTGAAAAATGTTTTAATGCATCAGTGATGTTTAACCTTGCATTTAACATACGTTCTTTCATCGAAGTTCTATCTTCAGAAAGAATATTATTTGAAATGGAAAATCCTCGCTCTATATCAGCACTGTCATGATACAGACTTAGGCTACTCTTTAAAAACTTGGAGAGGTTAGGATATTTTAACTCTCCATTTTCTCCTTTTGAAGTAATATATGTTGACCATAATGAATCTATTCGATCACTTTCTGTTCCATGATTGAACTCCCGCTTGATGATTTTCCACTCATCTAAGAGAGCATCAATTTCAATGTCTATGGACAAGTGTTGACCAAGTTTAGCAAAAACTTTTAGATTTTTTGGAGTATTTTGAAATTTTGGATTCAAACAGCGGAGATATTTTAAGTTTTTATTTTGTAAAATATCCTTATTTAAAAGGTAGGGTAAACCAACCAGTGAATAAACATTCCCCAGTGAATGAACAATCAATAATTAAATTTAAAAAATAAGGTTTGGAAAGCTTTGTACTGGCTAAATTGGCAACAGTCACTTTCTTACATTCAGTAGGAAGCTATCTGACACCTGATTGGCCTATCTGGTCACATGTCCTTCCCTTGAAAAAATGGTGGATTGTTTATGTCTGTACAGCACCTAGTTTCTCCATTAAAATAGTAAGGTAAGTGTTTTGCAATTATCTATTCTGAATGGAAACTGTGATTTTTATGTGTTTTATTCTCTAATTCTATTAAGGATAAATTAAAATATATATTTAAGTAATGATTTAGGTAATTTCAGATATTGTAGCATGTGTAGATTTTGATTTGAGGGGGTGTTCAATAACTGGCACAAAAAATTGTGAAAATCCAGTGAATAAACATTTGTTCATTCACTGGGATTTTTCTGCATTGTAGAAATTCAAAGCAAAATATTTTTATTCTTACTCCTTTAGTCATTTTATGTAATTGAAGCCTAGTAAATGAACAAAAAACACCTCCTAACCAATAACTGAACACATATGTTCATTCACTGGTAGTGATACTTTGAGCTACTTTTCCTAGTGAATGAACATTTGGTGATTGTTTTGTACTGTCAAGCATTTTTAAGGAAGTTATTTTATTATTATTTTTCTTTTATCTTTAGATGTCTGGTAAGAAAAGCCTCAGTACTGACCACGAAGGTTGCACAAAAAAGAAGTATGAGAGGTTCAAGTACTCAATAAAGGATCTTGAAGATGCCTTAGAAGCAGTAAGATCAGGACAACTCAGTTTAAACAAGGCATCCATACAATTCAATGTTCCAAAAGCAACATTGTCTACAAAATTGCGAGGTAAAACAATTGAAAATAGGCGTATGGGACCATTACCAGTATTGTCTTTTGTCGAAGAAAAACTCCTTGAAGATTGGATAGTTGGGAAAGCAAAAATTGGATTTCCCATGCATAAGGATGAAGTAAAAGATGCTGTTTACAATGTAATGAAAGAAACAGGAAGAAAAAATCCATTTACAGATAATCGTCCAGGAGAAAAATGGGTGACACTTTTCTTAAAACGACATCCATTGATAACACAGCGTAATGCAGAGGTAATTTCGAAAGGAAAGACTTGTCTTACAGAAGCTAATATTCGGGACTGGTTCCAAGAACTCCAGAATTATCTTGAAGAGGAACAAAGTTCTGACATTCTTTTAGATGGTGATCGTATATATAATGCTGATGAGACTGGGGTTGAATGCTGTCCGAAAACAGGAAAAGTCATGGGTCCTAAAAATTACAAAGACTTCTATACTATTGCACCTGGTAAAGAAAAAGAAAGCATAACAATTTTGGCTAATTTTTCTGCAAGTGGAAAAAAAGTGCCTCCGATGGTTGTTTTTCCATACCAAAGGATACCACGTGACATTGCTGAATCAGTCCCCGCTGATTACTTCATTGGAAGAAGTGACTCAGGTTGGATGGTTGCACCAACATTCTATGAATATGTTGCAAATTGTTTTTATCCGTGGTTGAATGACAATGGCATACAATTTCCTGTTTTGTTACTTCTAGATGGGCATAAATCCCATATCAATCTAGAATTGAGCAAATTTTGATCAGATAAACGAATCCTCCTCTTCAGTTTTCTTTCAAATGCAACTAATGTACTTCAACCCTGTGATGTAGGTGTTTTTCGTCCATTGAAAGCATCATGGAGAGCTTCAGTCAGGCGTTGGAAACAAATAAATGGTGGTTCAAAGACTATAAGCAGAGGAAATTTTACCCCAATTTTTAAAGAAGCTTTTGATACATCAATTGATGCAATTAAAATTCAAAATGCTTTCCAGAAATGTGGTATTTTTCCATTTAATGTGGAAAATGTAGATTTCAATAAATGCATGCAGCAGAGACACAGAGAGCTGATGAATAAAAAAACTCTGGAACAAAAAATATGCTCTGAGAAAAATGATAAACTATTTCTTCAAACCCTCGAGTCTGAACTTCCTCCAGATAAGTTGAAGTCTTTTAATGAAATTTTAAATGACGGATCCAACATACTGAACTTACAAGAAACCACGCTTTTTACAATCTGGAAGAAATATGCATTAAAAGATAGGCATCTAGTTACAGTTACACCAAATACTGGTATTGAGGATGAAGCAAAGGACGATGATAATGATGAGGGAATTCTAAATATTGATTGTGATATGAATTCTGAGGTGTCGAATGAAGCAACATCTCATCTAACCACCAATAACCAAATGGAACAATCAAGAACTGAAACACACAGCTCTAAAGGTTTATTGCTCCAGTTGCAAGATATGGACCAACCTAGTATGGATTCTCTTCTACCTGTATCTAGGCAAAGTTCCAAATCAAACACACCTGACCATCCTTCGGTGAAAACATCCATAGATGTGATTGAAACACCAAGTAAAGTTTGGAAGAATCACCTGCATTGGCCTAATATTGGACAAAGTATTGAAACTAAAAGGAAAAAGAAAAAGATCCCATTTGCAGGAACTTCAGGAAAATGGCAAAAATTTAAAGAGGCTGAAAGAGCTGAAAAAGAATTTAGAGAAGAGAATATGAAGAGAAAACGAAAGGAGAGAGCATCTAAGAAAGAAAAAGTTAAGGAAGTTAAGAGAGAAAAAAACAAGAAAGCTATAAAGAAAAAAGAGGAGGATACATCATCGGATGACACGACAATAACAATGCATGACTCAGATAGCAGTTTGGGAAATTTTGAAGACCTAATCAAGTGTGACAGTTCAGATTCTGAGTCTTGGACCAGTAATTTCTCCTTCTTGCGAAAAATTAAAATCAATCAATCATATGTGATTGTTGATTATGAAAAAGAATACTTTCCTGGCCTAGTAAAAAATAAAAGAGGAAAAAAATATGAAGTTAGCACAATGGCTATGTGTGGTCCACAAGGCTTAAACTGGAAATGGCCTGAGAAAGAGGATAAAATTTGGTATTTTCATGAACAAATAAAAGACATAATAAAAACTCCTGAACTTGTTTCAGCAACATCATCGCGCTTGTCTGGAGTTTACATAGTTCCCGAGATGGAGAAGTATAGGGCCTAAGTTTTAGAACAATTAAAATAACTTTTTTTATTTCATTTGAACTTTACTTTCTATTTCATTTGAACGTGTTTTTCATTTCATGATTTAAAATGCCATTTGTTTTGCAGTTTCCTGGCTAAATTTTTTTTTTTAATTTCATGACTTAATATGCTTTTTTATGTTACTGGTATCTGAAAAATAAATATAAAGTATGAAAAAGTCACAATAGACTTTGCTGTTCTTTTTTTAAAAATTTAAATATGACACGTTCATTCACTGGAATATTTTGTGTTCCTTAACTGGTAAGAACTGTTCATTTACTTGACTTTTGCGTAACTTTTTATTTGGGTCTCCAAAAGACCCATACAAAACAATGTAAGGTCCTCACCTTTTTTTTGTAGAATTTACACATAATAACAAATGTGTTTATGCTGTCATATACCAGAAACAATGTTTACTTAAAATATTATGAACTTTAAAATATCAAATTGTGCTTAAGTGTTCATTTACTGGTCGGACTACCCTACGTACCTGAGGCTATAAAATGCATCTGCACATCTCTCAAAAAATAACCTTTATCCTTTTCTGATAGATTAAGTAACTCCTTTCGAAGTTCTTCATTGAAAATTATGTCTTTTGGAGAAATTAAATTTTTATTTTCAAAAGGATTTTTATTAATGTCAACCTTAAAAGACTTGATAGCTTCTTCTTTACAAATGCGGCCTGCAATTTTAATTATAAGGTCTTTAATTTCATCATAAATTAAGTGAATCAAAGGATCTTCCCTTTGAAAAAACGAAGTAAAGTTTGTGAATAATTTGGCACTGGATAGAATAAATAATACTTGGCATTTCATTGTTTTTTCATTTAAATATCCAACAATTCTTTTATAGCTTGCTGTATTCAGCATTTTCTTTTCTTTTTTGGATGGCATAAATCGTAAAAAATATTCAACTAGACAATCCCATTGCTCTAACAGCCAAATTGCTGCAGGTTCTAATGTTAGCCACCTACTTGACACATGTTTTATAAATCGATGTGTAGGAACCTTTTGTTTTTCCTGTATTTTACTGAAGTCTTCCCACCTTGATGGCCAGTCATCAAAATAATTATAAACTGATATTATAAAATCAGATGCATCAGATCCATACTCTTCGAGACCCTTTAAAAAACAGTTGTGCACAGTATGTATTGTGCATGTACCAATGTCCAATATACCTTTTTTTCTAACTGTAAGTATTTCTTCATCAAGCAATCTAAATACTTTCTTATTGACAAATGGGCCATCACTAGCAATAGATATCAAATTTTTAAGAGGCAAATTTGCATCTGATATGCTCTTAAGAATATTTTCTTTCAGAATTTCTGCAGTTGCATGGCCCATAAAAAAACTCTGTAAATGATGAGAAACTATTTGCTTGTTCTTGTCAGACCAATAATTTATCCTAACTTGGAGTACTTTATTACCAGCATTATTAGTTGTCTCATCATAAATAAGAGAATAATAAGCAGAAGCTACTTCATCTAACATTTCTTCACGAAAATAAGGACCCAAAGCATCAGTTAACAAATAACTAAGTTTGGTTCTGCATAGAGAAAAATTATCAGGTACAGCTTCTGGGAACATTTTGCGGAAAACATCTCCACAATCATCAGATGACACAGCAGAAAAGTTTGAAGAAACAACTTTAAGAGCCCATGTTAATTCAGCTATACGTGCCCGTTCATTAGCATTGTAGAGTTTAATTGTATTATTAGAACTGGAAACTAATTTCAATGAATTCAATTTAACAGCGCAATTTTGTCGATGTATTTTACCATCAGCATGCTGGATAATTGTGTGGAATCCTTTGTTAATCGAGAATGTTTTCGAACAAACACGGCAAAGAGCCTCATCTTGATTGGCTTTTTGTAGCCAATCTGACACTTTATAGCCATTAGAATCCTGTTTGTCCAGCCATTTGTCTTGAAAATGGCATATTCCCATTGTGCCACAGAATACACCTGAAATAAATTAAAAATAATGTACCTACAAATTTATCTTAAAACAATGCTAATTCTGATAATTTACTTTTACTTTTATTTAATATTTTAAAGATACTATTTTGACTAGATAAAGTTAACTGGATGGGTTTATTATAAATAATGTCTTATGTATTATTGATAAATATGAAGAGAATGACACAAACCCAGATAAGATTTACACTGAAGCAGCTTACATGAAAACATGTAAATTGGCTATGATATTGTTCATAAATTTCAGCAAGTACATTCATTAAAGATAACAGTGAATTTTGTAAGTAATTATGTTGTAATCTTTAACATAAGAAAATGGAAGAGTTTGTGTCTTTAGTTCAGAAGATGCAAAAAGATAAAATATCTGCATGCAATATTTAATTTTTAAACACATCTTAGCTATACTAAATTACATGTGTATAATTTCACATCTAATAATCATAACATATGTGCATTCAAAAGAAAAATATATTACATAAATAAAAGAAACTTACCTAATTATATCCTTCAGGCTGTTCAATTATTTCATGAATTCTTAACAAGTGAAAAAAAGAACAAAATCAACAAGTTCTTTTACTTCAGAGAGACTAACTAAAGTGAACTAACATTAACTAACTGCAGTCTGAATCAAGAAAAATATACCATCTACTAAAATAAAATAAAATTCTTATATGAACATAAGACAAAAAAATAAAAATTCTCAAGAAGCACAGAATCAAGAAGAAAACTTTTTTCCTACAATATAGTAGGCTGCCAATGATTGGCTCTTACTTAAGATGTCCTCTGATTGGTGCATTTTCCTTATGGATGCAGAGTAATGTGCTGCCATCTATGGCATAAAATTTGAAACAAATCTAGATTTTTAAGATAAAACTTAGAAAATCTGAATTTTTTTCTTTATTTTGATCATCAGTGAAAAAATGGGACTTTTAGGGACCTCTTAATGAAAAAAAGGACTTTTAGGGACCAAGGTCAAAAATAAGGACTTTTTAGGGAAATAGGGACCTACTGGCAGCCCTGCATAGGATGAACAAAATCGGGTACACCCTGCCTGAGAGGCCAGATAAATACTTTACTGTTAAAATACTTGTACTACAATCAATAAATTCGTACTTATGCATCAAATTTCCGTTTATTACAGTTGGTAACAAAAGTGTCCGAACACTAGCAAAAATTCCTATGCAAAAAAAGTACACTTCATACAGTTCTGTTAAATAAATCCTTATCGAATCATGTTCTTACACTGACTAAGAACAGGATTCGACAAGGATTTATTTAACAAAACTGTATGACAGGGTTCATTCTAGACCTAAAAAAGGGCAGGGTGCTGTAAGCTAAAAAGGGCACTTTAACTCTTAAAGAAAGGCACTGTTAAAAAAAGAAAGAACATTTGAACAAAAAAAGGGCATTTTGTTCAAAAAAAAAAGTCTAGTTCTTTATTTGACGAGTTTTATTGAACAGATTCATAATGATTGAATGAATGACCCACTAGAGAATTATTCAAAAGAGTTTTATCGTCAAAAGCTCAAGAGACAAATTTTATAGAAACATACATACATTTTATAGAAATCACACGCCACAAGAATAAGCCCAAGCCAATCTCCCTCTTAAACAGATGTTGTTAGTTAAATACGAAATGTATATCCAGATCTCTAAATTAAAAGTGATCTGTTGGTCTCAGACCACAAAAATATTCAACAGACCAGTAAAATATAAATTATAGTGGTCCACCAGGTCAGGAACGCTTTCCAATTTATTTTATTTTATCTGTTTTTCAAAATTTGTCCAAGAATCTTTCACCTAATATACATTTAACCCACTTATTAAATCACAAATTTTTGTTTTATATAAGACTTCATTTATATTTTAAAATTAATTACAAATAATATATATATATAATGATAATCACAAATATATGAATTATCATTCTTATCATGTAACTTTATTTTGCCTTATGGATTTGTAAGTATTTTCAAAAATCTAATTGGATGGGTGAACAGACCTGTGAAAATGTGTACAAACCAGTAAAGTCTCGGTCCTGCGGACCAGTCACTCACTTTTCTTAATTCTACCCCTGATATTGCTATACAACATTATATACAAAATTTCTTGCTAATACTAATTATGATTCTTATATTTTCTTATAAATTTATGCAATTTTAATATAATATTCAGAAAATATTGAGGCCTCTAAAATTTTCACCAAACACATTCTAAGTTTTCCCCAAAATAATGCAAATTTTTATTATCATCAAAATTCTTTTTTTTTTTTTTTGAGGGGGGGGGGGGTTCTTTTCATCCAAATATTGAAGATTTTTAAAAGCTATAACACAAATTATAACAAATATTTTTCAAATTTCTCTCATAAAAACTATATGAAAATTCAATACTAGTACTACTCTGCCATCTGGTCAAATTTAAAGCAATTTAATTAAGGTAATTAGAAGACTAATTGTTTGTTAAAATTAAAATAGTTAAGTTAAAACTAAAATTCAGCCTCAAATTTTTCTCTGTCTCTCACTCTATTTTTTTATTTTATTTTATTTATTAATCTTATTTCATTTTTAAAGAGGGAATTGATGGAATTTTGTGATAAGGTTATAAATTATTTTAAGAAATAAAATAACCTTCTTATGATCACATCGAAATATAACTTTTACTAAGGAAAGTTAGAAGCAGGGGCGGACTGGGTCCTCTGGAAGGGTGCATACCTTGGATTTTCGGAGGGCGCAAGTCGCTATTAGTTAGTTATATATAACGGAAAAGGAATGGTTCAGCTATTTTACATATAAATAGTAATATTTTACATAATAATCTGCTAAAGTTGAGTGTTTGTTTGCGCCACATTCCTTTATCCTTTGAGCTATCGGTTCCAAATTGTGCACACACATTGTTTAACAGGTGGGGGGAGGGGGGGCACATAATGATGTATTTTTAGTTATTAAACTTCAGTTAACTTCTTAATTTTTTCTATATTCAATGGTAGAGAGAATTGGATTCATAAAAATTTTCGACTTCTAGTTTTCAATGTTTTGAGAGGTCCAGAATACGATTTGACCATATTTAAAAAATGTATGTGAGAGTGTGTCACAAGAATTTGTGGCGAGTGTATCTTAAGAGCTACAGCTCGGAATTGTACATAAATTTATATGCAGACGCACCTTGACATAAATTAGTGTATCAATTTCTGGTGCTAATCGCTCAACAAGTAGCGCTGCTATACAGCGATTTCAGCAGTTTCAGGGAAGGCTATATCTCAATAACTATTGCTCAGAAATGCATATAAATTATGTAGATGACCTTGACATAAATTAATGTCTATCAACTTTTGGTGCCAATCGCTCAACATGTCGCACTGCTATTCTGGAATTTCCTTAATTTCATGGAAGGCTATATTTCAGGAACTACTGCCTATAAATGCATGTATAGATGCACCTTGACATAAATTAATGTCTATTAACTTTTGGTGCCAATCGCTTAACAGGTAGCGCTGCTATACAGCTATTTCCACAATTTCAGGAAAGGCAATATATTTCAGGAATTACTGCAGAGAAATGCATATAAATTTATACGTAAATGCACCTTTTGGTGCCAACCATTTGACAGGTGATTCCGCTATACAGCAATTTCCACAATGTAAGGGAAGGCTATATCTTTGGTTGTATTGCGTATAATCGAACAAAACTTGATATATGTAAAGGCCATTATGAGACATATGCTGACTAAATTGAGTGCATATCCGCCATAGGTGTTGAGGTTATACTGCAGTTTTTCCCGAGAACATGAAGGATGTTATCTGCACGGTAAAATTTCCCTTTTATTGGCCATTTAGTGTAATAATCAGCATATATAGTTACGCTCATTAGTGCCTGATTCTGTCACATTTTAGGCTTAAGAGATTTCCTTGGACGCTGACTTCTAATTTTCATACTTTAGTTAATTTAAAAATATCTAATTGTCCGATCGATTAACAGTTTAATCCGACGGATTCAAGAAAATTCCCCCTTTCATTTGGTACCATTTGTAACGAATTTATGATTAAGATTTTTTAAAATTAATTAAAATATGAAAATAAAAGCTTTAAAATACATTTAAAATTTTAATTGTTGCCATTTTTTTCAGCATAAAATAAAATAAGCTTTCCCGTAAATAAATAAATAAATAAATAAATAAAATAAATAAATAAAAATGAAATAAATAAAAATGAAATAAAATAAAATAAAATAAAACAAAATAAAAATAATTTGCTCATTCTTATGAAAAAATGACGTCTATAAAATAATAATTTTAAAGGTAACGCGGAGATAAACAAAGTGCAAAAATTTCGCACTAGCAAACGAATTATTTAAAGTGAGAAATAAATAAAATGAAACGATCATTTTTCAACGAGCGCCTTAGTCGCCCTACAACAAACTAGTAAAGAAAAAATACTGAGATGAAATTCGTTTGCATTCATAATGAGTAAAAAATAACAAATAATTTGTATTGCGTGAATTTGTTTGAGAAAATATAGAAGAAAGTTTTGTGATGGCCACTGCATACTAATTTTTAATTAATTTTTAAGAATTTAAACATTAGCTCTATGGGAATTTTTTTTTTTCTTTTTCATTGTTGCAGTGTTTCTGATTTACATATGAAATATAGGCAATAATGCAAAATATAAAATAAATTTCAACAGTGCGTAACTTTCATTTGTTTACTTACGTAATATCGCAATTACACAAACAATACCATCTATTACAATATGACTTATACATAAGACTCAAAATACTGTTACGAAAAACTTGTCGACTTTCTTATGTGAGAAAGTAGTTCGTAAAAAAACAGGCAAGTTCTGGTCGAAGAATGCACTTTATTTTGCGTAGCGTAACTTCATGTATCTTTACAACAAAACTGCTATTATAACGAAAAAAGTCCAATAGTACTATTAAATTTTTTAATGTTTTGCAAGAAATCCAATGAAACTGCCACTTGTACACTGTTAAAAAAATGCAGAAAAAATACAGAAATTCTCTGTAATTTCAGAAAAAAAGTCGTATAAAATACGTTTTGTCTACGTAATTTTTCCGGAATTTACGCCTTTTTTTCTGAAATTACAGAGAATTTCTGTATTTTTTCTGCATTTTTTTAACAGTGTACCTCAAAAGTCACTATTCGACGAATGCTCTGGAATAGTCCCCACTCTAAAAAAAATATGTAAAATCACGGGGTTTGAGTGTTTAATTTTACGGAAAATGACTGTTTTGCTATCTAAACGGCTAATGTTATGAAAGCATAATTTTAGAATACTGGCATTTTTTTACAGGCAAAAGTTGTTAATCTTTACTCAAATCTGCCATCAAACTGTATTTTTACGGTCAAATCCCTTCAAATGCAAAGTGCTAGCTTTTCAATAACGTCATGTAAGAATCGCATCGTATTTGAAACTGAAAATATAATTGTAGTTTTATTGGTTGAGAGAGTTTATTTGAACACTCATGGAAATAGCGATTGATATATTCAAAGTTGTATGTTTGTCAAAATGTAAAATTTCAGGGGAATACATTATTTGTGGTCCAAATGTTTTTTTACGGGCTTTGCCTTGAATCTCTGCTGTTGGGCATTGCCCGTAATTTGGCTTATTTTTTTTTTTTTTTTTTTTTTTTTTACTGTACAAGAAAGCTGTCACTTGCTCTTGTCCCACAAGAGTAAAGCAAATAACATCGAATACTCCAGAGCATAAATTATCGCTAGCTAACGAACAAAGTTCTGTTTCTTAGAGCACAATTTCCAAAGTGCAATCACTCAGAATAACTCTGAATCGTAGTGATTGCACACTCATTCGCAGAAGTCAACTCACTTTTATTTATACATTTTGACGATGGGATTTCGAGGTATTTCAATCCAGAAACCCACGAAAAGTTCTAGAACTCGGCCCCCGTGCATAGTACGGATTGGAAACTTCGGGAACCCTAAACTACTATTTTTGTCAAATTATATAGTTAAATTCGTCGCCAATTTTTTTGCCAAGGGGGATTTCATTGAAAGTGAATGAACTTCCCCTTTGCCTGCAAAACTAATTTCACTGCAACAGGAGACAATTGAGACAGGAGAAGAGATTTAATCCGTTGTAACAATATTAAAAGTCTTTCAGAGCTTTGAAAACAGAATTTGCTTATTATTAAATCATTATCGATTGCTGCAAGTTTTACCCTTTAGATCTGCATCACAAGAAGGGCCTCAAGATTTGACTCACATAATATTGATCTTAGTCTGATTTTAATAATCTTTAGGGTAGGAAAAAACCCTTTCACAGCTGACTTGTGCCAAAAGACTGATTTACGTCAAAAGGAGACGTTTCTTCTTTTAATACAACACTTCATTTTTGATTACAACAACGAAAACGAAGAACATTTTCCCATAGATCTAATATTAAAATCATTAAAAATTAATTTTAAAAAAGCTAATTAAAATTTAATAACTGAAAATACATCATTCTCTGTCTTACCTGTTAAGTAGTGTGTGTGCAAGATTTGGAACCGATATCTCAAAAGATCAGCAAATTGATAAGAGCGCCAATTTCTAATTTGGGAGGGTGTGCTAAACGTGCCAGTGCTGAATGTGTTGTTATAGTTTCAATTCAGTTATTTCATTTAATTGTACTAGGGCATCTCCAAAATTCATTTGTATATAGGATTTAAATTAGTTCAATCACTCGCCCCAATCTCCCGTTAAAAATTGTTTTATTTCCATATTTCCAATAACGCTATTTATAAAAATTGTATTTGATTGATGCCACGGGTTCGACACTCAGATATAAATTCTTGTGCACTCCACCCTTCTTTACTATGGGATAGAAATCGTGCTAAGTTTAAAGGCATATCTATAAGGCTTGTATATGTACCCCCGCTCCGCCTCAAATTCTCTTTTCGGGGGTTTAAACGACCTCACGCACTAATAAGCAATGTTTCCTTTCCTAGTAATGCAGTTTTCAAGGAATAAAGTATATATTACGGTTGTTTTCATAAAGGCTCGGATTTGCCACTCATATACAATGATGAACTCCCCCACCCCTTCAAAAAAAAAAAAAAAAAAAAAGATTTTTTTTTTCACAATACGATTTTTTGAACGATTGTGGTTGATTGATTGTAGTTGATCTATCGAATATCTGATTTCTGAAAACTTGTCGCACCCCAAAAAGCGCTACTTTACCACTGCATAAATCCAGGCATGGTTTTTCCGCCAACAAGGAGAATTGAGTTATAAAAAAAGCATAAAATTAAAAATTATTACAAAGTGTAAAACAAACAAACTCTGTTTCTTTATATATATGTAAAAATTTCTACTCTACAGTTTGTATTTATGGCCGTGGTAGCCCAGTCGGTAGAGCGCCGAGCTTGTAATTGAAAGATTGCGGGTTCGGTACTCGAGCCGGCCAAAGACCGTTGTGTACACTAATAGTGGCTGGTGCACGTAAACGCTGTCGTTGCCGCAGAGTCCTCCATGTTCCCATCAAAATTATACCTCTGGGGGTTACCGAAGCGGAGGAGCCATTCTCTCCGTGTAGGATCAAAAGTGTGATGGCATGTCTCCGGACCACCTCTAGGGGGGAGTTCCAGACCGTCGCCAATTGCCCACTGTGCAGCACTTGTGCGACGTAAAACCTAATGACCCAACCAACCAACCATTTTGTATTTACCTTTGAAAAATAATACAAGATGAAAATTTTCCTGTAGTTTTCTTAAACGAAACATTATCATTAGGTTAATAAAGCGAAGTTGTTTTAAATCACGCACTGAAACAATGGGATTAGACAGCTATAAAGGAATCGTGTGTACGGATCCCGCGGAAGGCAGAAGTAGGGATCATTCCAGTCATACATCAGCCACGGGAAACCGGCAAATAATGCCTTTTGAATTCGTCACTCTCATCCATTTATTTTTATCACAAACTCTCTATTCCAATAAATGGCAACTCTGATCTCCCTAAACTATCTTTTTTTTTTTTATGTTAAAAATGACAAATTCTGGCATTAAGAACAACAATAAAACAGATGTCATGGCTTTGTTTATTTTCTGCATTTAAATAATAATAATAACTAATTGACAAGTGAAACTCTGAGTAATACAAAGAGGGTGCTGACTAATCCAGCCATTTCTGCAAGTCCCGTCGTGTTACCCATATTTCTATTGACTTCGTAAAATAATGTCTTTATTATTTGTACTAACATTTTCTTTTATCAATAAATCAGAACATCATTGCATTGTAAGACTAACAAAGGGCCCAATAGGTTAGCACATGGTGTATGGTGAATGACCAGGGCGCATTGAATACTCATTCATCTTCACCTAAATCGTAAAAATAGCCTCTAATAAAAAAAAAATCAATAACAAATTTCCCAACTATCGTCCATGAAGGTGCACCAGCCTATTGCCTAAGAGGGCGCATCGGCCCGAGGGCCGGTGGGCCGGCGGCCCAGTCCGCCCCTGGTTAGAAGTGACTCTCCATCCTGCCATCTCAAAATTTAACACTTAAAAAAAAAATGTAGCTGATTAGCAAAATAAGGATAATATCTGTTAATTGATAAAACTTCTCCTTTTTCCTCCTTTTATAGCTGATCCCCTAAATATGTCCATATTTCACTATAAAACC
Organism: Salticus scenicus; assembly: GCA_963930645.1. NCBI lineage: Eukaryota > Metazoa > Arthropoda > Arachnida > Araneae > Salticidae > Salticus > Salticus scenicus. The sequence continues at coordinate 140,723,965 of OZ005660.1, forward strand.
ATTTTTATTTATTTAATAGCAGCTAATTGCTCTAAATCCCGTTTTCTTTCTTTCTTTTTTTTTTTTCTGTTGCTAACTGTTGTATTTTATACATAGAAATAATCTTAATAACAATAAAAACGCTGCAAAAAGATCTTTTTTTCTCCTTTCATTTTACCTCCTTTCACCTCCCTTTTCAGTTTCAGTGCTTAAATATAAACAACCAAACAAGCACGTTTATCTTCCTCTCTCTGGGATCTCTGATTACGTAATTAATAACTCGCTCTGTTAAAGTGTTTATTTATGTGGATGATGTGATGATTCTTGGAGCGCTTTAGTTAGATAATAAACATAATTTGAATTTGGTAATTTCTTTAGCTTGTATTAATCACGAAATATTTATCGTAAAATTTATAGGATTATTTTACGCCCGTTTAATAAGTTTACTTGCATAATAAAAAAGCACTGCAGAACCGGCGTTTTAAAAGCAATAAGTACAAAACTTTGAATAAACACCATAAATTGAAAAACTAGCAACAACTGTTTCGGGTCAAAAGAAAACACGACCCTTCGTCAGATGAACGAAGCAAGCACGAGTGCAGCAAACAGAGAGGCAACACTTTCATTCTATTTCTTTCTTTCTCCCCACCCCGTACTTGCGGTTCTTTGCTACATTTGCAGTATCACTTAAGTAATTATTTTGCCGGTCACATGATTCTCACATTTCTGCAGGAGTGGAAAGAAAGAATTTATTTATTTTTTAATTTTTTTCTTAGATTCCTTTATTTATTATTATTCGTGATTTTTGTAATCCCACATTCCATTTAAAACACTGATTATGTTTCCCCCAAAAAATATTGGATATAAATTAGAGCTTAAAAGAAGAAATACTCACTTAACATAAGAATACAACTGTTAGTTCATTGTTTAATGTTAAAAAGTTTGTTTTTTCAGGAAAATTATTATTTCATTTTTATTTTCTAATAAAATAAATATTCGAAATTTCTCCCGAACCTAGTTCGCGTGTTCGAACATATTCTGAAAAATTCTTTATCATTATAAGGCCCATGGGCTCAAATTATTTTAAGTTCGATAGTGTCTAAGCGCCGTATTCAAATAAATTGAAAATTTAGTGCACACGTTATAACATCAGAAGTTCCAGCCGAAAGAAATAATAAATCGATTTTTCTGCTTTTAGTTATTATTATTATTACTGTTTCTGCTTTAATCATAAAGCCTTTTGAATAATTTTGTGTGTTCTATAAAAAAGAGTCAATCCAACCTACAATTTCTTATTTCACTAATAAACTTTTTAAAGGTTTTAACCACAAAATGTTATATAAAATTGATTCTTTATCGCATTTTAAACCATGTTTCCTTTGGGGGGAGGAGAAAGAAAAAAAAAAAAAAAAAAAAAACATTGTAATTTTCAATCTGTAACTTTCCATCTTTTGCAAACGTCCGATTCTTCCACCCGTGAATATGCTCACCTGCGGTCAACGCTGGTAAACGTGAGGTGCCGGGTTCGACAACAGGCCGCGCTCGCCGGCCTAGCCGTTCGAAGTTTTCTGTGGTATTCTCCGAAACGTGAGTAAATACGGGCTAGGACCCCTTAGAAAGACCCCCCAGGCATAGGACCCTGCCCTGGTGCAGTCAATCGACCTTAATCCCCATAACCCATTTCTCCAAAGAAGGTACAGTTACGTCAAAAAGTAGTGATGGAAGGAGTAAAGAAATCACATTTGCTTTAATCTATTCCCCCTCCCCTCGCTTGCTCTCCGTTGAAGACCGCCGCGGCGAAAGAATTTTCTTAGTCACAGGCCGGTTCAGCACTGAGTTGACAGCTGTGATAATTAAAAGGAGTTCCAGATTGCATTTTTCAGTGATAAATCGATTGTGCGGATTAAAGATAAATAAATATAGAAAAAAGAAAATAGGCTGATCGCCTGTCCGTTGTTTTTCTAGAAAGGAAATATAGTTTTAAACTCAGATTTCAGTCTTGTAATTTATTATAACAGTAAACATCCGAATACCCGTGAAATAGTATCTCAATGAATGCGAATACTTGACTTTTTTTTATTTTTTTCTGCAATACTTAATTGTGGACCAAAAAGTTTTTTTTTTTTTTTTTTTTTTTTAAGAAACTTGTAATTTATCATCGCAAAAAAGGAGAAGAAAAGACCGCGGATAATCCAGAGTTTACTATATATATATATATATATATGTATATATAGTTCGGCTTTCACGAGTTGGCCCCTGTCAATCAAGCGTGACGTAGGCAGCGACGATTCTATTACCTTGAAATCGGTTGAGGGTGAAAAGGGAGGTGGTTTGGTATCTTTACGAGTTTTGCGACATTTTGGCGAAAATACTGTTTATTATCTATTTACTTATTTCCACATTAGGAGAACTTTCGGGCTTTCTAATACGTTATATCATTAAAAAATATTTGTTACATTATAACTAATTATTAATACGATGAGGAATGTTATGATTATCTAAACGATATTTCAAAATTTCGGTTTGCAGACTTTTTTTTCTCTACTTCTTTTTTTTTTCTTTCCTTATGTCCTAATTTGGACCTAGCACCTTAAAAAAAAAAAAAAAAAAAAACTACCAATCTACCAAACTTTCTTTCTTTCTCTTAAAAAATAAATAAATAAAATAAAATTGTTAAAAAAAAGAAAGAAAGAAAAATATTTAAAATTTAAATAAAGAACTGCACTCCTGTAATTCAAATTTTTTCTTTTCTTTTCTTTCTTTCTTTCTTTTTTTTTTTTTTAGACTAAATACATAGAAATGAAAAGCCATTATAAGAATAATGTAAGAAATTATCTTTCATATTCGTATCTGATGCGTATGCAAATATTCTGAGAGTTATTGTACATAATACTGTAAATTATGTGTACAGCTCAATTTATTTTAATAAAATTCCCCATTTATTTATTCAGTATTTTTAAAAATGTTTTTCTTTTCTTAAAAAAAAAAAAAAAAAAAAAGAGTATAGCGTAAAAACTTTTTCTCATTTTTATTTTTTAAATGTTTTCAAAGAAAATTATTTTTTTTTCCTGAAATACAAAATAAAATGCGTGGACAATAATTTATAATCAATAAAAGCAGCACGATTTTTTTTTTCTTGTTTGAATTTATTGCTCAAAACTTCTTTATGCAAATAAGGCATTAGTGCCTATTGAAATTTCAGACATGATTGAAAAGTGTTTTTTTTTTTTCCTTTTAGTTTATGTGTCATTGATTTTTAAATATCAACACATGCTCCTTTTAATAGGCAAAACGGATTTCAGCTGGCGAAAAGTAAAAATTCATGGCAACCTTCTTTTTTCCCCACCCATTCATTCTTTTCACTTTGTGCACCCCTACCTTAAAATAAACTCTTCGAAAAGAAGGAGGGACGAAGTGCCAACTCGTGGAAGTTGAACTATAAACAAATTCTATTGAAGCATAAAGTTTAAAGTAACAAACGCATCAAGAAGCTTAAAAAGAAAAAAATTAATTTATGATTAATGTTCAGAAAATATAAGACACACCTACCTTTTTTTTTCAAGCATTTCACGGCATATGTTAAAGCTTGCGATCGTTTAGGCGTTTTCTTCTGTCTTTTGAGGGCAGTTTTAAAGCTCAAATAAGATGGTAAGGAATTCATCGCAAAAAATCGAGTTAACAAACAAAAATCTTGACTCTTCAGTTCAGACGATCGCTTTCATTTCTTACTTTCGCGCGAAATAGAGAATGTCGATATTGCCATAAAGAAGAAATATTAATTATATTCCTAATTTACAGACGATTTTTATTAATCTTATTAGCAGACGATTTTTGTGAAAATTAATTTTTAGAATCGAAAGTTTTCTTCGATTCTTTCGTTCGTTTGACGCGAAATTTCGATCTTTTTTTTTACGGGGCGCATTTATTGACAGCGGGGCGCGCGATCGCGATTAAAGGGCAGCGGGGCGGATTTTTTTTATCGAAAGGGCAAACGGGGCGGAGCGCCCCGTAAACCCCGTCTAGAATGAACCCTGTGTATGAAGTGTACTTTTTTTACATAGGAATTTTTGCTAGTGTTTGGACACTTTTGTTACTGACTGTACTTTCTACTCACTCCTAATAAGGTCACCATATGCCATATGGGTGTTTTTGAATTAAAAATCATGTGTAGGATATTTAGAGAATAAAAACCAGAACAGAACTCTCAGGCAAGTTGCGCCGGACGGAGGGTTAGGGTAGGTTTTAGCTAACGCTAACCCGGTTGTTGCTTTTCTGAATTTGATATCATTTTGGAGTTCTTTAATTGGGTTTTTTATTTTAGTCATACCTATGTAACATTTTTTAGATTGGTTATTATTGTCTACAGTGAAATCCTAGTTTTTGGTGGTAACCCCTTGACACTCTTTGGCAACTTTTGCTGGTGCAATACCTGCCAGCTTGTACACGTGATTTACTTTCCAAGATGGCGGCTGTTGACATTGACAACTCTTTTCACAAACAAATTAACCCTTTATAGGGCCATTTTTTTCTAGTAATCCTATGTTAAAATATTTTTGGGATTGAAATTGATTTATAAAAATAAATTAATTTAGCTTATTACCTAAAATTAATTTGATTTTCAAGTTTTTTTTTGGTAAGAATGTTTCCCACTGCCCACTGGGAGCTATTCAAAGGTAAGACATCATACATTTTGCTTTTATTTTTATTTCGCATTGCATTATATATTTTTTGTAAAGTTGGCATATGGTCACTAATTTTAGTCAATCGTACATCATCTGGAACAGTTTTCTTGCTGCTCAGAAAACTTACAGGCCATCCTTTGCGTTTACGACTTGAAAATCCAGAAATCAGTTGTTGTGCTAGCCGAAGTAGAAAATTTAATTGGTCTCTAGGTCCTGAATCTCTTCTACTTACTTTCCAGAGAAAATCTCCAAAAATCTAGATAGCACAGGTTGGAACTAAGATGTACGAAAGAAAAAAAAATCACTGGACTTTTAGCTGATTGGTTTAGCTTTCATAACAGAGCCGATTTTAATTTAAATTAATTCAAAATATTCCTTTTGCGTGAGGATCTTCAATTGTTAAAGATGGTTTTTATCTTCTCTTTTTTTTTTTTTTTTTTTTTTTTTAAGCCGCCACAGTATCTGTAAGTAAGATTAATTCAAGATTTTACTGTTTTTAAATGTAAAGTTTAAAACAAATTTTTTTCAGAGTATTTTTATATATTTTTTAATAAATTTACAAACCAAAAAAAGGGTAGGGCATGATAGTCATTGCCTCAATATAGATTTTTTTCATGCACCGTGATTTAATTAGGTGCATTCAGTGATTATTTATTTATTTATAATGCTTGCGTAGCAATCTAGTATCGGAATACTGACTGCTACAGTACATATTTCATGCATTTTCTGATTCATGCGCCTCGAAATAGGGGTGTCCAGTGATGTTTTTTTTTTTTTTAATGCTTGCGAAGCAAACATACAGCAGCTAGTGTACTGATCGTGGTCTATACAAATTTTCATGCATTTACTGTCTCATGCCTTGCGAATCAGGGGTATCCAGTGATTTTTTTTTTTTCTTTCTCTTGGTTTTAATGCTTGCGAAGCAAGCATACTGGCTGCAGCTTATACAAATTTTCATGCATCGCTAATTAGGGGTATCCAGTGATGTTTTTTTTTGTTTTAATGCTCGCAACCAGTAGAAAACATACTGACTGCGGCTTCATCAATTTTCATGCTTTTACTAATTCATGCCCCACGAATTAGGGGTATCCAGTGATTTTTATTTTTTTTCATTTTAATGCTCGTGAAGCGAGCAAACAGCAGCAATTAAACTGACCACAGCAGTTCATATTTCAGCAGGAAATAAAAATAAGGTCTAAATTTAAATATTTTTCTTTTAATAATATATATTTTAGTACTATTTTTATTATATTGAATGTGACTTTTGTTGGTGAAATGCACGTCTGCTCGTTGGTAGATTTACATTTAAAAATGGCGTTTGTTGATGTTTTTTGTATTTAAAATTCCGTTAACGATAATTTTTTTTTCAATTTCATTTGCACGGTAAAACGTTAAAACGTCAACAGATGCCATCTTGGAAAGTAAATCGCGCCTCCGAGTCGGCGAGGATCGTGCCAACAAAAGTCACCAAAAAGTGCCATGGGGTACCGTACCGTACAATAGGATTTCACTAATTTTATTTTACGCTGGCAATTACTGTCTCATGCCTTGCGAATTAGGGGTATCCAGTGATTTTTTTTTTCTCTTGGTTTTAATGCTTGCGAAGCAAGCATACTGGCTGCAGCTTATACAAATTTTCATGCATCGCTAATTAGGGGTATCCAGTGATGTTTTTTTTTGTTTTAATGCTCGCAAACAGTAGAAAACATACTGACTGCGGCTTCATCAATTTTCATGCTTTTACTAATTCATGCCCCACGAATTAGGGGTATCCAGTGATTTTTATTTTTTTTCATTTTAATGCTCGTGAAGCGAGCAAACAGCAGCAATTAAACTGACCACAGCAGTTCATATTTCAGCAGGAAATAAAAATAAGGTCTAAATTTAAATATTTTTCTTTTAATAATATATATTTTAGTACTATTTTTATTATATTGAATGTGACTTTTGTTGGTGAAATGCACGTCTGCTCGTTGGTAGATTTACATTTAAAAATGGCGTTTGTTGATGTTTTTTGTATTTAAAATTCCGTTAACGATAATTTTTTTTTCAATTTCATTTGCACGGTAAAACGTTAAAACGTCAACAGATGCCATCTTGGAAAGTAAATCGCGCCTCCGAGTCGGCGAGGATCGTGCCAACAAAAGTCACCAAAAAGTGCCATGGGATACCGTACCGTACAATAGGATTTCACTAATTTTATTTTACGCTGGCAATTACTGTCTCATGCCTTGCGAATTAGGGGTATCCAGTGATTTTTTTTTTCTCTTGGTTTTAATGCTTGCGAAGCAAGCATACTGGCTGCAGCTTATACAAATTTTCATGCATCGCTAATTAGGGGTATCCAGTGATGTTTTTTTTTGTTTTAATGCTCGCAAACAGTAGAAAACATACTGACTGCGGCTTCATCAATTTTCATGCTTTTACTAATTCATGCCCCACGAATTAGGGGTATCCAGTGATTTTTTTTTTTTTTTTTCATTTTAATGCTCGTGAAGCGAGCAAACAGCAGCAATTAAACTGACCACAGCAGTTCATATTTCAGCAGGAAATAAAAATAAGGTCTAAATTTAAATATTTTTCTTTTAATAATATATATTTTAGTACTATTTTTATTATATTGAATGTGACTTTTGTTGGTGAAATGCACGTCTGCTCGTTGGTAGATTTACATTTAAAAATGGCGTTTGTTGATGTTTTTTGTATTTAAAATTCCGTTAACGATAATTTTTTTTTCAATTTCATTTGCACGGTAAAACGTCAACAGATGCCATCTTGGAAAGTAAATCGCGCCTCCGAGTCGGCGAGGATCGTGCCAACAAAAGTCACCAAAAAGTGCCATGGGGTACCGTACCGTACAATAGGATTTCACTAATTTTATTTTACGCTGGCAATTATGCACTAACTCCTTCGCGATTGTTTTACGGCCTCCAGAAATGGAAGAGTACAATCTTTTCCGCATTTATATTTTCAGGACTTTTATTAAGTCCTGAAATCAGGAAATATTCTACAGAAAAATTCTGTAAATTAACGGACATTCGGAGCAGATAACCTTTATTTACACATTACGAAGATATGTAAATAAACGCTGCCACACCGGGTTGCAAACTTACTTTTATTCAAATTTATTTCTTATTTATTAAGAACTTTTTTAGCACCTGCTATAAACAGAAAGCATTAAGAAGAAAATGAAATTCATACACTAACCTGATCTCCTCTTTTGGAAATCTATGAAATGTAACATCTTTCATACCAGAATTGTTGCTACAACTTGAGAATTTACAATAACGTGATGGTTTCTTACGGTAATATGGGTAAGATAATGGTGTCATAGTAAAACTTCAGCTGTGAAAGGTTGTTTTTCTTTTTTTAATTCAGTGTTTATGAAATAAAATGGACATAGCAAGAATTAATCACAGTAGCACATTCACTTTCAGCAGTTCACGATTATCAATAAACAAACAATGGAGAAAGCATTGCCAACTTGCCAATGCTAAAACTACAAATCATGAAGGGCGGGTTCAGGCTCTCGACCGATCCAGGATCGATCCAATTGGTCGTGGAACAATGCGTCCAGTCTCATCAACCGGTCTGGATCAAAGTCGTCCAGTGTAATGTGTTCCATGGACCGGTCGTGGATCAAATCGCCCAAGAACTTTTTCCGAGTCATTTGATCCATTTACAAATCTATTGCTCTGATTGGCCGTTGGTTATTGCTCTGGTTCCGCCATCTATCGGTCCTTACAAACGCGAATATGCATACAAGCATTTTTTTTTTTTTTTTGTAAAGAACTGTATAATTGTTTTAGAATTATAAATATATTCATGCAATGGATTGAAATATAATACAATAATGCAAAAAGAAAATTATCGAATATTATTTAAATTTAATAAAAAAAAAAATTTTAAATGCTCCCTGCTAACAATTTTTAAATTTTCAATTTAACAAAATGTTTTAAATATGTTTTGTACCGCTTTGTTAATATATTTGCATTAAATTTTAGCATTCAAACATAAAAGTAATTAACAATATTTAAAAATCAATATTTAATTTGTATTTAAATTTAAAAAAAATCATAAATATATTAAACATTTAAAATATTATTGATTGAAATCATAATTAATTGAATTTACAAACCAATCAATGAAATGATAATTTAAAAAACTGTTTTTTTTTTTTTTTTTTTTTTTTTTTTTGTAATCATTGATTTAAATTAAAATTAAAATTTTATATTTTTTTAGCAATGTGTAATAGTTTCATATTTCTTACCTTAGATCATAATAATAAAACTTGAACCTACTTCTTATTTACATCAAATATTTGAATGCTAAATATTTACTTTAAATTTCAACATTCCAACTTAAAAATATTTAACAAAAATTAGCTTGATAATAAATCTATAAAATATTACTTAAAATTGTTTACAATACATCGTTAAAATACAAAAATGCATAATTGAGGGAAATAATTAAAAAAAAATTTGCTGGAAAATTTTCTAAAAGTAAAATTTTATTGTTATTATTTTTTTAAAAGAATTTTCGAAAAAGAATTATATAATTAATATTATTGTATCTCATTGCATATGTACCCAACTATGCAGAATAGAAAAAAATAGATATGCATCTATCTTTTTTTATTCATAGTTAAATTACATTTTTAATTAACGAATTAAATTTTAGAGCTAATTTCAAACTAAGCCTACAGATGGCAGCACTGATTTTGATCCAATAGAGGGATCGGAATCGTCCAGCCTCTTCTTTCGACCGGTCGTGGATCAAATGTCTCAGAGCCCAGTTGGATCGGTCGAAGTGTTCCACAGGCTGGACTCGCCCGAAGATCCTTTCCTTCTCCCCGGAGAAAATTTCCGGGGAGTGTGGCGTTTCCGATCATCAGCTCGAGGAGATATTTGTGAATGTTTTACAGAGTTAATATGAGTAGAAACATATTTATTTTTTTTCATCACATGAATTATAAATAAAACGAAAGAAAATGTAACAAAATTATGAATATTTAAGAAATTTTTTTGAAAATTGGGGACAACCGACAGAAAATATGGGCCCCAATGGCCAATCACTATTTTGGGGGGGGGACAGATGGTCGAAATTGGGGACAGTCCCCGGAAAATGGGGACGTTTGGTCATCCTACCCCAAGCCCGAGATCCGGATGTTCAAGTGTCCACGAGAGGACAAAACTGGTCAGAGCGGGGCACGATTTGCATTGAAAACAGGAGACAGCGGTAATTTTATTAATTTTAAATAATTTAAATTACATATTTAGTATAATAGGCTCGAAAATACTTTGTCCTTGGATGTGACATTGGATATTCTTCTGCCAAAGCGAAAAATAAAGCTCTAGATCTAGGTTGTTTGGTTGGTTGGTTTTTACGTCGCACTAGCGCTGCGCAGATGGGCAATTGGCTACGGTCTGGGACTCACCCCTAGAGGTGGTCCGGAGACATGTCATCGCAATTTTGATCGTCCACGGTCACGGAAGGGATGGCTCTCCCGCTTCGGTGACCCCCAGAGGTATAATTTTTGATGGGAACATGGAGGACATTGCGGCCACGACAGATTTTACGTGCACCAGCCATCATTAGTGTACACGACGGTCTTTGGCCGGCTCGAGTACCGAACCCGCAATCTTCCAATTACGAGACCGGCGCTCTACCGACTGGGCTACCGCGGCCCCCTCTAGGTCTAGGAAAAGTAAAAATATAAAAATAAGTGTAAGAATGTGCAAGAAATGGCTGTTATTTATCCAAATCATTTAAAATTATATTTAAAAAATTTAAATTGAAAAAAGAATCAAACAAAATGTAGTAAAGTATTTTGGAAAGTATAAAAATTATTTAAAATTGTTATTTGCTTTTTTTTTTTTTTTTTTTTTTTTTTACATTTTAAAAGCTGGGAAGCTAAGTTTTTTTTTATTAATGAATGAAAAAAAAATCTTATTAAAATAGTTACTTAAATTGCTGTTTCTTTTTTTTTTTTTTTTTTTGTTTTTTTTTTTGTTTTTTTTTCATTTATTAAACTTGTTGACATTCTTAAAAATTAGTGTTATAAATTTGGAATTAAACTTGAAAAGACTAGAAAAATTAGTTTTAGCATAAAAATAATGCAAATTTATTTTATACAAAATTTTTATGCAATTTTTTCTTCCCATACGAAGACTTCATTTCATCATTTTTTATTCTTCCTCATAAAACTTAATTAATATGAAAAAAAGTAAATGTCTTGGTGAATTTATAAGGAATTTTTTTTCTTTGTACCACTGACAGACGAGAAGCGCCGCACAGTGTTCGGAATTTCAAAAAAGCTGGCCAAAAGTCGAAAAATTTAGGCGCGTTTTTAGACGTAAGTACCGCGGAAATACCTTCAGAGGGAGCCACTGAATGAAACTGTGAGGTGGAAAATTTATTCTATCTACATATTTCTAAGTGTAGGCTGGCGGAAAACGTGACAATTTTTTCTTTTAATGCATTTTAACAGTTAAACAAATAGTGTTTCTCGAAAAATTTCGCAACAACAACATTAACAAAATATGGCCGACAATTGTGGAGGTTAGTAGATAATATTTATGCTGTATTTTTTTTCATCAAGTGATCTCCTGAGCGGCTTTTTGAAGTTAACCTCAATTATAACATAACCAAAAGTTTCAAAGTATGGAAACTTTTTTATCTCGCAAGATCCCGCATTGATTCAAAGTGGAGAGTGTTAAGGGATGTCCATTTTATTCTGCCGTTAAAGAATTGGGTGCCCCCGCCTGCCCCTGTATGTGTAAAAGCGTTTTAACTTTTTAATTTAATTTTTTGGACTTTGGTCTGTCATATTGGATCCGCCATCTTGTTTTTGAGTGCAAGATCACTTTTTTTATAAAAACTGATATCAAATTTGAATTTAGCGCCCTCAAAAACCCTTAAATGTGAAAATTATCCTTCATCTATCAATTTTTTGATTTTTGATCCGCCATATTGGATCCGCCATCTTGTTTTTGAGTGTAATATCACTTTTTTTACGAAAACTAACGTCAAATTTGAATTCAGTGCCCTCAAAAACCCCTTAATGTAAGAATTCCATCTTATATTAATTTTTTAATTTTTTGTCTGCCATATTGGATCCGCCATCTTGTTTTTAAGTTTGCCTTTGAAGTTTTCAAGAAACCAATGTCAGATTCGGATTCAGCGACCTCGAAAACATATATAAACATTACAATTTCACTTGTTTTCTTTAATTTCGACTTTTGGCCAGCTTTTTTGAAATTCCGAACACTGTGCGCCGGGTTCAATCCCAGGTCATGCTACTCTGTTTAGTTGTTTGGGATATTCCATAGTTTTCTCCAAAACTCACATAAAGATTGACTTGGACCTAGGACACTACAAAGGCGCTCTGTTTCGGCCTAGGACCCGCATGTAATCAATCGGCCTTTTCGGAGGTTCAAGCTCACCTTGGTAATCCATCTCTCTTTGTTAAAAAAAGAATAACAAACAAAAATAACTAACTAATAAAATTGTTTCATAAAAAATGAAAAGTCTGAACTTGCACACAATACAAATTTATCACAATAAAATGCAAAAATATGTATTCACAAAAGTGTACAATTGTTAACTTACAATTGACAAATCAATTAGTAAATTCAATGAAGTTGGCAGAAAAAAGAAACAAAAAAAAAGAATCAGCAAATTTTGCATATTTGTTAATCATACATTTAACCAAAAAAGCAGAAATTTTAATGAAATAATTACATATTTCAGACAAACACATATTGAAAAAAAAAAAAAGTTTTATTCTTGGTAGTGCCAAAATATTCATTATTTTGGAAATTGGCAGCAAAAATTACCCCTAACTTTAGCATTTAATTTAGCTGTAAATAAATGTAATTTCTTTTTTCTTTTTAACAGTAGTGAAATAAACCCATAATTCCCTAATCAACTGCGAAAATATTCCACGTTTCAGAAATTTGCTACCAAAAAAGCAAATATATAATATTACACTAAAATAATCTTTTATTTCTGGGATTAACTTTGAAAATAGTACAAAATTTTGTCACATTTAACAGCAAAATAATCATGTTATTTTAAAAATTTGTAGAAAAATATAAATTAAAAACATTAAAACAGTAATTTTGTGATTTTTCAGCAAAATAGTCACACACTTTGGGAAGTTAAAATGATTTTCTATCCCCCCCCCCCCCCCCATAAATTTTGGTTATGGTTTCTCTTTGGATTTATACTGATCTCGGAAACAGCCAACATGGCCTTCAAAAGGAAGGATTTCAGACTAAAGTCTGAAAACGTTCATGCCTGATTAAATTAAATAACAATTTAACAGTAGACAAACTTTTCTCACAATCTTGTTGAATGATAAAATTACCCAAATAATGAATTAACATCTTCAAATAAAATAACAGATTTTTTTCTCTTACATATTATTTTGTTATACTTTCAGGTTTAACACAGAGAAAAAATAAAATTTTATTCATTTGATATTTTCTGTAAATTTGAAGATGCTTCTAGTGTGAAGTATTTCTTTATTTGTGTAATTTGTTAGCTTTGATTAAATCCATGTATAATGTATTTAAAAAGACAATGCAGTCACTTTAAAATTCGACTGCCTTGCATTGAAGCAAAAAAAAAAAAAAATTAAACCTAACTGTCAAAACTGATAATTGGATGTAATTTTATAATTATCAAACTAAAATTTTTAGGTACAAATAGCCTATAAAATTTGAAAAATGAATAAATTCATTTTTCTAATTTAAGAAAATAAAGTAATAGTAACAATAATAAATCTTTAAAAACAAGAACAAATTTAATGATTGTGCTTTTTCTGAATGTGAACATGAAATTTAAAAATATACATTAGGTAGAAAGTAACTTTTGTAATAAAATTCCTCACAGAATATATGATGGTCTTAGGCTTCAGCAGGCAATAAGTAGAAAGCCTGCTTGTACACGCTTAAAATTATGCATGCAACAAAGTTAAAGCATGTTATAAGAATGTTTAAAGGCATGGTTTGCATAAAAAGTGGTCGACACAGAATTAGTAATTATTTTTATAAAGCTAAAACAAATTGTGATAATTTACGTAATCCTTCAATTGACTGGAAATTTAGTACAACAAATATTTGATTTACATACAGCTATATGATTTTCGGATTAATTTAGTTATTGTGGCTTATTCACAGTTGCACACATAAGAATTCTTATGCGTTTTACACTTTTTTTTTAATGCATTTGGTCAATTTCTTATTTAAATCAACAAAGTGGAATTAACATATACAAAAAATATTTAGGTAAAAAAAGGAGAGGGAATATAAATACATTTTATATCCTATAATATTTAGTGTGGGTGAGGGGTATAATTTATATGAATATTGTGATTCAAGGGTGCCATGTGATATAAAGGTGTTGAAAAAGTGTAACCATTGCCATTAATTGAAATTATGTCCATGATTCTGGCTCAAAACACAGATATCTATAAAATTTCTTACAAACAGATTTCTCCGAGATGAATAAAATAACAGTTTCTTTAACATTAATCGTTTAACAAAAATAAACTTTATATTTCGTGGCACAATAACTTCCTAAAGTTGCAATTTCTGAAGAATAAAAGTTATTGCATGAACTTTCATCACTGAAAATAAAATCAAAATGAATTGAAATACGTAAATTATAAACAATATATATCTTTAAAAAATATATATATATATGTATATATATATGACATTAGAATTGCGGAACTACCTCTATAATTTATCAAGCTGGGTATCCTTGTAGAATTCGACGTTTTAAATGTTTTTTTGCACAATATGTAATTACACTAAGCTTATTTATTAATTTTAATAGGCACTTCCAAAAATACGGGAAAAGGGGATTAAATTGGGTCATAAATTAAAAATAAACTACTTAATTTTAATACATTTCACCATATATGCTTCGCTCGAATAGTCTAAAAAGTTTCTCATTCTAGCTACACTACAAACACAGCATAATGAAAAAAAAAAAAAAAAATCATTCATACAAGGAATGGAAGAGATACAATAATGAACTATAGTATTACAAATATATTTACAACTAATTTTAATCACATTCAACACTATGGAATATGAAAACATTCATACCTCATTGTCACTTGCGATGGTCACGTTTAAGTTTTATTCCTGTTTTTTATATTTAGCTTTGACATCTGCTGATACAATGGTAGCAGTATTTCTCCCATTATGGACTTCTTGAAATGTCAATTTTTTTACAAACCCTGCTTTAATAAGCTTACACCCATTAATATTTTCTTGTAAGCAGCAGAACTTCCGTGTCTTCATTCTGTGAATTTAAGAGAATGTATTCTTGGATATTTTCATGGAAAAAATCATAACGGCCGATCAAGGATCAAACCATGATCTTAAAAATTCACTGCTGAGAAAAAAGGGAGAAATATAAACAAAAAATAATGAAAAAATTTAATAAAAATAATGGCGCTCACTGCTTAGTTCAAGAGTAAACAATCCACGAGGTTAGAGGTAAATACCACCGACACGTGATCATTACGTCACCCGGATAAACCTCATTTCTCAGATTTTCAAGCTTATGGGTTTAAAATTCTTATATTGCCAAAAAAAAAAAAAAAAAAAATCTTAGAAAAAGGAAGCATTTATAAAAGTAGAAATTTATAAGAAAGAGTTTAATTATTAATTTTTTTTAACATTTATTTTTTTTTTACTTCCACATAAACATAATTAGTTTTAGAAAAGAAAAAAAAAAGTAAATGTCTTGATGGTTTTGTTAGGAAATATTTTTATTCATCGCACTTTCCCGAGAAGTTCTACTGACAAACCTGACAGACGAGAAGTGCCGGGTTCGATTTCAAATAGCGGTCTCTGGGAGTTTTCTATGTTTTGTTTTGTTTGTGATCCCATGCCACCAAGGCCGAGGAAACTCCGTATGATCAATCGGCCTTAACACCTACAGCACCTCACCATCAAATTCAGAGGTTTTCAGTTCATGAGTTTAAAATTCTTTCATTACAAAAGAAAAGTATTCATGCAGAAATGTTGTATAAGAAATTGTTGCAATTTTTCCAAGCCACCTAAAATTATTCTATACAAAATTCTGAATTCATTTTTGCTTCATATACGCAGTCTTCATTTTGTTATTTATTTATTTATTTTTTCCACATAAACATAATTTGTTTGAAAAAAATTAATGTCTTTATGATTTTATAAAGATATATTTTTCTACTCTACTTCGACGAAAGATTCTGCTAACAAAGCTGGCAAACGAGAAATGCTGGATTTGAGCCCAAGTAGCGGTTTCTAGGAGATTTACGTAGTTTTTTCCGAAATTTCCATAAATATTTGTTAGGAGCCCATAGAAAGACCCCCAAGAAATTCATGCCGCCAAGACCGATGAAACACGCGTAGACAACCGGTCTTAACACTTAAACCACCACACCATCAATTTCTCGGGTTTTCAGCTCATGGGTTTAAAATTTTTATATTGTTTAAAAAAAAAAAAAAAAAAAAAAAAAAACCAGCCGTTAGATTATAATTGCAGCGCAAATCTGAAGGTTAATCATATTATATTCTATACAAAACATTATTTTAGAATATTAACGAAACATGTCAATTTCTTTATGATTTTTACAGAAAAAAGTTTTTTAAAAATGATTTTTAAAAATGTCAAGACCTTTTAATGTCATTTTAAATAAAGAACATTCCATAGTGAACTTGATTAATATATATCATTTTTTTTTTTTTAAATATCTGAAAATATTTACGGACGCTGGGGGCGGGAGACAGACAGATAGAAAGAAAGACAATCACACAGGCAGATACACAAATTGAAATCATATTCACACTTAAAAATGGTTAGAAATTATTAAAACGCTTAATGTAAACGAAAGTGTAATTCCAGCAAATTTTCTTAATGTAAATGAATATTTTTGTGTGGCCCTGTAAATATAACGCTAATCATATTATATTCTATACAGAGCCTTCTTTTGTGCATATAAATAATATGTTTGAAATTCATTAAGCTTTGCGCAGTAAATTTATTAAAATTTGGTTTATAAAAATACCTTTCATAGAACGCAACGTTTTGGAATACTTCCGAGTGTCATGTACACAAAGCAGTTAGAAATTTACTCTATTTTACATAGGAAATATCCGTTAGTGAATGACATTTACAGTGAAGTTATTAAAATATGTTTTATATAAAATTTTACATAACACATGGCTTTGGAATACTTTCGGGTGTCCCTGTACACAAACCAGTCACGCCATTTTCAATAGGGAATACCCGATATTGAACATGAATAAAATATATCAGTTTCAAGAAATTACATGAATATTTACGGATTTTAGTGCGCGGAAAGTTAGACAGAGGGACAAGCAGACAGACAAATACACAAATTGAAATCATATTCACTCTTAAAAATTGTTAGAAATTGTTAAAATCGCTTAATGTAAACGAAAGTGTAAGGTTAGAAAATTTTATTAATAGCTCTTAATGTAACTGAATATTTTTGTGATCTTCATATCTAATGCTAACCATTCTATGTTCCCTACAAAGCATTCTTTTGTGCTTATAAATAACATATTTCAATTTCATTAAGCTTCACGCAAAATAAAGTTATTAAAATATGGTATATAAAAATACCTTTAATAGAACACAACAGTTTGGAATACTTTTGAATGTCCCTGTACACAAACCAATAGAGATATACACTCTATTTTATATACTGAACATTCGATAGTGAACTTAAATAACATATATCCGTTTCAAGAAATTCCATAAATATTTACTGGAGTTAGAGCGCGGACAGACAGACAAACCGAAGACATTAACACTTTTCAACTTTGTTGGAGAGTGTTAAAAAGGAAAAAGAAGCGGGAGAATTATTTATAAATGTAGAAATGTTGTATAAGAATTGACTGCAATTTATTCAGATCATGCACATATATACATATATATATTATTGAAAATTAGAAAGCGTAAGAACCAAAATAGAGTATAACTATTTTGGAATATATAGAAATTATTTTAAAAATTTTATTTTTATTTTCTACAATTCTGTTATAAATTTTTAATTAAAATTTAAAAGACAAAAAAAAAAAAAAAAAAAAAAAAAAAAAAAGGTTTTAGTGTGGAACTAATGTCCAATTGTTTTATACAGAGTTTTGAAGTCATTTCTTTTTTTTTTTTTTTTCTTACATGAAATACAATTAATATGAAAATAATAGCGATAAAATATTTTCATGATTTTGTAAGGAAATATTTTTATTCTAACCACTGATGTCCCAACAATGGAACAATGAGGTCGTCGAGAGATTCTGCTCTCAACAGAAGATAAGTGATGGGTTCTATTCCAAATCGCGGTCGACGGCTTAGCCATTCAGTTGTTTGTGGTTTTCCCTAACACTTGGGTAAATACGGTCTAGGATTCCTTGGAAAGACCTTAAACAAGGTCATTCCACCATTGACTCGTGTAGTTAATCGGCCTTAATACCTACACTACCACACAATCATGCCATCAATTTCTCACGTTTTTTGTTCAGGTGTTAAAATATTCTTACATTACATTAAAACCAGTTTATTAAAAAATATTTACATTTGAGAAAACACGTTTTCACTATGTGACCAGATCATTCTTTTTCTTTTTTTACATTAACTGTGCAATATTAAAATGAAAAATAAATAAATAAATAAAGCTATAACAAAGCAATGTTTGTAACTCCTCGATAAACTGTTGTTTTTTTCAGTAACATAAATTTTAAATAATCAATTGCATTTTTTTTTTCTTTAACGCATTAAAAAAAAAAAAAAAAAAATCCATAGTACAATTCCTTAAAAGGAAAAGTAATTTAAATGATAGCTTTATGTAGCTTCGTGCGAGTGTCATGTACACAAACCAGTTAGAAATTTACTCTATTTTACATAGGAAATATCCGTTAGTGAATAACATTTACAGTGAAGTTATTAAAATATGTTTTATATAAAATTTTACATAACACATGGCTTTGGAATACTTTCGGGTGTCCCTGTACACAAACCAGTCACGCCATTTTCAATAGGGAATACCCGATATTGAACATGAATAAAATATATCAGTTTCAAGAAATTACATGAATATTTACGGATTTTAGTGCGCGGAAAGTTAGACAGAGGGACAAGCAGACAGACAAATACACAAATTGAAATCATATTCACTCTTAAAAATTGTTAGAAATTGTTAAAATCGCTTAATGTAAACGAAAGTGTAAGGCTAGAAAATTTTATTAATAGCTCTTAATGTAACTGAATATTTTTGTGACCTTCATATCTAATGCTAATCATTCTATATTCCCTACAAAGCATTCTTTTGTGCTTATAAATAACATATTTCAATTTCATTAAGCTTCATGCAAAATAAAGTTATTAAAATATGGTATATAAAAATACCTTTAATAGAACACAACAGTTTGGAATACTTTTGAATGTCCCTGTACACAAACCAATAGAGATATACACTCTATTTTATATACTGAACATTCGATAGTGAACTTAAATAACATATTTCCGTTTCAAGAAATTCCATAAATATTTACTGGAGTTAGAGCGCGGACAGACAGACAAACCGAAGACATTAACACTTTTCAACTTTGTTGGAGAGTGTTAAGAAGGAAAAAGAAGCGGGAGAATTATTTATAAATGTAGAAATGTTGTATAAGAATTGACTGCAATTTATTCAGATCATGCACATATATACATATATATATTATTGAAAATTAGAAAGCGTAAGAACCAAAATAGAGTATAACTATTTTGGAATATATAGAAATTATTTTAAAAATTTTATTTTTATTTTCTACAATTCTGTTATAAATTTTTAATTAAAATTTAAAAGACAAAAAAAAAAAAAAAAAAAAAAAGGTTTTAGTGTGGAACTAATGTCCAATTGTTTTATACAGAGTTTTGAAGTCATTTCTTTTTTTTTTTTTTTTTTCTTACATGAAATACAATTAATATGAAAATAATAACGATAAAATATTTTCATGATTTTGTAAGGAAATATTTTTATTCTAACCACTGATGTTCCAACAATGGAACAATGAGGTCGTCGAGAGATTCTGCTCTCAACAGAAGATAAGTGCTGGGTTCTATTCCAAATCGCGGTCGACGGCTTAGCCATTCAGTTGTTTGTGGTTTTCCCTAACACTTGGGTAAATACGGTCTAGGATTCCTTGGAAAGACCTTAAACAAGGTCATTCCACCATTGACTCGTGTAGTTAATCGGCCTTAATACCTACACTACCACACAATCATGCCATCAATTTCTCACGTTTTTTGTTCAGGTGTTAAAATATTCTTACATTACATTAAAACCAGTTTATTAAAAAATATTTACATTTGAGAAAACACGTTTTCACTATGTGACCAGATCATTCTTTTTCTTTTTTTACATTAACTGTGCAATATTAAAATGAAAAATAAATAAATAAATAAAGCTATAACAAAGCAATGTTTGTAACTCCTCGATAAACTGTTGTTTTTTTCAGTAACATAAATTTTAAATAATCAATTGCATTTTTTTTTTCTTTAACGCATTAAAAAAAAAAAAAAAAAAAAAAAAAAAATCCATAGTACAATTCCTTAAAAGGAAAAGTAATTTAAATGATAGCTTTATGTAGCTTTAGATAATTTTAACAAAAATTAGTTGGCTTTTATTATTATTATCATTATTTACAATCATAATTATGCGAAATAAAACTTTACTTTTTCGAAAAAAATTCATTAAATTTTTATTTCAAAAATATAAAGTTCCTTTAAATAAATACTCCAATAGGCAATGACACGTAATTGGCCATCAGTTTCCTGCGACAGAATAGCACCGACACTTTCATGGCTGGCATCTGTATCAAGTATGAACTGTTTGTCGGGTTGTGTATATGTCAAAATAGGCGATGATGTTAAAGCCTCTTTAAGTCTCTTGAACGCTTTTTCCACAGGAACTTCTGTTTGACTTCCGTCAACTTGTGGAGTGGTCTGGCATTATTCGAGAAACCCTTCACGAACTTCCTGTAGTAAGTGCATAATCCCAGGAAACTTTGGAGTTGGTGTACATTTTCAGGGCAACTCCGCAGTTCTCGACTGCAAAGATCTTCTCAGGATCAGTTCTCACATCTTTAGCGGAGATGATATGGCCGAGATAGCTCACTTCACGATGGAACAAGTTGCACTTGCTAGGATTCAATTTGAGGTTAGCCATTCTGAGTTTCTCCAGCACTTTACGGATGTTTCGTAGATGGTCTTCAACGGTGCGCCTCACGATGATAATATAATCCAAATATACCAGACAGGCTTCATAGGAATGTCCTTTCAACACTGTCTCCATCAGGAGCTCGAAGGTTGCAAGAGCATTACATAATTCAAATGGCATAAAAATTGTCACAGTCCTTGTCCCGTGGTGAATGCAGTCTTCTCACGATTGTCAGGATGTAATTCTACTTGGCAGTAACCGCTCTTCAGATCCAAAGTCGAGAACAATTTACTGCTAGCAAGTGTGTCCAATGTGTCGTCAATTCTAGGAAGAGGGTAACTGTCTTTCTTCATGATGTCATTGAAACGTTGATAATCCACGCAAAATCTTGTTGAACCATCCTTCTTTGCTTCTTTCGCACCAATACTATGGGAGAGGCCCAAGGACTCATTGATGGTTCGATGATGTCATTACACTGCATTTCATTTAGAAGTTCAGTCACCTCTTCCTGTTTAGCAAATGGAAGTCTTCTTGGATGTTGTTTGATTGGATGATGATTTCCTGTATCAATACGGTGCTGGGTGAGGTCAGTCCTTCCAATGCCTTCAGGTGTTCGAGATAAGAGATCCTTAAATTCATAGGGTAGCTTCTCTGCAGCACGTCTCTGTTCATTCCCTAATTCTGCATTTTTGAGTAATTCCGTTGTTTAAAATTCATTAGACTTGGACTCGGTTGATTGCGTGGTCCGGTTGATGCATGTGACAGTACAACAGGTTGCTAACACCTCATCCTTCTTCACTGTCCTTACCTTATCGCTGATGTTTGTGACTCTCACAGGAATAGTGCTCTTTGAAAGATCAACCAGAGATGCAGCAACCAGAACTAGTCTTGGGCTATTGTCTGCATTCGGGTATTCAATCAGTCCATAGCGGAAGTGTTGCTAGTTGGGAGGTGTCCCGGAAACTATTGTCTCTGTGTGTAGAGGGATGGAGATTTCAGACTTGGCTGTTATCTGACAAATTGGCAGAATGTCTGGATTTTCAGCATTAAACACAGCTGTGTCTTCGGAACTTGAATGCAGTTCATTATTCTTGAAGTCCAATTTAAAGTTAAACTTTCTCAGGAAATCAATTACAAGGATCAGAGGATCTCTTATGTCAGCCACATATGCCATATGATGGTAACTAGCATTTCCAAAAGTAATGGTCAAGTTCATTTTTACATATATTTTGATTCCGACTCTGGTCACAGTCTGGAGTTTAACGCAGGGCGGCGTCCAGATGATCTTTTTAATCTCTTGAGCTATATCCGTTCCGATGATGGTTACGTTGGCTCCAGTATCCAGAATCATACGGCAGGTGGTGGTGTTAACTTGGGCCATAAACGCAAAATCATTATCGTCGCCACTCATCGATGCAACACAGAATACTACAAATTGTGGCTCGGTAATTTTTGGCAACTTCTGCCCCACGAGATGGCCTTCTCTTAGTTTCCCTGCAGTGATGGTGAAGCTGGGTTATTTTCTGGCTTCTTTTATCTCTCTTTTCAGTTTCCTGGGGCATGGAGATTAACTTCTCTTCTACTTTTCTATCACGATGTTCCTCTACTCTTTTCATAACTTTCTCTTCTATCTTCATACATCTCTCTTCAAAATTCCTTTCTACCTTCATAACTGTATCGGCTTTAAGTTCCACTTCTTCAATTCTATCTCCTATAGTCGAAAGTTTATCTTCAATCATCGTTTTCACAGACACAAAGTCATCCTTCACTGCTGAGAGTTCTTACTTCATCTCATCTTGATTTAATTTAATTTCTTCAGTCAAACTATCTCTCAACTCTCTTTGTCCTTCTTTCATTCTTTCGATTAATCCTGTTTCCATATTCTCTTGCACTGCTTTCATTTCTTCACCCAAATTGTCTTTCAACTCTCTTTGCCCCATTTCTATACTCTTTTTCATTTCACTCATTTGGGCAGTTAACCCATCTAGAAGATTCTTCATTTCTTGCTCCATAGCTCTAGTTATCACCATTCACAGACAACCCAACTCCTGACACCAGAAATGTTGCATACTTCGGGGTTCGTAAGTTATCTCAGAATGAGAGGCGAAATTTGCAAAAATTCATGAGTTTTATTTACAGAAAGTTCCAAAAAAATATAGGTCTATAAACCAAGTATCAACTTTATACTAATTTCACTAATAAACACAGCTTAAATAACAGCTGTCAATAGCAAATCCACAGTACAAACTGTATAGCAATTACACATAAAGCAAGTCTCACTCAAAGAGGCTCAGAACTCCTTCAATAGCAATGCAAGCATTTGGCGGAACTGACTGGCTCTGATCTTAATTTGGCATTCTTGACGTCCTTTTATACTTCTCTATCGAACCCAGATTGTTCGAGAAACTTTCCGTATCTCATCAGCCAATCATATTTCAGCTTCCATATTTGCTATATTGATAATAAGGATTTTCTCGCCAAAAAAGTCGCCAAGGGAAAAAGTCACCAAATCCATTACTTGCCTTACTGGAGCTTTTTAATGTGTTTTTAAGGGAAATTAAGCCATTTTAACGCAAAAAAGAGCTGGAAATCCAGAAAATTGATATTTTATCAACTTACTAAGCCTCTTTGAAAGAATTTATGCAAAAATAAATACAATTATTTACACTTTTGTAACAGTATATTATGACTATTGTATGAAGACAAAATTAGATGAGGTTTGATTTGGCTATAACAATTTCTCACTGACAATTTTTGATTCTAAGTGATCCTTTAATTATTTTTATTTTACTTACATCGCTAAAAGGTTTTGAAATATCTATAAGTCTATATAATTCAACTAGTGTTTCTTATTATGAAATAGCACAAGGAAGCTGATTTAACGTTGCATTAATAGGTATATACAGTAAGACCCTGCTTAACGCGGGGGATACGTTCCATCAAAGTAGAGCGTAATGCGAAACAGCGCGCGCACAATTTCAGGGAATCCCCATACTGCTGCGAGCAATTTCGGGGAAACCACAGGGGAAATAAAAGAGCGCTAAACCGAAACAGCGCTAAATGAAACAGCGTTAAGCGGGGTCTTACTGTATTTGAAAATTGGTGACGGTTTGGGATTAACTCGCCAGTGGCGGTCCGAAGACAAGCCATCACAATTTTTATCTTCTGTGGAAGGCATGGCTTCTTCGCTTCGGTATCCCCTAAAAGTAATATTTGTATGAAGCATGGATGATGTTGTAGCCACGACAGATTTTAGAGACTGATGTTTATGATGGTCTTCGGCTGGCTCGAGTATCGAATCTGCAATCTTTCTATTGTGAGATCGACTACGACATTCTACAACCAATGTCAGATCTCCCCTCCCCAATCAAATTTTCACGCTAATAATAGAGCTGGCGAAATTAGGTATTATCCACTCTAAAAATATGAAGTTGCTTTCCTTAGCAACAGTTACTATACTTTCATTTCTTAAAACTTATTTTGAAAGTTTTACCTCAATTATAATGTAATATCTTTTTAACTTGTTGGCCAAGAGGGGAAAAATCTTTTTCAATTGTTCTACTTTGTCTCAAACCAATACTTTTGTTGTCTTAAAAAAGATACTTTGTTTAGCCTCATACGAGAATATATATATATATATATATATATATATATATATTTCTGCAAAGCACATTAATCAACTTATAATTATATCAGCCATAATTATACAGACCATAATCATATTTTTTGAATGATACTACTTGTAAGCCCTTCCTTTATTAAAAGTAGGCTAAAAACATACGAGAAAGTTCATTCTGTGTATTCCTATACAGAATCTCTGAAAAAAATTAAAAAGTGAAAAAAGTGAAAAAAAAAAAAATGCTGCTAAATTGGGGGGGGGGGAGGGGGGGAATTAAAAGTGTTTTTTTTTTCAGCAGATTTTAGGAATATGCCCTAAAGGGGAGGTGGGGAGTGGTACGTATTAAACGACGAGAGGGCCTGTTCCCCCAATTCCTGAAAGTATGTGGTGTCATTTTTAGATGAGGAATACGAAACAACATTAAACGTCAGATCTCCACTCCCCAATCAAATTTTCCCACTAATAAGACAGCTGTGCATATGTTTGTATAGCAATAAGTTTATCATATCACACATAGTAGAATAAGAAAAATAGGCAGTCATATTTTGGAGAGATCACTGTTTCTTTAAAGTACAAACAGCTCAAAAGAAGTTGAGACATTATTTAATACTCAAAAATGTAAGGTTTCTCGTCAAAAGAAAATGCATATTCAAAAGACTAAGACTTTTCTAATGCCGTTTCTATTGAACTTCCAAAGTTCTTTATACTTAACAAGAGAATAACTTCGGCTGAACTTTATTATGTTCCCTTCTTTCCCTTGATGTTATGACAGTTTGTGTACTTTTCAAATGAAAAATAATGTGCTCGGGGAAAACTACACAAATCTATTCATAAAATTTATTTCAAATGAAAAATAATGCGCATAGGGTAAAACTATACAAAATATTTTAAAAGTGACAAATTAAACTAAAAGAATAATTCACATCAACACAATAAAACATGTGGAAAAAAAAAAAAAAAAAACATTAGCTAGTAATCAACATTTAATCATTGATTGGCGGTGGAAAATGAGAAAGGGGGGGGGGGGGTAAAAAGTAGTTAATGAGGGAGAAATATTAAATACAATTCTACTTCTTTATGGGTTCTAGAATATCATAAGTTTAAAATTAATATTGACATTTTTGTTGTGGATGGATAAATATTCAGAAAGAAAAGGCAGAATATTTGATCAGCGATGGTTAGAGATGAAAACTAGTTGGCATAGGTGGACTCTGCTCAGTTCCCCATCATATTTATGTTCTCAGAAATTTCTAGTGCGAAACATATTATAATCATGTTAAAAGAAATGAATTTGACCAAAGCTTGATATAGTGACAGAATGAAATCCCCGCCTAATAGGCTATCCACCGTTCACTTCGATATATTTATCTTATTGTAATCTATTAATTTATTGTATCGGGGTTAATTCCGTTGTTTAGTTTTCATGCTACTATTTCCAATGCAATAATCCTCAAAATTCATGTTTATATGAAAAATTTACAATTTCGCTACGTTGATGAAATCGTAAATTACCAATAATTTACGAAATTTTCCGAGTAGAATATTTGTATTCAATCATGTTCAAAGAACTATCATAAACGTAATTTTGAAGCTGTCTATTGTATTTAGAATCCTCAAAATGGAAGCAATTTTGCCTTATTTTGACATGTTTAGAAAATCGTAAATTCCAAATAACTTACGAATTTTTTAAATTGGAAAAATCATAGTCTATGATATTCATGCCAGCATCCTAAATAATATTTCGAAAGTGGTCTGACACCTTTACGATAAAAATATCCTTCAAGGTTGACGTTTATGTGAAATTTTCTCTATTCTGCCATGTTAAGAAATTCGTAAATTTCCAATAACTTACGAAATCTTTATATTGGAAAATTCATAGTCATTAATATTCATGCCAGTATCCTAAATATTATTTCAAAAGTAGTCTGATATCTTTACGATGAAAATATCTCTCAAAATTGACGTTTATGGGAAATTTTGCCCTATAGTGCCATGTTAAGAAATTCGTAAATTTCCAATAACTTGCGAAATTTTCAAAGTAGCATATTTATAGTTACTGATGTTTATTCCGACATCAAAACGGATATTTTAAAACTGGTCTGACATTTTTACAGTAAAAAGTTTCAGTTTAATGCACGTTTAAGTGAATTTTTGTCCTATTCCTCCCATGTTAAGAAAATCGTAATTTTCTAATAACTTACGAAGTTTTTAAATTCGAATGCTGCAAATGAATAGGGTTCTTGCCAGTGTCGAAAGTAATATTTTAAAACTGATCTGGCCTCTCTGCGACAATTTGTTCTTGAGATATCGTGTACACAGACTAACATACTAACGGACTAACACACTAACAGACAAACACACTAACAGACATCATAGAAATTTTGTCATTTTCGTATTCCTGACACCTGAAAACGTGTAGAAAAGTCAAAAAACCGAGGTCGAAAATTTTCACGATTACCTAAGTTCCCCATACCTATAGTATGATGGGGAACTAAACAAAAGGGGGGGAGGAGAGCAGGACAAAAAAAAATTATATGAGTGAGAAATACTGAATAATTCTGTTCTTTTATATGTTATAGAATCTGATAAAGCACGTTTAAAATGAATATTGACATTTATATTTTGGATGGAGAAAGATTGAGAATCTAAATTCTTTAGTGGAGCATTTGAACACTGATCGTTTTTGGAGTTTGATTAAAAAAAAAAAATCGCGAAATTAACGGAAATTACAAAAAAGCGGAAAATCGCGGATCCGCGGAAGAATCTCATGCCTGATTAATATAAGAAGATGTCTGACTATACCGCTCTATAAAAATTAACAGCTGGATATATTGAAATGTGAAAATTGGGGTGCAAGTACAGCATGCGTTAAATTATGCACTAGGAGTTTAGATTAACATGTAAAAAACACAGTGAGAAGGCCATCCAGCTGGAATTTTGCTAATGGTTAGAATTTTTAGGAGTTGCGAACAAGGATTGCCGAAGGCAGCTTGTAAATTTATAAAAAGAATTACATATGAACTTACATTTGAATTGTAGATATTTTATTCGTATAATGTCTTTGTTCATTTTAAAGATAATAAAAAAGGATAATTGTGCAAAATTTTAATGGTGCAAAAACAAAAATTGACAGTAAATGTAATATCTTACACGTTCTTTAATGAATTTTTCAGAAAAATTTGAATTTATAACCTAGAGTTAATAATCTTAAACATGAAACAGACATTACAAATTTAAGCTTACATAAAACAATTATAAGAGATATGGCACCTTGGGCAGAATTCAGGAGCCCCAGCCCTAAAGAAGGAAACTTACTACCCACGAACAATTCTACAAAAACTCTACTTATATGTATGTAGGATCTTGGCTGGGCGTCTAGAGGTGGGGGGTCAATGATGAGATGCAAATTAAATAACGACACATTTATTTGAAGATACACAAACACAAATAACACATAAATATTAAGGTAACAGCAGAATCACTATTAACCAACTACTGGTTCTTAGGCTTCATACACAGAACAAGCTCTCTTCATCTGAATATCACAAAGCAACATTTAAGCACCTACTCGTACTTTAATATACAAAAACACCTACGCGTGCTATCAAATAGTAAAAATGAAGTAATGAGCCCTCCAGGGCTCTATATAACTACTCAGAGTGTTTCAAGCTCTAATTAGAAGAAAATGATCACATCAGCCTTCGCGCTGACGTTCTCAACAGCTCTCCATTGTAGCTGGATGCTAACTCTCTCCTCCGCTTGTCAGCTCGTTCTCTGGGTACATCCGAGACAGCACCATCTGTTGACTGAGCAAGGAATTACTTTCCACAGAGTTTTCCACATATATATATTTTTTTTTCTGTCAGAAGACATTTTTAAAAAGCTTGGACGTACCAGCAATCTATCAGTCCAAAAAACCCCTCAAGAAGTTAATCTATGTCATTGTAGGTTATGTTATAAAATAATATTGTTTCAAAGACCTTTTTACATAGTCTACAATAGTGTTGTGTAGGCAAATCATAATATATTGCCTAAATTACTGATTTTTTTTGGTTTACCATCAATGTACTATAGCATCGATCATTATTATTTATTACTGAACCATAATGTGATTTAGGATCATTAAGGATTTTTTAACATTTGCTTACTAGACATTTTGACTTTTTTTTCAAAATTTTTTATTGAAAATTTTTTTACAAAGTTAAAAATCTACTAGCTTTATTCCAATTTTTTAATCTGGTGCCCTCATTGTTCTTTCACCCCTAGGCGGTCACCTAGATTCGCCTAATTATAAAACCAGCCCTGACTCAGATGCTGAATAAAATATGGTCAACAGAAGAAATTTGAATTCATGATGATGAAGATTTTCAATCTTTTGCAAATACAAATAACTTGCATTTTATTGCATATAAATCTGCATACAATGCCTGTCCTCATCCACAACGCAAGTCTTTGTTATTCTATAGGGAAAATTCTGTTTTCACATAAAAAAAATAACATGGTGTTTTGGTGTTGGCAAGGTTAAGGATTTTATCCTCGTAAAAGATTGACTGTTCAGATGACCAGTGAAGGGGGAGGGGGGACTAATGTTGTCATAGGCAACAAAACTAACATAACATTTATTTGACAGTAAAGGATCATAATTAAACAATATTTCTCAAAATTACCTCACAATTAATCCTTTATTAGCAACATGATGTTTATATATTTTGGCATTATGATCGTAGCCATCATCAGAAAGAACATGATGTTTACTGACACAGTCTATGTATTGCTCGTCTGCGAGCAAAACACAGACAGTGGTCAGTAAGCAGCATGTTCTTTCTCATGATAGCTACAATCGTAATGCTGAAATATATAAACACCATGCTGCTAATAAAGGATTAATTGTGAGGTAATTTTAAGAAATATTGTTTAACATAACATATATATTTCTGAATCCTTATATTCCCAGAGCTTAAAAAAAAAAAAAAAAAAAAAATCACTTTTATTTAAGATTGATAATGGTGTATCTTTGTTATATTTTTTCAAAATATTAAGTTTTGAATAGAGATCATTAACATAAAATTTTTTAGCATAAATGATAGATTTTGATGGGAGGGTGTATACATTTGGAATAGTTCCTTGAATGAAATCCAGTAATTTTAATATCTATGTGCTTTTTCTGATTAAATCGGTTGAGCAATTTATTCAGCGACAAGTCAAGAATTTCAAGATGCTTCTTTCTAAACTGTGTTTGAAGTTTTACTAGCTCACATGGATTAGCAGTTTATCAAACTTTGAAGATGGTTGATTAAGACATGCATCTGATGAAGGCTTCTTCTGATATTTGTTTAGCACTTTTTGTATAAGTTCTCAAAATCTTCATTTGAATGGAGATAACTGTGTTAAAGGGACCAACATCATTTAATAAGGATTTCTCTACTAAGGATACCTATAGTCGTCAATAGTCAAAGAACATGTTATTCTATGAAGAAAATTTATTAATCCCTTAAATGCCATGGACATATAAATACGTTTTTCCAAAGTACGATCTTTGTGTTATACTCCTAACCAGTAAAACTACTGACTGTCGTGAAAAATATATTTACCTTTACTTAGCACGTGATAATACAGAGACTTTGCAATTGCTGAAAGTAGAATCAATCTGAGAAAAGTTACAGAATAGCAAAAGTGCTTTTATTCTAAGAGTTGTGAAAACACCTCAGGCACAGGTTTGTTGCTAGGCGACGTGCAAAGATCGTGATACTGAAAAAGAAGACATTAATTCAAAGAGATCTCACCAAATCTTGAATGAAGACACAAACACATGAATAATTAATGAAAATTCCTTTAATGACTTCCATAAGTGAGGAGATGGCCATATTGGGAAACCCGGATTCACATGCTTGATATCCATGGAAGATAATCCCACATGAAATTGAACAAGAGGAAATCACTACTCAATTAAAATTAAACAGTTTAAATATTACTTTGATAATTAATTATGGACTCTTAAGTTGCATATGGAGGCACAGCACACCCATCGCTCGGCCGCATGGCCCGCAGTGAGGGCACTGCTCAAAACGCTGACCTAACTCGCAAGTAATATAAACTCTTCCAGAAAGCTTATGCACATCGGGAAGCAGCGAGCGTCCAAGAGCATCATTGCCGCGATCGACCAATCCAAACGAACGACGATGAGAGAGCAGGGGTGACGACAGGACAACATCACGGCGACTGCGACGTGCGAAAAACGGGAAGGAGGGAAAAAGAAAATGAAGTTCCAATGGAGAAAACATCGTGATGCGCTGGAAAAACACACGTACGGTGAAAAACGAGAGGGAGTAAAGTATTAAATAATTTAGATAAGATTGAGTGAAAATTCTATTGTTTTGCCAAAATATTAATTTAGAATATGTCATGCATCATGACACTGACACTATTTGACAATGCAATAAAATAACTTTGAAAATGATCTTAACAGTGTTTTCAAAGCATTTACTCATTTCAGAGTTGAGAGAGAATGGTGGCATTGGAAAGTAAATCTAACAAATTTCCCTCAACAAGTAAGATTTTAAGAGATTTAGCATTTTCCAAAGTCCCATTTTCACATTTAGAAAATTCACAACTGTTAAATTTTTCCTTGTTTTCCAAAAATTGATTTTTTTTTTTTTTTTTTTTTTTTTTTTTTAAATATTTCATCCTGGAGCTACAAAAATGTAAAAAATGAATTAAATGATTTATTATTATTTTATTTTTTGCATTTTATAGCTTTAAAATGAAATATTAAAAACTTAAAAAATAAATTTTGGAAAAGAAGAACAAATTTAACAGCTGTGAATTTTCTAAATGTGAAAACAGAATTTAAATAACAGAGTCAATTTAAGGTAAAATTTTAAATTGTATCTATTTTTTTTTTTTTATTGCAACAGAATTTGGTGTCTATCAGTCCTTTGTATGTTTGAAGAAAAAAGAAATTGTAATCATAATGAATTAATAGTTTTGCCAATATCATGAAATATCATGTATAAATAAAAATGCATATCTTTAAATAAATAAACAAACAAAAATAATATAGAGTTTTTAATAAATATATTTCATCCATAAAATATACACTTTATTTAACTTTTAACAGCAACTGTATCTTGAAGCTTGTGGCTATGGAGCAGTTTTGCAGAAAGCGGCACATTTTAAGAGAAGAAACTGTGCAGATGTTAAAATTTTACAAATCTTCTCCTAATCTAATTATTTTATTATTATAATTATTATTATTTTTAAAATACACCAAAGTGGATTTTTTTTTTTAAATGCCTATAACAGAGACATAGTTATGGATATAAAATAGAATAAACAAAGATTTTTAAAAATCCCATTTTTAGCAGTAGCATTGATTAATTTATCAATATTCTTGTTTTTATACTCTCATGAGCATAAATTTGTTATTCGAAATAAGTGGTTACCCTAACAGCACAAAATGTTCCAGAAACGTAACAATCATATAACATTGAAACATTATAAACATTTCCGAAACGTTTAAAAACGTTCAGATTTTTTTCTGATTAGTTTCAAAAACGTAGAGATGTCCGCGATCATAACAAAAAATCAGATACATAACAGAAACGTTACAATCACTTAACTGATAGAAAACCAAAAAGGGCAAATGTTTCAGAAAGGTATCAGAGAGCATACTAAAACGTGTTACGTTTTTGAAAGATTGTAAGCTTTTTGCAACATAACTGAAACATTCTGTGCTGTATGGTTAATGATGATGCTTCTATACACTGAAAGATGCAGACAAGAATTAAAATGTGTAAACAAGTTTACCTTAAAACTAAAATCTTGCTGTTTGTCATATATATCAGTGTAAATTTTATTTCTATTAATGAGTATTTTAAGATCTAAAAAATTAATTGATTGATTATTAAGAGTGTTTTAAGTTAACTTTAGGTTAAAAGAATATTTAAAAGAAAATGTAGCTTGTGATTTCTTGTAAGATAAAATACAATATCATCTAAGTAACGATATAGCTTAACATCATCATAAGAAAATTGTTTTTCCTAATTATATATATACAGTAAAAGATCTTTATAATGCAAATCTATATAATGCAATTCTCTATATAACACACAACTTCTCAGCCATAAACAATGAATTTTTCAGTTAAGAAGTATTTTGTAAACACTGTTACTCTGTACAGAATTAAGTGTAATACATTTGTTTTTCTTTATCTCCTTAATTTGGAGCTTTTTAATGAAAAAAAATGCTACACTTTTCTTTTTTTTTGAAAATAAGTAATGTGAATGATTCGGTACTGACATATGTATACTATGTTTATAAATTAAATTTAACAATGAAAGGTGTGATTTATCCAAATTCTTTTTCAAAGAATGTAACTTAAAACTGCCCTACTCTCTGACATGTTTCAGACATATTTGGCCATGTTGACAAGGTAAATTTAATGATGTGTGTGAAATATCTATAATAATAAAAGAAGATGTCTGTCTACTGTGCATCTATACATTCAGCCCCTACTGAACGTAGAAGTACAAAATTTGACATGCTGGTGCTCAGAAGCCTTCCCGAGTGCATAGTGCAAAAAGAATTAAAAAATTTTAATTAGATACGGAGATATTAATTAAAACGTCAACGTATGTCTAAACAAAAAACGATTCAAAAAGCCAGGCGACCGTAATTTTTCTCCTGAACCGCGTTCCTCGAAAGAAAAAGCAGAGGGAGAAAATTTCACGGGTTTTTGTAAAGTGATCGCTGCTCAACTGTTAAAGATATTGAAAATACACCTGTACCACGAGAAAGAGCATTTAATACCGATTCCTACGATACAGATTTTTTTGAAAAATACGGATTTTTTTATATTTTTAAAAAAAGTTTTAAAAAGGGTTCAAAATTTCTCTTTTTCTCGATCATCATTTCTTAATCGCCCTGTACGACAAAGAAACTGTTCCATTTCTTAACAACCGGTATATTTAAAAGGTCATTTAATCCTCTTTCGAACCATATAAACATTTTAACAAAATAAGGATTAGCGATCCATATTTTTAGATTTTATGAAACATCGATTTTTTCCCAAAACATTTTAAACTCAAAATCTTTTTGAGATTTTTTTTTTTTTTTTTTTTTTGTACATAGACCTCGATTAGACGAATTATATTTCAAATGATTGAGAGATTTTTTCAAAAACTGAATCCGTTATAAATTTTTTAATTTTCTGCATGCCTGCAGTTTTTGATGACATTCTGAATTCGCGTTTGAGTTCAAACAACAGTTAGTATTTTGGTTACCATGGAAACTCTCTTTTAAGTTTGCAGACAATATTTCAAAAGTAGAGTGAAAGAGAAAGATCTTTTTCTGATTGAGTTGAGGTCACGTGCTTTTAGACCGTGATTAAAAATTGCAAATTTCAAAATTCTGCAACTGTCCTTTGTCACACACAAAACTTACTATACAGAGTTTTCATCACACGACAAAATTGTAGTTCAAATTTCATTGATTTTGGAGAATAAACAAAAAATTTACATTTTAATTGCAAATTAAATTTTATTCTAATACGCATATTTCAAATTCTTATTATGATTAAATTATTTTTAAATAATACATCATTCAAAAGATATTTTAAAGTTCTTTTATATTATCAAAAGTGGAATCTGAGATTTCATCTTATTTACACATTTTAAGGTTTGTCCTGATTAGGTTTTCTTTTGTATCTCAGCTACTAATTAAAATAATTTCATAAGTAATACATCATTTGAAAGCTTTGTTGAATTAGAATCGAACAGTAGATTACAGAAATTTCTACCGCCAGATGGTGCTGTACTATTTTAAATTCTAATGAGTGAGGAAGGTGTAGTAAGTTCTAAAACGGGGATAAGGCGCCGCAGGTGCCACCGAGCGGGACTTTGCTAAAGTGAGAAATTTGAAAGATCATAACATAGTGAGCGAACAGGCTGTTTCAGATACTGAAACTGGAAGAGGGCGCCGCAGTCGCTACCGAGCAGAAATTTACTGCAATTAAATTTTTCAATAAAGCTATTTTCACTATATGTCAATAAGCTGTTGTAAGACCTGAAACGGGAAAAAGGCACCGCGGGCGCCACCAAGAGGGAGTTTCGTAAAATCGAATTTTTCAAGGATCTCGAACCAGCTGGTCGCCGAAGGTGGCTAGTGATCTATATAATGTGAAATTTGATATAACGCACAATCTTGTGTTTTTAGGTTTTTGTTATAAAGATCTATCTATATATATATATAAATATATGCACATAATAAAAAAGTTGTATATAAATTTTTCTTCAGTTAAAAAAAATTATAGTTATTCCATAAAGCAATAAACAGAATGTTGATAAATGAGAGAAGGGTATTATAGAATACCATTTACATTTCTTAAAATAACTTTACTTGTTTTTAATAAAAATCCCCAAAATCATGATGAGTACATAGTGTACCGAATTATTTGTAATGAATTGTCACTTAAAAATAGAAAAAAAATTCTTGTTGTAAAAAAATTTACTTAAAAAAAATTTACAAATGCAGGTTAATATGAAATAGTCAGATAATATGGAATAGGTGGTTTAAACCATAGAAAAACTAATTAGACTTCATAAAATATAGTTATTTTTAACTATAAAAACCATATTTTAAAGATTATGTGAAAGGCCATTTCTGCTTTGAGTCTATTTACAAAAGTCACAGATATAAGCTTCGTTCTCTGTTCCGGTACAGTCAAGGTGAGTCCACAGAGAACAGCTGAAATACTCCATTCAAATTTCTCCTCGTTCACCTTCTGAGAATTTTCCATGACAGAAGATACATTCGGCGTCTTTATATTCTGGTTCTTTAGTTGAATACATGAAGTCAATTTCAGATGATACTATGAAATACCTAGTATTCCGTAATACCCTTGAAAAATATTATGTTCTTCAATTGTAAAAACAGACAACTAGAGATCCAGTGAAGAGGGTATTTAACTGTTCTCTGCAAAGCATCCTGTTTCAAATTTTTGAAATGTATCCAAGCTTTTCTCAAATCTTCTTTCAGAAGTGATATTCACAAAGACAATGGCACAAAGGTTAAATTTCAGTGACTCAATTCTTCTTTGAAAATTCTAACGGAAAGAAAAAATAAATCAAAGCTATAGTTGAAAATAATAATAATAATAATAAATAACTTACACAGCAATTTTTTTTACAAATCAACCTTTTGAATGCAGACACTAGTTGATATTCTTTTCCTCCATAGTCATTTAAAGAAACATGACTTATAACAAGAGTTTAATTACAGTTATGATCTAAATAATAATACATAAAAACTTTACATGTGAAAATTGTTTTTCTTTATATTTTTATTTCTCAAAATATTGGAACAATGGATTTTTTAAAAAAGTAAGTTTTATACATTCGAAATTTTGTCATATTATTAACTGAAGTTTATTATTAGGCATATTACTTGTATTTATTTATTTATTTTAAATATATAACATGTAAAATTTTCAGAAAGATTTAACAACAATATAACTGTCAGGGATCTGTCCAGAGGCAAACCTGGGTCTGTTAAGGGACTCTTCACAATATTTTATATCTTAAAAAAGGACCCTTCACAAAATTATTAATCCTATAAAAGGACCCTTTACAAAATATTTTATCCTAAAAAAGGACCCTTCACAAAATTTTCCCCTTAAAAACAGACTTTGATAAATCTGTTTCATTTTCAAAACTAATCTTCCATGTAATGAACAGGCTGCCTGAATAATCGGTCGTGTTTTGCTGTATTTCCCTGAAAAGCTGATATTCAATTTCTAATTTATAAAGCACTTCTATGTATACATGTGAGTTTAGTTCTACAAAAGTGAACTGTCATTGTCTAAAATGAAACCTTAATTGTAATTTTATTTTGCAAAATTATATTTTTCACAATTTCACAAAAAAGAGGGAAGGTTCCGAAAAGTTCAGAACTTTATTTTCCCACTAAATTTAGATTCACAAAAATATGTATAGAATTTTTCACAATTTCACAAAAACAGGACCCTGTCTGATAAGTTTGGACAGACTTCTGACTGTACTTTATAATATAGAGTTTTAATTTGATTTCTTATATAACAAATTTAGCAGTACTTTGTTGAGGGTCGTGGATCGGAAGCTGTGGATTCAGGTCAGGTTGCAGATTGAAAGTCATTTTGCAGGTCAGGTGCAGGTAAAGTTTTTTCTGACCTGAAAAGGATTCTACACCAGCCTCTTGTTTAAAGTGCTGAATGATGTAAAATGTCGTTTGTAATGGTAAAAGGATTAACAACCCGGTGTTGAATCGTTGGGCCAGTGTAATGATGTGTTGATGCCAATGGTGTATCAGTTTAGAGGAAATAATCAAACTGGTTTGAGGATGTTAAACAGGTGTTTCCTGATTTATTAGGTGGTTGCAAAAGTTTGTGCGGACGCGGATCATTTTATTGCCTCCAAAGATGAGAGCTTCTATCGCTGTGGTATACATTTGTTACCCGAAAAATGGGCAAAGGTTGTAGAAAGTAATGGAGAGTATTTTGATTAAAAATTGTCATTTGATTTGATATATTTTTATGAAATGAAGCAATAAAAAACCACACAAATTTATGCAAAGACCTAATATAATCCAGTTCTAGTTAGTATTTGATTTTTACACACAGAATTTTAATTTCTATATTCAAGTAAATTACAAAATTCAAAATAATAATAATTAATTAATAAAGGCAAGGGTTGTTTTTTACTGACTACCACAGTGTTTTCCTGGCAACCATTCCTTTTTTTTTCCCAAAATTCCTGTGGCCCTGCTAATACCCAAGTTTAAAAGTCTCATAATGGACAAATTTGTTAAGCTACATTCTCAATAGAGCATTGAACATCAAATATAATCAACTGCAATCAGAGAGTTATGCTTCTCTCAACTATCTGCAAGGAAGGTCAAAAAAAAAAAAAAAAAAAAAAAAAAAAACGAGGTTGTAGGCGGTAATGTATGCTTCTTGTTTACCCGAATTCCTTTTTGTATAATTGTCAGGCAAATGTTATTAATTAGGGTAAGTGTACCAGTGATTGACACTTTTAGAGCAATCTCTGATGTTTTTAATATTCTAGTCACCAGAAAATATTTTTAGAAATCTTAAGTTAATACATATGGCATGAAAGACATTCAGAACCACATATATGTTAAAATGTATACATTTGATAACAATTTTTTTTTTTTCTTTTATGAATTTTTATTTGACACCCACTCAATGTTCCAGTAATTGACACTGCCAGTTAATCATTTTACTAGTTATTAGCACCCTATGCTCCAGTGTTTAACATATAATGTTAAAATTCTTATGTAAAATATATGATTTTATTATTTTTCTTATTTATTAATAATTTCTGGATAGATGTCAATTACTGGTGCATACCAATCACTGGAGCACCTATTCTAACTGTTTTTTTTTTTTTTTTTTTTTTTTTTTAACGCAGAAATCTCCTAAAACATTAAAGATAGTCATGTCAGAATTTCTTTTTTGTAAAAAGCGGAAGAAGAAATAACAAAGAGTAAATAATAAATATTTAATAATAATAATAATAATAATAATAAATAAAGTTATATTATATATATATATATATTTTAATGAAGAAAATAAAATCTTACCAAATTTCAAGCCGGTAATTCATCAATTGCTTTTAACAAAAGAGATAAATTTCGTGCATTCTGTATTTTACTTCCATTTTCTGTTACCTTTTGGTTGTTGAAGAAAATCTAAAATATTATAAAACTTTACATTAATACTTGTAAAAATTTATTTTAAGAATGTTATAAAAGATAAAATTTAAATGGCAAAAAATTGAATTTACTTAAATGAATCTTCATATCATTTGAACTCTTCTCTTTTTAAAAAAAATTTTGGTCTCACTATGCCAGTTGTTCAGTATCTACTTTCACTGCCATCATTCTACTCTGATACATTTTCAGAAGTAGTAGAAACAGGAAAATTTCAGAACAAATATTTTTTAAAAATTCAGGGCAAAATTACTAGTCTATTAAAGAAAGTAAAATATTTTGAATTTATTCTGCACAGGCAAAAAAACTAGTTTAATTAAAAAATAGGTAAAAATATCTTATTTTCGAATGTGTTCATACAAAATGCAAGATGCACTTATTTCTGATAGGTTTGTAAGAACTTTCACAATTTTATGTATGATTAAAATATCTAACAAAGCAACTGAAAAAAAAAAAAAAAAAAAAAATTGAAATGTAAATATTTTTTTTTAAACATTAGGTTTATTTTGACTTACTACATCTCAAATCCAGCACAATCATCACATATATGAAGACATTTCAGAATATTTTAAGTTTTCAGAAATATCAGGATATTTAATACCCTTGAATTCCCCTCTACTGGGCACTACATCTTCTTTCAAAAGATTTGGATGAAATCTGATTTAGAAGTGATCATGCTAACCCGAGTGAACTGTTTTCACTGGCTTACTCAGGGGTGGCGCCAGCTACGGGACCGGGGGGGGGGGAATAAAGGCCCCCCCCGTCGGGGAGTCTGTGACCCCCCATCGGGGCATACTCCTAAAATCTCTCAGGGAAACAAATACAAAATTTTCAGTTTTTCTACTTTTAGCAGCATTTTTCTTTCCTTTTACAAATTTGGAGCATTCCGTTTTTTTCCATTCTATATTCAATAGAAGAAAGTATTGGATTCGTAAAAATTTTCAGCTTCCAGTTTTCCATGAATACACACGTTTTGAGAGGTCCAGAACACGTTTTGGTCACGATATTTTTAGAAAATATCTTTCTATGACACGATGATCTCCAAAACCACGAGGAGTACTAACAAATGGAATGGTACAAATATTAACAGTAGTATTATTAACAGTATTGTAGTTTTTGATAAATACTCATATAATAAACTCTCTTTATGTAGTGCCCCCCTGTTGGGGAGATGGTGTCCCCCTGTAGGGGAATTTCTGGTGCCACTACTGGGCTTACTGCACATGAAATCATGTGTATAGGTCATCGGTGTATGTAGGGAGTTTTAGCTAAAAAAAATTCGTACATTTTAACGCTTGAATTGAAAGTGACGATAGTGAAGTTACAGAATAATTTAAAAAAATTAATTTGTTTAATTTATGTTATATTTGTTAAACTGTATAATATTTAAAAGTAAATAATAAATAATTATAAGATAAAAAAACTTTTTATAAACTATGTTTTTAAATTTTCTGTTAAATCATAGCTATAGAACTAACTACATTAGCATTTTATCAATGTGTATTGTTACGAAATTGTAAATAATTGTATTTATTTTTTTTATAAATTCTTTCAAAGAGGCTTAAGTAAGTTGATAAAATGTCAATTTTTTGCATTTCGAGCTCTTTCTTGAGTTAAAATAGCTTAATTTTCCCTTTAAAATGCATTAAAAAGATCCAATAGGCAGGTAATGGATTTGGCGCCAAATTTGGCAACTTTTGGCGAGAAAATACTTATTATCTATATTCCAAAGATGGACATTCTAATGTGATTGGTTAAAGAGTTACGGGAAATTTGAATTTAAAAAAAAATGTTGGTTTTAAAAATAAAATATTAATCCTTTCAGAACAACATATATTTGCATCATGAACTACATTAGCACTTTATCAAAGTGTAGAAAATCTTTAAAGTGATAATGATGTCAATTTTCGCCAGATGCATAATTTAACTTTTTACAATTTTTTAATGCTCACGTTGAATTAAATGTATTTATTTTTATGTTGAAAGAAAAGGAACTCGTAATTTTTTTTTGTCAACAATTAAATTATAGTTAATATTTTAATGACTATTTTTATTGCTATTAGGAGCTTATTATTTTCATATTTTAACTAATTAAAAGAAAACTATTCGAAAATTTGCAAATCTGACTTCAAAGTATAGTGTTGTCACCGGGTTCTGAGCCACTGTAAAAGTTTCAAATGTCTAGCTAGTAGGGAAGTTAGTTAAAAATAGATTGCAAGATTTGTACCGGACAAACAAACAAGAATAGAAGTTAATAAAAACATGGTAAAATGGAATGATTTTTTTTTTTTAAGTTAATGTAAATTAATTTGTATTGTTATGGAGTTTTCTGGAAGCATTTGATAAGCATTACATAGTGAGGGAGATTGTAAATATGAAGTAATTTAGAGGGAATTCCTTACCACTACCTGGTTTAACCCTTTCAGGGCAGTGATGCCACTACAGCATCACCAAATCTTAATTTTCAACTGCAAAAACTCATCCCGGAAATTTTTTAGCAAAATTTTACTTTTATAACATAGCAGAAAACGTTGTCAAATTCTTTTATTTTAATTTTGTTTGTGAATTCTGGTGGCAGTGTAACTTAAATGATCCGAATTACCTTGCGCCGGAAAGGGTTAAACCATGCTAACTCTGTTTTAAATTCAAACAATTTCATTCACAGCAAAATCATATTCTGTAATAAAATATACTTACTTTCACTGAGAAATTTTCATCAATTATAACATGTCGTTCACAATGACCATCAGCATCTAGTTTAATACAGAGTATACTCCCATTATCATTTTTACAGATAGTCCACCATTTATTAGGCTTTTCAATATCTTTAGTGTCTTCCAATAAATGATTTTCTGAG
Source organism: Salticus scenicus (assembly GCA_963930645.1). Lineage (NCBI taxonomy): Eukaryota > Metazoa > Arthropoda > Arachnida > Araneae > Salticidae > Salticus > Salticus scenicus. The sequence continues at coordinate 140,765,100 of OZ005660.1, forward strand.
TTAATATCTAGCATTTGACTATGCTCTGATATTTCACTACTATCTAAATCACAATTCCATTCATAATCTATTTCACTATCATCTAAATTACATTTCTTCCTATACTCTTGCATTTCACTATCATCTAAACTACATTTCCTCATATGCTCTTCCATTTCACTATCATCTGAATTGCAATTCCTCTTATGCTCTTTCATTTCATTATCACCTAAATTATATTTCCTCACATGCTCTTCACTTTCATTATCACCTAAATTACATTTAATTTTTTTTCGCGAAGCAAGGTCTTCTCTCCTAGATGTTTCTGATATGGAATACTTGGGCAAATTTGGAAACTGAGTTGATATAGACTCTGGTTTTAAAACAGGTCTGTCATGTTCATAAAGAAACACAGACCCACCAAACAATTCTGTTTCATCTTCTGGAATGATAAAATCTTCACTAAAATGAACTTCACATAATTCATGAGGAGAAGTAAAAACACTGTCCTTCCAGGGAATAGCTGTTTGTGATTCCTTTAGAATTTCAATTTCCTATATAAAAAATATATATATATATCATATTTAAGTTTTATGCTAAATTTAAACAAATAAATTACTGATTTAACATGAATACATAATCAGGAGTCAATCCAGACTTTAATGTTTTGCAGCTCATTTCAGCGTTGGGCATAATTGATTAAAAAGTAATTGAATTACAATTGAATTATAATTAAATTACAATTATTTTACAGTCAATCTATTAACAAGTAATTGATTACAAATAAATTGAATAAGTAATTCAATTTATTTATAATCAATTACTTGTTAATCGATTGACAGTAAAACAATTATAATAGTAATTTAATTGTAATTCAATTACTTTTTAATCAATTATGCCCAACACTGGCTCATTTTTATAAAATTTACTTTTTTATTTATTTATTTATTTTTTTTTTTTTTTTAGGGGGGTGGGGTAATAGAGTGTAAAAGTTTTCTATTTCAACAATGATTTTACAAATAATGTTTAATATAAGTTTTGTAGAACCAAATATAGGCATTAATTAAAAATAATATTGAAAACATAGAAAAAAAATTATAAAAAGGATAATTTTTATACAACAAAATCTTGTGAAAGAGCATTTTCTTTTTTTTTCTTTTTTGAATTTTGCAAAGGAGCATCATTTTATTAGGTGTACTGGAACGCTCTTTTGTATTGAATTTAGTAAAGTGACACAGGGTTCTCATCAGATGTAAAAACTGGGTGAGAATTTCTCCCCCTTACTCAAGAAACAAAATGAGGTTTCTAAAACGAATGTGAAAACAGAAAAATATTTATAGAAAAAAAAAAAAAAAAATGGATTAATACAAATTGCTAATGATGTCTAATTTTACAGCTTATTGGTATAATTTAGTTTAATCGCATTTAATTGCTTAAATTTTTTTCACTGCTGATCACTGAAATCATATTGTCGCAGTTTGATGAAATTTACTTAAAAAAAAAAAAAAAAAAAAACTTCAATACAGGGTTATATACTTAATTCCAGTTTTTCTAGTATATTTCATTATAGAAATATAATGTATTTTTGCAACTGATCATCTTAATACACAATTTTCTAATCAAAGTTTTTTCGAAAACTTTTTTAAATTACAGTATGAAGCCGAAAATCCAGACTCCAAAACTCTAGAATCGCCAAAAATCCGGATAATTTCGGCTGTGTTAATCATCAGCATTTTTTTTTTTTTTTTTTTTTTAAGTTTAAATATATCTAAGAAAAGAACCGGAAAAGTATTCTATTTCTTATTAATCTTCAAAACAGGCATCTGCAAAGTCTGAAAGAGGAGGGGGAAAGAAAATTATAACAATAGCAACAATTCTTAAACATTTATCTAATTAAGAGCTAAATTCTATACTCTATTTCAATTATGCCCAAACTTTTAATTAAAAAACCTAAAGTAAAAAAAAAAAAAAATCACGGGAATGTTTTAAAAATGGTAGGTTTTTCTTATTTATTTTCTTTTATTGTAACTTGTACTAATTTTTGTATGCAAATATTTCAATAAATCTGTTTTGTTTTTCAAGTTTAATTTTTAATTTAATTTATTTATTGGTAAAGTTGATAAAAAAAATATTACAGAATATGTTTAAAAATCTTAATATATGATTTTTTACTTGAATTTGCATATTATCCACGTACTTAAACCAAAACATTATATTTTTTAGGTATGACCAAAAATCCAAAATCGCCACGATTCCGGATTTTCGGCTGCGTACTGTATTCAATTTTTGTGAAGGATCTGTTTAAATTTGATGCAATTATTGTGAAAAATTTGCAATTAAAAAAATTGTGTCTTTTTATTTTTAATGACTTCTTTTTGGACCAAAAATTTTTAATAAATTGGCCCCAGAAGAGTGCACAAATTTCTCTCAATGTTAAAACTTTTATGTGAGAAAATAAAAAAAAACATGCAAGATTCTCGCTATAGAAACCCTGATGGTACCAGAAAATTTCTATCACTTTATATGAAACTTAACCAGATATTTTTTTTTAAATACAAATGTCATCCAGGAAAATTTTTAGAGTAAATTAACAGAACTTCCTGTTTGCGCCCTTTTACAAGATTTAGTTTTATAAAAATGATCATTTTATAAAATGTTTTCAATATTATTTTTAATCAATGCCTTAATTTGGCTCAATGAAACTCTATTAACTTAATATTATTAAGCATTATATACAATGATTGTAAAAATGGAAAAATTTACACTATTTTGTTTTTCACAAAAATATTTTGTTTTTTACAAAAAAAAAAAAAAAAAAAAAAAAAGGAACCCAAAAATTAAAACCTGGATTGACCCCTGATTAATTATTTTTACTTACAAACTAACAAAATTTTCATGTTTTTTTTTTTTTTTTTTTTTTTTTTAATCAAAGTACATAAAAAATGGTAAATAAATAAATATAAATATTAAATATACTTATATTTTTAATTATTAAAAGCAAAATAATGAATTTTTTTATTTGAATATTTTAAATGTTATCTTTAAAAAACAAAAATCTTTTGTTATTGGTAGCAACACAAAAATTAAATAGCACCTTAAAAAAATATTTTGGGAACAGGGTTTAAAATTAGCAGTCGTTAGACGTATTTTGCACCTAGAAATTTAAATTTGGCAACCATAATATCACACTTAGTCCTCATTTTTTATGCCTAATTTTCGACCAGATTTAATAATAATATATTTTTTTTTATTGTTCTCCCCCCCCCCTTTATAATTTACAAAATGTTTGTTCTATTATTATCATTATAAAATTCTTACACTGTCAGTTTAAACACATATACAGAAACTCAATCAAAACCAGCAAGTGCAGAAATATATAAATGCTGTTTGCAGAAAGATTTTTTCAAAAGTTCACAAAATATTATATATATACATACATTAAGGTAAGTTTGTAGCTAAATTAAATTGAATAAAAAAATCAATAAGTAAAATTTATTGTTTTAAAAATCAAAATTAATTGTTTCAATAGTTAACAAAAGTCTTCATAGGTAATTTTAATTTGATGACATTTTATTCTTTTTGGTCGACGTGGTTTCAGGGGCTCTTAAATTTTCTGTTGCTTGGCTTTTCCTACATTTAAAAAAAATTATATATATACTACCTATTGCAATAATAAAATAAGAAAGCACCACAGAACTGGCGTTTTAAAGTAATAATTACAAAACTTTGAACAAACACCATAAAATGCGATAAACTGTTTCAGGTCAAAAGAACACATGACCCCTCGTCAGGCAAACAAAGTAAGTGTGAGTGCTGCAGTTTGTGCATTGCCTCTTTGGCTGCAGCACTAATGCATACTTTGTTCACCTGACGAAGGGTCGTGTGTTTTTTCGACTGGAAACAATTGTTGCAAGTTTATTGAATTTTATGGTGTTTATTCAAAGTTTTGTAATTATTACCTATTGTAATCATTTGGTAATTCTTTATATAATCAAAAATTTGTCAAAAAAGCTTAAAGAAAAGTTTAAATGCTTTCTGGTAGTTTTCATTTTGCTTGAGGATGTAACATCTGGTATTAGACTGAATTTAAAAATCAGATGACCAGCAGATAATTAAAATTTTATCTTTTCTACTGTTTGTTTGGTTTCAAGCTAGAAGTTTTTAATTTTTTCCATATAAATGAATTCATGTTTTAACTTTTGTGTTTGTATTTAGTATTTATTATTTAAATAAATAATAATGATAAGCTAAATTTTATCCTGTTATGATCCCAATAAAAAGTTTAAATATTATGCCTAAGTAGACCATTTTGGCACCCAAAGAAAAATAATTAGGTGCCACTGACACTTGAATTTCACATTCTAATTTCTAACCCTGCTCAATAACTGTAAAAATAGAATGATGCAATGAAATGACACTTTACTAATAATTACGCTGGTATCAGGAAAAAAATTTCTTTTCAGCACTATAAAAAGTTTTAAGCCAAGATAGAATAGTGAGATTGTGAAAGGGGGATAAATGCTTTTAGGTTGCAAGTATTCACCAATTAGACTATCAATGTAAGTTCTAATGAAAATAGAGATCTACATAAAATTCCTTCCTGAAAACATATACATTAAAAATTATCATTCAATGAAGAGAGAAAATATATCTCCTGAATTTGCAATTAAATATTTGATTATGACTAAAGACGATCCTGCTAATGATACAATGATGACTAATAAAGATTGATCTACCAATCCTGCTAACGATGATGCAATAATGACCAATGAAGACTTGCTAGATGTCTTAACAGCCCAAAAGTTAAATGTGAAAACAATAAAGGCTGTACCATGTAATATCCAGTTATATATGATGTGTCTATTCAGACAAACCAAATATTAGATAAAGATTAGCGATAAAATTTTCACATTTTTGCAAACCATGAATGGATGTTTTAAAAGACTCTTAGCAAAAATCTCTATCATTCAAGCATAATCTACACCCGACGTCAGGGTTGCCAACTTTTAGCCAGGCCAAAAAAAGACAGGCATTTTTTTTTTTTTTGTTGTTGTTTGTTTGTTTAAATCACTTAAAAAAGACCAGGTAAAGTTAAAAAAAAACTGGCATTTATTTCTATGTTAAAATAAAAAAGATGTACCTAGAATACCAATATAACTTAAATATTACAATAATATTAAAAAAAGAAATGAAATAAGAATAAAATTATTTCATGTTGCAATGGTATACCGATAGATCTTCTGTTGCTCAAAACTTCGCATGATTTAGCAGCCACTGAGAGAAATTCTGGACTTTTGCAAAAAAAGGTAGCACACTTAAAAAAAAATAATCTAAATTTAACAAATTAATGTATATTAAATTTAAAAAATACAATATTTCCTTGAGAATTGTGTTACTTTTGAAAAAACTTAGTATAGTTTAAAAAATTTCAATCTGCTTTTTAAAATTTACTGCTAGTAATTGATTTTCCTTTTTATTTGTTGAATATGAAACAAAACTTTATATATGTTCATTTTATCATTCAAAAAGCATTCTATTGTTTTTTATTTTAAAAGATGTTAAAAGAGCATGGTGTTTTTTTTATAAACAGTTTTTATAAAACGAGATTTCAAATATTAAAGGTACTAGTGAAGCCATCCAATTAGCTCAGATAATTGAAGTTTTACTGTATCTATATGTTGTATTTTTTGGATTATTTGTTTCTTTTCTAATGTTTAATATTTATATGTTTTCATTATGAAATTGCGCTAATTTTTAAAAAAATATATTTTTTTTTCTTTGGATTGATTTTTAAGTTTTTGAGATACCACTTTATTAAGTTATAATTTTAGGGACTTCAGTTAAAAAACGTAGAATTAATGATTTTCAGAAAATCACCTAGTAGTAGTGCAGAAATGCGTCAAATTCGCAATTTTTGGAAAAGTCGCCAAGCAATGAGCTAATGTGCATTTTCACCGAAATTATTCACAAAAAAAAAAAAAAAAAAAAAAAAAAGATGAAAATGATCTTATAAGTAGTTACAATATTAAAGACTTGGCCATATAGCAGATAAATCATAACACAGATTTCCTATCCAGTTGGACAAGATTGAGATTTTCAAAAAGTGACCTTATACCAAGGTTCTTTCAGGTCAAATAATCTTTCAGAAAATTCAATTACATAATGCTTTATGTATGCTAACCACTTACCAAAAACTAGAAACATTCTTTTTAAAGCATTGCAACAAAATACAATTGACATTAACAGAATTAATTAAAAAAAAAAAAAAAATTACCGTACTCACTGAAAGAAATTATATACTGATTGCTATAAGAGTTAGCCTTGATTAATATATATTATTCCTCTTAAAAAAAATTTGGTGTTTTATATGTAATTTCTTTAAAATGTTAAATATCTACAAATTATATTGAGATGAAAATAACATTAAAAAATGGAAATGTGAAGGGAAAAACACAAAAAATTATTGTTTTAACTAATAGTAAATTTGTCTTTTATTTTAAGATATAGATTATAACATACAAAGTAACGTTTACAACACTTGAAATTTGAGGAAATAGTGTAGTAATTATTTGAAAAAATAATAAAGTTCAAAATAAATTAGCCGTAACTTCTCACCTTAGCGGCCGAAAATAAACTTGGGTTCTTTTTGTCTATAGCTTTATTTCTCGCTTTGACAGAATATCCAGTGGTGTCCCATCCAGGAATGAAGCAATTTTGAGAAAATTTCAAATAGTTTAAAATTAAGAATATGAGTGTTCTCTAATTCACTTTCAATGCAAATCTAAAATACATTTTTATTGTCATGCCATCAAGTGGACACTTTGTCAACTAATCTTTAAGGATTTTTTTTTTTTTTTATTAAAATCACACAATCAACTGATTGGAAGAAAATCATATTTATCGAAATTTTATTTTTCCGACTGAGTGAAAATAATGCCTGGACTGGAGTCGAACCCCGGATCTTTGACTTACAAGGTCAAGGCTTTCTTCTTTGGTCTATCATGTAGATAGCTCAATTGGTAGAGCCTTGACCTTGTAAGTCAAAGATCTGGGGTTCGACTCCTGGTCCAGGCATTATTTTCACTCAGTCGGAAAAATAAAATTTCAATAAATATGATTTTCTTCCAATCAGTTGATTGTGTGATTTTAATTTAAAAAAAAAAAAAAAATGTATTTCTTTCTCCCATTGTTTAATGGTGTTTTCCATTACCTGCGGCTTATTTCTGTCGAGCTATCTACATGATAGACCAGATGTTTCTGCCTAAAGGTTGTCTGAGTGAGTCCGATTGTCAGCCTGGATAGCTCAATTGGTAGAGCCTTGACCTTGTAAGTCAAAGATCCGGGGTTCGACTCCCGGTCCAGGCATTATTTTCACTCAGTCGGAAAAATAAAATTTCTATAAATATAATCTTTAAGTATTCGTTTTTCCACCACCACATATTTAAATATGAAATAAAATAGTCATAACTTACCTCAGGTACAGAAAATAAACTTGGATTCTTCTCTTCTGTTGTATAGCTTATAACCTTTCTGTTATATCTGTGAAGTGCTGATTCATCAACACTACTTTCATACCCCATATTTTTAGAAGGTATCCAGTCAGGATTATTAGTATCTTCTAATTCTGCAGGTTTACCTATGACAAAAAAAAAAAAAAAAAAAAATCAAGAAAACAGTAAAATATATTTTATTAGTTTGTTATTTTTTAAATTCATTTGCAAATAATGTTTTTATGACTGCTGATAATTTTTGCATTTCTTATTATTAAATATATATATGGCTACCATTAATAGGGTTGACTCAATTCTGTAGCCCAATTTTTTTATGAAAGCATACAAATTACATATACACATTCAAATTTAGTATCAATCATTATATTTATGCTTAATATTAACAGATAATGTTTCACTATGCACAGATAATGTAATTTAAACCAAATTTCAACAACATTTGTTTAATAGAAAACTACAATATTCAATTTTTTCTCCCATAATACATATATTAATGACAATAGATTTATCAAAGTACGCTCAAAAACAAATAAGCAAGCCTAATATATGTAGACAGCAAGAATATCCTTTTTATATATTTTATAATTACTTTAAAATACAGAAGTATAATTAACAATAAAAAAAAAAAAAAAAAAAAAAAAAAAAGAAAGAAATTCTTTGAAATGCTAGAAAAAAGAAAAATATAATTAAGTATAAATACTTTATGCTTTAAGTTTATATGGTTACAATAGTTTAAAAAGACAGTAGTCAACAGCTTTATTGTTACTACAGTTTAAAAACGACAGTACTCATTACTACAACATTTTGCTATTTGATTATTACTTTTCAGTAGTCGTGAGTGGTGCATGTAATGTTGTTCTTTCGGCATTCTAAAACTTGAAAAAATAATAGATAATTATAAAATATTAAGAGAAGATTGTTTGTAACTGTCAATTTTTGACTAATAATAAGACTGATTTACTTGTAAGATGAATTTTTTTTAAATAATACCAAACACAAAGAATAGAACATGCAATATGTGTTTTAACTACACTACCTTTCCATAAATGACCAGACACTTTTGATTTCAGATGTTTTTTGAAATATCTTAAAAAGTACTAAACAAATCCTCTTGAAACTGCAGAAGTGTGAAGAACATGTTATACCTCATACATTTCAGTGAATGTTTTGCCCGTAAAGTGAAAGGGGGTTTCAGTAAAAAATTAAAGAATAATGAAAGTCTTTGCTATCACTAGGGCTGGACGATGTCAGGAATTTAATATCATGATATGTCGTCATCTTCATATCACGATATTCTGATATATCGATATCACGACAAATTCAAATAAAATATTATGGTTATTAAATCATTATAGTAATTATTAAATTAGCTATTAAATAATTAAAATTATTAAATAAGCAAAATTCTGTAAATTGACATATTTATTAAAATATAGGCAGAGAAATACAGAAAACACGTTGACTGTCAAGCTAGAAAATAACTCATAGTTAAACTACAACTAAACTCATAGCTTGGTAAACAATGTAATAAATTTTTCTAATGAAAAATTGTTTAATGCAAAGATCATTTAGTATACCAAATATAAACACTACTTTCTACAGGTGAACTATCAGAATCATTCATTTCACTGTATGTACGTATAACAGGAGTCAATAGCTTCTTTGAAGTGTACTCACTAAATTTTAATGGATGCGCTTACTAAATTTTTGGTGCACTTTTAAATGAGAAAGTAAATTTGTTGTACTCCCTCCTTTTGCACATAAACACATTTTTTGTAGAGTTTACAAATTGCCACATCAGTGTTAATAACAGTACCATGCTCATTGCAGATATCCTAAAAGTAGACCAAACCTGACAGATACCAAATGATAATATTCTAAAGAATCAATAGTATGCCTCATTGTCATTTTAAAAATTTATTGGTTTGTAGAAATTTTCGATCGTTCATCTAGTTTTAATATATTCATTAATGATTCAATCATTATTTAGCATCATGAATTATGTATATCACTCAAAAAAAATGTTTTTTAATAATTATATAGAACAAAGAATTCTGTTTATAAATATCATTTATAAAATAAATTTAGACAAGATTAATTAATTAGCATCTGAAATATACTATTAATTAAATTATATACATGCAAACCTTTTCTTTTTTAAAATAATTTTAGAAGAAAAAAGAAAAAAAAAAACTATTGCAGATACAAAATGATAGATTTTTATTAATTTACTCTCTTTAATCTTTATGTAAGAAAATTCATTGTAGCTCAATACTTACCATTCATTTATTCATTAATATCGAAAAATCGACAATCTTCTCACCAATTCTAATAATCAAATTACGAGTCCAATCAAACAATAAAAATTTAACATGCTTGTTCCCCGCCGCCGTCCTATAATATTTAATCACGATCTCTGGCAATCGTCATCGTCAGTAATATGAGTAAACAAAAAGTATTTTCCCTTCTTGAGTGTTTATCGGAACATACAATATTAGACACAGCATATTGCAATCAGAGTGAAAATAATAATAAATATCTAATGAAATATGAGCAGTTTTGTTAAATAATTTTTAAACGTACCTGCGCATGATTTAGCGAAATTTCATTTGCATAATTTAATAGCCAAATGTATTGAACTACTTTTATAAAAACCCCAAACAAGTATCATGTGAACTCAAAAAGTTGTATGTGATAGAATGAACTGAATTTCAGCTGTTCCCAAAAATAAGAAAATTATAAGGTTTTTTTTTTTTTTTTTTTTCAATATTTATTTCCAATCATCGAAAAATGTATTATCATTCATTGAATCAAAATAAAAATGTGAGTAAAACTCCTTATAGTTTAGCTTTTTTTTTTTTCGTAGAGAAACTGAATAGCAGTTCATTCTATCGCATATAAATTTTTGAGTTTACACGATACATGTTTAGGGTCTTATACAAGTAGCTCAATACATTTAGTTATTAAATTATGCAAATGAAACTTTTCTAAAACTTACACATGCATAGTTAAAAATTATTTTGTAAAAATGCTCATTTCCTTATATATATATATATTATTCTGGTTATAGTATGCTGTGTCTAATATTGTACATCAAGTTTCCTAAAAATGGCTTTGAACTAGGTTTAATACAATGCGTTTTATAGCTAAAAAGCGTGATAATTTTTTGACAATTCATTATAGAAACCTTTATATATCTCCCTGATTACATGCGGTAGAGACATAAAAATTTATACAGATAATAAGAAAAAGTCCTATAATCACATACTACAGCCATATCACATTTCAAGCATTACTTTTTACAGGGTGATGCCAAACGCTTTCATTTTTCTTTAATTTTTTAATGGTCCCCCTTTCACTTTCGGGGCAAAACCAGGAGTCGATCCAGGCAAAAAATGGGTCCCCTTTGCTGCCCCTTCACAAAATTCCCCATCATAAAAGGGGACCCTTCACAGAATTTAAATTTATGAAATGAGCCTTTTTATTTTATAAATGTGAACCTTTTTTTATATTTTCAGTATTTTTAATTAATTGGTTCAATTTGATATTTAAAAACTACTTAAAATGACTGAAAATGGAAGGTTTTACACGATATTTTATTTTATTTCACGAAAATAAGTAAAAATTTCACAAAAATATTTTGTTTTTCACGAAAAGGAGACCCAAAATTTCAAACCTGTATCGACCCATGAAAACTTTCATTGAAATATATGAGATATTATGTTCTCACTGTTTAAATTTTAAGATGATTTGTCTAGTACTTTTTGAGATATTTCAAAAAACCTCTGAAATCGAGAATGCCCGGTCATTTACGGAAAAGTAGTGTGTCAAGAGAGTGTTTTTTTTTTTTTTTTAATTCTTTTCACTTTTTAAACTGAAATGTTATACGAATGACAATAAGAACTTAAAAAATAACCAAGTGTTTACTGTTTACCGACCTGATATAAAATGATCACTGCAAATCCTAAAATAATCTATTTTCTGATTTTTTATGTCATTACGTCTGAGAGCTATAATCCATTTTCTTCTCCTTTCTTCCGATAACTTTTTTCTCATTTCGGAACCTCTAGTCAAAATTGCAGGAAACCGAAAGAATGATTTAATATCACGATTACCTCTGTTTCCACAATTAACAACAGCACAAAACGATGGCATTATTACAAAATTTTTAGGCTATCGTAAACGAACTATGATTACAATACACGACAACAACAAATTTCAACAAAACAGTAAACTAAACACAACACAAAACACGGTAGGAGGGTTCGTAGTTCGTAGGTAGGGAAAACATGAGAGAAATATGCTGTGCTACAAAAGGCAGCAGCGATATCCGTTAAAGTACAAGGAGCATAGAAATGTAGTACTGACTACATTTTGACGAATCTCGCGGCATCCACAGATAATAGCCAATCACAGAGCGACAGTGTCAAACCACGCCTCTACAAACCACTAAAATGAATCATTAACGCTCACTTGAGTGAATGAATCACGATAACCATAAACATGGTTAACATCAAGATGTTTGTTTACAAACAAGGAACTGCCCTATAGAGAGACGGAGTAATATCAAGCCGCTAGTTCCGGGCGAAAAATGATCCGCTGATTTTAGTTGACCAGGTGGTCACTAGAGGGCGAAACTGGTCAAATAGGGGCTCGATTTGCATTGAAAACATAGGAGACAGCGTTAATTTTATTAATTTTAAATTACATATTTAGTATAATAGTCTCGAAGATACTTTGTCCTTGGATGTAACATTAAATAGTCTTCTGGCAAAGCGAAAAATAAAGCTCTAGGAAAAGTGAAAAAAGTAAAAATAAATGTAAGAATGTACAAGATATGGCTATCATTTATCCGAATCATTAATAATATTTAAAAAAATTAAATTGGGAAAATAAACAAACAAAATGTAGTAAAGTATTTTGGAAAGTATAAAAATTATTTAAAATTGTTATTTACCTTTTTTTTTTTTTTTTTTTTACATTTTAAAAGCTGTTTAAAGCTAAGTTTTTAATTAATGAATGAAAAGAAAAAGAAATAAAATTGTTAAAATTGATTTTTTAAAACATTTATTAAATTTGTTGATATTCTTAAAAATTAGTGTTATAAATTTTGAATTAAAGTTGAAAAGGCTCGACAAATTAGTTTCAGAATGAAAATAATGCTAATTTATTTTATACAAAATTTTTATGCAATTTTTGCTTCACAAACAATGCCTTCATTTCATCATTTTATTTTCCTTCCTCATAAAACATATTTAGTATGAAATAAATAAATATCTCGGTGAATTTACAAAGATTTTTTTTTTCTTTGAACCTCAGACAGACGAGAAGTTCCAGGTTCAATCCCAGGTCACGCTGCTCTACTTGTTGTTCGGGATCTTCCATAGTTTTCTCCGAAACTCGCATAAAGTCTAACTAGGACACCACGAAGACACTCCACTTTGGTCTAGGACCCTCATGTAATCAATAAGCCTTATCATTTACGCCATCAATTTATCAGATTTTTAAGCTTATGGGTTTAAAATTCTTATATTGTAAAAAAAAAAAAAAAAAAATTAAATTAAAATAAACGGAAGCATTTTTAAAAGTAGAAATGTATAAGAAGTAGTTGCTATTAATCTAAACTATCTAAAATAATTAAATAAATAAAAAAAAGAAAGAAAATTAAAAAATGTAACAAAATATAATTTAGGGATTTTTTTTTTAATAAAAAATAATTATTTCAAACTTTAATTAATTTTACTTTTAACTTAAACAAATCCATGTTAAACTGTTGGCTTAGCAATTGAGAGTTTTCTGTGGTTTTCTCCTAAATTGGCTGAAAAATAGACTTGGACCCCTTAGAAAGACACACACACCGGACATTTCACGCTGACCTAGGAACTTCGATTCGTAATCCAATATTTCTGACGTTCAGGTAGTTCAAACCTTCTTTGCACACATTCAATATTTAAAAATTTTGGTTCCAAGTAAAAGCATAATTAGTAGTATGAAAAATAAATAAATGAATATATTGTGTGTAAATGTCTTAATTATTTTGAAAGATATATATTTTTTTTTTAAATCCCATTTAATTGATTACATCTAATATATTTTATATATTTGTCAGGTTTTCAGTCCATAAATTTAAAAATCTTACATTAAGAAAGAGTAAAAGTCATTGAAAATAATATTAATAATTTCTTGAAGAAATTTTTTCATCCTTTGGCCAAGAGGTTCTACTCTCGAAACTGGCACAAAAAAAAAAAAAAGTGCCTGGTTCTAAACCAGGTCACGCTTTTCGGTTTAGCCGTAGCGAGTTATTCATGATTTTCTCCGAAATTCCCTTAAATATGGGCTAGAAATCCTGAAGAAGACCCCCAAGAAGGGCACTCCACCTTCGCCTAAAATGTACGTGTAGTCAAAACGCCTTAAAACCTCCATCACTGGACCACCAATTTCTCAAGTTTTTAGTTCATGAATTAAAAATGTTTGTATTATAAAAGAAAAATATCTTTAATATATATATATACCAGGAGTGTTCTATAAGAAATGGTTGCAACTTATCCAAATCATCTAAAATTATTTTATACGAGATTTTAAATTCATTTTTACTTCACGTACGAAGCATTCATTTCATTATCTTTTTCTCTTCCACATAAACAAAATTAGTTTGAGGGGGGAAAAAAGTAAATGTCCTAATTATTTTGTAAGAAAATATTTTTATTCACCCCACTTTGCCGAGAGGTTCTGCTGACAAACCCCGACTGACGAGCAGTGCCGGGTTCGATTCCAAATCGCGGTCGACGGCTTAGCCATTAAGAGTTTTGCATGGTTTTCTCAAACTTGCGTAAATACGGTCTAAGATTCCTTGGAAAGTCCTTCAAGAAGGGCATTCCACCACTGACTCGTGTAGTCAATCGGCTTTAACATAAATTTTGAATTAAAGTTGGAAAAGTTAAAGGGGGAAAAAAATTGTTTTAGCATCTAAAAAATGCAAATTTGTTTTTATACAAAATTTTGAAGTCATTTTTACTTTATATGCAAATCCTTCTTCATTTCATGATTTCATTTTTTTTTTTTTTTTTTTTTTCCCGCATAAAACTTATTAATATGAAAAAAAGAAAGAAAGAAAAAGAAAGCAAGCGCTTCGATGATTTTGTAAGGAAATATTTTCCCACTAAGTCCCATCAGTGACCCAGAGGTTTTGCTCTCGAAGTTGCCAGACGGGGAGTGCCGGGTTCAATGCTAAGCTGCCCTCGCTCGTCTGCTTAACTGTTCGTAGCTTTCTGTAATTTTCTCCGAAATTCGTGTAAGTGCGGATTTGGATCTCCACGAAGAACACTCCAATTTGGCCTAGGATCTTCGGATAGTCAATCGACCTTAACACTTATATCATCAATTTCTCAAGTTTTGAGTTTATAGATTTACCCACGCTCCTAGGACTTTCGTGCAGTCAAACGGTCTTAATATCTTTACTATCAATTCCCTATATTTTATGGATTTAAAATTCTTATATTATAAAAGAAATAATTTCTCAAAAAAAAAAAAAAAAAAAAAAAAAAAAAAAAAAGAATGAATGAATGGAAAAAAAAAAAAAGGAAGAAAGAGAGAAGAAAAGTTTATAATAGTAAATTATATATTTTAATGGTATTTATAATAGGAAAAATGCATGAGAAGTGGCTGCCATTCATGCAAATAATCTAAAATTAAATTTTTAAGCTATGAAAATTAGAAATAGAAAGGAACAAAATACAGTATAAGTATTTTAGAAAGTATAGAAATTTTAAAAAATTTTATTGATTATTTTATTATTATTTATTTATTTATTATTAAAGACTTTTTTTAGCTTACTTTCTCTATCATAAACTTTCTGCCGAATCCAGGTTAAAAATGGGAAAATAAATTAGAAATATGTCCTATCGTTACAAGGTCGGTGTCAAATGAAAGGGGCGATTTTTTTCTGAATCCAGGGCTGCAAACAGTTTTTCGACATGACAATTAGATCTTTTTAAACTAATTAAAGTATGGAGTTTATGTGCTAGCACTTTATTTTAATTTCTGTCAGTCTTTTTAAAGAGTACTTGGCTCGTTATGCACGAGCCGTTAGGATTTTTCCGTGGTTTTCTCTAAATTTGCTCAAAAACAGACAAAGACCCTCTCAGAAAAAATCCCCCCCCCCCCGTGACCCAGTTCAGGCCTAGCGCCTTCGAGAGTTAATCGACCTTAAACCTTACACATCACTATCCATTTATTATTTTAAAAAGTTCGTTCCAAATAAAACATAATTAGCATGAAAAAAAAAAAGAAAAGAAATCTATATTCATCTATATTCTAAATGTTGTGATTATTTTGTAAAATAAATTTTTCTTTATCCCCATAAATCTTTACATTTAATATGTTTTATGAATTTCTCAGGCTTTTAGTTTTAATTCATTTGAAAATCTTACAATCTTAAAGAATAAAATTCTTAAAATTATAACGTACGGAAACATTTAGAAATGCAAAATTGTTAAGAAATGATCTAAATAATCTAAAATTATATTCTTAGAAAATCAAAAGAAAAAATGAAATATAATTACTTTGGAAAAAATAAATATTTTTTCTGTCTGAGATAAATTAGAAAAACATGAAATATTACTAACCAATCATTACAATTAAGATTTAGTGGTGGCTATTGAATAAAAAAAAATCCCTCACTGCTTTTAATAGCAGTTCATGTTTACGATAACTTATTTAACTATCAACAGATGGCGACAGCACTCTAGGGAGGCGCGTAAGATATGAAATCGGGATCAATTTCGGTACACTGCGTTATCCCTCCTTCATGGTTAACATGAAAACAGAAAAGAGGAGAAATGAAGTATAACGATCCCGATTTCATCAGGCCGATTCAGAGTACGTACGAGCGGAGAAATGGCAGTGACAACGCCCATCTCTGACGTCATTTTGACGTCAGCGTTTCCGGTGAGTGAGAAATAGCAATTCTGGGGCTCATTTTCTCTACTCCATCGTTGTGTTAAATGACTAGCGCTTCAATGTTAAGCTCGATCCCTACGAAGTGGATCATTCTATTTAATTTGCAGGTAAATCGGTAGACAGAGGGATGGAAACCTTTGCTTGCGATTGCGCGCGCGAGGTGTGAGTGTTTACGATTTTGATTTGGCTCGTGGTTGTTGCTTATTGCTTGATTCTCTCTTGACAATTTTAAGTTCATCTTGACTCCTATCAAAGATTTGATTGACGAGATAGTTTTTTTTTTTTTTTTTTTTTTTTTTCATTTATCGCAAAAAAAAGCTCTGGGGCTAGTGTTGTCGGATGATCGAAAGTAAATCTCTCCAAACAGTTCTCAAATTTCTTCAAGTCAAGGTGATATATATACATTTTTTTTTTTTTTTTCAAAAGAAATTTCCAACTGATTTTTTTTTTTTTTTTTTCAAAAGAAATTTTCAACTGATTTTTTTTTTTTTTTTTTTTAAGTTTAAAAATATTTACCAAATTTAAGCTCACATATATATTGAGTAAACAATAAATTTAATATAATTATGATTATTTTATTATTATCCTTTTTTTTGGAAGTATCTATGTCGCAACATGAAGGTTAAAATCTCAGTTCTTGACATTTCAAATTCTACTATCTAAATCAGATTGACAATATTTTTTATGAAATTGTGGTTATTGGTGTTTTTTTAATACGCTTACAAAGATGTACAATTAAATATTTTCACTGCACACATCAGACACTCAACTGCACTTTTACTTTCTTCTATATGTAAAATAGAGAAAGTATTGGATTCGAGAAAAATTTTCGACCTCCGTTTTTTGACGGATCTACACGTTTTGGGATATCCTGAACACGAATTGATAGTTTTTTAAAAAATGTCTGTCTGTCTGTCTGTGGTTTCTTGTTTTCACCGTATCTCACGAACCAATGAATGAAATTCAACCAAACTTGGTATATAGTTGGACCCTGGCGGGGCATTGTGCTAATTAGATTTGGGAATCAATCGCCCAGCAGGTGGCACTGTGATCGCAAAATTTCATATTTTTCACCGTATCTCACGAACCAATGAATGAAATTGAACCAAACTTGGTATATAGTTGGACCCTGACATTGAATGGTGCTGATTAGATTTGGTAATCAATCGCCCAGCAGATGGCGCTGTGATCGCATTTTATGTAAACTTTTAACATGGCAGTATAGGACAAAATTTCGTATAAATATACATAATGAGTGTTATTTTAAACTTGTGAGTGTAAAATTAATATGAATTATTGATAACAGTAGTAGTTAACTAGGAAAAAAATTTTGTGCATGTGGGGGCAACGGTCCCCCCCCCCCTAGGGGGGAAGTAAATTTTCAAGATGGGTATCTTTCGAAAGGTCTCGTTGATAATAGTAATAGTTAACTAGGAAAAATATTTTGTGCATGTGGGGGCATCGGTTCCCCCCCCCCCAACTGAGGGGGGAAGTACCCTCCCGGGGGAGCAAAGTTTCAAGATGGGTATATTTCGAAGGTCTCGTCAATACCTTTAAAACGAATGGTTGAACCATAAATATGTGATAATTTAAAACAAAGTTATCGATTTTTTTTACTTTTAACGAAAAAAAACTTAGAAAAAAATCGTATTTTTTTTTTTAAACGAAATTTAACCAAACTTGGTATTTAGTTGGTCCCCGACATAAACTGGTACTGATTACATTTCGTGATCAATCGCTCAACAGGTGGCGCTGTGATCTCATGTTTTCTAAATTTTTAAAATGGCAGTATAGGACAAAATTTCGTATAAATGTACATAATGAGAGTTATTTTTGACTTGTGATTGTAAAATTAATATAATTTATTAATAATAGTAACAGTTAACTAGAAAATAAATTCTGTGCATGTGGGGGGAACGCTTCCCCCCTTGGGAGTGAAGTACTCCCCCCCCCCCCCGGTGGGGTAAATTTTGAAGATGGGTATCTTTCGAAAGATCTCGTCAATACCTTTAAAATGAATGGTTGAACTATAAATCTGTGATAATTTAAAACAAAGTTATCGATTTTTTTTTACTTTTAACAAAAAAAAAAAAAAAAAAAAAAAAAAAAAAAACTTAGAAAAAGCATCGTATTTTTTTTTTTTTTTTAATATTGTTACTGATTGAATATGTATTACTTTTAACAAAAAAAAAAAAAAAAAAAAAAAAAACTTTTTTTTTTTTTTTAAATTGTTACTGATTGAATATGTATAGGAAAATATAGAAGAAAGTCTTGTGGTGGCCACAACATACTAGTTTTCTTTAATTGTGACTGGGGAGTAAACATTTTTTAAGTTTTCCTGAATTTCTTTGTACAAGGAAATCAACTTGCACTGTAAAATATAGGAAATAAATATAGTTCAAATTTCTTCAAAACATGCTTTAAATCATCTATATACTTACTAGCAGACCCGGCCACGCGTTGCTGTGACTAAGTTATACGTTGAATTATACGGCTGTTAACTATTTAGTACAGTCAAATTATTATTTACGAACAAAGACGAAAACGTTGTAGCCGATGCAAAAACCCACAGGGTTGAGATTTGAAACTTAGGTCAAAATTTGGAAGCGATTGATAAAAATTTTCGTAGTATTGATATTAAGCACAAATTAATTTTATTGTAGGGTCATATAAATTTTAATGGAGAAGTGATATATATTATTTCTAATGCTACTTTGGATAAAATTGCTAAAATGACTAATATATAAATTAAATTCTATTAAAATAAAAGTATAAAAGAAACAGACGATTTTAAAATCAATTTTTATGGAGGAGTGAAACATAATATATGCTATAATGGATAATTTTACTATAAAATGACCTCATCATTTTAAATATTTTAAAGAGGGCAACAGCTGTAGTTATAAAAAGGAAAACAATAAGGCTAAACCAGAAAAATAAGTAAAGTTGATAAATATTTTAAAACTCAGGGATGGAACACGGGCGCAGAATTCATACCACTATCAATGTAAGAAAATTTTCTACCTCTTAAATCGACGATATTATGGGTAGAGTAATTTCTTAAACACATTCCGGTATGAATTCTGCGCCCGTGTTCCATCCCTGAAAACTTTAAAATTGGAAATCTTATGAAATATTGGACATTTAAAGTAAATACACGTATCATTTTAAATAGAAAAAGATTTTGGAAAAGTTTAGTGTATTTTAACGAAGTGATGAGAAGTTTTTGAGTATGTTAAAATTTTAATAGTAAATTCAAGTTAATAAAGATGGGAAACATTGAGGATTAAGATAAGAATAATTATAAGATTAAAAAAAAAAAAAAAAAAAAACTTTTTATATACTTTGCTTTTAAATTTTAATATATTAATAATATACTATTTAAAAGGAAAATGATAAATATTCTATCATAGTTTGAAGTCAAATTTGTTTTCAAATGTCTAAATAAAATATCTGATGTAAGATACTAATATTTTGCAGCGGAATAGATTTCATTTCTGTCATCCTTGGCGAAAAAAAAGAATATCGCCAAATTATCTGGCGAAAATATTTAATTCCTTTCAAAAATCATGATTATTTTAACAACTTATATTAAAAGAGTAATGAATAATATGAAACAATATTTCGTACAATACATATTACATGTCATACATACGTACAATGAATAATACATATTACATTTCGTACAATGCATACATCTGGCATGTATATTTTCGTGTTACGCTTTTGATCGCCAAATAATAATAATAATAATAAAAAAAGCCAAGGGCGACAGAGTTTTGAAATTTAGAATTAAAATTTTGTCAATTTGACAGCAAAATAATTCAATCTAACACCCGCGATAACTAACACATATCTATACCCAAATATAAGGATTAAAATCGGGAAATAAATTTACTCGATTTTTAATAATTTCTTACAAAAAATCCAGTGGGCAATTAACATAGGAAATCTTTTTCTTGGCTGCACAGACGGTCAGTGAGTCACACTTCGCTTGCGTATAGAACTCATAGATATAGTATAGCATATATAGAATAGAGTGATCATTGGGGAGAAAAAAGTTATTCCTTTTCATTTGGGAAAAGACGGCGTTTTTACCAAAATATGGCCGTCTTTCCCCGAGTGAATACACACGGGAATACATACTAATATTTTAGCAAATAAAATTTATGAATAATTTATTTGCTAAAGGGGAATGGAAGACTCCAGATACAGTTTCAAATTCATATTTCTTTCTTTCTTTTCTTTTCTTTTCTTTTTTTTTTTTCTTTTTTTTTTTTCAATACCACTTAATGGCTGTTTCCAAAGCTTTTATTTTTTTTTTTTCGGCATCAAAAATCTTTGTACGATAACATGGGGATGATAGATCTATATATATTACTATATCTATGATAGAACTACATTAGCACTTTATCAATGTGTATAAAATCTTTAAATTGATTATGACGTCAATTTTCGTGAGATGCATAATTTAACTTTTTATAATTTTTTAACGTTCACGTTTGATTAAATGTATTTATTTTCATGTCGAAAGAAAATGAACTCGTATTTTTTTTTTTTTTTTTTTTTTTTCTTTTGGCAACAATTAAACTAATGGAACTCACAGATATTTTGGCGCAACTTTAATAAAGGTCTATAATTAACAAATAATTGCAATAAAACAATATTGTGACAATAAATTGAGATAAAAACTATCCTATCTCTCAAGTTGGACCAAACTGCACACAGTGTGCAAAATTTCATTAAAATCGGTTCCTTAGTTTAGGAGTTTACCCCGGACAAACATCGTGACACGTAATTTATATATATATATAGATAGTTGCAACTTTTGAAAAAGATAAGTATTGAAAAGTGTGAATTGATTAAATAAAAATTACAAGAAAATACAGTTCTCACTCGCCTTTTTTTTTTTTTTTTTTAATGCCCTGTCTGTCAAAAGAAAGGAACAATTTGTACTTGTTTATGTTGACATAGAATGTTTTACATTCATTGCATGTATTGTAGCTAATGTTAATTAATAATAATAATAATAACAATAATAATAATAAAACTTGCACTATATTTTTAATCATACAGTGCATTGTTTTCAATGAATGCTCCAATTCAATGCGCAATTGTTTTCAATCATATGATGAAAATAATATTTTAAGTGCAATTATATTAAAGTAATAATGCAGTAAACTGATTTTATTCCAGTAAATAATCTTAAAGCATTACATTAAAACTTGTTTTGAGGTACACCATCTTTTCACTAATTAAAACTAAGTTCTACATTACCCTCCTTTTCTTGCATTAAGTATAATTTAATGTAAGGTTTATTCACTTTTTTTTTTTTAACATGAATGTAAATAGAAACAAAATAAAGTCATTTTCGTTTATTAATATAATATTAATTATCTTATACTTGCTATTTAGTAATATTTGGAAAAGCTTTCATAAATATTGCTGTTAAAATTTACCAAGTACATGAGGATTTTGTCAATTTTTACCTGAATTGCCTGAATTCAGATTCTCATAGATATATAAGGGGAGGGGAAGAAAAAGAAGAAACTATTTTCTTGCATATGTTAAGAGGTAAAAAAAAAAAAAAAAAAAAAACTGAGTCCGAAATTGAAATTTATCGTAATTCTATTGAACCTAACCTGAATCTCTTCTCCGACCGTCCTATTAGCTCAGTGCATTTGCATTTATCTCCAAAAATAAGTAATAATAATTAAAAAAAACGAAGTCCGAAATCGCAATCTACCGTATCTCCCCTTCTGCTTCCTATCCCTCCGTTTACGGTCTGTCTTACCTGCAAATTAAATAGAATGATCCACTTCGTAGGGATCGAGCTTAACATTGAAGCGCTAGTTGTTAAATGTCTCGTTTGTTTGCATCGCGGACTCGGCTGGTTCTATGTCGGCGAGAACCGAGAAGCAGCGATGGAGAAGTGTGTATTGACTCTTTAAAAAAGAAATTTGCGACAGATTTTGTGAAGTTATACTGCGTTTTTTAAGAAAATAATCTTTCCATATTATTTTTTTATTTATTTTAACTATATTTTAAATGTATTATTTTGTAAAATTATAATCGAAAGTTAGTTTTCAACATTATTTTTAACGAAAATGATGAAGATGAAATTTCATTTTTTAGACTGAATGGCTATTGTTTTGTGAATGTGGATATTTAAAATTTTGCCATATTCATAAGCAGTAGGAATTCAGTCCTTTATCTTCAAACTGGATACGATATTATACTGAAAGAAGTATGCCTCTTCTGGGATGAAAATTCAATTATATACCAAAGTATCACCAAGTTGTAAATAGGTAAGGAGAAGTAAATATTTTAGCATTAAGTAATAACAATGTTCATTTACTAATTCTATTTTCTATCAGTTCTATTTATGAAATACATTAGTTAAACAACTATTGACTTTTGAATTACCATAATGACTTTTTGGGAAGTTTGTTTTTTAAGCTTTTTTCAATAATAATGAAATCTAGTTGTGAATCTGTTTTATAATTGGATCTTCTCCCTTCACACATATTATATCAAATTTTATTGAACGATTATACATTAAATTTTTTGCAAAACTGATATTTACAAAATTTATTGCTTTAAAATTCAAATTTCAATAAATTAAAAGATGAAGAAAAAAAAAAAAAAAAAAAAAAAAAGAAACAGATGGTTTGCATGATTTATAAAACATTTTGCATCTGTACCCATTTGTTACATTTTTAAACCTCCAACTTCTCATCCTTGTTTCAATACAACAACAACAAAAAATACACTTTAAAATTTTTCTACTTATTTTTTAAAATGTACTTGGTTAATTTTATATAAACATGTAAATCAATCATTAATACTGATTACACCTTATTCATTAGAAAACGTGGTTTTGTGCCTCTGAATTATATATAAATTTCATTATGTTTTGTGATATATAAAGATAATATATTATACTTTAAAGAAATATTTACATAGACAATTATCTAGAGAAAAACACAATTATAGCAAACTTTCAAATGGCTTAAAAATGCTAAAATGTCAATTTGGTGACTTTTGGTTACAATTTTGAAAACTTGTTAAATGATGTATTATACTGCACCTGTCCACAAATTTATACATATTTCAGATTTAAGAAATAAAAAGACTTTATCAATTTTCAATTAATAACACCTTTTAACTTTTTTGGAAAGTTTAAATAAATAAACAGCAGCATGCTTAAACAATATTTAAGTTTACCATCATAACAAGATAATATATATATATATATTTTATGATACAAGATATTAAATAAAAACATATACATACTACTTTCATACAAGCAATGACTGTAAGAGATAAACAGACATGCAAATTGTTTTGTAAATCATGCAAACCAAATTTTCAAAATTATGTTGTATCTCAATTTCATGTTAGATTATTTTGTTTTTATAGAATTTTCTCATTTTGAATGTTTAATTTGCCTTATAATGTTTTAACAACAACTCTCTAAATATCATTGTTATAGGTTTTAATAGATATTTATTTTGCATCCCAAATAGTTGTTTTCAGCGCTTTTCAATATTAAGTAGTTTCATCCACGTAGGTGCTAATATTTAGCAATTTATTACTTTCTGGGGAGAAAAAAATGCGATAAATATCTAAGTATTGGAACCTGTCTTAACGGTTGCTACAATAATCTTTTGACAAACTTGTACACAGCGGTAATGTTAGTACTAGAAGAAATTTCATTTTGGTCAATGGAAGTTGGAACATTTATTTATTAGTTATCTTGATACTGCATTACACGACTATTGTTTTTAGACAGTGATTTTAGCATTGTGGAAATTTGCATTACTCCCCTTGAATCAAACAATTTTTAAGTTTTGTTAAATTTCAATTCTCTATACAAAATTACACCGCTCAATTGATCACTACAAAAGTTGGTATCAAATTCTAGTAATGCTTATTTTTCAGTTCAAGCAATATTAAATAAAAAAACACAGGTTTAACTTCAAAATTATTAAAAAGTTAAAACAAGTTGATTCCTCCCACTTTCAAAATAATGCATCCAATTTTTTCTTACGTGAAAGGAAATATATATATATATATATTCAGTTTAATAAAATTAATATTTCTCGACAAGATTATACTAATGCAATTGTTACAGCTATTTTAATTTATCCTCAAAATGGCAACAAAAATTTAAAAGTCACTAAGATTATCCTATACTAAAATTGTAATATAACATTTTAAGAAATGGATATAGTAACTATTTAGAAGGAGCAAAACACTGTTATGAGTTATTTCATGCTTTTGTATAGAAGAATAGGCTTTGAAAAAGTCCTTCATACTGAACTAAACTCCATCTTGTACAGAATTTCATATTTATTACTCAAAAAATAATAATAGGTTTGTTTATACATGTATATTTACTTTTTTCCCTCTTTAAGTACAGATTTTTGTTAATTTGAATTCCAAATGATTAAAATGTGTATGAGACTTAAAATTTGAAATTAAATTAATGTGTTTAGTTTCTATCAATACACAATAAGGCTGCAAAGCTAACTATTTATTTATTTTTAAATAAACTTCCATTCTATTTTAAATGCTTCCCTTGTGAAAAACATTTAATGTCGAAATGATCAAAGCCATTAATTTCATAAATAAACCTGGTAATCAATCTATTTAAATATTATTTTAATTGTTTTTTAACTTAATAGTTATTTTATGTATGTAGAATTAAATATTTTGACACACATGTAATGCATTATTCAATCATCTGAAAATAATCATTAAAATCTCATATGAATAAAAAAAAAACTGGATCCAAGAAAAATACTAAACTATGATTCACTTTATTAAGCTGCAAATAGGTAAGAAAAATTACTGATATATTTTTGTATTATTAATCAATACAAAAAACCCTTAATGGGTTAAAAGTTTGTGACGCAGCTACTTTATGGCTATAAGACATTCAAATACAGGTCTTAAAAATGACATATTTTGTGTGAAGCTTTGGTATTAAAAAAGTAAAGCACCATAGTAGAATAATAAGATATACTTTGATAAATTAGTGACTTTTATTTCTATTTTGATAACTTATACAAGATTTTGCTTAAAGGAATTTGTATAACTATGTTAAGAGAAATATGGTTTCACTCGGTGCTTTCAGCATTGCTAAATATAATATATGATACTGAATACTTTTAGTAAATAATAAAGAATTATATTTGGGATATTTGAAATAAATTCTTTTCTTTAATTTAAATAATGAAAAAACTTAATAATTTTCATCTGATTAAAGAGAAAAAATATTTTAAAACAGAATTTTTCTGTTCAGTATTTTGAACTGTAAAGATAAAGGGTTGCATTTGACGAAAAATTGTTGGCTTGTCATGTATATAGTAATATGTAGAGTTGTGTATAAAAATGTTATAAATATGGGTATAGAATGATTTCATCTAGTGTCCACACCAAGCATTATATGTATATATATATATTATATGCAAGTATTATATGTATATGTATACATATAATTTTTCTTAAAAAAAGTTATACTAATGCTACCAGTTTTATAAATATCAAGTTTTCAGAAAATTAAACATGAAATATAGGAAGATGAATATATTTAAATTATTAAATTCAGGTATTTTCATTGTTGTAATTATATTTGGGAAAAAACACAGTTTAGAGGAACAGAGGAAAATGCAACTTTTTTAATTGTTATAAAAGCTAAGCTTTAAAATGAATTGAAAAACTGATGTAAAAAAAGACACAGAATTAAAAATTTTGGTTACAATTTTGAAAAGTTGCTAAATGATGTATTATACATATTTCAGATTTAAGAAATATAAAGATTTTATCAATTTTCAATTAATCAAAGAGAAAATTGTGTTTTAAAATAGATTTTGCTTCTCTTTGCTTCATAACAAAAGTCTTGAGGTTGTTGTTAAAGGTCACATTTGGCGATAAATCGCTTGTTTAATAAGAGATCCCATGTTATAATGCAACAGTTTCGAGAACATTGAAATTTTCAAAGAAATGCTTTAGTTTATGAATGATGGATATTCTTAGAATATTCCAACAAACTATTATTTACATGACAAAAGTTATGAAAACAATTTATGTAAAGACATAAATTGTGAATAAACAATTTTCAACAACTGTCATAAAAAAAATCAAACAATTTATAAATACCTTTTAACTTTTTTGGAAAGTTTAAATACTATATAAACAAACATCAGTATGCTTGAACAATTTTTAAGTTTACCATCATAACAAGAGAATAGTTTTTTTTTTTTTTTTTATGATAAAAGATATTAAATAAAAACATATACATACTACTTTCATATAAGCAATGAATGTAAGAGATAAACAGACATGTAAATTGTTTTGTAAATCATGCAAACCAAATTTTCAAACTTATGTTGTCTCTCAATTTCATGTTAGATTATTTTGTTTTTGTAGAAATTTCTCATTTTGAATGTTTAATTTGCATTATAATGTTTTAACAACTCTCTAAATATCATTTGTTATAGGTTTTAATAGATATTTTTTTATAATAGGTCATTTATTTTGCATCCCAAATAGTTGTTTTCAGTACTTTTCAATGTTAGGTAGTTTCATCCATTTAGATGCTAATATTTAGCAATTTATTAATTTTTGGGGAGAAAAATGTCTAAGTATTGGCACCTGTCTTACGGTTGCTACAATAATCTTTCGACAAACTTGTACACAGCAGTAATGTTAGTACTAGAAGAAATTTCATTATGGTCAATGGAAGTGGGAAAATTTATATTTTAGTTGTCTTGATACTGCATTACACGACTATTGTTTTTAGACAGTGATTTTAACATTGTGCAAATTTACATTACTCCCCTTGAATCAAACAATTTTTAAGTTTTGTTAACTTTCAATTTTCTATACAAAACTATTATTGGATTTTTTTTTTTTTTCTCTCTAGGGAATGAAGTATGAGTTTTTTAATGAAAAATAAAATTTATTATTAATTTTTAGCTAAATAAAAAAATCAACAGTAAATTGTAATATAAATAATAAGTCAATTTGGCTTCCACTCTGAATTCATGAAATTATTAATTTTTATTTCAATGAAAATAAGTACTTTGTTTTTATTATTTAAAAAAATAAAGCACCATAGTAGAATAATAAGATATACTTAGATAAATTAGGGACTTTTATTTCTATTTTGATAACTTATACAAGATTTTGCTTAAAGAAATTTTAAGATTAACACAAGATTATTGATATGTATACATTTTAGTGTATAAGTAGAAACTCTCAAAGCACATTTTTACTTGTATTTAAACAAAGATGAGGAAATGGAGGTTTAACAATGTAACAAATAAGTATAGATGTGTAAATTGATTTATAAATCATGTAAACCATATAATTTTTCTTCAAAAAAAAAGAAAAAAAAAGTTATACTAATGCTATCAGTTTTATAAATGTACAGTTTTCAGAAAATTAAACATGAAATATAGGAAGATGAAAGTATTTAAAATTTTTAATTCAGGTGTTTTCATTGTTATTATTTTGGGGAAAAAACACAGTTAGGAGGAACAGAGGAAACAGCAATTTTTTTTTAATGTTATAAAAGCTTTAAAATGTATTTAAAAACTGATGTTGAAAAAGACACAGAATTAAAAACTTTGTAAGCAAACACTGTAAATTTTAAAAGTTCATAGCAATTGTTGTGTTTTATTTAAACTTTGTATACATATACAAAGTAATGTGTATATGAATATACTTTGTATATATATGTAACATTATTTAAAACAAAAAATCTTAATATTAAGAAGATGTATAAATAAAATTTTCATCTGAAATTTAATAATCAACAAGAATATATAAATCATTCTCCTTACCTATTTCCAGCTTGTAATTAGATCTTGATACTTCCTAATAGTCAATTTTCTTTTAATTATTATTTAGAAGAAATGGTTTACTATTACTCACATTTGAAGATGACTGAATAATTAATGTTCATGTATGTGACAAAATATTCATTATTCACACACACAAAACAATAATATTTCAGTCTTAAATTACTAACTTACTTCATAATTACTTCGTAAATAAGCTTATTTATCAAATATTTGAAAAAGTAAATACAGAGTAAACACAGTCAGATACTTCCACAATTGAATTTCTACAACTACGCAGCATGCAGACGGTGTTTTTGATAACAAACAGTATGCCGATGAAACCTTTCCTATTGGTTATATGGCTACGTTTTCGGTAATAATCGGCTATAATCGGTAAAACTGACGTCATTTTTGGGAGGAGCTAGCGCGCCTTCTCGCTTCCTTTATCAATCAGCTGACACGACTCGTGTGCGAGTGAAAACGGGCCCCGGAATAGCAATTTCTCCTACTACCGAGAATAGCGATGGAGTAGAGATGCGCGTTTCGGCTACGTCACGTCTCACTCGCTTCTCCACTCGGCCGCGCTGTGAATTGGGCTGCATGCCTTACGTGCCTCCCGGTGACTGGTGTCGCCATCTGTTGACAGCTAAATAAACTGTCGAAAACTTTGAAGACTGTATGAAGCAGTACTGCGAAATTCAAGGAATTTTTTATTCAATATCTACCACTAAATTTTAATCGTGATAATTGTGTAATGATTTCCCTCAGTCTGGCAGCACTGATTATGAGCAATAGTCTAATTATAAGTGAATAAAATAACTAAATATTTCAAAGGTATTTGAAATACGATAGATTTATTTCACATTCTCTCATTTATCTCAAATAGGAAAATATATGATTTCCGAAATAGTAATAATTTATTTTGTTTCTTTCCTTTTCATTTTTTAAGAATATAATTTTATCTTTTTTAGATAATTTCTTAACATTTTTGCATTTATGATTTTGAATATTATTATTTTTAGTGAAGAATTTTATTCTTTAAGAATTTAAGATTTTCAAATGTGTGAATTAACCCTTTGCGGCGCAGGACAATTCGAATCATTTAAATTATACTGCCACCGGAAATCATGAACTAAATTAAACTAAAAAAATTTTAAATTTTAAGGTTAAAAAAACGGCCTTTTCTGATATGTTATAAACGTAAATTTTTGCTAAAAAATTTCCGGGATGAATTTTTGCAGCTGGATCTTAAATTTTGCGTCCTCGCAGCGAGGACAGCGCGCGTTAAGGGGTTAAAGGCCTGAGAAATGCATAAAATATATTAGAGGCAATAAATTTATTGGGATAAAGAAAAAAATTCCTTACAAAATGACCAAGACATTTACAATTATATATATATATTCATGCTAATTAGGTCTTATTTGGAGCAAAAATTTTTTAATAATAAATGGGTGGTGCCGTGTAAACTTTAAGGCCGATTAATGACTCGAGGGCATTTGGCTTGACCTGTGTCTCCGTGGGGGATCTTTTTAAGGGATCTTAGTCCATTCTCGAGCAAATTTAGAGAAAACTATACAGAAAACTTCGAACGGCTAGAGTAACGAGTGTAAGATTGGATCAGAACCCGGCACTTTCCGTTTACAAGTTTACATATCGACCACATTGATTAAAGAGAGATGTTTATTTATGAAGTAAAAAATGACTTCAAATTTTTGTATAAAACAAATTTGCATTATGTTTCCATGCTAAAGTTAATTTTTCCAATCTTTCCAACTTTGAAAAGTTTAAACGCTAATTTTCAAGAATGTCACTGATTTTAATTAAATGATAAAAAGGAGCCATTTAGGTAACTATTTTGATAGATTTGTTTTAATTTATTAATTAAAAACCGCAAATTGCTTAGCTTTTTAAATATTAAAATAATAATAATAATTAAAGACTTTTTATACTAACTTGATTCGTACTAAAAAATATGAAAAGTTTAAAATGAAGTGTTGCCACCTAAATTTTCTACTTTAGTTACTTTTAAATAATCTAATTGTCTTATCGAAAAACTGTTTGCACCTCTGGATTCAGAAAAATCACCCCTTTCATTTGGTACAGAATTTATAAGGAGCCAAGCACTTTTTAAAAAGACAAAGGAATTAAAATGAAGTGTTGACATCCGGATTCAGAAAAAATCGCCCCTTTCATTTGATACCGACCTTGTAACGATAGGACATATTTCTAATTTATTTTCCCATTTTTAACCTGGATTCGGCAGAAAGTTTATGATAGAGAAAGTAAGCTAAAAAAAGTCTTTAATAATAAATAAATAAATAATAATAAAATAATCAATAAAATTTTTAAAAATTTCTATACTTTCTAAAATACTTATACTGTATTTTGTTCCTTTCTATTTCTAATTTTCATCGCTTAAAAATTTAATTTTAGATTATTTGCATGAATAGCAGCCATTTCTTATGTATTTTTCCTATTATAAATACCATTAAAATATATAGGTAATTTACTATTATAAACTTTTCTTCTCTCTTTCTCCCTTTTTTTCTTCTTTCTTTCTTAAAAAAAAAATAATAATAATAATAATTTCTTTTATAATATAAGAATTTTCAATCCATAAAATCTAGGAAATTGATAGTAAAGATATTAAAACTGATTGACTGCACGGAAGTCCTAGGTGCAATGCCCTTCGTGAGTAAATCTATAAACTCAAAGCTTGAGAAATTGATGGTATACGTGTTAAGGACGATTGACTACCCGAAGATCCTAGCCCAAATTGGAGTGTTCTTTGGGGGGTTAAACCCGGGTCCTAGTCCACACTTAGACTGGTTTAAGTCCATGGGGGGTCCTAGTCCACACTTACACAAATTTCGGAGAAAACTAACAGAAAACTCTGAACAGTTAAGCAGACGAGCGTACGCAGCCTGGCATTGAACCCGGCACTTCCCGTCTGGCAACTTCGAAAGCAAAACCTCTGGGCCACTGATGGGACTTAGTGGAAAAATATTTCCTTACAAAATCATCGAAGTGCTTACTTTCATTTTCTCATACTAATAATGTTTTATGCGGAAAATGAATAAATAAATAAATCATGAAATGAAGAAAGATTTGCATATAAAGTAAAAATGACTTCAAAATTTTGTATAAAAACAAATTTGCATTTTTTAGATATTAAAACATTTTTTTTTCTCTGTAACTTTTCCAAATTTAATTCCAAATTTATAACACCATTGTTCAAGAGTGTCTCCGGGTTTAATCAAATGATAAAATGTAGAAATTTAATCACTCTTTTAAAAAGTTTTTTTTAGGTTGATTTCTTTAGAAATTGACCTATTGCAATCACTTTGTTTATCTATATATCTATCTATAAAGAAAATTTTGTCATCACGATAACTTCCGAAATAATATTCCAAATCGAATCAAATTTAGACAGTGAACTGATCTTATAAATATTTTGGATGAGTTCATTAACCAAATTGCTCCGACTTTTTGTTTTCAAGTAGCAGCCACTTGAAAATTTCAAGCCCACAATGTAAAAAGCAGATTTAAAGCAAGATTTGTTTGAATTTTGATGTAAATACAGGCCACATAAAGCCATAAAGGTCTCAATGAAGTTTATTAATGAATTTTATCTGCCATTTTTAATAAAGTGGCAGATATTTTAAGTTAAGCGGGGCCACTTGAAATCAGGCTACCACTTGAAAAATTTAAAATCACTATAACTTCCGAAATAATACTCCAAATCGAACCAAATTTGGACAGTGTCTTAACTTATTTTATAAATATCGTAGATGAGTTTGTTAACCAAGTTGCTCTGCCATTTTGTTTTCAAGTGGAGACCACTTGAAATTTTCAAATTCAAATTGTAAAAAGCGTATTTAGAATTTGTTTGAATTTTGATGTATACGTAGATTACATAAGTGTCTCAATGAACTTTATCTGCCATTTTTAATAAAGTGGCGGATATCTTAAGTTAAGCGGGGCCACTTGAAATCAGGCTACCACATGAAAATTTAAAATCATAACTTCTGAAATAATACTTCAAATCGAACCAAATTAAGACAGTATTTTAACTTACCTTATAAATATCTTAGATGAGATTTTTAACCAAGTTGCTTCGCCATTTTGATTTCAAGTGGAGACCACTTGAAAATTTCAAATTCACGTTGTTAAAAGCGTATTCCGAATTTGTTTGAATTTTGATGTATACATAGACCATATAAGGGTCTCAACCAAGTTGATTAATGAACTTTAACCGCCATTTTTTGGAAAGTACCAGATATCTTATACTAAGCGAGCCACTTGAAAATTTTAAATCACAATAACTTCTGAAATAATACTCCAAATTGAACCAAATTTGAACAGTGATATTATCATATAATTCTCTTGAATGTGTTCACTGGGCAACTTGTCCCAACATCTTGTTTCTAAGTTGCAGCCTCCTTAAATCACATTGCCACTTGAAAATATGGCATCATGATAACTTTTAAAATACTAAACTAATTCAAATAAAAGTTGGATAGTGAACTTATGGTTCAAATATCTAAGATAAGTTCAATTGGTGACTTGATTTATAATTTTATTTCCAAGTGGTGGCCACTTGAAAATTTGTCATTATGGTAACCTTAGTAATACTGAATCAATTCGCATAAAATTTGGATAGTGGATTTATCATTCATCTCAGATAAGTTCGCTGGGCATATACTCCACTTTTTTTACCAAGTGGTGCCACATGAAAATTTCCTATGACGATAATTTTTGAAATTAATTAAAACTAGAACTGGAAACAATGAACTTATCATACAAATATATTGGATGATTTTCCTGGGCAAGTTGTTTCACCATTTTGTTTCCAAGTTGCAGCCACTTAGACTGCCACTTGAAAATTTGCCATAATAATAACTTTTGAAACACGGCACTGATTTGAACCACAGTTGGACAGTGAACCTATGCTTCAAATATCTTGGATGCGTTTGCTGGGCAACTTGATCCACTCTATTGTTTCCAAGTGGTGGCCACTTGAAAATTTGTTATCACGGTAACTTTTGAAATACTTAATCAATTAAAATCAAAGTTGAAAAATGGATTTATCATTCAAACAACAAAAATCTAGAAATTGCACGTAACTCGTGACCAATCATGCTATTGTGTCTATCTTTGGTATATCGATAATTATTTTCTCACCATGGAGGAAAAATCGCCATATTCATTTATTTATTTTTCATACTACTAATTATGCTTTACTTGGAACCAAAATTTTTAGATATTGAATGGGTGCAAAGAAGGTTTGATTACCTGAACGTCAGAGATACTGGATTACAAATCGGAGTTCCTAGGCCTGGGTGAAGGAACCTAGACCGGTGTCTGTGTCTCTCTAAGGGGTCCAAGTCCATTTTTCAGCAAATTTAGGAGAAAACCACGGAAAACTCTCAATTGTTAAGCCAACAAATTAGACATGGATTTGTTTAAGTTAAAAGTAAAATTAATTAAAGTTTCAAATAATTATTTTTTATTAAAAAAAATCCTAAATTATATTTTGTATTTTTTTTTTTTTAATTTAATTATTTTAGATGGTTTAGATTAATAGTAACTACATCTTATACATTTCTACTTTTAAAAATGCTTCCTTTTATTTTAAGTTTTTTTTTCTTTTTAATAATACAAGAATTTTAAACCTATAAACTTAAAAATCTGAGAAATTGATGGAGTAAATGATAAGTCTTATTGATTACACGCGGGTCCTAGAGCAAAGTGGAGTGTCTTCGTGGTGCCCTAGTCAGACTTTATGCTAGTTTCGAAGAAAACTGTAGAAAATCCTGAACAACATGTAGAGCAGCGTGACCTGGGATTAAACCCGGTACTTCTCGTCTGTCAGAGGTTCAAAGAAAAAAAAAAGCTTTATAAATTCACCAAGACATTTATATATATATATATATTTTCATACTAATTATGTTTTATGAGGAAGAAAAAAAAAATGATGAAATGAAGGCTTTGTTTGTGAAGCAAAAATTGCATAAAAATTTCGTATAAAATAAATTTTCATTATTTTCATTCTGAAACTAATTTCTCTAGTCTTTTCAACTTTAATTCAAAACTTATAACACTCATTTTTAAGAATGTCAACAAATTTAATAAATGATTTAAAAAAATAATTTTAACAAGTTTATTTTTTAAATTCATTAATTTAAAAAACTTAGCTTTAAACAGCTTTTAAAATGTAAAAAAAAAAAAGATAAATAACAATTTTAAATATTTTTTATACTTTCCAAAATACTTTACTACATTTTGTTTGTTTCTTTTTCCAATTTCTTTTTTTTTTTTTTTTTTTTTTAATATAATTATTAATAATTTGGATAAATGATAGCCATATCTTGTACATCCTTATATTTATTTTTACTTTTCCTAGAGCTTTATCTTTCACTTTGGCAGAAGACTATTCAATGTCACACCCAAGGGCAAAGTATTTTCGAGACTATTATACTAAATATGCAATTTAAATGATTTAAAATTAATAAAATTAACGCGGTCTCCTATGTTTTCAATGCAAATCGTGCCCCTACCTGACCAGTTTTGCCCTCTAGATAGGGAACACCTGGTGAACTAAAATCTGCGCATCATTTTTCACCCGGAACTAGCAGCTTGATATTCCTCCTTCCTCTACCTTCATGGATAAAACTTTAAAAGGTAAATAAAGCTTAAAACGTAAAAAAACCCAAAAACGGGAAGAAAAACTAAGATTTTGCAATTATACTCTAATAATTAAAATTTAACGATGTATTATTAAAGAAATATATTAAATACAAAATTTCGGAATCCAGAATATATATATATATATATTTTCTTTTTCTAATGGCACCACAAAAATATGTTAAAGTTAAAACCCTATAAAGGGCTTTTCACAAAAGAGAGCTTTTGCAACATGGTTGAAATAACTGGATCTTTAAACTAAATACGCAGTATGTGAAAAAAAAAACCTATGAAATTTCAACTCTGGAATATACCTAAAATCTAGCTTGTTCTTTTGCTAACCATTTGCTTAATTTTTACTCTATTCAAATGAGCTTTTGATAAAAGTTGCTCAATATATTTAGCTTTAAATTTATGCAATAAAAAAATTTCTATCTATCGCACATGCACAGTAATATAATATTTACTAAAAATGCTGATACCTCAACGAATATTACACATATAAATCTTATGTTTCAGAATAATGTTTCTAATATTTTGATAATTTTTCAGCAAGTTTAGTAAAACTTTGTGGAAATCCCTTCTAGTTATATGCAAAAAACTTATAAAAAAATTTAGTAATTTTTGAAAAAAAAAAAAAAAATCTACCTAAATAATTGCGCAATTCCTGTACCAAATCATTCATATATTGTACACAGTATGTGAAACAATGTAATAAAGTTACAAGTCATTTGTAGTTTTTTGTGATACAGGGTGATCTAAAGTATTTTCAATCTTCTTCAATTTGTGGTTGGTCCCTTAATTGCACTCTTGATTAAATTGATAATAGAAAATATAACCTTTTAAATATTCTTTGCATGTATGAAGTTTTAGGCTATTTGATCAAGCATTTTTTTTAAATAATTGAAAAAATGTCAATTAAAAATTTTTTTTAATAATTTGAATATTCACTGTAAATAGCTTTGGTTAAACTAACAATAGACTAATATTTTTACCAGAATAACTAGTTTATTCAAGAAAATATTTTAAAAATTGTACATAAGATCATGGAAAATATTACTTTTAAGGATTAATTAACTAATATTAAAACATAGGTATTAATTTTTAATATGTTTTGAATGAACATGAACAGATTAATACTCTCCTAAGATCACTTCCTTGCATAAGAGAATATCTTTCACTATCAGAAATAATCTAATTATCAGTCAATGTTAGGATGGCTTATCCCAAAGATTTCGCCTTTCTATTCCTTGTTCAGAGATTAAAAAAAAAGTTAATAGCATTATTTATTTAATAGGGTAATGCCAATAACATATTACTGCACTAATAGATTCTCATGTAATAATAATAATAATAATATTCATTCTTTTACATGAAATAATTCCTATCTCTACTAGTAACTATATGCAAATTTTACTATGCTATTTAATACTGATACATAACAACAACAACAAAAAAAAAAAAAAAAAAAATCATTACATACCAATTTTATGTAGTAAAAAACTCTAGTACTGCAGTATAGTATTATCATTGGTTATGACTGATTGAATTTATATAAATTTAACATTTGTCTAGATTCGGATGTTTTAAAATCTGGATCCACAATTTTGAAAATTTGTGATACTAATTCTCATCCAGTAAGCAATGAAATTCCTCAAAATTTTGTAAAATTAGAAACAGAAAAAAAAAAAAAAAATTCATCACCTAAGGAAATTCACAGAATTCCTTAGGTCAGGGTTCACATTAGAGGATGGGATTCTGAGAATTTCTCTCACTGTATTAAAAAAAAAAAAAAAATCCCACTCAAAAAAATATCACAAGGGGGATTTCCTCTCCTTCACATTGCTCATTCAGCATTTCATCCATTTTTTTAGCTCCATTAGTAATATATTAATTGCTTTAAAGTTTGTAATCTTCTATTTTTAACTTCTTTAGAATTATATTTAAAATTTGAACAAAAATAAGTATGTTTAGAACAAAAAACCTGAAAATTGTTTTAAAAAAATTATGAAAAGTCTGAAATTCCTACGAAAGTCTGAAAATTCTCATCCCTGGAAATACTAGAAACACTTACATTAATATTCTAGGCAGGAAAGAAAAATAAAGGCTGATATAGAAGGAACATAGAAAATTATTAGATCAATATTGAAGAAATAGTTTAATTAGTTCTTCCGATGATTCAGTTGTAAATACATCTTAAGAAGTCATTTAAAGAAACAATAAAAGGTGACACATCTGTTGCTTAGATATCTTAAACTTAAATGAAATTTAAGTACTGTAATAACTGATAGGTTTAGAACTTTTGACAGAAAAATATTGTGTTTGTAAAGACAGACTTTTTAGTGACAAAATTACTTTTTTGCTAGCCCTGTGAATTTGTTATTGACTATAGCAGTAAACAACAGGCAACATATAAGGGAGTTAACCTACAGAGGAATACTCAAGGCAAGAGATCAACCATCAGGATACACTTCTGTATGTATACGAGAATTTCTTCCACTAATATTAAATTTTGAATTTTCGAACTACGCAGTGTTGATCAGGTGGTCAACATGTTCACTTTCTCTCTCTTCCTCTTTTCCTCCAATGAAGGAAAATGTGACAAACATGGATTTTTTGTCATTTCTATAGAGTAAAGATTTTGCCAAAGTTTAAAATCATAAAATTTGCATATCACATTCAGGCTGTTGAAAGGATTGTGAAGTTGGTCAATCAATCTGCAGAGAAAGGATTTGTGAAAGACTAAAGAGATGGATTTATAACAACTTTATACTCGTGATTATAAATACCAAAACAGAGTAATATATCAAACATTCAACTTTAATCCAAAAATAGAAACTTGTTTAAAATCATATGATAAATGTATATTCAAATGCACTATAAATATGTGAACTGTTCATCATGGTTGCATGGATGGTAAGAGCAGGATAGAACTCTAAGTGCAACCATCCCACCGTGATCAGGTTTGATTTGTTAAGATAATATATTATAAGTGCAGAACATATAAAGAGCTGCACAGTGCACATTTATTCTGAAAAGTGTAAAACTGGACTACGAAAAACAAAATCCTGCAACTTGTAAAAAAAAGCTAAAAAACTCAAATTTTGATTAATTTCACATAAATTTACGGCTTATGCGCAATCTAAAAACTGTAAAATACTATAAATATTTTTAAAGATATATGGAAAGAGTGTTAAAAAGAAGCATTCAAATGGTATTAGTACAAAAAAAAATATTTGTATTTCAATAAAATTTTTCGATATTTGACCTATTTTCATCATTTTTTCGAACTTTGAGATCATGCGCAAACTAAAGATATAAATATTTATTATTTTTCTCGAATTGAGGATGTCAAAGTGCTTTTTTTGCTATTAGAAAATGCTTATCTAAAATATCCATTTTTCGGCCGACCCTAATATACACAGTAGTTACTTTGAATTTTGTAATATTTAACGCAAAAAATTCGTGAAATCATCAAATAAATTTAATTTTGACATTTAATGACATTAAATAATAATAAATACTGTTTTTTATTTTATTTTATTTACTTTTTTTTTTTTTTTTTTACAAAAATGAATAGAAATAAATTAAAGACAATTTTTTATTAAAATTTTAAAAATATTTACAAGAAATATGTTTATTAATACAAATAATCTGGTGTGTCACTCCCACGACTTTCTCTTACCCTGAAATTTAATACTATAAATACAGGTTGGAGATTAAGAGGTAAGAAAACGAGTACTGTTATGTAAACCTATGTTAAACAATTCAAATTAGGCTTCGGAAGAATTTTATATGATAATTAGTTCTGTGTGAGGGGGGGGGGGGGGCTCCCCGTTTCATTAATGCACCCACATTTATATAGAATTTAATTTGGTTATTAAAAAATAATTTATTAAAATTATTATTTAAATAAATTATCTTTTATGATAATGCAGACGATTTCCATATTAGAGAAGTAGTATAACATTAAATATACAAAAAAAGTTCAATTTATTCTCAATATCACATTAAAAAAAAAAAAAAATTGTCAAAATAATTTTGTTGTCCTCTAATTCTAATATCCCATCTATTTTCCATTTGCAGATGTCACACTAAGCAAAATTTATTAAATGAATCGAATTTTTGTATTTCTTTTTCAATAAGACATAAAATAAATATCTTTGAAAAACACAAATTGTGTATGAAAAATAACATTTTGCTAGACCGTGTCATCATTATAGCCTGCTGTTTTCCATAGCAAAATGAAATTAATATTTATCTATGAAAGTCCATATATATTTCCTCATTACTAAAACTTTAAAATCTTCTTTCTAATACTATAGTCATTAATACCATTTAAAAGTTGGATCACAAATACAACTATAACTACCCTATACGCTTATAGAACTCACTCTTAAAACACTAATAAGAATAAAATCATAAACACTCAACGGAAGTTCAAACAATGTCATATCTTCCCTCAAAAGCCAAATCATTTTCCAATGATTTAACTTCTCAGCCTACTTTGTCTTTCTCCTACCCCTGTCATTTCAAATATTGAAGAATTTAAGCCAGAAAAGTATGTAAGTTTCCAATATATGTTAAACACAGTGTGATCAATCAGTGAATTTCATTGTGGCTTCCTTGTTGTTCATCTGCTTTAAAATTTTGCATTTTTAAATCCATATGGTTCATGTTCTGGTTGTGGCAGGCTGGGGGTGTTGCCGGCGTAAAACTAGTGTAACCCCACAGGCAAGTCACAAGTCTTGCCGCCTGCCTCCTTCTTCCTATCTTGTGTTTCTTGGGTTGTTTTTTCATTAATTTTGATAAGTTTATGGTTTTAAGTTAAGATTTGTTGTTTTACTTTATTGATTCGTTTGTTTTGCAGACTGTTAATTAATAGGTCTGGTTTTTTTTTACATTAGTGTATTTCATCCACTGATGATTTTTTTTTTTTTTTTTTTTTTTTTTTTAATCTTATTGGTCACTGGTGTTTCAGTGATCTTGTATCTGTTGCTTGGCTTCTACTATGCTTAATAGATCATCTTTATTATATATATATTTTTTTTTTTCAAACAATATTTAGATTATTATTATTTTTTTTTTTTTTTTTTAATTGGTGGAAGTGCGTAATTTATTATTATTATTAAAATAATACAATAAAGGACACTGTTTTTAGGACGGAGGACTATTAGCTTCAATCTGGATTTTTTGTAAACTAGTTTTGTGCAATAGCAAAATAAATTTGAAATATCAGTCCTATTGTTACAAATTCAGTACTAAATGAAAGGGGAGATTTTTCTGAATCCAGGGGTGGAAACAGTGTTTTTGACATGACAATTACATTTTTTAAAATTAACTATATATGAAATTTAAGTGGCAACACTTAATTTTAATTCATTTCAGTTATTTTAAAAAGTATGTAGCCCAGTTTTATGGTCAAAAATGAAATAAAAAATTAATTTAATTTAGAAATTTATTCATCAATCATGAAAGTTCATTTCAGAAAATTTTGGAGTAGAAGGCTGATTTTTTATACCAACTATGTGAAAAATACCAGAGCCGGGAATCGAACCCAGTCCTTCCGCTTTACATGTGGATGCTCTACCAGCCATTTCCCACATATTATCAGCCTTCTACTCCAAAATTTTCTGAAATAAAAATTTTACAGATTGAAATTAATACTCCTCTGTACTAAACTAAATTCAGTCTTTGACAGAATTTTTAATGTTTTTTTTTTTTTTTTTAATTTTCTGACCCTATCATTTGTGTTTTATGCCTTTTTGCATACAGATATATATTTTTTAAATATGTGTGTGAATACCATGTATAACGTCGACTCATGAGTGGCCACTGGCCACTTATAAAAATTGCAAGTCTTAACCTCTAACCCTGACCAATGTAAGGTTTTCCAGGTTTCTAACCACCTTGTTTAAGCTACGTTGAATGTTAGTAATATTTGTTGTAGATCAACAAAAGTCTTCATATGAGAAGAGTAAATGGAATTCAATTTACACTTTAGTCTTATAGAAAGATTTTATTCATTTACATACTATTTACATAAATTACAGAGTATTTAAAAAATAATGAAAATGACTTTTAATATTTACAATATCTGGTAGAGATATTTCACTTAATATGAACAGCACTCTAAACTCGTATTATTCTATGGAGAAAATTGTTATTGTTCATTACATAATGTATTTTTTTTTAAATATTATTATTATTAGTTTTCACCTTTAGAAAATTCCCAATTATTAAAACATTTCTCATTTTTAAAGCTGTAACATGTGAAAATTAGCTAAGAGTAAACACATTTTACACTTTACAGCTTCAAAATGAAATATTAGAAATTTAAAAAATCAATTTTTGGAAAACGAGAAATATTGGGAGTACAAAATTAATTCGGTCCGTTTTTTTTCGTTAAAAAAACATTTTATTTATTATCAAAATGAAAAAACATGTTATTCAAAGTATTGTCCATCGGTAGCCACAACTTTTGTCCACCTTTCTGGCAATTTTCGGATTCCATCTCTGAAAAATGAGTCCTCTCTGGACGCAAACCATGAATCGAGCCATTCTTGAATTTCTTCGAAAGAAGTGAAGCGGTGTCCAGCCAAATCGTGATGCATCCGTCGGAACAACCAATAATCAGAAGGAGCAAGGTCTGGCGAATACGGCGGGTGGGGTAGGACCTCCCATTTCAACGTTTCCAAGTAATTTTTAACGACTGATGAAAAATCGCTTTTCAACGTCGCGCGGTTTCAACTCGTATGGGACCCAATTTCCTTGCTTTTGAACCATTCCCATTTTTTTTAAGCGCACGGAAATTGCTTGCTGAGTGACTCCCAACGATCCTGCAAGCTCTTGTTGCGTTTGGCACGGATCTTGATCGAGCAATTCCTCCAATTCAGCGTCTTCGAACTTTTTCGGCTGGCCCGGGCGCTCATTGTCTTCGACACTAAAATCACCATTTTTGAAGCGTCGAAACCACTCTCTACATGATTTATCAGATGGCGCAGATTCACCATAAACTTCCACAAGCGATCGATGCGCTTCAGCGGCACTTTTCTTCCAATTAAAAAAGAAAATCAAAACTTCCCGCAAATGTTGTTTCTTTAGCACAAAACTCGACATATTGAATGCTCAAAAAACCAATGTTGTTGTATAAAACTCGAAGCTTCGTTGACTGAATATGGTTGACAAAGGTCAAACCTTTCTAACAATGCCAAAAACATCTATCATTATTCAGTAAACAAATCAGCCAGAGCCATCTATTGAAAACGGACTGAATTAATTTGTACTCCCAATATTTTAATGGTTGCGAATTTTTGAAAAGTAAAAAAAAAAAAAAAATAGATAATAAGCAATTTATTAAAAAAAACTTCACCACAGAATACTATGGGGTCAGACCGCTGGTCAAATTAGATAATATATCCCTTTAATGAGAATTTTCTTTCAATACTCCTTCAGTATAACATTTAATTTTTGAAAGATGTATAATTTAGAACATGCTGGAAATACCTTGCACAAAGATGATCTGTGAAAGACTGTTATATATCACAAATGTATTAGCCAATAATTCACCCAAAAATGTATGAGAAACACAGTGATTTATTAAAGGTACATTTAACTAAGCTGGAATACTATTTAGCAACAGTTAAACAAAATTCTTTAATAACCATCTGACCGCCGCTGACGGATATATCCAGTCACTGACCAGTTACTTTCCCCACAATGCAATTATAATTAAAAATTATATAATTATGAATTTTTAGAATTTTTTTTTTTTTTTTTTTTTTTTTTTTAAATTTGCAGGTCTTCCATAATAGTCATGAGGATTATGATGAAGTACATAGTT
Source organism: Salticus scenicus (assembly GCA_963930645.1). Classification (NCBI taxonomy): domain Eukaryota; kingdom Metazoa; phylum Arthropoda; class Arachnida; order Araneae; family Salticidae; genus Salticus; species Salticus scenicus. The sequence continues at coordinate 140,807,933 of OZ005660.1, forward strand.
ACATTTTTAATCTCAAGTTGAATTAAGCTTTAATTTAATACACTAAGGAATCTGTGCAATGAAAATAACATAATTTTTGTTTCCTTTTCAAAGGCAGTCGGAAGGTTAATGAAGTGTAATACAATGCAGGCTAAGAGAAATTTTACAATTTTAGAGGCATTTATGAAAATCTGAAGATCAAATGAAATAGCATATATGATATATAGAGAAGAAAGATTAATATTGACAACACTTGATTCAATGAAACTTAATCTGAGTGCATCTAGATTCTTATAGAATTAACAATTCATAAATTCTTAACAAATAATTTATTTATTTTTAAGTGAGATGCTCATTCTTGCACATCACCACTGTAATTATACTGAAAAAAGTAAAGAGGACAGCTAAAAGCATATAAAACTGTATTAATTTACAGCCACAGGGCTATACAAACATGGCCACCAAGTCACTACTGATGATCTAAATTCTCTAACTGATAATCCCAGTTGCAGAATCTTCTGTAATTATCAGAAGCAAAATAAAATTTATATGTGAATAAAGAATATGAGATCAAATTTGGGTTCACAAGAAGCATTAGCAATCAATAAAATAAAATGTGCAAATACAATAATAATAATAACAAAAAATACAACAAATACAGTAATCTGTTGAGACATTGCAAATTTCATTAGCATTTTTAAGCCTAGTATTTCTTTTTTATGCTGTTAAATTAAACAGCAGACATTAAAACAGTCTGAAAAACCTGCTGCTGTTTCTGCTACCAGAGCGATCAGTTTTTGAAAATTGCTGCCAATATCCTCTTTATATTAATGAATTTCTGTTTCATACAAAACAATCTGCCAAAAATTATAATTTTTTTTTTTCATTCCTATTTGATTAAAAATTTAGACAATTCAACAGATAATCATTTTTATTGAAAACATAATTTATATTGAATTTCTATATTAAACTATATGCTTAATTTAAAAATAATATTATTATATATAATAATAATATAATTATTATAGCTTGATCTTTTTCTCAATTTATGCATGGAAAATTTCAAGCTCCTTAAAAATCAATTTTATGTTATTATTTATGGCATTGTGTATTTGATAAAGTATGCATACCTGCCAACATTGAAGGATCAAAATAACGGAGATTTTATAAGCAGCGTTTTCAGGCTTAAACAACTTTGATGGTTTTCTGACATATGACATGATACAGGCCTAGGAGTGGTAAAACACTCTTGAAAAAGAGAGAAAAGAGACTAAAATATTTAAAAAAGAGACTGAAAAGAGACAGGTTTTTTCCTTATAAACGAATATTATGTACAAAGATGTAAAATTAATGAAAAAACTGCAGTGGTATACAAAGGGGAAGGTGGAGGGAGTGGCCACCCTGGCCCTCTGATCATGAGGGAGGGTCTCCAAAGAAACTTAATCTTAAGTATAATATATATCTGGTGACGCTGTCGTGCCATTATTTTCTTCTCTGCAATTCCATTTTAAGTCATTGGCTCTTGTCTAAGGAGCTTTAAAGTGCAAAATGTGACCATTGAGCGACAACTCCAAAACCAGAAGAAAACACATTTATATTTCTGCAAATCCTAGCTAAAAATAAGGATAGGCAAATGGGTCCACCAGTCAGAATTTCGTCCTTAGCTTCGACAGTTGTAAGTCTGCCACTAATATACTTTTTTTTTTTTTTTTTTTTTAAATATTTTAAATAGGAAAAAAGAAATGTGTACAATGTATTGTGTACAAAACTGAATGACAGTTTGAATCATATGTAAGACAAATTATCTTTGTAACAAAATTTATAGCAATACCAGAATTACAAGTATTTGCTAAATCTTATAGAATACAAATGTTTACAGAATTGTTCTATGGAAGTTCTAAATTAAAATGCATCATAGATGCTGCTAAATTCTAATTCCTGAAAACTGAAATAAGAATAACATGTATGTTACTTATATGTAAAATAATTTTTTTAAATGCATAAGGTACTGGTACATAGATATAAAGAAGTGGGGAATTCACCCAAAATCTTACAAGCAAACAGTATGAAACTGGAAACTTAGGGCAGAATAACAGTTACATTAAATGTACTACATTACATGCCCAATAACAAAATTTTCTATACCAACCTGCAATAAAATGAAATTTGTGACCTAAAAATGTTTGTCCAAGTTTGTTATTTTAATTAACTCGTAAAATAAGCAAAATTTGTATTAAAAAAAAAAAAAAAAAGTATTATAGTAATTTAGTAACATAAAATATGTTTTAAGCTTAGCATTTCTTATTAAGCTGTTAAATTGATTTACCTATATTATAAATGAAGAAAACGAACTTACAATATGTGATTACTTCATTGCCCTTTGTATGTAGTGAAGGAATAAACATATCACACCATGATAAGAAAAGTGACACAAATAAACGAATAGCAATTTTGAGTTCACATTAAAAAATGTGTATGATGTGCCCCCATCGTGCAACCTTTTTTCCTAAATCTAATTTTCATTTTTTTTTTTTTTTTTTTTTTCTGTATTTTACATTCTACATCCCTCTTTAAGAGTTAAAATATATCACATTGATCTGAAAGTGAATCTTTGAGGAAAAATGGGTAAAGAAAAAATATCATTGGAAAAAGCATGAAAAAAAAGGCTAGAAAAGAGACTAATTGAAAAAAAAGAGACTAAAAGAGACAAATGTGAAAAAAAAGAGACAAATAGCTAGAATAGCTAGCCACTCCTAGGTCTGCATGATAATATTTAATAGTTTAATTAGTGTCTTAAATTGTCAAAAATCTATATGTGCAAGCGAAACTCAATTATTAAATAGAAATCTAGTAATTATTAATTAAAAATAGTACTATCTATTGAGATGCATAATTTTCTCAGCAAAAGCAAAAATTTTGCTTAAAAAAATTGAAGTTTTGAATAAATTATAGATATAACTTTAAAATGTTCGGAATAAGAGAGAAATGTGCGAGAATAAAGAAGAGTAAACAGGGGTCGATCCAGGCAAAAATTGGGTCCCCTTTGCTGCCCCTTCACAAAATTCCACATCATAAAAGGGGACCTTTCACGAAATTTAAATCCATTAATGGGGACCCTTCACAAAATTCAAATCCATAAATGGGGACCCTTCACAGAATTCAAATCAATAAATGGGGACCCTTCACAAAATTTAAATTTATGAAATGAGCCTTTTTATTTTATAAAAGTGATCCTTTTTCTATATTTTCAGTATTTTTAATTAATTGGTTCAATTTGATATTTAAAAACTACTTACAATGACTGTTAAAATAGAAGGTTTTACACAATCTTTTTTTTTTTTCACAAAAAAATTTTTTTTTTTTCACAAAAAGGGGACCCAAAATTTAAAACCTGGATCGACCCCTGGTAAAAGACAGTCCCAAAATAAGGGATTCTCCATTGAAATAAGGGAGAGTTGGCAAGTATAAGTATGCCATGTACACAATCAGGAAGAAGCTTTTTTTTTTTTTTTCTGCTTTGGCAATTAGAATTTTCTGCTGGCTACCAAATAATTTTAAATCTGTTAAAGTGCATGTATGTATAATGAAATAAAAAGAAATCACACTTCAAATGCCATATAAACCTTCATCTTATTATGAAAGCTTAAAGTTTAAATTAAAATTTTTGAGTAATTTGCTTTTACTGTTAACTCCTTTAAGGTTGCATCTTCTTGGATAATTTAACTTAACTGATTACATGTCATCCAACCAAACAGACAAAACTGTAATGCAGTTTTCACTGCATGGTCTTTAAATGCACTAAAACAATAATTATTTCAGCTTGAAATTAAAAATGACTATGCATTTATAAATATATCTCACAACTATTAAATTATATAATCTCCATACTTAAAAAACAAGCTAAGAATAGGGAATTACACACTTTTGAATTGTAAGCATATTTAAGAAAAAGCAACTGCTCCAGCAAACGGAAAAATTCATGTCAGCCACTCAGAGAGTTAAAATAGATTCTCAATATTTGGTGTCTATGAATCCCTTATTCATCCGAAGAGAAAAAAAGAAACTACAATCATGGTGAATTAATGCTTTTACTAACTTCATCTTATCCATTAGGACTAAATGCAGACCTAAAATGATAAAAAATAATCTGGTGTGTCACTCACATAGCTTTCTCGTATCCTGCATTTAATAAGGAGTGCTACCGCCCTACTCAACTCCCTGATTGTGCCTAGCATATACATTCATAAGAATTTAATGCTGATATTAAATTTAAAAGTTAATTCTATATTATTCAGAATGAATTTCACCCACACCACTACTTGAAATTTACCAATCTTGATCAAAATTTTCAAATGGTAACTCCATATGATCTTCAAAATATTCAATTTAAATTTTCTACAATTATTTAATTTTACATTCTGCTGATAGCAGACATATACATAAACAAACTATTAAAAACTTGATTTTTGCATTTAGGGAACCTCAAAACACATAATTATATTAAAAATCATAGAAATTATTTTATTATTAGTGTTGAAATTTGGAATCCAAACTAGTACTTTTTTTTTAAAATAAAAATTAATACCTTTATTTAAACTTCGTGCTCGGCAGAAAGCTTTTTCGTGAGGGGATTCCCTCTGTCAACTGTGCTGACTGCGCTTCGAGCATCAAAACGACATAAAATACAATCGAAATACCACTGCTTTAGCTAGAAGTTACTATGAAAACAATATAAATATAGATTTTGACAGAGTTACAAAAATAGCTAATTATAATAATTGAAACTACGCATATCTTAGAGAAAGTAATGAAATTGCGCACCATAGTCACGTCATCAACGACCACGAATCAGCAGAAATCGACAAAGTGTGGCGTCACCTATATGAATATAAAGGAGAAGATCAAGACAACAGTAGCCACCAACCACAAAGTGCAGTCGGCACAGTTGACGGAGGGGATCCCCTCACGAAAAAGCTTTCTGTCAAGCATGAAGTTTAAATAAAGGTATTAATTTTTATTTTAAATATGTATTATAACTTCGTTTTAAGTAGTTTTTATAGTACTTTTTTTGTCACAGACTATGAAAATATGAGAAAGTAATTACCATTCTGCAGCAGTTTTCCTAGACATATTAAAATTTAGTAAAGCACTTTTATTAATTATATTCAGTAGAGAAAGATGTATTCACTAATTCTTAGTAACCCTGTATATTTTTTATACATTATATATACCATACAGTATACTTAAATTTAGCACAGAATGAAAAACACATAACACATCTTGAAATGCAAGCTGAAAGTATAATCTTAACCATATAAAAAAATATATCCAAATTCTTTTGTGTAGCCCTTTTAAATGGATGGTAAATAATTTGCATATCATATCCTACACTAAACATGTTCACTTCATTTTGTCAAGTAAAATCTAAAGGTGTTAAACTGTACATACCAGAAATTTTGCTCACGGATAGAATATATTTGAATTCGCTTGGTGTTCTTGTACATGAACTATTTGCTTGATCTGAATGAAAAGTTTAGTGTAACATCATTATATGATACACAATTAGAATACTCATACTGAATTTAAAACTTCCTGCTGTTATTTGTTCTTGAGATATGCAGATAATAGATACATAGACTAGGGGATGTACAAACTTTTTGGCTGGAGGGCCACTCTTGCTGTTAACTGGAACATGAAGGGCCACAGGCAAGATAATATAAAATAATTAAACTATGCAGATATAGATAGATAGAGGTACACTATCATGAGGTGCACTATCGTTGTAATGGACGCCAAGACTTTTTTGTCTGATTTCTGAGTGTGGAACTTCTTTAGCTGCAGGAATTACTGTAAAACTAAAACTATTCTTTTGATTGCTCCTTTGTCTGAGGATCATAAATGTGTCACTAAGTTAGACAGAAAGTTCTTTAAAACTTCAAAATGTTTTCAATTTTTTTTTCTTCTTGTCAGAATTCAAACATTTGTGCACACATAAAAAAAAAAAAAAAAATGTACAAATTGGAATGATTTGTACATTTATAATACTAAGATCTTTAGCTTTCATTTGCCACTAAATTTATTCTTCTATTTGAACTCACTGGGTGCAACCGCAAAGCTAGGAACTTTCCAACCTCCCTTCGTATGTCTTATATTTTTGCGAATGCAACTCTAGTACATTTGTAACCACTGAAAATCTTGGTGGTCATTTTGAATTACAAAATGGTCCATTCTCACCAGAAAAAAACATTTGAATATTTTGTCAGCTATGCCTGCTATAAAAGTGTGTCCTATACAAGACTAATCACTAAAAACCTGATTTTTGTATTCAGAAAACCAGACAAAAAAGCAAAATTTCAAATTTAAAAATCTCTTTCAAACACAATACTTCGTTTACCTTTTATATTGGTAAGAGAAAGTAAAAATAAAGGGGCTGTATTATGTAGAGAGTTTTTACAAATGCATTTTACTCATATAATATACATTATGTTTAATTTTTTAAATATCTTATTTTTCCATTTTAATATGATGTATTTATAAAACTGTATTTTGGTAATTAACTATTGCATCTTTAATACTGTTCATGAATTTAGTTAATGATGAATAAAAGCTCTGTAAGCTAGTTTCTGCTTCATGTTCAGTTTTTACTTTCTCTTACCTATTTATATAGCAAGAAAAGTGTTGTTTTTAGGTTGAATTTTCGAAACTTAGTTTTTGATACTGTACTTGTTTTGAGATTCCTGGATCCAAAAATCAAATTTTTTTAGCAATTGATCAGCATAATTCAAAAACAGATATTTATATGAAATCTGAATTTGATATTCTACATTTGTATCTCATAAGGATTAGAATCCTGCATCAGGTTTGGTAACCCAATTTTATCTCAACCTAACCCAAAACATGAGTCAGGTTGGGTTGACTGCATTTTTTTCTGCAGGTCGAGTTTGGGTCAGATTCAGCATGCAATGAGCTGGGTCGACATGAAAACTTTAGTAATTTTTTTTTTTTTTTACATTACCCTCAGATTTTTTTACATTACCTTTCAGATCACCCTCATAAGCAGAAATTTGTCTGATATAATTATAACTGTATAACTTGTGTAAACATACAATGCATATCCACCTACCATGATTAAATATATGTATATCTAAATTATAATAAACGCATTTTTCATATTTTTAAATTTTTAACTTAGTGTTTTATTAATTACATTTTTTATTCTTTTTAAAATGATTTAAAAATCATGTGATAATGAAAATTTACTTCATTTTCTAACTTTTAAAAGCTTTGCAGAATTTTTAGATGAAATATTAATTTTCCTTTAGTGTTTGGGTCAGTTTTTGAGTTGATGAAAATTTTTTTGTTGAGTTCGGGTAAAACCCAACCTGCAAAATTCTAATAATAAGGATATTACTTGAAAGTTTTTATTGATAGACAAACAGTTTATAAACGGGGAGATTTAACAAAAAAAAAAAAAAAAAACTATAAACAAAATTTTTTTGTTGGTACATTTTTATATTCTTAAACTGAACTAAGCATAATTAAATTAATATATGGTGTTGCTGTGCTAAATTTAAGTCAACATTTATACAGTTTATAGTCAATATACAGAGCTCTCTAAAATTAATCAAATAACTTCCAAAGTAGTACTTGGGCGAAAATTCTCAGAATAGTTTGAAATACACTTCAAAATCTAATAACTTTAAGTGTTTTACAAATCTATCTACATTATTCAAACAAGAGGTGATAGCTCCCACTCAAATGTAATAAAGTATGGCAACTAAAATTGTTTCTAAAACAATTTTTAACTATTTTAAAAGTACTTTCAGAATATTCAAATACAGTACCTCTTATCATACACCTTGAACTGTAATAATATGCTTTTATAAAAATGCAAGGTAAGAACAATGAAAGAGTATTTTAAGTACCACACCACATTATTTCACCTGGTGAAGGGCCTTACTTAATTAGTTCAACCAAAAATAAATGTTGTATGTTTTTGCAATTTATAAATTTACTTACAAAGCTTTTATTTAGGCGTTCAACACCAGTATTTCAATACATTTTTTTCTTTATTTTGTTAATGTTTGTTGAGATGACAGCATAAAAATATTCTGTGTTCTCAGGCACTTGCATACTTCCTTGTTTTTTAACAGATAGTCACAGACCCACTGAAGTGAATATTTAAGAATGTACAATAACCTTGTTGACAGCCAAAACCCATGTTATTCTATGGAGAAATTTGTCTTCAAAATTAATCATTACATTTGTGTGTGTGTGTGTTCTCATATTCAGAGAATTCACAACCTTAATTTTCTACATTTTATTTTGTAGCTAAAAAATGGTGTTTATTTTTTGCTTTAAAAAAAAAAAAAAAAAAAAGTATACTAAATTAATGGTAATAAATTTTCTAAATTTGAAAATGGAATGTATAAAAACACATTAAATAATGAGTAATTGTGGCAACTAATTTCCTGATAGAATAACATAAGCTTTTTGATGTCGGTGAGATTAGATATTGTATGCTCTTAATAATTCATTTATTATATTGTAGCAGTAACACCTTATATCCAATGTTTCTAGTGACAAATTAATATTTGTTGACTGTAAAACATAACTGTTTTAATTTTTTTAAAAATATAACCAGGCACTTTTGGCTTCAATTTCAGATGTGATATTTACAAGGACAACAGACGGCAAAAAGGATAAATCCTAACCACATAATCCTTCTTGAAAATACTAACTGAAAAAAGATAAATTACAGTTAGAAATTTTAGAAAAAATTATAAAAATTTTCAATTAACTTAAACACTAATATATCCATATCATATGATTAAAATAGAATTATTTGAAAATATTTATGAGCAGTTTATAATACATTATTAAGTTTTATTCTCATAGTAAAATATTAATATTATTTCACATTGCTAAAAACATTCTTGAAAATTCATTCTATAATTTCATGATATATGTAAGTTTAATTAACGTTTTGGTGCTATGAAGCTATCAGAAATAATGTTGGGAAAAAAAAAAATCATTTGAAAACAATTCTATTTGCATTTGAATACTATAGAAACCGATTACAGATTAAGGGATAAAATAAGAAGTACTAACTGCTATTTAGTACATCCCTAGTTTTTGCAATTTATAGTCTTACAAAACTATTTATTAATTAAATTAATTCTCATTTGATTTAATCAGGTTAATGTATAGATGTTCCAAACAAAAAATTTCTTGAAAATTAAAAATGCTATTTTTTTCTTTTTAAATACTTCTGATCAATTATGTGTCTAGTCTAACAGCATTTCTTGAAAATAGTATAGCAATTTTCAATATGTAGTGAACATTAACCCATTCCCTGCCGCTCTAACTTATAATTTTTTTGCTCTATACTGACAAATTACGATAATTTGGTCCTATAATTGACAAAACTACAAAGAAAAAAAATTAGCTTTATTAGTTCAATAATTATAAAATGGTGCGAAAACGCTTAAAGAGAGTTTATTACTTCCCTTTTTAAGGATTTTTTACAAATGCAACCTTTTAGAGTTTTTAGAAATGAAAAGTAAAAATAAACACTTTACTTTTGGAACTTCAGCAATAACCTATTAAAAAATGTATGAAATACCCAATTTATAAAAAGAAATTATAAATACAAACAATTTCAAATGGTCACCGAATTCAAAATAAAAAGATAACATTGCCAGATGCGTAACTGTGAAAGAGTTTGACAAAAGGAGAAAAACATAAATTTTGGAGACTGTGAGATTTAGACGATTGATTTTTTAACCTCAATACAAAATTAACAAATAGAGTAATTGTTTGAATATGAGTTTTAAAGTTTGTGACTTCAAAGGAAGCATCACAAAATTAAGAATGAAAACTTTTAATGTGATTAAAATAGAAGCAAAAAAAAAAAATTAAGCAAAAATTTGCTACAGTTCACTAAAGATTCTCAATTTTAAAAATAGTAATAAATTATACTCCCTCCGTTCCAAATTAGTTGCTACATCAGTAGGCAGAGTCATAAATAATCTATTTAAAAAAACTTTTAAAACCCAAATTCTTATGATAGCGTATTATATAAATCTTTTCGAAGTTAGAATAAAATTTAATTTGCAAAAAAAAAAAAAAAAAAAAATGTAACTTTTTTGTTTATTAACCAAAATTGGGGAAATTTGAACTGTGTTAAGGAAAGATAAATTATTTAGAAATTTCAAAATTTTTATTCGTGAATTCATCAACCGTGAATATTTATTTAAATCAAATTGGAGTGTAAAGGTTGATTTTTTATTTATTACTAACTATGCGAAAAATACCAGAGCCGGGAATCGAACCCGGGCTCCTCCGCTTAACGCACGGATGCTCTACCACTGAGCTACCCTGGCTGACAACCAGCTAGGCACTTCTCGCATAAAATTCGTTGGCAAAGTCACCGAGTCTGCAAACGCAGATATATCAGGTGAGACAATAATAATCGTAGCTCAACTCCATAGACCACGAAAATTCAATTTAGAAATTCTTATTCGTGAATTCATCAACCGTGAATATTTATTTAAATCAAATTGGAGTGTAAAGGTTGATTTTTTATTTATTACCAACTATGCGAAAAATACCAGAGCCGGGAATCGAACCCGGGCACCTCTGCTTAACGCACGAATGCTCTACCACTGAGCTACCCTGGCTGACAACCAGCTAGGCACTTCTCGCATAAAATTCGTTGGCAAAGTCACCGAGTCTGCAAATGCAGATATATCAGGTGAGACAATAATAATCATAGCACAACTCCATAGATTCGTGATTAGGGGCCTGATTAAGGGCCAATATCTGCAATTTAATTATTCGTTTGGGGCCCCTTTTTATTATTATTTTAGTTTATTATTATTTTCTTAACATTTTACTGATTTGGTTAATGTTTATGTGTTTTTCCTAATCATTTTTATTTTGTATTGTTAATTGTTTCACTGACATTTTAGTGAATATTCTGCCCAATAGAGGGTGTTTGTAGTCCACAAAAAACTCTTTTTTGCTTCAAAAAAGAAATGTAAGAAAAAGGCTTCTTAAAAAAACTCTTCAAAAATTCTTAGAATACTGTGTAGTCAACGATAAATTTTCTTTTATCAATTGACATCTTTTCTACTAATTGTCTGCAAAAATTAACATTCCCGATCTTCAGGGTATCGAACGCGGGACCACCGAATTACTAACATGGTGCTCTTACTAACTGAGCCACGGAGAGACAAATAAAAGAGCTTGTATTTACCTTAAAATAGAGGCGTATTTTTTATTTGGTTGAGATTCACAAACATACCGGAGTGAATGACAGTAAGTACATAAGAATTTGGGAATCATTTCTGATTCAGTTTAATAGATCAACACCAGTAAAATTATACTACCTCCGTCGAAATTAATTACTACATTTGAATAATTTTGTACTAATTATTAATACTGATGATTTTATGGTTTTGTTTGAACATTTTTCAGGGTGCTATCTGCTATGCTATTAAATCAGTCAACAACATTTACTAAACATTCTTTCCTTAGATCAGTACCGAATTAGTTTAAAAAATTTGTTCCAAAATAATTGCTACATTTGAGGAATGTAAAAAATGAGAATGAAAATACCAAGTTATAATAAATTTAATTGCAAATAAAATGATTTTAAGTGAGGTTTAAGGAATTTCTTGCACATAATATAGCTTCGGGATTACATGCCAGGTTTCGCCGAAGAAGATTTTGACGACGAAAGTTTTTTTAAATTGAGATGGGCTATTTTATACGAGTTGCCTCCGCCTGACATCATAATGTTTTCCATACATGTTTGTAAAACTAAAAACACATTCTCAAGCTTTTCTACTTCTACATTTTGAAAAGCGACTTCCACAGCATCAATTAAGTTGGCAATATTCTTTGTAGGCATCTGATGTCGTAATGACTGTATTGCGTTAAAAAACCCGGGATCAAGTACATTTAAATCTGGTCTATTGGAGGTTGACATTACAGTTGAAAATTCCATCCATCTTTTACACATTCTTCTGTGATATTGGAATCATCCACTGATAAATAAGGTTTGGCATTATCCTGTTGTATGTATATAGGACTCGATTTTTGACTAGATGGAAATTTTTTACATATAGCCAGCAAAACTTTTTCTATGATCATTTTTCGGATTTCTTCTTTGTTAACAATTTCTACAACTTTTGTCACAGTAGTTCCTTTCGTACAATTTTTTGAGCTTCTTTTTTGCATTTTCTGAATAAACAAAAGGCCATATTTCAGTTTTTCCATCAAACATTTCATTTCTATTCGAATCCTATCTTGGTCTTGCCACCGCTGCAATAAACATTACTTTGGTAATAATACCGTTTGCTTTTGCAATGCCTCAAAGGTTCAGTTTCATTTAGGGTGATGTAAAACGAATTACTGGTTTCCATAATATAAAACCATTTTTCTTTGATTTTGCTCAGTTGCTGAGAAAAAAAATATATTTTTTTTTTCGTCCACATTTACCAATTTTTTGTGAACTTACATTGTAAATTTCATCATCATTTATTTTTGATGTCTTTGCCAGCTTCCACAAACGGAATATTGTACTACGGTGAACATTAAATTTAATCGCTGCAGCATTTATAGCACCATGGCTCAGTTTATCATTTTTCAAATTTTGCAGCAAAAATTGCAGTACAGCGTTACACTCTCCATTATTCAATTCTTTATAAGGGTATTTCCTAAATTATCATTTATAATTACAATTATCGTCATTTTTTTTTATTAGGTCGAGTCACATTACTTCACATTCAAGCAAACATTGCTTCTAAAACCTAGTATGCCGTGTTATATTCATTGTAGTGATATAATTTTACTGGTTTTTGATCTACTAAACTGCATCAGGTTATTTATGACTCCACCTACTTGAAATGTAGCAACTAATTTCGTACTGATTTAAAAGGAAGGAGGGAATACTTGGTAAATAAATGTTGTTGACTGATAGCATAGCACTCTGAAATCTCTGAAATATGTTCAACCAAAATTATAAAATCATCGGTATCAATAATCAGTACAAAAATATTCAAATGTAGCAACTAATTTGGGACGGAGGGAGTAGTTTTTATGGAAAAAAAAAAAAAACTTACCAAAGTTCAAACAGCCAATTCATCAACTGCTTTTAATAAAAGGGATAAATTTTCCACATTTAATACTTTATTTCCATTTTGTAAATTTATTTTTTCGTTCCTCAAGAAAATCTAAAATATTATAAAGTTTTATGTTAATGACTGTGAAAATACATTTTGTAAAATGTTATATCAAACAAAATCTAAATGTCTAAGTTTAATTAATTTTAAATACATCTTTATATTTGTATAAATATATTTAGCACTGACTCTAAGCTAATTGGACAGGATTCAGTATTTACAAACCTTTCCAATATTCTAGGTGTTCCCAAACACTTAAACACTCTGCTCTACTTGCTAAAAAATGAATTTATGGTGACTCATTTCACTTTTAATGCAATGAATTTTTTCAGATAGTTTTCACTGATCCTGATGAAATGCAAAACTACAATTTTTAACATTTTCAACATATTCAACACTCTTTTCAAAAATTTAAAGGTTGATTTTTCAGATCAGATGATTTTGCCTCAATGTGTTGGTATAATTTTTTAGGTATTTGCTTTTGTTTACAAGTACAGTCAGACCTCAATATAAAGTAACTTTGTATATGCCACTTTTAAAAATTTCTGGCTTATAAAATAAAAAATTCTCTATTTTGATCTAAGGTCTCTTTGGTCTGATTTTCATTGAGGAATTTCTGTGTTCCATTGGGTCAAATTAAGGATTTTTCTAATATTTTAGTATGACAATAGCTTAATGACTGACTAAGCAGCAAAAGGTAATTTATCCAAACTTATTCCTGCTCAACTGGTGGCCAAATAGTTAGTGCTCTGGCTTTCAGTTACCAGGTATAAAGATTCGTATTTTGATTCAAGCAAAAATAATCATAGTGGTTCGAAATACGTTTTAAATTATCCACCCCAGTCCAGTCTAAAGAGCCTTAATCTGTAATAAAATTACTACAGAGTGACAACCTAACTTAAACCAATCATCCTTACTCCTTACTTTATCCTTCTGTGTGTATCATAGTTTTGTGGAATAGAACTCTATGGGAGTTACGTGAAGCTTTTGTAAGAAATCATGTTTGTTGAGGGACTTAATTATGTTGCTGGGCTTAAGGTTGATTTTCTAATCTTGGGATTAAGACCTGGCGTGATATGACCTCTATGGAGATCTTTTTAAGTTATCCTAATCCGTATTCATGTGATTTTTGGACAAAACTTCGGACATTTGGAATGATGAGCTCGATTTGATTTGTCCACCTGTAGCAAATGCAATTTAATAAAAGATCTTATTATACCTCTACTTGTGCTTATATGCAAGATGACTATACAACTGAAAAATCATTGAAAATTCTGTAAAATTCAATTTTTTGAAAGCTTGTTTTGCAAAGAATGTGTAAATCAAGGACTATGCTGAACAATATGTTATCATTTCTTTATTTCAAGAATGAAAAGTACAGAGGCAGGAAGAAAAGAAAGATTAATAAATTTTTATGGACTAATATGGATGGTTTCCAAAAACCACAATCACTATTTATTGCAAAATTTCAAAAGCTAAGTTTTTTTAAAATTTTAAGTCTTTACCTTTGGTTTCGATTATGGTGCAAAGAAAACACACGGATAACTGTAAACATGTGGGTAAACACTACAGGTCATTTTTGATAAACACAAGAAAGAAAAAAAAAAAAAAAGAAAATTTTATAATTTTCTGATTGATTTGTATTGATTGGTATTTAAAATGATTACTCGATACTTGATGATAAAACTGCTACCACTTCTCAAGCTGCAATTTCTGAAACTATTTCACAAGTTTTAGATTATAACTCAGTAAAAAGTAACAATAACAACAGTGATACTGTAAATGAAGTTAGTTAAAAATCGATTGCAAGATTTTACTGTACAAACAAACAAACAACAAAGCGAGTTAATAAAAAAATGGTAATAATGAATAATATAATGTTTTATCTTTACTAAAATTATACTAACAATACAATATACAGCAATAAGATGTTAATTCTATGATAAATTTATTTTAAGATTCTCACAACAAATATACTTACTTTTACTGAGCAATCTTTATTAACTACAACATGTCGTTCATAAGAAAAATCTGTATCCAATTTGATACAGAATATATCACCTTCTTCATTTTTGCATATAGTCCACCATTGGTTAGGCTTCTCAATGTCGTCCAACTCTAATGAATTGTTTTTCATTTGATCATGAAATAGTTTTGATTTTTTGTCCTCTTTTAAGTTCTGTGTTTTCTTATTCTGAGAAGTAGAGGTTTTTATTATAGGAGTTTCTAATTCATCAATCAACTCCACTTCTTCCATTTTTACTTTAGGTGCTTCCAATTCATCAACCACCTCCAGTTCTTCTTTTGCAATTATGGATTTTTCAGCTAACAGCTGTTCACGTAATCTAGAAGGAGATTTAAAATCCTCATTTGCCGTAGGTCTGGCACTTTGTTTTTGTTCCAGAAATTTAACTGCCTATATATGAATAATAAAATTATCTCTTAAATTTTAGCCAAATTTAAATAATTTACAACATCTATATTTTAAATTAAAAAGAAAGAAAGAAAAGAAAACTGAACTTAAACTGACAAATGCAGTACTTTTTCATAGACACGATTGAGTTCTATGTTCTATTTTTAAAAATTCCATCATAGATTCTAGATTACTAGAATCAGAATGGGAGTTGATCCTGGTTTAAATTTTTTGAGCTAATTTTTGTAAAATAAATATTTTTAGAAAATTTTTGTGAAAAACAATATATATATATATATATATATATATATATATATATATATATATGCATATATGAAATGGACAAAAAAAAGGTAAATTTAAATAATAATTAAAAATCCATTTTAAAATCTAGAGATTGCAAATAATTCGTAATTGTCTCTTAAGCTCTGTTTCACGGAATTACGAAAGTTGAAATATTGTACAACTTTAAGAGAAAAATTAGTTTAATCAGTGCTTTGTGCAACTAACTGTGGTTGAATCTTGTATATTAATTAATCCCGGATATCTGGAACCTCAGCTAATGAAGCAATCAGTAATTTATTAACCAACTGGAATCGAGATCTGACGAACAAAACCAAAAACAACTGAAAAAGCTTTTTCGTCATATAACGCTTGCTAACAAAACCTACAACTCTTTGAGGTCTTGACGCAGTGATCGGGCTTCGGCCGTGCCACTGATGTGAAATGCTTTCGGTACTGACCCAGACACCATGACAAACTGCCAATCACTGACATCGCCACATAACTTTTCCAAGACTGAAACATAGGTTGCCTGCATAACAGCCAAGACTGCATCTTTAAACTTAATAAAAGACTTTTAGTTAACCTGATAGACTGTTCATCTTTTCTAAGATGTTTACATCCTGTCATTAGCCCATTTAATATTACAGAAGCCTATGGAACTTGTGAGTTTTGCTAGCGAAACCTAAAAGTCTAATAGAAAACCCAGGTACACTCCTGCTCAAAAGTTTAGCAGGATTTGCAAACTACCAGCTTTTCTAAATTTAAAAACTTATCTCTCAATGAAATGTTTTCAAACATTAAGTATTTAAAGAAATGGGTCTGCCTCATATTTTCCAGTGAAGATTGGCTTAAAACAACATATAGGGGCCAGTAACAAAATAACAGAAAAAAAAGCTTGCAAGATTTAGTAAGTATTTCTGTCAGAAGTTCACATTTAGTATTTAATACTAGCAGGCTTCGCCTGCTTCGCTGGTCACTATAATTAAATGAATCTTCAAAAAATTTGAATAACTTTTTTTTTAATCATTTAAAAAATATATATCCTTTAAAATCCTTCTTTACTTCACTTCAGGTACTCGTGGCCTACCGTAGCATCTTCAATGGGCCTTTCAATCAGACAACAAAAGCTGCTATTATCAAGAACTAACATTATAAAGATAGCTGTATCTCAGCATTTATTAAATATTTCAGTTTTGGCACCATGCATTTCATAGCTCTCGCTCTTTCTACTATATTATTATTTGATTTTGACTAATACAATTAAAAAAAAAAAAAAGAGAAAGAGAGAGAGAAGCTATTCCTTTTAAATTAATTAATTATGTAAGCAAAAAAAATAAAAGGAAAAAGAATTTTTTTTTTCTACTATATTACCAGATTTTTCAATAAATGCATTTAAAAATAATAATAATTTCCTTTCAAATGAATTAATTAAATTAAAAATAATCTGTGTGCCACTCACACGACTTGCTCTTACTCTGCATTTCAATTCTAAAAAGATAGGTTGCAGGTAAAGTCATAAGATCAATGCAGTAAGTAATAAAGATCAATCTATTTTAAAAATAATCTAAAATAGATTTAGGAAGTTTTATTTCACATATAATTCTGAATCCCCAATTAACATATCCCCCTGTTTAATTATAATGCCAACATTTATTTAAAAAAAAAAAAAAAAAAAAAAAAAGTCCTTCCGGCTCATTCGGAAGGGTAGGTTGATTTATTTTTCCTTATCCTAGCCGGCATTTTGTTTCAAAATGGCGGCTACAAATTATTAATGGACTTGGCAGAAATATAGATGTAGGCTATGTAGATATGGAGTTTTAAACAAATCGGTACATAAATGCCTTTTTATGTGAATTTAAAATTTTCAAGTGGCCATCACTTGGAAGCAAGATGGCGGGAGTATTCTATATGAAAACACTCAAAATTAGAAAAATTTGTTGCTCCATAGTAACGGATTTTTTTTTCTCCACTAAAACTTAGTGTTAAAACCAAAATATATCAATTTGTAAAATATTTCGTCCATTATTGGCCAAGATATGGACATTTGAAAAACAGTCATTTTTACAAAATGTCAGCCATCTTGGATTTGGCACAACAATGAAAAATTACAATAACTTGAGAAATAATGGTCCAAATACAACAATTCTGGTACTAAATAGAAACTATTAATGTAAGAAATATAAATCCAGTGTTTAAATAAAATAAAATATATATTTTACTGTTTTTTTGCTCAAAAAATGAAAAAAAAATCATCTTCAGAATTTAGTCAAATTTAATGGGCTGTAAAAAAAATGGCCCATCATATATTTTTTTTAAACTTGGTAGAAGCACTAATCAATATGTGTACTTTATGTATAAAAAAAATTATGAAGGTAATATTTCTTAAAACCTTAAAAAAAAAAAAAAAAAATAAATAAATAAATAAATAAATAAAATAATAATAATCTAGGATATTGTGGCATAAAACTCCTAAGCTCAATAGTGCTCACTAGTGAAAAGTTTTCTAAAAAATAAAGTTTTTATTTTTATATTTAATTATCTTAATTTTAAATACTATTCAAAAAATATATTTTCAACAATTTCAAAAGTTATATCATCAAAATATTAAACTCATGCTTCATGCTCTTCATATTAGTGACTATATATCACTATTAAGAAGCTAGTTTGTTCCACTGAATCTGAAAAGTGCATGGAACACAGATGTGATAACTGTCCATCTGTGGAAATTCTGAAAGAAGAATTAATGCTTTCCAATGAATTAGAAATGATTAATGAAATTTCTTACAAACAATGGGTGAAAACTGATGGTGTAGAACTGAAAACAGTTATTACATCAGTAGATGAATTTGTTGAAATTTTAGTTGCAAAACTGTCTGCATTATGCACCCATCACAAAAGCACAGAGTAAGTACTTTAGCAAAACGAAAGGTGAATTGAATGAAGGTACTGCTATTATTCTATCAGATTTTTCTGAAAACTATACTTATATCATGCAGGATGCTATCCAAAGTGTCCACTGGAAGAAAGAGCAGGTGACAATTCATCCTTTTCTAGCATATCTAAAGAACACTACAAAGGATAAGCTGATGTCTATTCCTATGCGTGTAAGCAGCGACTATTTGGTCCATGATACAACACTTTGGACTTTCCAAAAAGTAATATTATTATTATATTTATTAGCTTAAAAATTATTACATATGTTAAAGTTATATAAAATTCGGTTAATGATATGATAATAAACATGCCATCCAAATTATATGTTCATTTGTTTAAAAGTTATGTGCATAGGCGTGCCTGGTTTCAAAATATTGGGGGGGACATCCGAGATAGATGCAAAGAGGAGTATCCCCCCCCCCTTCAGAATATATTTTAAGCAGATATAATGATGTCCATGTACACGCATATATCACAGTAGTATGGTCGTTAATTTTATAACAGTATTTAAACGCTTATTAAATATTATATATATATATATATATATATATAACTAATAAAAATTTCATCGAATGAACTTTTTTTTTTTTTTTTTTTTTTTTTTTTTAATTTATATATACGGATGATAATTAATTGAATACACACGCACATGTTTATATGTATATATATATATATATATATATATATATATATATTTTTTTTTTTTTTTTTTTTTTCTTTATCTGTGTACGTAAAGAGAAGTGTTTTTATCTGCGCTCTGGAGCTCAGGCCATTGATCGCAGAGCTACAAAACTTGGCAGAGGATTAGCTTGAACCCTATTGGGATGCACATCATCGAGATTTTTTTTTTTAATTTAATTTTTTTAACTATTTTTTTTTCATTCATTTAAATCATCTGTGTCACTTAGCAATGGCTATTACACAACTTTTTAGTAATTTATTTAATTATTTCCTTTGAAAGGGAAATCTTTTATTATTATTGTTATTTATTGTATTTATGAAAAAAATGGTAATTTCGTAGAAAGTATTAACATTTAATTTTATTTAATTAATTCTTTATATTTATTGTGCTTTGTGTATTGGAAATTATTATTAATTTATTTATTGTATTGTTCGGGAATCACATGGTAATATTAAAGTGCTTGGAAAGGCGCTGCTGCAGGCAATGGGAACCTTGTGTAGCGCGGGAGCGAAGTTAAGAGCGATTTCAATAATTTTATTTTTTATAGAATGATGTTAAAAAAAAAAAAAGAAATTATTATTATTGTTATTATTATTATTATTATTACTTTTTAAAGATTTATTTAAATATAGCGGCCAGCGAAACGGTGTAGTCTCTTGGTATAAACTAGCTATTGCAAATAGACTGATTACACACAATGTACCAAGAGAATAAGAGAACATGAATAAACTAAATTTAAAAATTTCCAAATAAATAAATATGAAATTATTAATCTGTTAAAATTAATAAAAATACAAAATTCGAGGTTTTTAATGAATAAAGAGTTAAAGTTAAAATAGATAAATAATTCTCGTATAATTTGTTAAACAACGCAACACAAATTTCATCAAAGTAATTATTAAAAAATATAATTTAAAAGAAAAAAAATCTTTAATAAAACTGTATAACAGAAAAAAAAGAGCGAAAGAGAGAGAATATCAATTTGAATAAATAAATAAATAAATAAATACATAAATAAATAAAATAAATAAATAAGATAATTATATATAACACTATTTCGAAAGTTTTCTGTAGCTGAGCTCTAATTGTAAATTAAGTTTCAAAATTACCTTTAAATTAAGTTACAATAATTTTAGTTTCCATGAAGTCTGAAATTAGGTTATGGTTATGGTCTAGGACACACCTCTAGAGGTGGTCCGGAGACATGCCCTCACAATTTTGATCCTCCACGGAAGGGATGGTTCTCCCGCTACGGTGACCCCCAGAGGTATGCTTTTTGATGGGAACATGGAGGATATTGCGGACACGACAGATTTTACGTGCACCAGCCACCATTAGTGTACACGACGGTCTTTGGCCGGCTCGAGTACCGAACTCCCAATCTTCCAATTACGAGGCCGGTGCTCTACCGACTGGGCCTGAAATTAGGAAAAAATGTTTACAATTTGAGTGTTATTTTTAGGTCATCCAGACCTGAAAAATTTTTTAAGAAAAAGAATGAGCCAAAATTTGAATATTAATGCATCATTTTAGATCTGCAGACTCAAGAAAATTTGTTTTGGAAACTATATAATATAATACGTATAAATTAATTAAATTTTAATGATCAGTAAGCTTCAGGGTCATACAAATTCCATATTAACCTATGAAGAAAATAATCCCTACTATTATTCATTAAATATAATGCATATTTTAAAGTTTCGATTTTATATTCAGAAAATGCAGGACTTTTCTGTATATATGAAAACGGGATTTAAAAATATCCATTATTTTCTGAATAATAGGGATTATTTTCTCCTTAACTTTATTTATCCCGTTGGTTACTTCTCATCGAACATGAAAAAAGATTGATTGAGAGTGAAAGTTTTATTATTTGAGAAAAAAATTAACAATTTCGACATTATTTTACGTCTTTAAATGCCTTAAATATATTTAGGTAAAGGGGGAAAATTTTAAATTAAATTCCGGTGCGTTTTCGGATAAACAGATTTGTGATCACCCCCCCCCTTACTTTTTTCTTCCATGTTGGATGCATTTATAATTGGTTCACAAAATAAATAAATAAATAAATAAATTAAAAATTAAAACTAAAATTGTGCGTAAATGCTCTTACGGCATAAATGCCATAAAATTTATTTCGAAAATTATTTTATTTTTAAGAAGTTCAAATCAAGACAATATATATATAGAAAATACTAGTCTGTAAGGTAATGACATATAGGAAAATGATATATATATAGATAAGATATTAACAAATTTCACGGAACAGAAAATATTTTTTTTCTTCTTTCATTTGACAGCGTGAAATTTTGAATAATATCTTTCACAGATATATTTTCTAAAAGTTCCTTGTGCGTGTGACATACAGCCAAATTACTTAATCGCTTTTGCGACATTGTTGCCCTTAAATAGTTTTTCAGTCTTCGAAGGGCACTGAACGATCTTTCGGCCCCGCACGAAGAACTTGGCACAACAAGAAGAAGTCTAATCAGTATTTCCACATTCTTGAACATACACCTAAATTTAAAATAAGAATAATATTTCTTAACTACATTACATAACTATATTTTGGAACCTGTAATAAATTATCTTAATTTTTATTTAGAAATTTGCGCAAAAAAATAACATTATCTTTTTAAGAAAAACAATTGTGCGTTAAGAATTTAATATTTATGCTTTACATAACTAATTAATAATTAGTATTCATATTTTTTATTAATGGTTAATAAGAAATAAGAAAAAAAAAAGTCTTTAAATAATTTTTGTAATTCTTAATTTTTTGTTTAACAATCCAAATTAATTAAAGTTAGTATTTTTTAACCCCCCCTTCCCCCACACCCCCTCAAACTATTTAAATTGCTACTATTCCGATTTAAAATTATAGTAATTTCTGAACTAAAAATATAGAACTTAAAACATAATAAATTGGAACATACCTAACTTCTGGTACCATTTCTCTGAAAGCATTAACTGCATCTTCAACGCATGAAATATTGAAATTACTTCGGAACATTTTTAGCTCAATTTCAAGAGCGTTTAGGTCGATTTCTGGATCCTTTAAAGAATCTGGGTTAAAATGTTCATTAGTATAAGTTAATAATATTTGTTCCATTGCTTTAATTTTTTTTAAGCCATCTTGATCAAATCGTTTCTGTAAACTCAATAGAGCTGAGTCAATTATAGCAAAGTATTCGATTCTATAATATACTTCAGCAGATTCCGGAGCAAATTCCTCTGATGGACCATTAAATTTTTTGTTCGTATATTTTTTTCTTGGGAGTGTGATGGGAGTCAAATTAATTTCTTTGGATGTTTTTTCAGCGTCTTCAAATATCCCTCTAAAAGTTTCATCATTTCTATAACTGTTGATGTTATTATAGATTAAATTTACTGAAGCAGAAAGACCAGATGCAGTTTGCTTTCTGCTTTGGAGACTTACGTTTAACATTTCTAAAATTAATATTATTTTGTGGGCCATTATTAATCCCAAGAATGTGGAACCTGCTTCAAATAATTTTAGTAGGCCAGCTGCTGCAGGGTTCTTGTCTTCGTCACTTAGTTTTTCTAAGAGAATTAGAATTTCTTTGTAATTTTTTATGATTTCATTTATTTGATTTCCTCTATAAATCCATCTAGTTGGACATAAGGGTTTTATTTTTCCAATATTTTTAACTGGACCGTCAAATTTTTCTTCGAAAATACTGACGAATTTTGATTTTGCAGTTAGTGATTGCGAAAATAATGTACCTAATTCATTTGCCCATTGTAGACAGTTTCTCACTAATTTTGAGGAATCACACGCGTCTTTGATAATTAAATTTACGCAATGTGCACCACAATGTACAAAAACGGCCAAGGGTTGTTTTTCAATTATTATGGCTTGGACTCCTTTATTTTTTCCACTCATATTAGGAGCACCATCATACGCTTGTCCTCTTAGATGAGAAATTGGCAATTGCAATCTCAGCATTGCATCCAAAATAATTTTCGATATTTGTTCCCCAGTTGTTTTGTCAGTATTATAGAGCCCTACGAAATGTTCGTGCGGGTTGAAATCTTCGTCAATAAACCGAAAACACAAACTTATTTGTTCTTCGCCACTAATGTCTCGCGTTCCATCACATATTACAGAAAATATCGGAATGGCTTGTGAATTAATTTTCTCACAAATCTGTTTTACAATTTCTCTAGAAAACAGTTCAATAATTTCGTTTTGGATTTTTCCATCCGTAAAACTTTCTCTTTCTTTTTTTATCCATTCTTTCAAATCAGGATCATCTTCAGCTCGAAGTTTAATCAGTTCCGTAAAATTCCCAGTTTCTGAAGTATGTCCTCTAAAAGCCAAACCCTGTTTAGCCAGGAACTTTAAACTGCTAACAACTTTTTCCAAGCATCGTGTAGCTTTTTCTTTTTCATTTTTTAATGCGGTATTGAGCTGCACTTCTATTGGATTTGAAGCCTGTTTAAAATTCAATAGCGATAGCTTATGGCTCTGTGAATTTTCATGGGTTTGAAATTTTTCTATTGCTTTTTTCCAGTTTCTAAAGCCCTTAACTGTGAATGAATCCTCCATTTTTTTTATCAAAAGTTTTTCTGGATTACAGTCAAAGAAATTGGAGCAATAAAAACAAAAAATTCCAGCGTCCGGTTTCTCAGGTTTTAAATGCAGCCAAGTATATTTTTTCCACCAATGAAATTGAAATTTTAAAGTCTTAGTTTTAATTTGTTGCACGGGAAAATTTTTAGGCAAAACAGAAGGCTGATTTGGAGAGCGGAATAACTCTTTACACTTTTGCTCAGGGTCTTGATTATCATTTTCTGAATTTTCACAAGTTGCAATCAATTCCACATTTTCAATTATTTTCTTTTTTTGCTTTGGTTCATCATTTTCTAAAGCACTGTGAAGCTCACAATCAGTTTCGGAAATTTTCCTTTTAGTTTTTATCACAAATTTTTCCATTTCAACAAAACTTTTAATTTAATATTACTTATTTAAAGGAATCATGTCCATAAAATGCAAGCATTCTTTCGTTTCAAAACAAAAATACAAAGCTACACACTTAGAAAAAAAAGCACCAAAAAGAAATACTAAAAGAAAAAACACTCCAGGAGAACAGCAAAGAAAAAAGAAAGAAATACTGACTAAAATCTGAAAAGTGCTAATGCTCTGAGCACCAAATTATCGCCTATGATAATCATTAACCCAATAAGATCACCCGTTTTTTCATCTCACCCCTTTCTTTAAAAATGCATGGGGGGGGGGATATACACCGTCTAAACAATTTCGGCGTTGGGGAAAAACACAACTCTTTAACTAAATAAATAACACACACATTTGGATTTCTGTAAAGTAAAGCTTTTTTCCTTTTTTTCTGATAATCTAGTAAGAAATGTAAGCATCCTAAATCCATTTAGTAAATCCTAATTAACATTAATGTAGAAAAAATGACCATAGGGCGTCAAAACCAATCCAAACAAAACATAAATCCATTTAAGTCAATTTATTTCAATATTTCTGTCAAAGTTGTCCTGATTCAAATTCGTTAACAACTTAGACATGTTCAAAGAGATTGCTTTAAAATATCCCGACAATTTAAAAACCTATTTGTAATCATTAGCAGAAAAAGACCTCCCAGATTTTTGCGTTTTATCAGCAGTCATTCAGTTCAAAGCTAGCTGTTTGCGGTTGCGTTGATTGCTATCCCAGGTTGTGGCAAAACATTCATTACAGGGAAAGAAAAGAGTAAAGAAAACCCTCAGGTCCCCGGTTTTTAAAGACTGCACCTGTTCTTTTCTCATTATTCACCTTTTATAGGATGGAAAGGAAGGAATAGCTATAAGCACTCGAGTCGTTATTCATTCTTGTAAATGATATAAAGAATGAAAGAATATAACCATTATCTTACGGAACGACGAAAATTCATGGTAATTTTGTAATAGGTTCCTTGTACTAGGCAAAAGGCTATTTTGTGTTTTCATTTAAATAAGGGTAATTTAAATGTACGCTTACTTATAAACCCCTAAAAAATACAAAGCAGATTGGGGTATTCAAGAAATGTTTGACAATACCCATATCTGATAAAGGAGTTTTAGGCAGTAGTCTCACACTTTAGAGGCTTTTTTTTTTTTTTTTTTTTTTTTTTTAAACCTTCTTTTAAGTACAAAATTAGAGGGTTTGAAAATATTTTTGGAGGGGACCGTCCACACATATGAGATTTTTGGGGGGGACACGTCCCCCCCGTCCCCCCCGCCAGGCACGCCCGTGGTTATGTGCAAAAGAAGAAAACGAGAAAACAGGTTGTTCCTTTAATTCTGAACACCAGTGTATATCACTAATATGATACACTATGTTATGTAGATATATACATAATAATTGTACAGTCGGGGAAAAAAAAAAAACGCAGCACTCGATGTAACTCCGTTGCTAATCAATGCACAAGAATGTAATGGGTATCATTCGACGGGGAATTGAGAGTAGATTCAGAAAATGAACGGAAATTTTGAATTGGGGGTCGTCTACATATTAAAACGTGCACCAACTTTGATTTTTTCAATGGTAATGCCCCATTTTTATTTTATATTTGAATTCCTGGGATCGCGACAATGCGAAAAAGTATATTGGTTGTATATTTTACTTATTTTTTCACAGAGTTATAAGCGTTCAAAGTTTGAAGGTGCTAATGTTAAATTCATATTTCAGACTTTTATTAATATCTTCACAAAAAATAACTTGATCGATATAATTTTTTTTTTTACGAGATACAGTGAAGAAACCCAAACATAATCCATCATTACTTTAGTTTCTGAAAAATATTAATAAATTCATATTCATAAAAATTATGAATTATGACCTATATTAATTTTTACATAAAATGAATCCTAATGCTGAAAAATATGGGTGTGCAAATTTGCAGCTCATTCCAGTTATTAGTTTTCGAGATATAAATAAATCTTTCTTTTGGAGTGGTTTAGGGGGCCGTCTCTTAAAAAATTTTGAATGAGATAACGAAGCAAATCTTTAAAAATAACGGAGAAAATTGAGCAAAATATTTTTATTTTTTATTTGCGGGTCAAATTATATAACAACAACATCAAATGCAAAGAAATGAAACAAAAAAGTTGATTTTTAGACATTAGTGTTAGTAACAAGAATTCCTGTTTTCTAAAGCCCTGCCTTTTATCGTTCTTCAAAACAAAACAATACAGAAACGAAAAGTGAATGTGACTTTGAGTATTCATGTTAAACCCCTTATTTTACGTTGACAAAAATATACACAAGTGGTATTTACTTCATCGATTAATGGTGACAAATTTTGAATCCTTTAAACGAACACTAGAAGAAAAAAATTAACTAAATAGGTGGGGTTTACTGTTTGAAATACTCTCAAAATAAAATATTTCAGAACAAATTTTCTGTACCACAATTATATTACAGATGGATATACATTATAATAATTATATTCTTTCTAATTAATATATTTCTATCCATACTATATTTTATTGCAAAAATATGAACTCTGGGTACATACTTAAGAAATAAGTAACACACAAATTACGAAAGAAACGCCCACTGGCATAGTTACAGATTTTCAAATGATGTGAATCTTCGTCAGCAGTTGTGAAAGCGGTAATTAAGAAATTATATTTTCATAGAAATTATAAAAACAAATCGTACAGTTCCAAAGAGTTCAACTGACCCAAAACTGGTAAGTGCTATTAAAATTGTTTAATTTTTACTTTATGAAACCTTAAAATAATTTATCCAAAAAGATTTAGTTTATGCATTGTTGTATATATATATATATATAGCTATATTATTTCAGTTTGTATATTATGTTACACGTACGAAAGAAAATTTAAGCTTTATTGGTGATCAGTATATCCATGATAGATACTTTTTAATTGAAAAATATTGCACTTTTATAAAGAGTATTGTCTGACCGATCGTAAGTGTAATGTATTTAAATATACCTAAAATTGTCTAAAAAAGTACTGAAGTATATACATATCCAAAAAACTGAATTCATGATAATTAAGTTACTGCAAAGGTGTTCATATTTTTATTTCTTTTTATAATTCTTTTTTTCTTGAAATATTTCCGGTGTGAAACAGTATAATTTTGTCTGATTCTTGTAGGATCTTAATTTTATTTTTCTATATTTAGAGATAACCCCCTAACACATTTTCCATCATAACTCTATGAATACTAAAGATAAAGTACACAAACAGTATACTTTTCCGCACTGCCAGACTCTCAGAAATTCGAATATGAAGTCAAAATTTGGTGTTGCTATTGAAAAAATCAAAGTTGGCACTCATTTTAATATGTAGATGACCCCTAATTCAAACTTTGACGACATTTTCAGAAAGTGCATTTAATTTCCTGTTGAATGGTGTCTATTAAATTTTTCTGCGTCAATAACGAAATATCATCAAGTGCTGCGTTTTTTTTTCCCCCGACTGTACATATATATATATAAAATAATAATTATTATATACCGTAAAATTCCGATAGTAACCCCCTCCCGATTATAACCCCCCCCTCTGAAATTTGGCATACTTTACTTTTTTGGAAAATTCCGTTTATAACCCCCTCCCTTACCTTTGGTGGCTAAGTTTGCCACTCTTTCGTTTTTCCCATGAGCGCTGCAAACATACTTTTTTTAAATTATGAAGTCTTATATGTTTATTTAGAAACTAATTTGCATATGAACATATCCAAGTGTTATTTTTACTCATCTTTTTAAAGTAAAATAACTCCAAATTAAAATAAAATGTGGCGTTGCTTACATTCTTTAAACTCCAAAACGTTGACTGCTATGCGCAAGCGGCTGTGGCTTTCACAATCTTGCTTATGCGACTTTGTTTTTGAGATCACAACACTTTTCTAAATTTTAAATTCTCTTTTTAATTTTAAATCATTAAATAGTGTAATAATTCCGTAATAGTACTTGCATATGTAACTTTAATAGTTATAGTTCACCCTGTTTTGTTCTTTCATATCAGTTAATAACAGTGCAATTAACTGTTTTTTTAACTGCTAGCAAATTCTAGACTGCTCAATTATTATTCTATGAGACTGCTTCGCTTCGCGATCGCGATTTGTTTATCACATGTTCGTGTCTGTTTCTGTTATTCCGAATACTTTTTTTTTTTTTTTTTTGCTAAAATAAAAATTTCAACTGATTAATAAAAAATTTTTATTATTAATAAAATTTAATATATTAATCAGTATTATTATATTGTTAATACAATTTAGTAACCATTAATATATATTATAATATTAATAAAATTAATAATACTTTTAGAAAAAGATTGTGAAACTTCCAATTATAACCTCCCCCCTTCCGAAATCGTCGTACTTTTCCGGAAACTTCCGAATATCCCCTCCCCCAGTTTTGACAAATTTTCCCTTGAAAAAATGGGGGATTACTATCGGAATTTTACGGTATATAATTATATTACATATGACATATTTATTACATTTATAATAATGTCAAGTAAAATAATGTAAGTGAAAAAGTAATAAATTATTTTTAATGAAGGGAAAAACTTTATTAGATTTAAGAAACTCAATAAAACACGCTTGAAAGTGGGTTTTAATGAATTTTTTTCAGTGGGTAAATCCAAAAAAAAACCTGCCTGGGATGGGATTTTTTTTGGGGTTTGTGGGCGGGTCCGAAACCCCGCTACTGTGAAAATGATCGATATGTATCTTATTAAGATATTGCATCCCTAGTCTAGAACATATATGTTCACTGTTTTCCTTATTCAACAATTTGGCAGAACTAGTTTATCACTTACACAAATTCATTTTGAGAATGTTGGACTTTTTTATTTTTATTTTTATTTTATTTTTTAACTTTTTTCCTTTTTTTTTTTTAACTTTCTATTTAGAAAATATAAACAATCTGTCATTAAGATGTTTATTCAATATCTGTTTCTTTTTTCTTCTTTTTTATGTATTTTAACAAAATAAGCTGTAATGTGTGTGTGTATATGTATGTATGAAGAAGTCTGATTTTTAAAATTTTTTGGAGTCTAAGTCATTTTTCCTTCCAACTCCACATCCCTGCTGGCAATCCTTTTAAAAGATGAACTCATCTTTTAATACATTGAGATGTATATTCTTTAGTCTTAGTTGTTTAGTAAAAAAAAATACTTATTTTGCAGTTGCAGTTGAGATTTTTACTTACTTCTGATTTGGAAAATTTTGGAATAGCATTATGCACCAAGCGACGTTGTTTACTGCCTGAAAAACACCATTCTTGAAAATGCTCACTGCAAACACGTGCAATATCATATAGCCTTCTAAGAGAAATTCCAGTAAGTTTTGGATTTTGGCAAGCTAAAACCCAAGCCCAGCATCTGAAAAAAAGAAAAAGTAAAACTGCATTCTCATGAAAAGAAAAAAATATTCCTTAATAAATTGTACAATATAAATGTATAGCATTCGTTGCAGACAGAGTAGGGTTTTTGCCTGTCAAAAATGCATTTTTGCCAGGTCAGCGGCAAAAAGTGGAAAAAACCAGGCAAAAATGGAAAAAATTAGGAAAAGAGGAAAAATAAAATTAGAACAACACAATCCCTTTCAATTTTCACCCTTTACACTTTGGCACCTCAATGAAAAAAATGTTTGAAAATTTTTTAATTTAAAAAGTAATTATAATTAATTAATAATAATTAACCAGTGCCTGACAAATTCCGGACGCCAGGGTGACTATAAATATCCATTGGTGACCAGTTACGGCAGACTGATAAAAAAAACTTCATGCATTTACAATATTTTTTATGTATATTTTTGTTTTTCCTCCCACCTTTTTGTCTTGGTATAAAAGATGACATTGCTGATGTATTGAATGAATAGTATGAGTTTAATGTTTTCTGAAAAAATTAACAATTATTTCGTTTTTGAAAGATGTTTTTCCATGAAAGATAAATTCCCATATTTGATAAATCTTCTTACTACTATACTGGTACTTTCCATGTCAATATCTTTGTGTTAAACAAGATTCAAGCATCATAAACACTATCTAAAGCAAACTATGTTCTAATTTACGAGAAAGTTTAAATAGTATGATATTTATCAAATGGATTCTCTTTAAAGGAATTCTGTCCTGAAAAATTAATAGACAAATAGTATTTTAAAGTCAAAACTTAAACATTCTCAATATATTTGATGATTATATTAAAGGTAAAAATAATATTTATTTTCGTGGATTTTTTTTCTCCCAATAGTTCGTTTTCATCTTTATAAATAAAAAATAGTTATTTTCTTAAAAATTTCCTTAGTTCACATTTTTAACTGAATAGTTCATTTATTCAATGTAAAGTAATATGTGAATGATCTGTATTAATTATACAATTATGAAATATTATTGAGTTTTGCTGTGAGTATTGTAATAGAAATAATTTGCTATTTCTGGCTCCTAAGATATTGAAACTTTGTCAGTCCCTGAACATAACCATAAAAATAAGACTGAGAGAGAGTTTACTTGCAATGTACATTTCAATTTCATGCATTTCAAAAAATGCATGATCAGTGACTGACTGGCAAATCTTAGAACAGCTGAGTCAATAATTGACTCAATATTTGACTTTTTCCCACTGTAAACAAAAATATGTAATACATTGAAAAACACAAATATTCCAGTAATTAATGATTGAAGAGTATTTTTTAGATAGGTAATTTAAATATTTTTAAAAATGAAAAAAATTATGTTAATTGTTGATGTTAAAAATTTAATTTTGAAAAAATTTTAGAATGCATTTTTTTAATGATTAACATAAGAACAGGGTTCGCGCTAGAGCGCGGGAATCGCGCAATATTAAAAAAAATCCCACTTAATTTTTTTTTTTTTTTTTAAATCTAATTCATTGAACTCCGCGAATTTACTTTTTCTGTTTTTAAAAAAATCGCGGACATCGTTCGTTAAAAAATAAATAAAAAGGGAACAATCGGTGATCAAATGTTCTACAAAAGCTTCTGATTCCTAATCTTTCTCCATCCACAACATAAATGTCAATATCCATTTCAAACTTGCTTTATGAGATTTTAGAACCTGTAAAGAAATACAATTGTTAAATATTTCTAGCTCATGTAATTATTTTTTGCCCACCTCCCCCTTATTTATCTCCATCTAGCGATCAGCAATCAAATGTTCTGCAGAAGCCTTGTTTCCCAATCTTTACCCATCTGCAACATAAATTATATTTATAATATTCATTTTAAACTTGCTTTATTAGATTCTAGTCTAGAAGCATAATTAAAAGAGTTTAATATTTCTTACTCTGTAATTATTTTTTTAATCCCCCCCCCCCTCTTTCCCATCTCCGGAATACGGATTGTGATCGATGATCAATTCTAGAAACAATAAAGCAATAGAAGTGCTCAATATTTCTGGCATATGTAATTATTTTTAGATTTAGACCTTTAAGGCCAGTATCCACTTGGGCTCAAGATCAACGCTCAAAACGTCATTAATCACGCTTCCGACACAAAGAGCCAAATGTCTTGTCATCAGTTGTAGCCCTTTTTTATCAGATTGCGCAGTTGCCTCAAAGGAAAGCATGCAAAACTGACAAAGATATCTACCCCCAGCCCCGCAATTATCTCAGCAGGGGACCCCGTTCCAGGGCTTTGAGCTCCGGTGAGCTCGGCTCACCACATCAAAGGATTCTGAATAGAAACCGCCCAATGAGCGCAAGTGGAAACCGGACTTTAGTGTTGAACTTAATGAATCTATTTATTTTTTCTCAATTAAATTAAATCTTTATGGGGTGTCATATCAATACCAAATTTGTAAACATGGGGGAAATGAAGAATAGATTTTTCAGGTAGGAAAATTTTTTCAAAATCAATTTAAGAAAATTAATACTCAGTTGATTTTATGCTCGTTTGAAACTAATAATTAGCTACTTCTACTGTTATATGAATGATTAATGTATATACATAAAAATCATATTCTATATTTGTTTGAAAAATTTGTTTTATTCTTGGTGAGAAATTTTAATAAGATTTTATGTGGATATAAAAGTTATTGCAGGTATATTGAAGATTTTTTTTTTTTTTTTTTTTTTTTTTTTACGCTAATGAAAAAATCCTGAAAATGCTTAATGTAGATAAAAACTATATATGTAAATGTTTATGTCATCAGTTTATTGAAACTGACGTTATCAATACTCAACTAATCATCCAATCAATCATATTAGATGCATATTTCTTGAAAATACTTTTTTTCTGTAAAATGTAATTACTGACTTAAATTTCAAAAATCTCACTTAAATTTTCAAGATCCCACTTAATTTTTTTTCCTTAGTGCGAACCCTGTAAGAATCAGTTGATCAAGAGTGCAATTAAATCTCTGGTTTTAATTTGTTAAAATTATGATTTGAACATTAAAATCATGTAATTAAAATTCTTAAAACCCTGTTTGAAATACTGGTAATTTTTGCCACTGGCAAAAATTGTGGCAAAAATTATTTTTTCAAGGGTGGTTTTTACCGCGGTTTTTTCCACTTCAGCAAAAATTGGCCAACCCTGATTTTTATTAAATCCTGAAATCAAGAAATATTTCTTAAATCAGAAGATATTCCGAGGAACAACTATAGTATTTCCCCACAACTAGATTTGACGATTTATTTTTGGTGAATATGGCAAAATGTTATTTTTGTGAAGGGTTGCCGTGGGTTCCAATCATAAACAAAAGCAAAATGCGTTTTTCGAAATGTGTCATTTCAAAAATTAATTAAGCTTATTTTTAATAAAACAAATACATATTTAAAATTGACTTACCACACTATTCATCATTACAAAAACTTTTTTGGGGAAGAAGGGGATGAAAATGATGGTTTTTTTTATATCAGGGTTACCATGGTTCAGGGAGAACCTGGAAAAGTCAGGGAATTCGAAATTAGTGAAAAAGTTAGGGAAATTGCAGATACTGCCCAAAAATCTGGAAAAATGATGATATAGACAAGACAAGGCTTGCATTGACCTTTTGAAAAGTGGGGTGCAGACTCCATCACTATGAAAAATATGGGTAAAGTTTTTGAAAAATGGAGACACTTTCTTCGAAAATCAATAAATAACATTTTTGTTTTTCGACAGGTAAATGTTAATTATTTTCCATAAACACAAAGTTTTTCACAATCTTTTTTTTTTTCATTTTGAAGCTTTGTATCTAAAAAAAAAAAAAATGTTGACCTGATGCTTTTATCTTTTACCTCTAAGCCCTAAACTTATATGTCACATAAGATGCACATCTCCGAAACTTGGTACAACCTTGCGTAAAAGCATTTTTAAAACGAGCTTTTTTAACGAGCTGTGCAAAAAATATTTTCGTCAGTTATTCCAGCTAGGGAAATTAATGTTAACATTTCAAAGAAAAAAAGTAGTTTTGTTACATAAGTTAATAAGTATATATATATATACATATGGTTTCTGGGGACCCATTATTTTAAAAATAATGCGTTCCTTTTATTAAAATTGGGGTCAATGGTACACTATATCACTCCATTGCAAGCCCTGTATAGATCTGGAAAATACTTTTTAATCATACAATTTAAAATTTACTGTGTTAACCTTTATGTCACAAGTTATATTCTCTTTTGTCGTGAGTTATTTTTGTGGGTTTATTTTTCTGTTAGTTAATTAAAAAAACCCAAATGCAGAGTAGCAGCAATAAGCTCCTTCCCAATGTAGAAAATCTTCTGACACTGGACACGTGAGTACAAGTAAACTCATGTATCTCATTAAATAAAATGGCATCCTAGTTTAAAATATAGACTTACAAAAGGATGAATGAGATTGAAAAATATGTACTCACGTGCCAGTAGTCAGTAGGTGATGTTCCTGTACTGGTGTAAATTTCATAATGAAGGAAACAGTCTTGAGAACTACTATTTTTATTAAGATTCAACTTGAATCATGCAATTTAACTTCAAAACTTTAAACATAACTTTCAAAAATAACAAAGAAAACAATTGATATTTGTTTAATTAGAGTCATTCACCTATTACGACTATAAGCCGAAAAAGAAATTTTTAGAAATGAATCGTGCATTACGGAACTGGCAGCATCAAAAACATCATCGAAAAGCAAAAGCCAGCTGATGTGCAGTACACACCCCTTTTAAATGAACCGCGATGCTGTCTAGAAGATTCGCTGGCAGTTAAAGAAACAGCTGTACTGCCATTAATTTCATATGCAAATTTATGCAATTTAAAAAGGAATAGGAAAAATAGGTGAATGATTTTATATTTTGTACTCAAGTGCTATTTAATTGATTAATAGTTACAAATTTTGAATAGAAATCAAATTAGATAATTGCGATCTCAAGAAACTGAGTTGAATTAAAAATACTGCGAAAGCAGCGCCGCTTGCTTGCTTGTAGCGGTTGGCATTTGAGTTGACTAGAACAATGTAAACAAAGCGGCATTTTTACCTATTATAGTTATTTTACATAAAAAAAAAGTAAATTAATTTAGCACCTGAATACATTTTGCTAGAAATAAAGTTACTTAAATATAAAAACCTCCGGAGGTAAGAAAAAAATATAAGTGTTTGTAACGCTGACGGGAAAAATGAGAGAATGGTGAATTTAGCCAACAATTGTTTATGTCGCTAACCAAATTTTGTGACCTGAAATTTTATAAAAATAGACCTTAAAATTCATGCAATAAACGACAATTACAACCATAAAAGCATTTTCAATTACAAATATCGCAGTGCCATCTAATACCTCAAAGCGATGTTTTTATACCCACATATCTACACATAAAACTGGTTATTTTGGTGTCTTTAAAATTGGAAGTATGTTTCTATGACTGTTAGTTTGAGATAACTGCTGTCCCATCTATTTTGAATCACCTGGTATACTCGTATATATATATGTACTCTTTAATAAACAGAGTGAATGTGCATATATAATATGTGCATAGTCTAATTATTTTATATTATCTCGTGTGTGGCCCTTCATGGTCCACTCAACAGCAAGAGTGGCCCGCCAGCCACAACAGTTGTGCACCCCTAATGTAGAGTAACTAAGTTTTTTATAATAACTTCTGATCCCATAGAGATCCCACTCTAAAAGTTACAGGTTATATAGCTTTTAGTATAACCAAAAACATATTTATTTTTCGATTTTTTTAAAAAACACTATCTTCAAAATTTTTAAAATTTAATAATTTTTACCTAACATAATGATGTTGCATATCAAATTAAACCTTGGAAAATACTCTTTAAAATGAGGGGTCATAAACTTCTCTATCCCTTAAGGAACTTGAGAAATTTGAGATTGAAAATGCTTACACAAGCTAAAAAATGCTGATTTTTCGAAATTTAAAAAATTAATTTTAAAAAAATCGAAAGAGATAAAAATTTTCTAAAAATATATTCTTATTTATATCATCAAGGAGAATGATTCCTGCAAGCTTCATAGAAATCTGAGGTAGTCAGGTTGAAAATTGAAATTTTTTGGTTGATTTGACAGCTAAACTGACCACGACAGTTCAGATTTCAAAAGGGGAAAAAAAAAAAAGGTCTAAATTCTAAATTTAAATATTTTTCTTTTAATAATATATATTTTAGTACTATTTTTAAATTATATTGAATGCGACTTTTGTTGGTGCGATCCACGTCAGCTCGTTGTTGTGATTTACATTTAAAAATGGCATTTGTCGATGTTTTTTGTATTTAAAATTCCATTAACGATGAATTTTTTTCAATTTCACTTGCACGTAAAAATGACCGTTAAAACGTCAACAGACGCCATCTTGGAAGGTAAATCGCGCCTCCGCGGATCATGCCAACAAAAGTCGCCAAAATGTGCCAAGGGGTACCGCGTAATAGGATTTCACCAATTAATTGCTAAGCTGGTTGCCATGGTAATAATAATAATAAAAAAAAACAGAACGCTGGTTGCGATGGCCATCAAAAATAAACAGCATGCAGGCTGACATAGTATGCTGCAAAGAATCCAGAACGACATCGTTATTCAAAACAGCGCCAAAAAAACCCCGCCAAATCCAGTTGTGGAGAAATACCTAGAGCATCTAAATAAAATAATAGGGTGGCGCATCACCGCTATTTTTTTGCCTCCTAAGAGGACAGCACTCCCGCTTGGCTTCGTTATCGCTTCCTTAATGATTTGGCTAAGCTTTACTATACGGCACCCATTGCTTATTGCCGTTGTTTTGATCACGTGATATGATGGTGATTCGAGACCCGAATCAGAGTATCCATACTTTTTTCTGTTGTATCGAAACGTAACATTTAACTGATTCATGCATCGCTAATTAGGGGTATACAGTGATGTTTTTTTTTTGTTTTAATGCTCGCGAAGCGAGCAAACAGCAAAAAACATAGTGACCGAGGCTCCATGAATTTTCATGCTTTTACTGATTCATGCTCCACGAATTAGGTGCGTCCAGTGATGTTTTTTTTTTTTGTTTTAATGCTCGCGAAGCGAGCAAACAGCAGAAAACATAGTGACCACTGCTCCATGAATTTTCATGCTTTTACTGATTCATGCTCCACGAATTAGGTGCGTCCAGTGATGTTTTTTTTTGTTTTAATGCTCGCGAAGCGAGCAAACAGCAGAGAACATAGTGACCGCTGCTCCATGAATTTTCATGCTTTTACTGATTCATGCTCCACGAATTAGGTGCGTCCAGTGATGTTTTTCTTTTGTTTCAATGCTCGCGAAGCGAGCAAACAGCAGAAAACATAGTGAAACATAAAAAAAATGTTTCATAATAATGAAAAGTATCGTTTCATGACATTTTGATTCGATTCGATTCACGACGTTGTGAAACGATTTGCAGTTCCGACTCACAAACCGAATCAAAACACCATCATACCACGTGATCAAAACATCGGCAACGGCAATAAGCAATGGGTGCCGTATAGTAAAGCTGTTCCAATGATTTTAAGAAATCTTGATCTGAAGCTAATCCGGTCAAGATAAAAGCAATAAGCAAGTGGCGGATTTAAGGGGGGGGCTAGGGGGCTGAAGCCCCCCCCCCCAAAAAAAAATCAAGTTCTGGATCCGCCACTACAATAAGTAACAATAATATTCCTAAAAACACATTTTTTTCACAGTACATTCTCAGGATGTCATTTTATTCTGAGGATATCCTATGGATATACTGGGGTATGATGTGTTGTTTGGGCGATTTCTTTTCCTTTTACAAAATGTCGCCAAAACTCAAATACACAGTAATAGAAGGTCTGTGAACAATTTATATTCACTTCTTGAATGATTATAGCAGTTTATCGCTAAACAAACTTCTATATCATAGTTTACTTAGCTAAAATTATGAAAAATAATAAAACAAGTTACTCTAAAGTAACGTAAGACAATTAAAAAAAAAAAGTTTGTCGTTTGTTTATCAGAGAAACGCGCTGGGTACATTTGGCAACCCTAAGGCAACAAAATGCCTGATGCGCCAGCTCGTATATGTAGGAGCCTTAGTTATACCTATTCCGATGAGACAGCATTTATTTACTTTAGAAAGATATGTAAATAAACGCTGCCGCACCGGACTGTAAAGTTTTAATCAAATAAATTTATTTGTTATCTGTTAAAAACTTTTTTAACAACGGCATAACCAAGCGACATTAAAGAGTTAAATGAAATTTATGTACGAACCTGTTCAGGTTTTTTGGAAATCTGTGAAAAGTAACACCTTTAACAAAGGAATTGTTGCTACAACCTATGAATTCACAATAATGTCTTGGTCTCATAATAAAGTTATTGCTCTGGAAATTTTTTAATTAATTAAAAATTTCAATATTAATGTAATAGCGGGGTTAGACTCAAACTATTCATTCACTCCGTGATTCGCCCGCCTCAAATCAGTTTGTCAATAAACGTAGAACTGTTGCCAATCACAGAATTATATATATTATGATCTGTGGCACGGCCGATCACTCCTCGGCGCCATAGATATAGTAATAAGACCAAAGCGATAAGTAGCGAAAAAAGTTCGCTCAACGAAATATCACGTGATACATGTTGGGCACGTTTTCTTCCGTAGAAAAGAATAGGGATTCTCCCTCTACTAGTATATCTTCTCGATGCTCTTAGTCATTTATCCCCTTAACTCGAGCTGTCCTCGCTGCGAGGATGCAAAGTTTAAGATCCAGCTACAAAAGTTCCTCCCGGAAATTTTTTAGCAAAAATTTACGTTTATAGCATATCCGAAAAGGCCGTTTTTTTTAACCTTAAAATTAAAAAATTCTTTTAGCTTAATTTAGTTCATGAATTCCGGTGGCAGTATAATTTAAATGATCAGAATTGTCTTGCACCGCAAAGGGTTAAATATAGAGAGATAGAACATTTTATATACATATATTATTGCATTGCTCAGTTTTAACGATTTCGTAAATTAACAGTACAAATTCATATGTCATAAACGGCCGTATTCACCAATAACCTCAACTCCCGGTTGAACACAAAGGGCCCTAGCATATTCCAATCGACAACTGTCGCTTGGTGACAAGAACGTCATTTTGACGTCACTGTCGATGGGAGGAGCCATATCGGTAGTTTATTCACATCGCATCGACAACTTGTCATCTTTTTCCTTGTCGAAAGTGACAAGAAATTGTCGCGAGAATCTTTGCTAGTGACAAGCTTGTCGATGCTGAAAAAGGAAAGGAAAATAAACAACATGGCGGCGACGATGAGTAGAAGCATCATGGATTATAATGATTAAAATTCGATAAAGGTGAGAGAAATAAATTTTTGCATTCAATTGTTTTACGAGACGTATTTTATTATAAATAATATTGATATGTTTTGTTAAAAAGAAAGCGGAATATGTTTTCGTTTTGTTTGGATGCGATAAAATTTATTACTTTTTATGTAAACAAATTTGGAATTTTTTTATCGTAAAATAAAATAAAAGTGTATTATTTATTTTTAATGTTTAACAGATTGAGATATTTTTCTCTTTTTATGAAAGAGATACAATATTTCGTTTTCTTTTTATATACATAAGGAGGATTTAAACTTAGAAGTATTACATTGTTTGTTTATAAGTTCAATTGTTTGAAATGATATTAAACTTTTGGAAACCCTGCTCTGTAAAATAATAATATGGGAGTTTTTAAATAAAAATGTTTCAATTAATTTATTTTTTACAACTGAAAAAATCCTGGCTTTGTTTGGAAGTATAAATGTTTGAAAACAATTGTTATTCTGACTTGTATGTACTTATTATAATATGAACGTAAACACAAAGTTTTTATTCCTTACCTTTTAATACAAGTTTTTCAAAGGAATTTTTTTCAAACTAATGTATGCTTCCTAATACTTTATACAGAAAGATTTAAATCAAACATGTGAATTTTTCCTGATGATATTATAGCAAAGTGATATTTCAAAATTATTAATTTGTGCAAATCTACTGTCAATTTCATTTGCATTATGTTGTACCTGTGATGTATTTAATAGGTCTACAAGTATAATTAACTCACTAGGTTTTTGATGATGCAAAATTTGCTCATTAAAGTGAGAAATAATAAATAACACACTTATCATAATACTTGATCAAAAATTACAACCAATCTAGCTTAAAAAAAGAAAAAAAATTGCTGATTACCTCGAATTGTATCACAAATTTGTCTATATAACATTATCTATGTAAAGTGTGTGTTTCTTAAAATGAAATTTTTGTGTTACTCTCTTTTGTAAGTAGTGTTTTTTGTTATATCTGAAAGTGAATGTCGTCTCTGTTATTGTGTATATATAGCAGTATTCAAATTTCATTATTAACAAGAAATCTGTTTATATTCGGTTTTATAAATAATTTTCATTTTCTGAATATTTTTGAACCAAATGTGAATAAAATAATTACCAATTTTTGATTAATAGCAGTAAGATTAAAGACTGTTTTTTAGTTTTAGAAATTGTATGTTTAATTTTTTTTAAATATAATTTTATGTGTATGCATGTTGCTGTTAAACTGACTTATTGTATGCATGAATATACTACATTGGGGGGGGGGGGGGATGTTTGTTAATAATTTGACTAATAAAAACAATTACAGATCATCCAAAAAATTTTTAGGTTGCACTAATGGCAGAGTGTTTCTCCTTTTAAAGCTGGTAGACAGGAGGTGCCAGGTTCAAGCCCGTATAATGCTCATCTTTTTATGGAATAATGTCTGAATATGAACTTTGACTGTGCTATTGTGTATAAGTTCTGTAGCTCTAGAAAAAGTTCATTTTCGGAACATTTCCTGAAGACCTCCATGTAGTATGAATTGACAGATTTTTTACATTGTGTTACGTAAGTATGTTACTATTCTTTTTCTTTATTTGCTATGTATTTAATACTTTTAAAAGGTGTGCATGTGTTTATATTATGTATTATAATAAATTATTACTCTCTTGCACAAAATGCTGATAAAAACATTGCGTATTATTGATGATTAATTATATTTTAATAAAATTATTTATTTTTCTTTTAGAAATTTTAAAATATAGTTTTATGTTTATCCCTGTTATTATTAAAGTTGTTTAGGTACTATAAGTACATAAGTGTAATAATTTAGCATTATTTTCATATTGAAGCAGCTGACTAATAAAAACAATTACAGGTTATAAAAATTTGAATGTTCACTTTTGACATATTTAATTTTATCTGTTTTTATTCTAATGTCTCTATAAATGTATTACATATGACATTCTGAAATATAATTGTGTCATTAATTTTGCTTAGGAGCATTGTTAATAGTATGGAATTACTGAAAACTAAAATACAAAATTGACCCTAATAAAATTAATCAGCAAATTAGGATAAAGTAATGTATCAAAGCACAAGGGTAGTAATATGTTGAGTGGAGCATTGTATTTTTTATTTTTAATTATTTATGGTTATGAAGAAAATTCCAGCATTCAAAAATTCTTAGATTTGTAGACAAAGAACAGTAATTTGTTTTAAAATCATTATTTTAAAGTTCCAAGGTAAAATTCTAACATTTGTTTTACATAATTTATTTCATTTAACATTCACTCCACATTTTCTTTTCAAAATAGCAAAACTAATTTTGAAAATGACAATTAGGCAAATAGTTTTAATTATAAATAATAATAATAATAATTTTTGAAAATTGTTGGTTTGAAATGTTTAAATTATTACCGGATAAATTCAAGTAATAATTAATAAAATAATTGATAAGCACTAAAGATTGTAAAAATCCCCCAACAGCTGTTTCAGGTCAAATTAATAACACAGCCTTTCATCTGGTGGAAAAAAAAAAAGACATGAGTGCTTCATTAAAGCAGCAAATACACTTTCTCGCACTTATTAAGAAAATTAAAGGGATTTCTGCATTGGGCTTCATTTGAAATATTGTTTATTAAATTTCGGAGTAGTGCTGCTATCTACCAAAGAGATAAACCAAAAGTCCGAAAACTATTTAAAGTAAGGAAAGGAAAGTAGTATTGAAAAATATTTGCATAAAAAGAATTAAATGTCTGTTTTTAGTGTGAAGCCAATGAATGTTACAAGGGATAGTATCAGACAAGAACGGAGCAGAAGAAATATTAACAAGATTTTTCTTCCATTCTGTTCTTGCCTGATGCTTGGAAATTACTCATGTAATATTGTTTTACATTTAGCTTTGAATTTTTTAGGTTTTATTTAATCTTATTTTTATTTTATTTATTTTATTCATTGTTTTTTATAATTCTGGTCACACCAGTATTTTTATTTAAATTAGACTTTATTTGCTTTTGCTTTCATTTAAATCAGTTTTGTGTAGCCACTTTGATAGCAGCACTCGTACCTACTTTGTTTGCCTGAGGAAGGGTCATGTCTTATTTTAACCTGAAACAATGGTTGCAATTATAGCATTTTATGGTGTTTATTCAAAGTTTTGTACTTATAACTTTTTGACGCCAGTTCTGTGGTGCTTTTTTATAATTTTATACAGGCTTTCCCACTTTGCTGATCAATATTTAAATAAATTTTCAAAAAAATAAATCACTGTTATTCTATAACTTCATAAATAAAAACTTAAATCACATCCGTGAAAATTTCTTTGAACCTCGCTTCAGGTACCTGCTGCTTTTAACAGTATTTTTACTGTCTATGCCACCTCTGTAAGTTCCCACTGCCTGCGGTAACGCCTTACCCAGGCACTTCAGTCTAGGTATTTCTCGACTGAAAGATGCAATATACTATTATTCAAGAACTACGTTTTTCCAGATGGCTATATCTCATCATCTATTAATTACTTTAGTTTTGGCACCAGGTATTAGCAACACCTAGTAACACAATTTTCCTAATCCTTGCTCTGTAATAATAAAATTATAATTACAGTAAAATTATAATTTTGTTACTATTAATTAGATTATAAAAGTTTTACATACATTTGATTGTTATAATTTTTAATTAAAATGTCAATCGCCCTTGATAGATTAACCATTCTGAGTGCAAAATATATCAAAGATATTCATTAATATTACACGTAATACATCATTCGAAATATATTTTAAAGTACTTTTATTGAGGACTGCTAAAGTGATATAAACCGTTCAAATTCTGCATGAAGCTTTTGGAGAAAACTACGGAAAACCCAGAACTTTTTTATTCTTTTATATTTTAGAGAGTTTTGAATCCCGATTCCCGCTCACATTTCGTACTAAGAATTTTTAATGTTATATAGGCCAGAATTATGCAAGTTTCGGAGAAAATCACAGATAAGTCAGACTGAAATCTTTTTATAAAAATGTTTATATTACCTTTGTATGTAAGCTTATAAATAACATAATTTCATAAGTAATATATTATTTTAAAAGTTGTTGGAATTGAAGAGTATATGTTGAAAATTTCTGTCGCCAGAGGGCGCTTTGATATTTTAATAATTCAATATCTAGAATTCTAATTATGATTAAATTATTTATAATACATCATTTAAAAAATTGCAGACTTTTAAACTGATATAAGCCGTTAAATTCCATACAGGAGTTTCAGAGAAAACCACAGCAAACCCAGAACACCTTTATTCCAATATCTCCAATTCTAATTATGATGCAGGCTTTCAAATTCCAATATTCCGCTCACATTTCGTATTAAGGATTTTTAACACTATTTAGCCCACAGTTAAGCAAGTTTCAGAGAAAACAACAGAAAAATCAGACATTTTTTTTTTATAACAATGTTTATATTACCTTTGTATCTCAGCTTCTAATTAACATAATTTCACAGGTAATATATCATTTTAAAAGTCATTCAAATTGAAATAGAAGAGTGCATATTGCAAATCTCTGTTGCGTGAGGGCGCTTTGATATTTTAATAATTCAATATCTCCAATTCTGATTTTG
Organism: Salticus scenicus; assembly: GCA_963930645.1. NCBI lineage: Eukaryota > Metazoa > Arthropoda > Arachnida > Araneae > Salticidae > Salticus > Salticus scenicus. The sequence continues at coordinate 140,851,757 of OZ005660.1, forward strand.
ATTAAATTACTTATCGGGAGAAGATTAGAAGACTGTAGGCCCCAACGGGTTCGGAATTTGCCACAATCAGAATTTTCAAAGGTTCATGGTGAGTGAACAGGCTGTTTGAAACCAGGAAACGTAAAGCGGCGCCTTAGTCGCCATAGAACAGAAATTTGCTACAGTTAAAATTTTCAAAGCTATTTGCACTATGAGCGAGCAAGCTGTTGCAAGTTCTAAAACGAGGATAAAGCACTGCAGGCGCCACCGAGCGGGATTTTGCTAAAGTCAGAATTTTCAAAGATCATAACAGGGTGAGTGAACAGGCTGTTTCAGATATTGAAACGAGAAGAGGGCGCCGCAGGTGCAACCGAGTTAATTTACTGTGGTTAAATTTATCAATAAAACTATTTGCATAATATGTCAATAAAGCTGTTTTAGGCCCTGAAACGAGTGGCGCCACCGAGCGAGGGTTTCGTAAAGTCAGATTTTTGATGGATCGCAAACCAGCTGGTCGCCGAAGGTGGCTAGATAAAAATATAAATTAATAAAGATATTTTATTTGCAAATAGATTCTCTTGGAAAATGTCCTAATTAGCCATGGATATTTTTTATTTAGAGATGGGGGTGTTATTAAAAAAAAATATTAAGTGAAAAATCCTATTTTATTTTAGGGCTGTGGTAGCCCAGTCAGTAGAGCGCCGGCCTCGTAATTGGAAGATTGCGGGTTCAGTATTTGAGCCGGCCAAAGACTGTCGTGTATACTAATGGTGGCTGGTGCACGTGAAATCTGTCATGGCCGCAATGTCCTCCATCTTCCCATCAAAAATTATACCTCTGGGTGTCACCGAAGCGAAAGAGCTGTCCCTTCGGTGGAGGATCAAAATTGTGATGGCATGTCTCCGGACAACCTCTAGGGGTGTGTCTCAGACCGTCGTCAATTGGCCATCTGCGCAGCACTAGTGCGACGTAAAACCCAACCATCCTATTTTATTTTAAAATTATAAAAAAAAAAAAATTATGCCAAAAATAAGTAAATAGATAAGCAAATATATTTTTTCTTGTGTCAAAAAGAAAAGAATGTGCATTTTTTAAAAAGTAATAATTAAAATAAAATTGAGAAAAATCATGCTAAAGAAATAGAACGGCTTTAGTAAAGAACCCCTTTATGAAATTTGAAATTGTAACTTGTGACATTTCTCGCCAAGATCTTTACTTAAACAATTGTGTAGTCATATTAATTCATCAGCAAAATGACAACAAAAATTCAAAAGCCACCAAGTGACTCCTACGTTAAAACTATATCAAAGAAATTTTAAGAAATGAATATAGTAACCGATGACAGGGGATGATTCACAATTATTGCATGCCTTTATATGGAAGAATAGATTTAAATAGGTTCTGTCATACTAAATTAAACTCTGTTTTTTGCAAAACTTTATACCTATTACTTAGAAAACACAAATATGCTTATGGTTTTCTTTTTTTTTTAGTAATTTTTTTGACGAAACCTAAAAATTTTTGCATAACTCAACCATAATATTTTATAAATAAAAATTCAAATGACTTTCACATTTTTTTCTGGCCTAAATTATATAAAGTTTCAAAATATTTTCTTCCAGATTGTGCTTTTACAGAAATTTCTTTTGATTTTTGGTGCAACATTTAAGAAATTAAAAAAAAAATTTATAATATCCATTTGTAATTATTAATATATACAACAATAGTTAAGAATTGACTATGCACTCTTGTGGTGGGGGTTATGTGTGCGAAGATTCAAACATGCATGATAGTGATTGCTGCGGCACTGACTTTTATGCAGAAAGGAAGCGGCATTCAGTCATTTTTTTTTTTAAATTTGTTTTACATATATGCGAAGAGTATATACATATGTGATACTGAGTTTTGTGCATTTTGAGAGTCATTCACAGTGAGGTAATGGTATTCAGTTTTTGTTGTATGCAAAAAGCATACATATTTGTGTAATAGTGATTGTTGTGGTTAGAGTTACATTGAGATTCATACATAGAAAAATAGTGGTACCTAGTATTTTTTTGAATGTGCACAGAATGTACATACATGATGATAATGATAGTTACAGTACCAAATTTGATGAACACTTTTTCTTTTTTAAGACATTACACTTATTCATGTATTAAGTTAGTTCGTTAGCAATACGCATAAACTTAAAACTGTGTTTTAAATGTATTTATACACATAATTTCTAAAATTTAAAAAAAGTTTGGTGTTTACATATTAATCACATGTAAGCAATTAATCACTGCTATGTTGTTAATACAACATGTAGCTTATATGCATATTGAAATATTTATATTTATTTATGAATATTAGAGAAGTGAATCTGTAAAATATATAGCATTATCATATATGTTTATATTTATGTACATAAATATTTCGTCAATGGCGTGTGGTTAATAATGTAAGTATCAAAAGTTCTTTTAAAACAGTATTAATCAACAGTTGTTGGCGCTTTGTGTAAGAATTGTCAAAGATGATATTGCCTTTTAAAACACACTAAACACATTTCTTATAAAAAAAAATACATATTAAACATGTAATGGTACAAACAAATATTTGGTACATTTATGATAACAATCACTCTTTTGTTTTAGATTAATTGTAATTTTTTTATTAGGCATGAACACAGGTGCTTTATTTATTATTTCCATCTGTAATGTATCCTTTTATAATCGATTGATAAAGTCAAAAGAAGAAAAACAATTTCGAAATGAAGGCTTTATATTGCATACCACATGTGTAAACAATTTGCATCTGTAACAAACAGATCAAAATAAACAAATAAAAGTAATCACAGTTACTGAGTTTAACTGAAATGAAAAACTAGAAGCTAAATTTTCATTGGTCCTTAGACTGAAGAAGAAGATTTCTGTAAGCCCATCCTACTCCAAAACGTCATGGCAGGAGGGCGGGACTAGTTTTCTTGTCACCTGCATTACAAGTTAGTAGTCGAGGTGAATATGCTACCGTTTCTATCAACCCTCGACAAGAAACGGCGTTTCGACAAGAGGGTTGCGTGACGTCACAGATTTCAGGTGACAACTGTCGATGGGAATATGCTAGGGCCCAAAAACTTGAAAAGCGTATAAAGTCAGGGTTCAACATTTAGCAAAGTTTGACTAGTGACCCTCGATAGAGAGAGACTGGACATCGGCGCGCCGGCTTCTTGACGAAATTCTCCATTTTAGTGCCAGTTGCTCCATTGCTTACCATTACGCTGAGAAGAAATTTTGATTATTTTACGTCATAATCCAAAAAGAACTTATTTTTTACATCTTTACTTTGTTGGGAGATAAATTGCTTTAATTTTGGAATACTTTTAAAAGATAAAAATGCATAATTATTTATTTTATATCATGCTTTAAATACTTTGAATTCTCTTATTGCATGCTGTTTTACGTATTTATTTCCTAACATATGAGATAATTGCATTATTCATTTCCTAGGTATTAGTTTTTAAGTTCTGTTGTGCAATATATTTAATATGTTAGATCTCAATGTATTTTTTTTTTAATATATTTTAAAATATATCTTTAAAATAAATATATAAAAAAATATTTTTTGATTATTTGCTAGTACGCAAAATGTATCAGATTTCTTAAAATAAATTAATAAAATTAAAGAAAATAAGGTGTATATTATTTGTTAACATATGAAATACAAAATTACTTTTAAATAATAATTGCCATAATAAATTTTATAAATAATATTTAAATAAGTAATTATTGTTATCTACATAATATTAAAAAAAAGTCAATGAATAATCAATGAAAATAAAAACATTTTTTAATTTCTAAAGATATTAGTAAATATTTTTACAAATTATTATTAATAAAATTTTTATTTTTGATATTTAACTAAGTCATTATTATTAATAATGCGTAATTGAAATAAATAAAATATGTATTTTTAGCTTGTAAAAATATTACGTAAATATTTTTATAAAATAATAAAAAATAATTTCTGTTCTTCTGCCGTAGTTTTATATTTATTCATGAATTACTTGACAAAAGCTAAGATTACCATATTTTTTATAAAATTTTTCTAACTTTTTATATATATAGAATGTATTTCCTCAGAAAAAATAAGGTAGAATTACTTTCACTAAGGTAGAATTGCTTTCACAATCAACGTATTTTGCTTAATATAGAAATATACAACAAAAAATCCCTCTGTTTTCCGATAGGAATTGAAAAAGTAACCATGTCGAAGGTTCGTTTAAATTCGTTTTTCTTCAAATTCTTTTTTCTCTAAGACGAAAAAAATTACATATTTATGTTCTGCATTACTTTCTGCACAAATTTAACACAATTTCTTTTCATTTATGTTGTATAGTATAGCGTCAATCGCGAAGAAAAAAGCATTACGTTCTACGGGGATCGCTCCGAATTGGCACTAACATGGCCGACTTTCGGTCAATGTCCAGTCTCTCTATATATAGGGTCCCTAAGTTTGACGCGTTGCATCTGCCATCTAGTGGCATTGTTATTTTGAGATATTTTTAGCTGAAATTAGCCAATCAAAAATTGTATGAAAACTTTTACACTAGATGGCAGAAGAAGAGTGCCAAATTTTCTTTGAAAGCAAGACTCTGCCTTTAGACGCTTTTCAAATTTTAGCGTTGAACTGAGAGTTGAAGTTAATGGTGAATAAGGCAGAAAGAATATCAGAAGATCCTTACACTGCAATTGAATGTAATTTGGGAAAGCGAGGGTTAATATAGATAGTACGTACATAAATACATAATTCTATAAAATAATTCAGATTTGAAATTATATTCTTAAATATTATTTAGTTGTCAATGATAACTTACAGTTCAGTTTTTAAAAATCAGATGTTTAAATAGTAGGTTTATTAAAAAAAAAAAAAAAAAAAAAAAAAAAAAAAAAAAATGTGAATAATTTTATGAAAAAAAAAATATATATATAGATAGATAGATAGATAGATAGATAGATAGATAAATAAATAAAAGCAAAAATGTAATAGTATAGTACTCTTAAAAAATTAATTATATATTATCAAGAGTCCTAGCCCGTATTCACGCACGTTTCGAAGAAAACGACGGAAAACTCCGATAGTCTAGGCCGACAGGCGTGACCTGGGATTGAACCTGGCACTTCTTGTCTATCAAGAAATTTTGTGTATTTAGTTTTTTAATCCTTTAGGAGGTTATATCTGTAAATGATTAAATCATTTTAGTTGTATTAAATTCTTTGAATACCTTACAATAAATATTTATCTTAATTTAAATTGATAAAAATTTATTATATTAAAAGAAAATTAAATAATAGAAAAGAAATTAAAATTTTTCTATTGCTAATCGAAAAATAAAGTATTAAAAAAATTATAGTAAAATAAAATTTTGCAAAGATCTTTAAATTAGTGGGAAGTTCTTAAATAAAATAATCAACTCCTATTTGCCGAAATAATGGCATGTAAACGCTTTTGAAATGTTATAAAACATCCTGAATCTTATCATTAAATTGCATTTATAGCAATTTATATATTTTTTTGGCTAAAATATGAAATTGTATTTATCAGTAAACATTTGTTTACAACGTTATTTTCCTTGAAAATTGAAAATATTTAGTAAAACATAGGTAAAAATATAACACATTATTCATGTAATTAAAGGGAAAAATCAGAATATTTGTTCTGAATTGTGACGCTATCTGCAGCCGTTTTAAGGCATAACAGCACACGACTGTTTCAAAGGAAAACCGCTGAATTTACATGTCTTTAGTATCATATGTGGGTCTAGCTCATGGTATGACAATTTGGAAATAAATCGTTACATTTTTCTAAGGATAGATGGCAGCACTGCACAAGTATCTGATTCTTCCAAAGAGAAAACGAGATAGATAAGTCGACATTCGGTATTCGACATAGAAACATCACATCGAGCCGAGGCTGCTAGAACGAACCCATCGGAATGAACTCGACGCGGAAACTTTTCATTATCGGAAACGTCAGATTTCACTAAAATCATCCCGATATGCATTTTATACCCTAGCACCAACTCCTCGTAAAGGTGAGTCGAAACTTCTCCCAGAGAGAAAGGGCTGTTTTCGAAATCGGATTAAGTTGACCAATCACAGACAAGGATAATTTCACCCTCGCCGCGAGATTTCATTTGGATTGACATTCACGACGCCATTTTTATATTTATTATTTTAAATTATCGCTTTACTATCCTTGCTTTTTGTTGAATGCAATGCGGCATTTTAATTTATTTTTTGAGCTAGTGTGTTCTGGAAAGAATGTTGAAATCAATGTGGGAGATTTATTTCCCTCATATAATGATTTCGGGACGGGATTTCAATCAGAAAATAATTGAACCATCGATCTGTGATAATTTAAAATACAATCGATTTATTTTGCAAAACATAAAATTTACTTTTTTTTTTGTATATTCTGCGTTATCTGGGATGAAAATCGTTTGCATAATTTTTTATAGATTATTTGTATTGTGTGAATTCTTATAGGAAATTGAACATAGTTTTGTCATGGCCGCAACATACTAGTTTTTTCTCATATCTTTTATTTGTTTTGTACCATAGTAGAATTTATACTTATTCAAATATTAATTGTTATAATAAATGTAATTAATCATTTTTTATATTGCTGTGGAAGATTTAAAATATTTGCTTTTTTTTACATGATGGGTGTAAAACCGCTTAGAAAGCAAAAAACTGTAAACTTCTACTTGAATGCAGAATGAATAGTGAAGGAAGACTTAATAATAATAATGTTATCTGCAGGATTCGCTTCAGTTGTGTCTCCGAATTTCATGTTATTTTGTTTTTATAGAAATTTTTCATTTTGAATATTTCATTTGCATTGTAATTTTGTTGGAACTTCGCAAATATCATATTATCATTTATGATTAGTGTAAATAAATATTTTTAATAATAGCCATTTTATATATCATTAACAAGTCTTGCCATTCATTCTGCATGCAAGTACCAGTTTTCAGGGTTTTTTGCATGTTGCGAGCATATAATGCCTAATTTCACTGACAGTTATTGTATGGGAAAATTTGTTTCCATATTTATTCATTACTTAGGGGTACATACAAATGAAACACTTCCGGTTGCAAAGCCGTTTGCAAGTGTTCCAAATGTATGACTACAGTCGGCAGCAAAAGTATCCTACCACTAGCAAAAATTCCTATATAAAAAAAGCACACTTAACACTGTTTTGTTAAATAAATCCTTGTCGAATCGTGTTCTTAGACAGACTAAGAACAGGATTCGACAAGGATTTATTTAACAAAACTGCATTAAGTGTACTTTATTTACATAGGAATTCCTGCTAATGCTCGGATACTTTTACTGCCGACTGAATTTGCAAAAAATTTGCAAAATTTACGTCATCGAAATTGCAAGCGTTCCGTTTGCATGTATTTTTTAAAATTCTATTTTTACATTCAAAAAATTTGCAGTCATTAAATTAGTACTTATTCTTCAAAAATTAATTTTTTAAATTTTTAGTACTATTTCATATTATGGCTAATAATTGAGAAAAATGCACTTAATGAAAACTCGCATTTTTGAACTCAAATTTGTAAAATGAGTACTAATAGTTTTCTGAATGTGAAAATGGAATTAAAAAAAAAAAATATGTTGTGGCCACTATATGACTTTCTTCTGTATTTGGAACAACTTCAGTATGCACCCACAACAATATTTGGCGATTATGGCTAAATCATAAATGATAAAATGACAAATCTAAAATAAACAACATATAAGCTGCCATATTATATCGCAAACAGTCCAGAACGACATTGTTACTGTTCAAAACAGCACCAAAGAAAAATCGCCAAATTCAGCTGTGGGTGTATACTGAAGTTGTACCCTATATTTTCGTAAACAAATTCTCTCAGTAAAAATAATTTATTAAAATTATTTTCCATGATAAATGCAGATGATTTACATTTCTAGAGAAGTAACGTCAAATATCCAAAGAAAATCAATTTAATTCTCCAAATAACATTTTATAAAAAGACGTTTTTTTCTTTCTTTTAATGAAATAAATCAATAACTTTTATCACAGATCTATAGTTCAATCATTCGTTTTAAAGGACATAGTTAAAGCTCTTTGGGTACATAATGAAAATTTACAGGAGACAGATGCAATGCTCCTACATATACAAAAATTTTCCTCAGTTGACTATCACTGTCATAAACAATTCTTTTTAATTTCATAATTATTAAAAAATAATTATCTTTATATACATTTACACGAAATTTTGAGATATATCACCATGTTAAAACTTTAGAAAAAGCAGGTTGGCAAAGCCACCTTTAATAATATTTTCACCAAAAGTTGACAGGCACTAATTTATGTCAAGGTGCAACTACATACCAATTTGCATGAAATTCTATGCAGTAGTTTCTGAGATACAATTGCCACAAAAATTTATCACACGCAGACACATTTTTTAAAACTGGTCAAATCGTGTTCTACTCCTCTCAGAATGCGTAAATCAAAATCTATTGAAAACCCAAGGTCAAAAATTTTTACGAATACAATACTTTCTTCTACTAAAATGTAGAAGAAAGTAATAAATGAAGTTTTATAAATTTGGCTAATTGAAATAGCTTACCAAATAATTGGATATTTGGACAAACTGAATATTCATCTAGCCAAATAGTTTCAGATTCGGCCAAATGGAATAATCAGTAATATGGCCAAATATTTGGTATATCTCTAGTACGAATATTATGTAGAATATTTCAGTAATCTCCATCTCCAGCAAGATTATAAATAAAAAATACAGATCAATTGTTACAAAATTCCAATTTATGAACAGTTTGTGCAGCTGCAGATTCAGCCGTAATTAACTAAAACTTTAAAAATTAAGTATGACTGCATATTTAAATAAATTTTAATTTAATACAGTATATATTTTTAATTAAAATAATTCTGCTAATTTCTTTCATGCTAATTAATCACAAATTTCTTTTTATAATTCTGAAGAACTATATAACTTACTAGCAGGCTTTGCCTGCTTCACTGGACACTATATTTAAACGAGTTCTCAAAATTCCATATCATTATTATAAAATCTCAAAAATAAAAATACTAAAATCAGTTGAAACCTAAGTTAAAGTTTATGTCGCATTCAGTAGAGATTTTCTCGCTTGCAGCATGAAGAGTTCAGGTTCCCACTGCCTTCGGCACTGATTTACTCCCCTGTCCACAGCGGGAAACAGTGGCGGATCTAAGGGGGGGAGCCCCCCCCCCAAAAAAAAAAAAAAATATACTGGCATTCATTTCACATTTGAATATTACAATTGTAAAATTTTCATTGATCTGGAATAACATCTTGACAAATCTTAGCCCCCCCCCCCCCTCCCCAAAAAGTTAAGTTCTCGATCCGCCACTGGCGGGAAAATCAGAATTTTCAATAAATCGAATCAGAGAGAATATTGCATATTCTTAATCAATACTCACAGTGATGCCGCTAGTCTTTCAAAATCTTGGGACCCATGAGTTTAAAAAATCTGGGTCAATTTTTCAAAAAATGGGTCCCCACATGAATGAATTTATACATTACAGATATATATATATGTATATTTTTTTTTTTTGTAAATGAAAAACAGATTTTTAGGAATTTTTAACCAGCTCTTTTTGAAATTGTCTTAAACTAATATTATGTAGGAGGAAAAGATATTTTTTCCTTCTTTAGAGCAGAATGCTTTAAAAATATAAAGAAAATATTAGTTTTAAACAAGAAATATATTTTAAAATTTATTTTTTTCTTTCTTCGTTTATTTATTATTTTTTTCAAGAATAAAAATTACATGTCTGCTGGTACCCGCCACAATAAATTTTTCACGTTTCTGCCTCTGATTTTTCACGTAATTTACGCACTATAGCACATAAACAGCATCTCTGACTCATATGCCAAAATTCGCCATTCCATGAAAATTTGAAGCATATTCAAACTTGAAACTGTGTTTTTTGCTGAGCCTACCCCAACGGACGGTGGTAGTATGTGTTGGGGGGGGGTAATTTCGCGAAACCCAACCCCTTTAGAGTGTGTGTTGCATACACATACCAATTGATGCATCAAAAAATCTTTCCTCGGATAATTTGGAGCAGAGTTATGCTAAAAACGTGTCTTTGCACACACCCTGATCCTAAAGTGTGGAAAAAGAGGAGAATTTTGGAAAATCTTTTTATACTACATATTGGATACATATAACCGACACACACATAAACAATTACTGTTCTACAATAATTTGAAGCAGATTTAACCTTGAAAACTTTCTTTTTACTCCCCCCCCCCTCTTCCTATGGGAGGAGGTAGAAAGTAGTTTCACAAAATCTCTTTGTGGTGTGTGTATTGGGTATGCATAACCAATCGACATCAAAAAATCACTTTCCTAAGACAATTTGGAACAGAGTTAGTCTTGAAAATGTATTTCCTTCCAACCTTTAAAAGGGGGAAGGGGGGAAATTTCATAAAATCCTATTATAGTGCATGTTGGGTATGCATAACCAACCCACACATTAAAATTAATCTGACAGATAATTTGGAGCAAAGTTACACCTGGAAACTTTTTTTTCTCCCCCCCCCCCCCCTTGAACCCAAGGAGGGAAATCTCATTACAATAGGTATTGGATACATATAAACTATTTATGCATTAAAATACATGACTGCAACTTACCTAGATTTCCCAAGACAAATGTAGCGCTGAAAGGGGAGGGGGAGGGGTCACGAATTTGCCCCCTTGCAACATAACTCTCAAAATCGAAAGTCACAAAAACATGAATGGGTTTTTGGAGATATGTACTGAAAACAGCCATGTGTTTTCTTTAGAATATGTACCACTTTTTTGTAAAACTCTACTCAAAAATTCCCCCCTACCCCTCTTAAAAATTGAAAATTTCAAAATCACAGAAAATGCTTTCTTGTACTCAATTAGAGTACTGCGCACCCGACCCGAACCCGACAGATGAATTTTATATCAACCCGAACCCGACAAAAAAAAAATTTATCAACCTGAACCCGACTAAAAATTTTTCATCAACCCGCACCTGACCTGAAACCCGAGAACTAAATTAAAATTACTTTTTCATGTAAAAATCATGCAAAACTTTTTTAAATTATAAAATAAGGTAAGTTTTCCTTGTCATACAGTTGGTAAATTATTTTAAAAAGAATTTGAAATGTAATTACTAATTGTTTAATTTAAAACTGAAAAAAAGATCAATAATAATTTTTAACCATTTATGTGAGTTGTGAAATTCAAGAGTAAACTAGTATGTTTTGGCCACCACAAGACTTTCTTCTATACTTTCCTATATTTTACTAAGTGCAAATAATTTATTAAAAATATTATTTTTTAAGATTATCTAACAGGATGAATGTAAACAGTTTTCATCTTAGAGACAACTAACACTAAATATCCAAAGTGACAATTTTATTGCCAATAAATGACATCTTAAAAAGTACGTTTTTATAATGGTTATCTCACATATCAGGTTTCGTAGAGTTATATGCCATAGAAGTTGAGATATAGCCTTCCCATTATCGAGGGATATTGCAGCATAGCAGCTCCACCTATTGGCCGATTAGCATACAGATTGATTCAACATAATGTCTCCTTATGGCTTTCTCACATATCAAGTTTTGTTTGATTATACACAATAGAACCTGAGACATAGCCTCCCATTAAATTGCAAATATTGCTGTATAGCAGCACCACCTGTTGAACGGTTGACACCAACAGTTGAGATACTAATTTAGGTCAAGGTGCATCTACATATAAATTTACATGCAATTTTATGCAGTAGTTCCTGAGCTATAGCCTTCCCCTAAACTGCTGAAATCGCTGTGCAGCAGTGCCGCCTGTTGGCCAATAAGAATTCAAATTGAATCATCATAATGTCTCATAATAGCCTTTTTATATATCAAGCTTTGTTTGATTATACTCAATAGAACCTGAGATATAGCCTTCTCAGAAATTGCAGTATAGCAGCGCCACCTGTTGATCAGTTGACAAAAATTGAAAGGCACTAATTTAGGTCTACATATAAATTCATATATAATTCTGAACAGTAGTTCCGGAGATACAGTCGTCACAAACTTTTTGTCTCACACACACACACAGACAGACATTTTCTATAAATGGTAAAATCGTGTTCTACACCTCTCAAAACATGTAAATCCATCGAAAATTTTTATGAATCCAATACTTTCTTCTATTGAATATAGAAGAAAGTAAAAAATGCACTTCAATTTAAATGTTCGTAATTTATTATTTAATACTTATAGTCTGGAAAAAAAATAAAGATGTATTATTCTTTATTGCTTTTGTCCGATGTAGATGTTTACTTTACTGTAATAATTTGTGTAGCATGTATGTGATTCACAGTTAAACATCTGCTTTTTAAGGATCACTGATTACTTTAAATTCGCATAATCAGCAACTTAGCTTCTTCTCGTTTCAGTTTTACTTGGTGCATTATTTATTCATTCTAGAGAAGACGATAAAGAATATAATCTGCCTTGATGGTATTCGTTTCCTTTATGTGTTTATTTTACATTACTTTTTTTAATTAAATCACGACAAGTATTCCCTTTATATTTGCTGCATATGGAAATGGAAGAAAATTCAAAATTTCGTTAACATACAAGCGAGGATTAAAATTCATTGAAAATAAAGATATCTTTAAAAAAAAAAAAATTTAAATTGAGAAATAACTTAAATTTCCAAAACGTAAAAGTGAGGTTATGTTGTATTTCTTATATATATATATATATTAACAATAGTCAATAAAAATTTATACAGTACTTTAAAATTTTCATACAATTTCTACATATGATCAGTTTTAGATTTGTTTAAGAAAAGAAAACATATACAAATATTTTTTTCTCATGCTTATACGGATTTTTTTTTTTCGGGTGGATATCCGTGTATAGGAATATGGAGCTCCGACACATGTCTAAAATCTGTTAAAGAAACTATAATTATGTCTACAAATTTATGCTTTCAACTGTAAAATTTTTTTTGAAAGGTGTTTACAAGTCGACCTGACTCATAGAAAGCTAAACCCGACCCGCAAGAGAAAAAAATTTGTCAACCCGACCCATGGGTCGGGTCAAGTTCAGGTAAAATTGGGTTACCCAACCCGATGCAGGACTCTATACTCAATACTCTCCACATGTGCAATTACTTCACCGTGAAGTAATGTGAAATTGACTTATGCTTACAATTACAGACGTGTTTTTGCCTCCTGCTCTCCAGGGAGAAAGGGGGGGGGGCATAAAATTCCATTACTATAGATGTCAGATACATATAAATAATCCACCCACTGAAATTCTTGACTTCAGCTCCTACAGTTTTTCCCAAGACAAATTCAGCACTAAAGCACTAGCATTGTGCACAAATCGAATCCCTAAAAAACTACAAAAAACAAAAATGGGTATTTGGAAATTACATGGCTCTTTTCAACATCTTTGTTAACCATTTTTGGTAGAGTTCTACTCAAAAATCGGGAATTTGTGAAATTTTCCACCAAAAATTTATTTTCTCCTCCCCCCACCTAAAAATAAAAAATTTCAAAATCATAGAAAGTTTTTTTCCTTTTTGTCCTCAAATCTAGTCTCTCCATGTGCAATTTCCTCATCGTGAAGTAATTTGGAGCTGAGTTATGCATACAAACATGTTTTTGCCTCCTGCCCCCTTGGAAGGGGAGAAAATGTTGTAAAAGTTGATATATATAATTTTAAGTTGCTTTAAGACCTGAATTCCAGGAGACTTGAGTCTCCTGCAATTCAGTTTAGCTGTTCTCGCGTGATACTTGGACAAAAATAAAGTTACGGACACAACAATTGCAAATTATATTGCAATTTTTTTTTATTCTGAAATTTACAAACAAAAGTCTGATTTTATTAATATAAATTAGTAGAAAGACAATATTAAAGTTTGCATGTTAAAATAAAATAAGTTTCATTTAACCACTTGACCAACTAGTCAGAGGCACACTATAGCTGTCGTCTACACATTACTGCAACCTGCGAAGTGGTTAATACTTAAGAGTACTACCTAACCTTTGAAATTTGTTTCCAGAATTATTGATTATCCAATTTATTATAATTTTGTTTTGACATTTAGAAATTTTTCAACTGTTAAATTGGTTCTTTTAATATTTTGAGTTTAAATATAAAAAAGTAACCAAGTATATCATTTGCATTTTTTAACTGCAAAATAAAATGTTAAAAGTTTAAAAAATAAATTTTTGCAAAACAAGTACTAATTTATTGTTTGTGATTTTTCTGAATGTGAAGACGGAATTTAAAAAAAATACATTAAGTAATGCATAATTATGGAAACAAATTTTCCCGTGCTTTATAAATCATTTTTTATTTTTCATTAAATATTAGTTACTTAACTTATTGATGTTTAAATTAATAAATAAATTTTCTTTGTTAGTATAAATATCAATTACTAGTATGAACATCAGAAAATTAGTTTTTTCTTATACAATTTGAATACTTTATGCATCCGTGATTAGTTTTAATGTACATTGTACCTGTACATTTTAATGTACGCAATGTTTGATACACATAAATGTACATTTTGACGTCCGAATTATAAACTATGTTTACACATTATCATTTTCACATTTTTTTTTAGAGTCCTAAGATTTAAAAAAAAAGAAAATTTTATTTTCTTTTATACCTTTTTATTTTTTGAATGATTGATTATTAACATGCCATCATTTGCTTTTGTTAAAAAAAAAAAAATTTAGATGTTTGAGATCAATTTTTATATCAGTTTTTATTTTTTCAAAACTTTCTGCTGAAAGGTTGAGGGGGGGGGGGCATCAAAATGGACATTTGTAGGGGTGAAACTACCTAATATGCAAAAACCCTGAAATCTGCTATTTGCATGCAGATGGGGGGGGGGATTAATAATGGTATGTTATATATCTACCTGTAATAAATAATATTTAAAGGGTTCTTAATGCATTTTAAGGCAAACAATCAAAATGACAAATTTCTATAAAAACAAAATAATTTAACATAAAATTCAGAAGCAGCAAAAATTTTAAAAACCCTGAATTCAGGGGCAGCCCCTGAAAAGTTTCACCCCTGCATTTGTTGATATTTATACTAACAATAGCAGCTTATTTACAATATGATTGCAGCAATAAATAACAATACAATCAGAGGCGGCGGATTTGAGTTAGATTGTACCCTACACCCATTTCGATATGGCACCTTCCCCCTCCCATGTTTTGAAGTATATTATGCATTTGTAATAGTAATAATAGCAATAAATATGATACAGCTAAAAGAGAAATATTTTTCTTAGATCTATCAATCTCTAAGCAATCTTTATATAATAATCATTACATAAGTAAAAAATAAATAATCATATCTGATCATGAAAAAAATCAATTACTTTATTTGGTTTCTCCTACAAAAAATGTTAATAAGCAGAATTTAATTTTTTATTTAATCACTTAAGAACTGACTAACTTTCTTTTTATATTTTTATTAATCAAAATAGAAATTATTTTTATTCATAAGTAGATACACTGTAAAAAAATAACTATTACCAGCTGCAAGAAACTCACTGTGATTGGAGAAAATAATTATTTTCTCCAATCAGAGAGAGTTTCTTGCAGCTGGTAATAGTTATTTTTTTACAGTGTAGGTTAATTTGTTTAAAAATAGTTTCTTTACATCTTCTTGTTCGATATTTTATATTTAAATCATTGCATACTTAATTATTTTCAGAAAATAATTTCTCTCATCAAATCATAACATGTTTGACTCCTGACAGAGAGAGCAGATCATGCTTTGAAATTTGTATTATCAACTGAAAATCTATTCGATTGCTCTTAATGTTTGGATTTGTGTTCAAAATTAAATCATTTTTAAGAATTTAATAAGCTTAAAAAAAATTGCCACACTCTACCTGGATCTAAGCATAATCCATTGCTGGATGTTTAATCGCCATAAGAAAACAGCAGCATCCCTAGCTACATATTGCCGCTGCTTAGTCCAGAGGATCAACCGTTCAAATATAACACTATCTTTTTTTATTAGTATCACACAATCAACAGATTGGGAAGAAAATCATATATATAGAAAATTCATTTTTCCAGCTCAGTGAAAATAATGGCAGGACCAGGAGTCGAACCCCAGATCTTTGACTTACATGGTCAGAGATCTTAGACCGTGTAAGTCAAAGATCCGGGGTTCAACTCCCGGTCCGGGCATTATTTTCCCTCAGTTGGAAAAATCAATTTTCAATAACACTATCTATTAGTATATTTCAAACCACTATCTAAAAATCTGTAACGTGTTAAACAGGGATTGATAAAGTGTTTTATAATTGGTAAAAAATAAAAACAATTCATTAAAAATGTTTTTCATTCCTATTAAATACTGGTTGTCCTTCAAATTTAACTGCCACTACTGTTCAAATTTTAATTATCTTTAAAACTTAGGCACCCCTAAGCACGGGCCTAAGCCAAAATCTGTCACTAAAATCAATATTTAAAAAAAATAAACTAGCTTTTAATAAACAGCTTATTCTTAATAAAATTTGAATTTTCTCTTTTTTTTAATACTTTTCATTAGCTTTCCTTTTAATCTTAAAATAATAAAAAATACACCAGAGAACTGTTGAAAAGTAATAAGTGAAAAACTGAATAAACACTATAAACTGCAAAAAACCCAAAACAATTAAGTTGGCACGAGTGCCGCAAACAAAGCGATGATGCACAATTTATAATGTTTTATTCAAAGTTTTTTACTTGATAGCTTTTAAGCTTGCTTTCTAAACCTAATATCTTTAATCTTTTATATTCTGGTTTTCCTAAAACATTTAATAACCATTATAATTTTAAAACTTTAACGAAGTTTATAAACATATAACAAATTTAAATACCTTAAAATTTAACTTCACATGTGGCAGAAGAGCTCTTTTCGGAAAGGGGACCCCTTCCTTCATCGGTGCCGTCTGCACTTCGCGGCTGGCGGTCTTGTGTTTGATGTTCTTCTCCTTTCAGTAGGTGACGCCATTTCTCTCCAATCTCAGCCGACTCGTGGTCATTGATTGCGTCATTTTGATGCACAATCTCGATGCTCTCACGGATATATGTGTAGATTGGGTTATTGTAATTAGCTATTTTCGCGACGTTTTCAAAGTCAATTTCCATATTGTTTTCAAAATAATTTCTGGCGAGCGCAGTTGTGTTATGGTTAAAAGAACATAAAAATGACATTACATTTAACCGTAACACAACCGCGCTCGCCAGAAATTATTTTGAAAACGCCGTTAAAATAGCTAATTACAATAACCCAATCTACGCATATATCCGTGAGAGCATCGAGATCGCGCATCAAAATGACGCAATCAATGACCACGAGTCGGCTGAGATTGGAGAGATATGGCGTCACCTACTTAAAGGAGAAGAACATCAAACACAAGACCGCCAGCCGCGAAGTGCAGACGGCACCGATGAAGGAGGGGACCCCCCTTCCGAAAAGAGCTCTTCTGTCACATGCAAAGTTAAATTTTAAGGTATTTAAATTTGTTATACATTTAATAACCGTTTATGAGTTTTAAATGTTCTTGTTACTGAGCAAATAAAATGAAAATAAAAAAGCTTAAGTACTTTTTTGTTTAAATAAAATATTTTAAAACTATATTTCATTGAAAATATCCCCTCTTCCTACAAAGAAAAAAGAATATGGGGAATAAAGCTAAATATACGCCTTTTGAGAACAATGAATGAGTTAGATTTCACATGCAAGGTTTAAACGTGTTTTTCATTTTATCTAAAAGAGAAAAGGATATTTCTGTTATCCAAGAATATTTTTTCCTCACGTATTTAATATTTTAAATATATATACATAATAATTATTTTGGCAGAAATAAATGATTTTACGTGGTAAAAAAAAATTATATAATTTTGGCTTACTAAATAAAAAAAAAAAGGGGGGTAGGGTACTTTTTCATAACGATACTATAGGGCTGTTATAAAAAAATGTACTGTCAAGGTCAAGGTACTAGTACTAATATGATAAAGCTATTATGAAAATTTTTAGTAATCCCATGGGGATGATGAAAAAGAGAAGTATACAAAAACTATTTTTCTTTTATTAAGAATATGACATAACAGATTTAAGTTATTAATGTTACTGAAGACTAAACATTAGCTCATTAAAAATATATTTTTAATAGTGTGCATAACATTAAAATCATCTAAATTATTAATAAATATCAATTTTGTAATGATTTAAAACTTTTCAATAATAATGCTTGCACACATAAGCATATATGATTGTGTTTGCAAACTTGAAAAAAAAAAAAGAATGTGAAAAGCTTACTAATTTATAGTTATTAATGAAGTACACATTTGACAGCAGAATAATTTATTATATTTTTGTAGATTTAATGTTGATAAAGATTTACGATCCGTTACGGTAGTGATGGTTTTCAATACGGGTAAAATATAAAGTTTTAATACCTAGTAAACAAGACATGATAATTGATAAACTATGTAACGAGACAGAAAGACAAAGTGAGTATAAACTTAAAACTAATTTTAATTGAACAGAAAGTAATTACGGAAATTGCACCTGAGTGGAAAAAAAAACTGACAGTAAATTCTAATTTTAATTACATGTATAAAAAAAGATAATTTAAAATACAAATCGGTACATAAGTAAAATATGTACAGCTTTGTAAAGACAATTTATTAAAAAAGGAATGTTAATCTTAAGTGCAATTTTTTTCATCGTCTTTAACTGACACTCGATAAATTTCATAAAAATGTATTTGATAAAGATTTAAATATTAACAATAACCGTTCATTGCTTTTTTATTTGTACAAGGATCAATATAGTCCAAGATTATTAATGCGACAAACACAGGTAGCATTATTCTGGGCTATCGAAGAAAAAACATGGCTGAAAAAAGTAAACAGACTGGCCGGATACAAGAATCATTCAAATAAAGAATCATTCTTAAAAATTCTCCGGCAGTCTCACTGCGCAAGCGCAGTCAGACTGCCGTAACAATAATATTGTTACGGATGCCGTAGCAATAGCCACAGCCTTTAGATAAACAAAGATGGCTGCCTCTGCTTGTGTGGTTGTGAATGTGCGTTTTAGCTTTATTTAATAAGAAAAGAGTATTTATCCCCATTTATTTTTTGTAAATACCGTATGTATTTTCTAAATATCAAACCCGTGTTACTACCGAACTTCACCTTTTGCCAGTTGCTAGCATTTTATTTAAGGCAATAAATGTAAATGATTTTTTGCCTTGAAGTGTTAGCTGCTAGCATTTGTTATTTAGTGAACGACGAATTTACTATGGATGTAAGAGCTTTGGATGTATATAGGTAATATATATATATTTTTCTGTCTAATCTGTATTAACTTTACAGTTATGGTAATGTTTCTTTATTACATATATGCACAAATATTAACATTTTCGTTTAAATTTCCTTAATTAAAATTTTTGTGTACATATATTAGTATAATTGATTTATTGTATTTACATGTGTTAAAGCAAACCTAATAGTATTTTATTATTATTATTATTTTTTAATTTGCATGTTTGTATGTACTGTTTCTAAAATTTCTTTTAGAATTTACAATATACAATAAAATATGCTGTGTAATTTTAAACCTTTAAGCATAGTAAAAAATTATCTTTCGTCAAAGTAAGAAAAAGTAAAACCGTCTTAAAATTAATTTTCATTTTGTAATTGAATTTACATAATATGTCTAATTTAGATTGTAAAAATCAATTATTAAATTTAAAAAATTACATTCACTTACTTTTCCCTTTCTAAGATATGAGAGATAGATACTATTATATAGCTACACATGAAGTTTTGCAACTGAATGTAGAATTGACGTGCTGTGTCTCAAACTTACTTAATTCAATTATAATAAAATGTAAAAGGAAAAATTTTAGTTCCAGGGAAAATAAATATTTATCATAATTTCCTTTAAGCTTTATTAATGTTTTATGTACAGGGACTTGTATCATTCATAAACATACTTTAAATAAGATTTTTAGTTTATATATATATATATATATATATATAATTGCAGTTTTCATTAAACTCAATTAATCTTTAATAACTTTAAATATTAATACTTGTTATTCTTAATAGATATGCTATTAATATTAGACATGATTAATAAGAATTTTAATTACAAAAAATATATATATATGGGTATTTATATTTTTTTTATAATATTTAATTAATTTTCAATAACTTTAAATATTAAGACATGTTATTCTTCATACTTTTTAAATAAGAAGTTTAGTTACCAATATATATATATATTACAATTTTCATTTAACTTAATTATTTTTTAAGATTTAAATATATTTCATTTTCTTGAATAACACCTAATGCCAAGATGGACGCCATTGGAACCGTGAATTGTTTATCTCACGATGATTTCACTCGGAAAAGACCAGTCGAAATTTCAGAAAACGATTCCGCCTGACAATTCCGATAATGAAAGCAATTCGATGAGTTCGTTCTAGCTAAGACTACTATATAGTAGTCTTAGTTCTAGCGAAATAAGAAAGGCTATCGGAATGTGACGTCACATCGGAGAAATTCCGATAACGAGTGCATTTCGGCGTATAGAGCAGTTTCATATGACGTCATAGTGACGTAGATGGAGGACTTTCAACTCCACGTGAAAATAAATAGACGCCATTTTAGAACAGTAAGCAAATGGCAGTTGAAAACAGCTCACAGCACCATGGCAACCGCGCATAGCAACCAATGATGGAGGGCACGCTGGCCACGTTGCCATGCTGTTATCAGCTGTTTGCAACTGCCCTATTTGGAAAACGCACACCACACAGCGCCGTTAGATGGCGTCAAATCGTTTGGCGAGAAGCCACTGGCGTAACAGCTTATTTCTGTGGGTTCTAGGGTTACCTTTACGTTGTACGGTGTACGATTTTCTCATGCATGCCATTTCAATTTATTTGCAGTTTCCATTCCAAGTGACAAGACCTTGCAGCCTCAAAGATCGAGAAATCTTCTTGACAGTTAGTTTTGTTTGTGTAAGCGATTTGAGAGAAAAAATTTTAATTATTCATTTAAAACATATTTATATTTTTCAAGTTATTCCTCCTTTTGATTTGGATACTTTGAAATTGAATAGATTTTGTTTGATGAATATCTCGCGGGTGTATTGTTTATAGGATTGCTGCAACTTCATTAATCTTTAAGACTACTTTTATTTGCTATATATATTTTAATCGTCTTATTATATAATACTCACCAAAATTTATTGTAAATATATATTAAATTTATAACTTTTAAAATGAAAAATCTACATTGAAGTATTTTTTGAATAAGTTGAATGTATATCTTTTTCTTTCATATATAATCTTAAGTGTGCCTGACATTAATTTAATTTTACTATATAGCTGTTTATTCGTAATAAGGCAATACCACGGAAATGTCAACCTGAACGTCAATATTTCAAATTTAACAAAATTTTGAGTGTGATACTTATATATTTTTAAAGCATGTAATATATATTTTAGTAGCGTGAAGTTTCAATTATATAAATTGTTTTGAAAAAAGGGGTTCGTCCATGTGTTTTCAGATTAGGATATTTAAGAAATGGACTTGCATAAAATGCTTAAGTATGTTACTTGTACATGTATAATTTTAAATATTTAACTGTTTAATTATGTATATATTTGTATTTGATTTAATTAAGGCTTTTTTATTTTGGAAAAAAAAAAAGAATGATGATGTAACAATTTTGTCAAAAGTTTACTCTTTAATAATCCTCTTGTAAATATTAATTTTACATATTTACTTAACGTATTTGAAGCTGGATGCTGTTAAATTAAATTAAAAAAGAAACAGATTACGTTTAGATTAGGAATTATCGTTGTTTTATTGAAATACAGTGTAAACAGATAAAAGTAAGCTTAATCGCAAATTTATCATCAACCACTTGTATTTAATTTTTAATGCACTATCTATAAATAAAGGTTAATTTGCAGAAAATTATGCTTTAAAAAGTTTAAAAGTACTGTGCAAAGCCCTGTTTACAATATATAATCTATAATATTTATTGAATTAGTTAAAGGCAGACTATTTTGTGCTACACATGCTTTAAAAATTTTTTTGTTTGTAAAATCAACCCATGCCAAGTGTGTTTTTAATTTTAAACATTCAGGAATCATTCCTCTTTTTGAAATAAATGATAAAATGCTCTTAAAAATATTTTATTTCTTTTGATTTTGAAAATTGGGCATTTTTTAGCTTAAATAAACACATTATGTTTTATAAGAGATAGAGAAATTTTGGACTCCTCTTTTAAAGAGAATTTCATAAGATTTAATTTGATGTGTACCTTGATTATGTTAGTTAAAAAAATATTTTTATTTGTTTATAAAGATTGTGTTTTGTAAACTTTTTGAAAAAAAAAAAATAACTATAATAACTTGAACTTTTTAATAAGGAATTATGACAAGTTACAAGGATAATCATAAATTTTACTTACATGGTAAAAGACCTCATTTTTAAAATTAGTAATCTACAAAAGATGAATACACCTATTGATTTTACTATAGCTGAAGTCGAAGAATCCATAGCCTAGTGTAGGGAAGGGGCCGGCACCTGGAAAACAACTAAACCCCTACACAATGAAGCTATGGATGAGACTCCAGGTGTCAGGTTGAAAATCAACCGTTAAAGGCCTAATTTTTTTCTTTACAATTTTTTGTTATTGTTGTTCTTAAACTTTAAAGAAATGTATCTATTAAGTTTTTAAAACAAACAAATAACTGCTAAGCTTACATTGTAAAATACAGAAAAATAACTTTAAAGTAAGCTTTAAATATCAATTTATTCTTTTTAAGATATTTTGTATTTTCTTTTTCCCTCTCTGTTAATAAACACATAGTAGTAAATTATAGTAAATTAGGTTATAATAATAGGTTATAGTAAGTTTCTACATCATTTGTCACTTTGTCATATGTTTTTAAACAGTGCATACAAAGAAATTAAGTAGTTAGATTACTTAAGTTAAACTCTTAATAGAAAGTATTGATAGAGTATAACACACAATTTATTTTAACATTTTTACAGTATGTTTCATGTATAGAATTATGCAATATACTTAAGTTGTATGAAAAGTATTTTGAACATGAAGGATATTTTATACTAGATATTATTAAAAATCATTGCAAATTCAGTGTAATCATTATAGTAGATATGTATTGATTATCATACTAGCTAATTTTCAATTAAAATATTCTAATATCTAAAATAATTAATAAGATAAGATCATTTTTAAGTCTTTATATATATATTTTTTTTTTCTTTCACCTTATTTACTAACCCTAACTGTGAGTATTTTTTCCTGTGATTATTCTTATTTAAATGTTTATAGAATACTAATTCTTTTTTAATTTGTCAAAGCAATACTGTATATTTTTTCTCTTACATGTAACATTTAGTATATAAAATAATACAAAACTTACCCGTAGTTTATCTTTAAATCCAAATTTTGGTCATGTCATTATTGAAAGATTCAAAATGGCTGCTGACCATAATGAATGATGAGACAGCAGTAAGATCTGTTTATTTCATTAGACCTATTTTTAACAGTGCCAATATTTAATATAATTGATTATTTGATATATATATATATATGTACAAGTTTATTTATATAATTCCAATTTTTCTGGTGTTAATTGTAGAAATATAATGTATTTTTGAAGCTTATCAGCAAAATACATAATTTTGTTATCAAAATTTTTCGAAAACTCTTTTAAATCATTCTATTGTTGTGAAGGGTTTGTTGAAATTTGCTAATTTTTGTGAAAGATGAAAGATTTTTCATTTCAAATTTGTTGTTTTTTTTATGAGTGTTTGTTTTCGGACCAAAAATTTTAATGAATTGGCTCCGCAAGACTGCACAAATTTGTTTCAATGTTAAAAATTTTATGTGAGAAAATAAAAAAAACATGCATGGTTCTTGCACTTTAGTTGGAACCCTGTGTATCTATCTAGCTCTTTCTCTCTCTCTCTCTCTCTCTCTCTCTCTATATATATATATATATATACTATTAACTTACTTTTTTATTTTTCAATATAGTATTATGAATCATTAAGCAATTTTAATCAGTTGAATGATTAGTGATAGAGTAAGACTAATTTAAGTTTAGCTATCTATAGTTAATGTAGTAATCTTTGAATACAATGTCATATGTAATATGTCATTTGTGGAGTTATTATGTTTTTTTTTTTCACATGTACACAGCGAAAATCTATCATGATCTATGGGCTCAATTATTTGAAGCGTAACATGCATTGAATTAAACAGCATACTATATGAAGAAAAGTACTTGTACACCATATTATAATTTTTTCTTTTGTGTATGTAACGATTTTTCTTACTTCAACCGTTAAGTACTTAATGTTCGGAAAGCCTAGTGGAGTCACTGTAGATTTTTTTATTCTGGTATGTCTAAGGGAATGTCTTGACAAGACAATGTTTATTCTTTGATAGATATGACTGTTATTCTGCCAATTTTCCTTTAAAAATGTCTAGAAAATTAGCATAATGCAGTCAGTCCATAATATTTTTGGCTGGTGGAATTGGTTTTGTAAACTTGGAATTTGGTTTTCAATGCATGTTTGCCAAGAGAAATCTGCTATTTAAATTGTTCTTTTATTTCTACTGTGTTGCAATGTATATATATCAACTGTAACATTACACTTTTAAAAAATATTTGAATTGTGCTTAAATGTTAATGGTTCAGAATTTAAATACCATACACTTTAGCTCATTTCTCCGGGATAATATACTTATCTTATCTAAGTCATTACATAAAATTAAATGTTTCAGTTTTATATGTTAATCTCCTTATATTATTAAAATCTGTACGCGTGTGTCTGTCTGTCTGTGAGAAACGGCTTGACGCAGCTAAGGCTCCGCCGCTAAAGGTTGCACGGACTTCAAACAGGTACCGTCGGACAGAGAATTTATCGCAGATCTGGGTTATCTAATTTGCTAAACGATGCGACCCTAATTAGCGGAGATATTAATTAAAATGTCGACCACTGTCTAACAAAAAAACGATTCAAAATGGCACACGATCATCATTTTCGCCCGGGACCGCTTACCTTGAAAGAAAAAGGAAAGAGAGAAAATTTCGTGGGTTTTTGTAAAGCGATCGCTTCCGATCTGTTGGAAATATCGAAAATACACCTGTACCATGAGAAAGAGCATTTATTACCGATTCTTACGGTACAATTTTTTTTTTAAATACGGATTTTTTATATTAAAAAAAATTTTTATTTAAAGGGTCGAAAATTTCGTTTTTTCGCGGTCGTCTTTTTCGAAACGCCCTGTACGGCCGAGTAACTCTTCCATTTCTTAACATCTAGTATATAAAGAAAGGCCATTTAATCCTCTTTCGAACCATATAAACATTTTTACAAAATACAGATTAGCGATCCATATTTTTAGATTTTACGAAACATCGATTTTTTTTCGCAAATTATTTTATAACTCAAAAGCGTTTAGAGATAAATCATTTCTTTTTTTTTTTTTTTTTTTTTTTGTATATAGATCTCACTTTCATAATTTAATTCCCAAAAGATTGAGAGAAAATTTCAAAAACTGAATGAGTTATAAATTTTTTAATTTCACACTTTAAACCCATTGAAATAGAATATGCGGTCTTACCTCCTTAGTGATTTTCAGAATTCCATTGCCGCTTTTCGTTACCATGGGAACCATTTCAACGATGTCTACATCGAAAGCAAAAAAAAAAAACTTGAACGGAAAGAGAGACATTTAATGAGGTCACCTGTTTTGGTACTGCGATTAAAAATTGCAATTTCGAAATGGCTTCAGTTTTTCAATGCCGTACACTAAACTTGGTACAAAGAACTGCGTATTTCAATTTCTAATTACGATTATTTTTTATACATCATTCGAATGATATTTTAAAGTTCTTTTTTTTTATTTAAAGTTTTCAACAGATTTACACGTTTTGAGGTGTCCTGAATCAGTTTTCTTTTGTGGCGCTGTAATATTTTGAAATTTCAATATTTCAATTTCTAATTATGATTAAATATTTTTTAATACATCATTCGAAAGATATTTTAAAGTTCTTTTATATTATCGAAAGTTTTCACCAGATTTACACGTTTTGAGGTGTCCTGAATTAGTTTTCTTTTGCATCTCAGCCAAATGAGTTGGATCGTTCAAAATTGGTATACGTAGGTTAATTAAGAGGGCCTGAAAGGGTGGAGAAGAAATAGGCGTGCACCGTGCGCGTATCCCTTAACTTGTGCGCGCGCAGAGCGCACGGGACTACGCTGCCGAAGGCAGTGGGGACCCGGTGCGAGTTTTTACCTGATCATGTTGGATATGAAGGATTTCATATCCACAAACACACTAAAAACAAATTTATTTTTATATAGCAGAGTGCAAAAATGTTTGCAGTGAAGCGTGGCTGAATGTTTTTGTAGTGTATGAGCAAGCAGAGTTTCAATTCAACTTAAAATAAATGCATGAAGACAAAATAATCACAAAGTTTTTAATTAACCAAATAAGTTTATTAAAGTTTAATAAAAACATATGTAAAACAAAAATATAACAATATAATAAGTTAACTTGTAACAAAAATAACTTTCATTAATTACTTAACTTTTGAATCTTAATTGCAAACGATAAAGGCATTCAAAAATATGACAAGAATGTCAAAAACTTCAAAAATGATATTTTAATGTTTAAATGATATTTAAATAGCTAAATGGCTTCATGACCCGATAGTAAAAGTTCATATTATAATCTGAGCAGTAAAAGAAATAAAGTTCTTTTTAACTAAAAAAATCAAAAGTTCTTCATAAACTTCTATTACCTGTTGAAGTCTTTTACTTCACTAAAACGATGAAAGAAAATAAACTTAACCTATACTAAACTATCACGCTAGGCCAACAGGTACTCAATCCCCCATTAAACCTAACGTGAATAACGAAACATTAAGGAAAAAATCAAAAAAAGAAAAACCTCCCACTTCTCAAATTTCATAGCCGTCTATTTATATCCATTTTCACCTAATTAACATTCATACCAAAAGCGAGAGTTCTAGATGATTCTGCATCAGATTTGCATATGGCGTTCAACAGTTAACAGATTGAATTCACGAAAATTCGGTAAGTTACGAGAACGGCTGAATCGGCAAATCAGCGATTGCAAATCCTACAGTGAATTACGGAACCAACTCTTTTACTGCTGGCTGTTAAGTTACGAGAACGGCTGAATCAGCAAATTAGCGATCACAAGTTCTACAGTGAATTACTGAACCAATCCTTTTACTGCTGGCTGTTATGAGTTGAAGACCGGAATGAGCAATACAGACAAAGATAAATAAACAACGTAGTTTAAAAATAAACGTTGGATTATTTCACATAAATGGAATTAATTCTAAAAGGTAAGATATACGGCTTATTTTGTATTTTACTATTAATAAAGATTTATTTTACTTATGGATGATGAGATTTAATAAAGGGACTAATTACTAACAGATCAGAAATGATTTTTTTTTAGGGGGCACAAAGGGTCAGGTAAGGAATACGCACGCGCAGCGCGTGTACCCCATAAGTTGTGCGCGCTGCGCGCGCACAGGACTGCACTACCGAAGGCAGTGGGGACTAGAGGTGAGTTCGGGCTCTATTTTGGCAATCCGAGCCTGAAACATTTTTTAACTGAGCTCGCCCGAGCCCGAAAAATTTTGTGTGATCAGAGCCCGAGCCCGATATTGAAAGTGGTACGCTATACAACGCATACACAATAGTAAAATTAAATGCCATTTCCATTTTCAATTTAATTTTCTTATTTATCAAACCTTAATTTAAATAACTATAAATGTTATTATAACAATTTATAATGTCTTTGTCTCAGTATACATGTATATATTTATAGTGCAGCCAATTGTTTATAACGCTCCTATTGGGGGACAAAAAATTTATCCGAATGAGTGATATATTGAGGCCCAATATAACAAAGGAGGAAGGATTACTGTATAACACTACGATATAATATGCATCCCGTTGAAAAAAAAGTTCTATTTAGAAAAAGGAAAGTCAAAGCTACTAAGGTTTGCAAGATTATTTTGTGATTTATAACCTATCATGACTATTATGGCATTACTAAAGGTGCTCTCAAAAGGAATAATTTTTTTTTTTTTACATTTTCCAGTTAGTAAAGAATAAAATAAACGGAACTTTTAGCTTGAATCCGAGCCCGCCCGAAGCCCGAAGATTTGAGCCCGATCGGGCTCGGGCTGAGCCTGTCTCATCTCTAGTGGGGACCCGGTGCAAGTTTTTACCCGATCAGAAATGATTTTTTTTTTAGGGGGCACAAAGGGTCAGGGAAGGAATATGCACGCGCAGTGCGTGTATCCCTTAAACTGTGCGCATGCAGCACGCACGGTACTGCGCTGCCGAAGGCAGTGGGGACCCAGTGCGAGTTTTTACCCGATCAGAAATGATTTTTTTTAGGGGGCACGAAGCATCAGGAAAGGAATACGCACGCGCAGCGCGTGTATCCCTTAAACTGTGCACGCACGGTACTTCGCTGCCGAAGGCAGTGGGGACCCGGTGCGAGTTTTTACCCGATCAGAATTGATTTTTTTGGGGGAACACGAAGGGTCAGGGAAGGAATTTGCGCGTGTATCCCGTAAGTTGTGCGCACGCAGCACGCACGGGACTGCGCTGCCGAAGGCAGTGGGGATCCGGGCTGACTTTTTACCCAATCAGAAATGATTTTTTTGAAACTTTCTTTTCTTAACACTAAAAGTTACTGTTAGTGATTCATTAATTATAGTGATTGAGAGATTTTGAGAATTCAGTCATTATAGTGATTCATTTAAAAATACTGACCTGCTAGCAGGCGAAGCTCGCTAGTATTTATATAATTTGATGCTATTTCTTACGTAATAATCTCAGATATAAGTACATACAGAATTATTGTCAATTTCTGTGTATCATGGATTACATTTAAAAACTGGTTTCACGTATTCACAATCAATTATTTTTAGTTCCCCATCATACTATAGGTATGGGGAACTTAGGTAATCGTGAAAATTTTCGACCTCTGTTTTTTCATGTTTTCAGGCGTGAGGAATTCGAAAATTACAAAATCTGTATGATGTCTGTCTTTATTGTGTCTGTTAGGCTGTGTAGACAATATCTCACGAACAAATGGTCGCAGAGAGATCGGACAGGTTCTAAAGTATTAGTTATGACACTGGCAAGACCCCCTATTCAATCGCAACATTCTAATTAAAAAACTTCAGAAATTATTCAATACGATTTTCTTAACATGGGAGAATAGGGCAAAATTTCACTTAAACTTGCATAAAAAAGAAATATTTTTACCGTAAAGATGTAAGAATAGCTTTTCAATATCAGTTTTGATAGCCGGATGAACATCATTAACTATAAACATGCGACTTTGAAAATTTCGCAAGGCAGAAAAATTCGTGTTAACCCTTTATCGGCCCATTGTATCATATCACAGAAATTGGGTTTACTCGGAAATTGATATAACGATTTTCAAAAAAGTTTGTAGTTAAGTGTCTTTTGGGGTGCTTTGATTGACTCTCATCTTCAGACAAAATTGCGTTCACTGTTAACCCTTTATTGGTCTGTGGCAACATATGGTCATGGCAACATTTCTTCATGATTTTTTTTTTTTTAATCGTGATTAAAATAAAATTATGCTTTTCATTAATCAGATTATTAATTTTTAATAAAATATTTCTATTGCTAAAATTATTTTATGTACTGAACATGTACAGTTAAGTAGATTTTATTTTGTCCAGCGTCCCGGACTTTTGACGAAAAAGTGGACAAAATAACAACCCTGGTTAGTTTAGTTGATCTACTAGGGGATGGGAGGGAGGGGCGACTTACATTTATTAGTAATGTAGCTTGTAACTAATTAAACCACATTAAATATTAAAAAAAAAAAAATTGGAAAACTTTTTTTTTGAGTTTAAATTTAAAAGGCCCTACTAGTAACATATGTTCAAATATTGATTTTTGTGCCATTTTACTTAGCTTAGGTAAAAAAAAAAAAAAAAAAAAAATTGTTTAATTTTTCCATTGTTGAGATTAAAAATAAAACTAGTATTTTGTGGCACCACAAGACTTTCTTCTATATTTTCCTATACAAATTCACGAAGTGCAAATAACTTATTAAAATTATTTAACATGATGAATGCAAATGATTTTCATCTTAGAGAAAACTAACACGAAACATCCAAAGAAAGACAGTTTTATTGTCTATAAATAAAATCTTAAAAAATGCGTTTTTATAATGATTATCTCACATATCAAGTTTCATACAGTTATATGCCATACAAGTTGAGATATAGCCTTCTCATTATTGAGGAAATTTCCAGTATAGCAGCGCCACCTATTGGCCTATAAGCATCCAACTTGAATCAGAATAATGTCTCATAACGATTTCTCACATACCAAATTTTATTTGATATGCAATAGAATCTGAGATATAGCCTTCCCTTTCAATTGCGAAAACAGCTGTGTAGCAGTGCCACCTGTTGAGCAGTTGACACCAAAAGTTGATAGGCACTAATTTATATTAAGGTGCATCTACATATAAATTTATATGCAATTCTGTGCAGTGGTACCTGAGATATAGCCTTCACTTAAATTGTGAGAATCGCTGTATTGCAGCACCACCTGTTGGATGTTAAGCTTTCAAACTGAATCAGCGTAATGTTTCATAATAGCCTTCTCACATATCAAGTTTTGTTTGATTATACGCGATAGAACCAGCGTATAATAAAAAATATAGTCTCCCCTTAAATTGCGGAAATCGCTGTAAAGCAGCGACACCAAAAGTTGATAGGCACTAATTTAGGTCAAGGGGCATCTACATATAAATTTATATGCAATTCTGAGCAGTAGTTCCGATGATAGTCATCACAAAATTTTTTTCACACACAGAGACAGACAGACATTTTCTAAAAATTGTCAAATTGTGTTCTAGACCTCTCAAAACGTGTAAATCCGTTGAAGACTGAAAGACGAAAATTTTTACGAATACAATACTTTCTTCTATTCCATAGAGAAGAAAGTAAAAAGTTACAGGAAATGTTTTGTTATTATTTATTGGATACATTATAAAACTCTAGCTTTCAGTGTGGCTTTTACTTGCCGAGGCTACATATCAACTCTCTCCTGCCTCAATATTACTCCACAATATTTAAAATATATATATATATATAATCCAGTTGACTTTTGTTCTTTTAATGTCTATTTATTTTTTTGTTTAAAAATGATATTGTAAGTGACCGAATGGCAATAAAGACAATTTTTCTTATACCTTTATTATATGAATTTTCCGAACTTTATTAACTGACTGGATGTTATGATTTAAAAATTTTTAGTAATACAAAAGTGTTTCTACATTTTTTTTTTTTTTTCAAACAATTTAAAAACTGATATGTTGTGGCCACCACAAGACTTTCTTCTATATTTTCATATACAAATTCACTCAGTAACAATATTAAAAAAATTAAGATTTTTTTTGTTAAAAGTAAAAAAAAATCGATAACTTTGCTTTTAATTATCACATATTTATAGTTCAACCATTCGTTTTAAAGGTATTGACGAGACCTTTCGAAAGATACCCATCTTGAAAATTTACTCCCCCCAGGGGGGAAGCAATGCCCCCACATGCACAAAAATTTTTCCTAATTAACTACTACTATTATCAATAATTCATATTAATTTTATAATCACACGTTAAGAATAACTCTCATTATGTACATTTATATGAAATTTTGTCCTATACTGCCATGTTAAAAATTTAGAAAAAATACGATCACAGCACTACCTATTGAGCGATTGATCTCCAAATCTAATCAGCACCAGTTTATGTCAACTAAATACTAAGTTTGGTTAAATTTCATTTAAAAAAAAAAGTTTTTTTCGTTAAAACTAAAAAAAATCGATAACTTTATTTTAAATTATCACAGATTTATAGTTCAACCATTCGTTTTAAAGGTACTGATGAGACCTTTCGAAAGACACCCATCTTGAAAATGTACTCCCTTCGAGGGGGGGGGGGGGTGAGGCTTCTACACATGCAAAAAAATTTTCCCAGTTGACTATCTCTATTATAGATAATTCTTGTAAATTTCATAATAATTACTAAAAAATAATTCTCTTTATGCACATTTATACAAAATTTTTTGCTATATCACCATGTTAAAAATTTAGAAAAAGTGGGATGGCAACGCAACCTCTAAGACAATTTTTACCAAAAGTTGATAAGCACTAATTTATGTCAAGGTGCAACTACATACCAATTTGTATGAAATTCTGTGCAGTAGTTCCTGAGATACAGTTGCTACAAAATTTTGTCACACACACACACAGACAGACATTTTCTAAAAATGGTCAAATCATGTTCTACAGCTCTCAAAACGTGCAAATCCATCAAAAACCCGAGGTCAAAAATTTTTACGAATCCAATACTTTCTTCTATTGAATATAGAAGAAAGTAAATATATATATATGCAAATTGCCATCAGATTTTCATACTTTAGTTAATTTTAAAAAAATCTAATTGTTCAATCGATGTTAATTAATCCGACGGATTCAGAAAAAACAGCCCTTTCATTTGGTACCGTATTTGAAATAAAATGTTGATTATATTTTTTTTAATTAATTAAAATATGAAAATAATAACCTGGTAAAAGCTTTAAAAATGGACATTTAAATTTTTAATTGTTGCAAATATATATATATATATATTTGTTTCGATACTGATTATTATTACTTTCTTCTATATTCAATAGAAGAAAGTATTGGATTCGTAAAAATTTTCGACCTCAGGTTTTTGATGGATTTACACGTTTTGAGAGTTGTGGTTATAAAATTAATATGAATTATTGATAATAGTAGTAGTTAATTAGAAAAATAATATGTACATGTGGGGGCATCGCTTCCCCCCCCCTGGGAGAAGTACCTCTCCGGGAGGGGGGGGGATAAATTTTCAAGATGGGTATCTTTCGAAAGGTCTCGTCAATACCTTTAAAACGAATGGTTGAACTATAAATATGTGATAATTTAAAGCAAAGTTATCCTTTTTTTTTACTTTTAACGAAAATAAACTTTGAAAAAAAAATTGTATTTTTTTTTTTAATATTGTTACTGAGTGAATTTGTATAGGAAAATATAAAAGAAAGTCTTGTGGTGGCCACAACATACTAGTTAATTTTCTTTTCTTTTTCTTAAAAAATAAATAAATAAATAAATAAGAAGAAAAGATTTTGACGGAATTCTGGCATAAGCAGAATTTAGGTTAGGACAGAGGACTATTAGTTTTTTTTTTTTTCCAAATTATAACATCACTTTCAAATTATTCAATTATATTTTTGATAAAATTTAGATTTCAATAAATGTCCAACTATCGAAAAATAACACCCAAAAAATCACAGATTGAGACTAATAGTCCTCAGTCCTAATAAATATTTCTTGCTTACTCTAGCTGAATATGTTTTCATTTGTTTCATAATTCGTAAATATTGTTTCATTCAAGTATCATTTTCAATTGAAGTCTTTTTCCTTGTATGGAGATATTCACACACAGAAAAGAATGTGTTCTTGAATTTTATAATGAAATAATACAAAATCTGATCTTATGTGCAGTAAAAACCAAAGATGAAGAATTTAAAGAATAAGAAATCTCCAGAGTTTTATTGCAGGAAAAATTATTTTTCATTGGTAACCCACTTTTTTAACGTTTAAAATACATTGCAGAAAACATTGCTTTAACCATTTCAATGAAACACATGCAGAATGGCAAAAGTACTGTTCGTTGTATAAAAACTATAGATCTCTGAAATAGAAATTTATTTTATTTATTTAATGATAAATCTGTCTGTTCAAAGTACTTGCAGCATCTGGCCAAGTGTCTTGATTTTGGTGATCATTACTGTTTATGAGCAACAGATCAACAGAGCAGAACAACAGCAGAGCAACAGATGTCGCCTAAATCATGCATATAGACAACAAATCTGCCTCCTAAAACATTTTTATAGACGTATGTTTTACAAATATAATTTGATATTCTAAATATATTGTTAAAATTTTTTAGTAATAGAAATCCACATATTTTAAACTGATAAAACAGACTTCTAACTGTAATTCTCGATGTTTGTATTGCAAGCAAGAATATGTAAATTGGATTGTATTTGAGTCTGTATTGAGATTTCAGAAGCAAAATAATAATAAAAATAAAATAATGTACATGTGTTAGTTTTTTTTTTTAAAAGAAGATTTCAGTTTTTCATTTCAACAGGTATACAATTTGTGTTGGCAAAGAGCCTTCAATATTATGTTTTTACTTTCACGTTACATATTGTGACCTCATATTTTGTGATGAAGGATTGTGCTTAATTATTTGAACACGAAACAACAATTGCATGTCTTTCACTACCAATTTTTAAAGCATTTTATTGCAAGTTAAAAGTTCGCCTGACATAATTTTTATGTTTAAACTAACTTTTTTTGAAATTGAAATTTTTCTCCCTTTGCATAAATTATATCTATAATAATAAAAGAAGATGTCTGTCTGTCTGAGCATCTATACATTCAGCCCCTACCGAACGCAGAAGTATAAAATTTGACATATGGGTACCTAGAAGCCTTCCCGAGGGGATAGTGAAAACAGAATTTAAAAATTTTAATTAGTTGCGGAGATATTAATTAAAATATAGACCTATGTCTACTCAAAAAACGATCTCAATCACTGAGAATTCACCGCGATTGCAAAAAAATAGATATTTTAACGGAGTTAAAAGCAGAAAAAATGGAAAATAAATTAGAAATATTAGTCCGATCGTTACAAATTTGGTACCATATGAAAGGGAATTTTTATCCGAATCTAAGAGTGCAAGCGGCTTATCGATAAATCAGATTTTTTTAAAATTAACTAAAGTATGATATTTAGTTGGCAACAGGCAGACGACTGTCTGTGATGAAAACAGAAATGGTTGTAATCAATTAAGATATCATGTGTTTTATACTGGGGGGGAAAATTGCAATTTTCAAACTTTTTCTTATTTTCATTTACCTTACATTTGAATGAATATTCGGCTAAGATGGCATATTATAAAGCTACTGTTCAATTTTCATGAAAATATATGAATAAATAAAAAAATGACATATTTATTGAAAAAAGATTAAGTTTTCTTTTTTATTTTGCCGTATTTTAAATTGAGATATGCCATTGAAATTTCGTAGTATTTAGTTTTAATGCCCGATAATTCGATTGTGAATATTGTTGAAAGAGTACGATTATTAGGGAGGGGAAAAAGGGGCAACATTATCGAAAATGAAATTCGAGATTTCACCCGATTTACACGTTTTGAGGTTTCCTGATTAGGTTTTCTTTTGCATCTCAGCTACTAATTAAAATAATTTCATAAGTAATACATCATTAGAAAGCTTTTTTGATTTGGAATCGAACAGTAGATTACAGAAATTTCTACTGCCAGATGGCACTGTAATATTTCCAATTCTAATTATGATTATATTATTTTTAATGCATCATTCGAAAGATATTTTAAAGTTCTTTTATATTATTGAATGTGGAATTGCAGATTTTACCCGATTTACATGTTTTAATTTAAGGTCTCCTGTTTAGGTTTTCTTTTGTACCTAGGCTACTAATTAAAATATTTTCATAAGTAATACATCATTTGAAAGCTTTGTTGATTTGGAATCGAACAGAAGATTACAGAAATTTCTACCGCCAGATGGCACTGTAATATTTTAAAATTTCAATATTTCCAATTCTAATTATGATTAAATTATTTTTAATACATCATTCGAAAGATATTTTAAAGTTCTTTTATATTATTGAATGTGGAATTGCAGATTTTACCCGATTTACATGTTTTAATTTATGGTCTCCTGTTTAGGTTTTCTTTTGTACCTCAGCATTTGAAAGGTTTGTTGATTTAAAATTGAACAGTAGATTACAGAAATTTCTACCGCCAGATGGTGCTGTAATATTTTAAATTTTCAATATTTTAAATTCTAATGAGCGTGGAAGGTGGAAGTCGGATTTTTCAAGGATCGCGAACCAGCTGGTCGCCGAAGGCGACTAGTTAATAATAAAACAGAAAAAAGATATATATATATATATCACTTAAAGAAGGGCCATGCTTAATTCTGTGGATTCAAAAGGAAGTATCTGTCATGAAAAAAATTCGCACAACAGTTCGTATTATTTACAGAACAATAATATTATGAGTGACTTAAATAAACTATTCATGCATTAATCATGTAATACACAAGTTTTTTATTTTAATCCTTTCTTTCATCTTAGTTTAAATAATTTGTTTCCTTCCCATTCAAAGGAAGTATTTTTCTTTATGCAATATCTAAAAGAATTGAAATTTAAAATTTCAAGCTAGTTAATTTCTGAAAGTTTTTAAAACACCTAATACCATAGGGAGAAAGTGGTCCAGATGCTGTCTATATCGAATCAAACTGAAGTATCTGCAGTAGGTGAACAACATGTTAAAAATTTAGATCTTAATAACATTTCTAAAGGTTCTTATGTTGCTTGCATGTATGATAAGAAATGGTGGTTCGGAGTTGTCTTGGAACACTTTTGAAAAAGGTGATGTTCAAATACAATTTTTGCATCCTCATAGCTCCTGCCAAAATTTCTACTGACCAGAGAAACCAGATAAATGCTGGATTCCATACAAGCATCTGTTAGATATAATACCAAGCCATCAGCAGCAGTGTCACAGCATTCCTGTTTTTAATACCAAATGATACTGCAAAAAAAATACAGGAACTTATCCTTGCATTTGAATAAAATTCTGTACACCAGTGGCGGATCCAGAACTTGACTTTTGAGGGGGGCTAAGAATTTTCAAAGTGTAATTCTAGACCAATAAAAAAATTTACAATTGCAATATTCAATTGTGAATGTCAGTTTTTCTTTTTTTTTTGGGGGGGGGGGGAGATCTCCCCCCCCTTAAATCCGCCACTGCTGTACACATTAGTTTTTAATATATTCCTGTATTTCAATTATATTGTTTATGGAATAAATATTTATAGCTCCTTTATTTTGATTGATTTTTCAAGAAATTATTTAATACTTTATAATTATGAATGGACAACGTTCATCGTTCAGTTTTGGAGAAATTCTGTTTCTTATTTTTTTTCATCAAATATCTAATTTTGCTGCAAAATGAAGAAATTGTTTTTTTATTAAATAATTTAATATATATTTCTTTTCTTGTACAGATAGTACAGCTATTAATACATGCATTATTATTTTTCCTTTTTTATTAATGTTAAGTCTATCAGAGGGGGAACACAAGCATTTGGTATTAGAGAAAAACATGCATATGCTATCAGCAGGATATCTCTTTATGCAAATAATAACCAAAAGTAAACTCTTTTCCTGTGAATAGCTAACACATCAGTAGCTTATTTAAAAAAAATAAAAAAGTTTCTAGTGCTCCCCTTTATAAGAAAAACGGCTGCCAAGATGGCCGAAATTGCATTTTTTTGCCCTATGGTTTGTCTTTAAGCTTAAATATTTCCAAGGAGTGAGAAACCCAATTAATTTATTGTGTAGCAATTTATGGTGAACACTTACACTCTACCAGAAAGTGAATAAACCTTTGGTTTTATTTTCCTGTTTTTTGAATTGATGTCTCAATTTTTACAAAATCAGGAAAATCAAATTTTCATGGTTGCAACTTCTAAGAATTATATACCTTAACAATTTTCATTATAAGCATTGTAGTATTTTTTTTTTTTTTTTTTTTTTTTTTTTCTGAATGCCTGGAATAACTAGTTTCCATACGTACCTAACACTTTCCTATTACATGAGCACAATTTTTAAGAAAAAAAAGAATTAAATAACATTAATTTCTTGGTATTTTGAGGGGGCAGACAAACTTCAAGGACCTGTATATCTATAAATAAGTGGAGCAGGTTAGGTAGCTAAAAATTTGGACTTTTTCATGCCCCTATATCATCAATCTGTGTACTAAATTTAAAGAAAATCCGAATCGGTCATGCAACCCTCATTAGGTGAGTTGGCATGGAATCACTCAAATAGCTTTTTAATTTATTACATTAACCCTTCTTCCCCTCTGATTAAAAAAAAAAAAAAAAAAAAAAAAATTACAGTTTTCAGATTAGCCTGTGTGAATTCATAGTAAAAAGAAACATATATGTATATATATATTTTGCTATTTTTGTATTATAAAATTATATATTTTAAGCACATAGCTGCTTATTAGCAAATAAGTAAAGATAAGAAAATGACCATTAGTATTAAGAATTGCCATGTCTAGAAAATTTAAAGAGCAAGGGAAAATCGTTTAATACTGAAAGTTTTGCTTTTCATTTCAATCCAACGTAATTTGTCTATTTTTTTCTCTCAGTCAGAGAAACAGAGCAGATTTGCTTATGGAAATTTTTACACACTTAAATTATAAAATTAAATTTTTTTTAATTTCTTCTATTCAGTAAAAAGAAATATATGAAACACAGTGAATTCACTTAGTAACAGAAAATTAATTCTTTCTCAAATAATTAAAAAAAAAAAAAAAAAAAAAAGAAGAAGAAGAAAGATAAAAACACTATCATCACATAAACATTTATTTTCATGGTTACAAATGAAACTTTGTAATTTATAATAGCAAGTAATTACACATAAAAAGCAACTCATTTTGTAGTTCTTGTGAAAAATAGTCATAGTAAACAAAACAGAAATATTTTAAGCAGGTATAATCAATTCATAACATTTCTATATCTTTCTGACTAAAAATAGATAAATAAACAAATAACTTACATATAAATATTTGAATGGTAGTTTAAATTAGGACAATATTTACAAGCATTTAGAATTTAACTATTTGCAAAATCTCTTTACACTAGGCACATAGTAGTACTAACTAATGAAATTTCAGATTAAATTTCAAATTCAAAATTTTATTAATTTCTAGTGAAAGAATAATATTCATTAAAAAAAAAAATAATAATATATATATGGAAACCACATGGCTTAATTCAATACATGTCTAAATGTTCTGTAGACTTTGTTTCAATTGAAAAAATAATTTCAAGTTTTTAGAAATAAATTGTAAAATAGCCAGAAAAACAATGTATTTAGAAATATTTCCAAAATAGCAGATTTTTCCTTTAAATATAAACTTTGTTATAAAAAAGATACACATGCAATTTTAATGCATATACAAATATTCCCTCTAATCTGCAGAGATTGGATATCTCAACCAAATATTTTGTGGACAATATATAGGCCATTATTTGTTTTGTTAATTTTTTGCAGATACAAATTGAGTATAACTATTAATGCATGAAATGAATGATAAAATATATGTATAATAATTTCAGATAACTGTAAAACGTCTGACCTTACCATTAAAAAATTATAGCAATTAAAAAAAAAAGTAAAATAAATAATAAATCATCATCGAAAAATAGTATAAACACACATTTATTTTAACTATACAAATTCAAAGTGTCTTAAGTTATTAATTTATCAATTAAAAACAGTTTTATTTTATTTAATATGTCTACTTAAATATTGGAAAATTTTAGACTTTAATTTCCATAAAAAATACTAATTTTCCTCTCAAAAGTTAAAAATTTCATTGTTTACATCCAAAATGGATCATGGATTACAAGAGGTTCACTGAACATTAGTAGTAAAAAAAATATGTGCAAGTAACAGCAGAAGTTTAGGATAATAAAAATAGACTTCAGATTAATTCAAACAAGTTTTATAGATTAAATTTCCAATTTAAAATACAGAAACAAGAATTTATTAACTGCAACAAGACAAAGATTAATTAGATCATTACTTTTGAGTTATGAAGAATAAAATTCAGCTCTTAATAATAATTCTAGTGTACAAGATAGTGTACACACACACATATTCATCATTTAAATTTTAACTTTTCTGTCCTTATAAAATAATGTCTTTAAGATAATATAAAAAAGGAAATCACAAATGCAAAAACTGAAATAGAACTATATATACACAGAATTAAACAATACTAAAATCAGAAAATCACTTCATAACACATTTTTAAGAAAGTGTTATTATATACAATACGACATATGGGAAAAAAAAAAAAAATATTTATTTTAAATAAACATTTTCAGAAACTTAAAATAAACTACTATTTCAGTTATTTAAACTAAAATAAATGAAATAAAAATATAAATTTAAGAAACAAATCGGATAATGTAATGAAAAATCTTTCGAGGATATTTAACAAATAGAAAAATAAGTGCAATTTTCACGAGATTCTCATGAGGAAACGTAAATGAAGTGTTCTTGTTCATGTTCTTACATAAGGCGGATGGGCTGGCGGCGACGTTCCATCTTTGCAAGCTTATCCCTCTAAACATAGCTTCCTTGCCAAGGATTTCTCGCCAAACGATTTGACGCCATCTAACGGCGCTGTGTGGTGTGCGTTTTCCAAATACGCTGCATTTCGATGAGCTCATTCTAGAGCCCCGAGATCGACCAGTATTGGAGTGGAGTGATAGGTCTTTGGTTGCAGGGGGGTGCCATTTCATTGATGCGCGAATTTTTAGCTATTTGAGATTTCTCGCGCACTACGTCGTATGGAGGATGGATCAAATTTTGTTTACATCTATAATAATAAAAGAAGATGTCTGTCTGTCTGTCTCTCTGTCTGTCTGTCTGTCTGAGCATCTATACGTTCAGCCCCTACTGAACGCAGAAGTATAAAATTTGACATACTGGTACTCAGAAGCCTTCCCGAGGGGATAGTGAAAACAGAATTTCAAAATTTTAATTAGTTGCGGAGATATTAATTAAAATGCCGACCCATGTCGATCGAAAAATGAGCAGCGAGATTCAACGGCTAATTGCTTAAAAAAAGAAAAAAAAAAACATTCTATCAGCAGACGACTTTCTCCGCTGTCTGGAAAGGGAACAAAACATCTGGAAATCATTAATATCACATGTTCTTGAAGTGGAATTAAAAATTACAAATTTCAAAATTCTTCAAATTTTCATTTACATTACATTTGAATTAATATTCTGCTTACACAGCATATTATAAAGCTACTGTTAAATTTTCATGAAAATATATGAATAAGCAAAAAAAATTACATATTTATTGGGAAAGGATTAAGTTTTCTTTTATATTTTGCAGTAATTTGAATTGAGATATGCCGTTGAAATTTCGTAGTATTTGGTTTTAATGCCTGATAATTCGATTGTGAATATTTTTGAAAGAATAGAATTATTAGTTTCAGAGAAAACCACGGAAAACCCGGAACACCTTTATTTTTATTTCATCTGTTAATGACACAAAAAGTTACTTTTAACAGATTAATATTGATTTTTTTTTTCCCTTTTTTTTATGAATTCGGTTGTAAAAAAGCAGTTTTGGAATTCTTAAATTTTAGACGGATTTCAATAGAAATCGTTAATCGCCCTTGATAGATTAGCCATTTTGAGTCTATATATCAAAGATATTCATTATTGTAATACATAATACATCAT
Source organism: Salticus scenicus (assembly GCA_963930645.1). Classification (NCBI taxonomy): domain Eukaryota; kingdom Metazoa; phylum Arthropoda; class Arachnida; order Araneae; family Salticidae; genus Salticus; species Salticus scenicus. The sequence goes on from OZ005660.1 coordinate 140,893,431, forward strand.
TCAAAAGATATTTTAAAGTATTTTTATTGCAGGCTATTAAAATGATATAAGCCGTTCAAATTCTGTACGAAACTTTCGGAGAAAACTACGGAAAAACCAGATAATTTTTATTCTTTTATATTTTACAGAGTTTCAAATTCAGATTTTCGCTCACATTTCGTACTAATAATTTTTAATGGTATATAGCCCGGAATTAAGTAAGTTTTGGAGAAAACCACAGATAAGTCAGACACAAATCTTTTAAAAAAATGTTTGTATTATCTTTGTATTTCAGCTTCTAATTAGTATAATTTCATTTTTATATTATCGAAAGTGGAATTCGAGATTTCACCTGATTTACACGTTAAAAAGGCGCCACCGAGCGGGAGTTTCGTAAAGTCGGATTTTTCAGGGATCGCGAACCAGCTGGTCGCCGAAGGCGGCTAGTTTGAAATAAATGTGTTTTTACTGGTATGTATAATAGCAATAGATAGATTGCTCATAAAATCAAAGCATGTAAGTAATTTATCATCGTGTATATTATATCATACATTTTCAAGATCAGAAGTAATAAATCAAAGGGATATTAAATTAGCAATAATCATGTAATAAGTACCTTTGGTAAATGTTTATGCTACTTCCTTTCGATTTTCAAGTATACTCTTTTAAAAGCTGACAGTAGCCAATGCCTGTTGTCTGCTGTCAAAAGTGATATTTTTTTTTAAATTCAAATAGGGACATAATTAAGATTTTGTTAAAATTCATTATCTTTATGAAACATATTGTGGTATCTCATAATAAACAAAATGTTTAATTTATGTAGTGGATAAAAATAAGTACACACAAAAATATTTCTGCAGTTCAAAATTAAATTTGCAGTTAATACAATTAAAATAAAATAAACTTTTGTGTAAAAAAAAATCTTAGGTACTTTTTTTAATTTAATTTTTTTTTCTTTCTTTAATCCTCTGTAGAAAGTATCTGGATAATTGAAAATTTTATGAAATTGTTTTTATGTAGTAACACATTTCAATGTAACTTTTGTAATAACATGTTAAAAATGTCAGTAGTAGCACATATTTTCCAATAAAAATAGTTTTAAAAATACCAACAAGCCAACATGAGCAAAATGTTTTGAAACTATTTCTGTCATTACATATTTAAACAATGAATATAATTTTTCTTTTGTAAAAAATTGTTGATCATTGCTTAAACATTTTGGAGTATTATATATATATATATATTAGGGGTGGGAATCGATTAAGAGTTTTAACTGGGTTAATCGTAGATCATTAATCGATTAATCGGTCAATTAATCGGATTTTTAATCGGTTTTCATATTTCTTTATATAATTTTATTTTAATGATGAATAAACTCTCATATTGTATATATATATAATATTCATAAGTTTGACTGATTTATTTATTTATTTTATTATTTTTTATTTTTTTCAAAAATGTTTGTCTAATCAATTATATCTGTTTCATAACTGAAATTTAAATCAATTTTCAAAGTAATAATTGGTGACTTTAAGTGTTAATTTTATATAAATATTTTCACTTATTCAATTTTATTTATTTATTATTATTTTTTAAAAATAAATTAATTTTTCTTGTCCATCTCACTTGTCACTATTTTTAAATGAATTCTCAAAATTCCATATCATTATCATAAAAATCTCAAATTCTTATATTTTAGTTCTTCTTCGTCACTTCGGACTAGAACACAGAATGTTATTTTCTGTTTCTACTTCAATAGTTGCTATCAGCAAGTCTGAACAGACAATAAACGCTTGAAGATACTGTGAAACTCTGTTGACATTTCCCCCATCAGAGGAATAGTGAAAATCTCAATCCCTTCTTCTTCTTCTTCTTCTTCTTTTTTTTTTTTTTTTAATCTTCAGCATTTCTATTTTTTGAAAGCTTCTTGTTTCTGAGAATACTATTACCCTAGCCAACACTTTCTGTAGAAGGCTACAGACAGGTGGTGTTGCTCCAGCATTCACATACAGCGGCATTTTGTTTAATAACTGTCCTCCCCCTTTTTCTCTATCAACAAAAGTGCAACAACTTCTTTTGAGAGGTTTTATTTTTATTTATTTGTTTATTTTATTTTTTGCTTTTTCATTATTTGATGGATGTTTCTTAGAATGCTTGTTAGCAAAATATGTGAAAAAATATTTTGTAGGCAGAACAATATTCTTACTTTAATTCGTAGTTTGAAAATTTTAATCGGATTTTGAAAATTTTTAATCGAATTAATCGATCCGATTAACTCGATTAAAAAAATTGATCGGGACTAAGCATTGATCGATTAACCGAACCGATTAATCGATTAATCGGCACAGCCCTAATACCGGGTGATTCAAAATAGATGTTACAGCGATTATCTCGTAAACTAAGAAAGATAGAAACAAACTTCCAATTACAAAATTAGAGCAAATTAAGAGTAGATTTCAGATATGGAATTTGTTTTCTACAAGGGGCTGTATACATATTAAATACGAAATTTAATTTTTATACGGCCCCTCCTATCATGTGACTTATATTTAGAAAAATATTCTCCTCGCTGTAACAATCAAAATAAAAAAAAAATCATCTCTCTAAGTCAAAATCTCGCTGAGTTATTGCAATTTGAAAATGATGACTTACACCACTTTTTTTTCAATTTTGGCATCTATTTTTCAACGCCAACGAGCTCACTTTAGGGGGTTATCTATGAGATGAGAAAAAATTAAAAAAGATCCTTTATTTTAAAACAGCAACTAAAATCGTTCAAACGCGTGAAATCAACAGTTTTAAGAACTTAATGCAAATTTACATTATTTCGTATTGTTAAAAAATTTAATACTTAAATTTCTTAGGGGGGTCACCTGCAAATTAAAACACGTTAAGAGAAGGAAAAAATTAAAAGACTAGCAAAACCGTGTAAAATTTTCGTGCTTTATTTTTACCACTTTCCATAATGGTTGAAAAATTTAATGACTTCGGCTCTTCAACAATTCCAGCAAGATTGGAAAGTGTTAATGACTTCGATTTGTCTGTCTGTCCATCCGTCTTTCTGTGTGTCCGCGCTCTAACTCCCGTGAATATTTATAGAATTCCCTGAAACTGATATATGTTATTTGAGTTCACGATCGGATGTTCTTTATAGAAAATGGAGTGAATACCTCTGCTAGCTTGTGCACAGGGACACCCGAAAGTATTCCAAGGCATTGTGTTCTATGAGAGGTATTTTTATAAACCATATTTTAATACCTTTAATTTATGCATATATTAATAAAATTGAAATACGTTATTATAGTTTTCTATCGGATATTTTCTATAGAAAATGGAGTAAACACCATCACTGGTTTGTATACAGGGACACCCGAAAGTATTCCAAAGCATTGCGTTCTATGTGAAGATATTTCTATAAACCAAAATTTAATTACTTTGCATAAATCTTAATGAAGTTGAAATATGTTATTCATATGCACAAAAGGGTGCTTTCAATACTGTACAGTACGATTAGCATTAGATTTACAGGGCACACAAAAATATTCAGTTATGTTAAGGGTTATTCTTGAACATTTGCTGGAATTGCATTTTCGTTTACATTAAACATTTTCTAACAATTTTTAACTGTGAATAAGATTTCAATTCGCATTTTTATTTATTTATTTATTTTTTTGTCTGACTGTCCATCTGTCCGTCTGCCCGTCCCCAGCGTCTATAAATATTTTGAGAAATGACATATGTTATTCAGGTTTACTATATGATATTCCCTATTTAAAATGGCATTAATTAATTCTCTACAATTGGTTTATGTACAGGAACGCACAAAAAATGCGTTTTGGGACAGATGTTCTTATAAGTTACATTTAAATAACTTTATACTGTAAAAATCATAAGGAAATTCATATTTATTGTTAATATTCTAAAATAATGTTTTGTATAGAATATAATATGGTATGGATGTATAATTCTATGTCAAGGAGGTTACCGCCCTTCTCAACCCCTGTTTAATTATAGTGCCTATACTTATCAAAACATACATCAAGTCTGTTATCAATTTCCTTAAAACTTGCAAACCTTGATCAACTTTTCAAGTGGCAACTAGATATGGAATCCAAAGTATCAAATTCGCATTTCCTGTAGTTATTACTTTCTCATACCCATAAGGTAGAGAAAGTATTGTTTTGGGGCCAAATTTTCGAAAGTGTGTTTTTGTTATATTTACACGTTTTGAGGTCCCCTGAATATGAAAATCGTGGTTTTTAGCGGTTGGTTTGTGTGTGTGTGTGTCTGTTATCAGCATATCTCAAGAACAAATAGCAGCAGATATTCCAAACTTGGTATTTTAAATATGTATCATATAGGGATGCTACACTAAGCTTTTCATTGAGATGAAGCAAATGGTTCGTATACAGGGACACTCAAGAATATTCAAATACATTACGTATATGGGGAAAATTGCAGGTAAGTAGAGTTTAACACCTATAGACTGCACTAAACCAAATGAAATGAATATATATATTTTTATATGCATAAAAACATGCCTCATGTAGAATATGGCAGGGAAATTATTCTCAGTTCATTTACAGGGCTACACAAAATAATTAGATTATAATGCGACAATAGCTGAAAATTGATGGAAGTGCATTTTAGGTTGTTCCGTATATTATTACTATAGGTTTATATTTAGGTGCACTTTGTAGTTTGTACATATTCTTCAAAAGATATACAGGGTTGCAAATATTTAAGCTATAATATTCTTTTTTATTGCTAGTGAAAGTGCTTTAATATAATATTTTACCATGTCCAGGAAAGCTGCTCAGGAATGGAAATGAATTCCTCATAGACATATGATAAATAATGTATGTTTTTAAGCTAAATATGCAACGCTTGTGTTTTGTGTATTTACACGTTTTGAGGCTTCCTTATTACCAAAGTCAAGTTTTTTAAAGTTTGATTATTGCCTACGTCGAATAATTTCAGGAGATTCCCCCCTCACACAGAACTAATTATCATATAAAACTCTTCCGAAGCCTAATTTGAATTATTTTAACATAGGTTTACATAACAGTACTCTTTATGTTACCTCTTAATTTCCAACCTGTATTTAAGGTATTAAATTTCAGGGTAAGAGAAAGTCATGTGAGTGGCACACCAGATTATTTGTTGTTAAATTAGGCTGATAATTCATATATATACAGATCAACGAATAAAAATTTACCTTTCGTATTCAGGAGGCCTTAAAATGTGATATTATACAGAAAAAAAAATCGCTCTCCAAAAGCTACTTTGTTTACAGTATGGGTATGATAAATTAATTTTTCGTTCTGTGTCAGCAGTGTTCTTCGAAAAAAAAAAAAAAAAAAGCAGCAAACGCTTACACCAATTACATTTAATAATAATAAAAAAAAAAATGTTACCTTAATTTTAGGTAGCCCTGTATATTGTCTATAAACTATATACACATGACTTTGTATACGTAAATTTAGTGTTATATGTAAAATGGGTAACACAAAATGAAATACACTTCCAGCAATTCCCAAGTATAGCTCCAATATATCGAAATACTCTGGGTAACCCTGTAAATGAATGATGAATGGTTGCTATACCACAATCTACATAAAACATGCTTTTATACGTATAAAAAAAATTTTCTTTTCATTTTGTTTAGGGCAGTCTATACATGTCACACTGTACATATGAGAAATTTCGCTCACAGACGTAATGTATTTGAATTCTTTTGGATGACCCTGTAAACAAACAATTGTCTGATCGTAACGTATACTTTAGTGTAGCACCGTAATATGATACGGATTTAGAATATCGAATTTAGATTTTCTGCTACCATTTGTTCTTGAGATATTCTAATATTACACAGACACACTTACACAAGGAGAGAGAGAGAGAGACCAACCGCTAAAAACATGATTTTTGAATTCAGAGGACCTGAAAACGTGCTAATATAACAAAAACTAATTTTCGGAAATTTGACTCAAAAACATTTCTTTCTCTTCACCTTGTATATGAGTAAGAGAATGTATATAGAAAAAGAAAAAAAAAAAATGAATTTGAAAATTCCCTTTTAGTACATAAATTATTCATAAATTTTGTTTGTTAAATTATCAGTGAGTATTCTCTTGTGTATTCACTAGGAGAAAGAGAGACATTACAGGTTAAAATAGCCGTCTTTCCCTGAATGATTTCTTTCTTTTCCCCCCCGAAACGCTGATCAACGTGTGTCATATTATAAGAGCAATAGTAATTACAATTTCTCACTTTTGATACAACCCCTTAAGACTTGGCGAAAAATGCTAGAATTTTCAAATTGCAATAACTCAGCGAGAATTTGACTTAGAGAGATGATTTTTTTTTAATTTTGATTGTTAGAGCGAGGAGAATATTTTTCTAAATATAAGTCATATGATAGGAGGGGCGGTATAAAAATTAAATTTCGTATTTAATATGTATACAGCCCCTTGTACAAATGAATGCCATATCTGAAATCTACTCTTAATTTGCACCAATTTTGTAATTGGAAGTTTGTTTCTATCGTTCTTAGTTTACGAGATAATCGCTGTAACATCTATTTTGAATCACCCGGTATATATATATAACACCACAGAACTGAGGTGTAAAAGTAATAAGAACAAAACTTTGAATAAACACCATAAAATGCAAGAGTTCACAATAATTGTTTCAGGTGAAAAGAAAACATGACCCTTCGGCAGCGCTTTATTGCCAGCACTCTTGCTTACTTTATTCGCCTTGATGAAGTGTTGTGTTTTCTTTTAACCTGAAACAAATATTGCAAGTTCTTGCATTTTATGGTGTTTATTCAAAGTTTTGTATTTATTAATTTGGATTATATTTACTGACAGGGTTTAACCTGGCAAAAAAATTACTTTAGCATTTTAGCGAAAATAGGCAAGCACTATTTTAGCTTTTCGAAAGTTAATTAATTCATTGGATACCATTGATTTCTTTTACTTACAAGGAACATCACCCAAGTGTCTGGCTCGGATTTCAATGAAAGAGAGGTGTTTCTTTCATATTGGATATGCTATCAAATTTTACTCAAAAATATGCGAAAATTTTGTATTTATACAGCAAGTGAATACTCAAATGAATAATTCAGTTGAAATAATTTTCAGTACTGTAAATTTTCATTTGTAACTTAAACATGAAAGCGCAAAATCATTTAGTATTTTTTCTTAATTTTAAATGTTTATTTTATTAATCTTGGGAAAAAAAAAAACTTATATTTTAATTCTGATGCGGTACTGGACCGTCGTTTTATATTCATGGTCTGGTACCAAGTTTTTGCTGGAAATATTTGTTTTATAAAGTGTGCTAAAGTTTTGTCAGATCTGCACCAGCCTTCTACTGTAACTGTTTTTGTTTTATGAACTGTGCTACCATCATGTTAGAACAGTGGACCCATGTCAGACCTCTCCCACACAGCACACTTCCTTGAAACAAGGTTGGCTTTCAAGTGAATTTACCATGACAGAGCAAAGTTGCTAATTCAAGGATATCTCAGACCAACTTCAAGTTAGGAAAATTACGCATGCCAAATCAAGTATATTACTGGCTTAAAATTTCATTGACGTCAAGTAACTGTCCGCGCATGCTCTTCTTATTTGCATATAGTAGCCTTGCTAAATCGGTTTTATCATGTTGTTGTCTGTCATCTCGCGAAATACGAAGCGAGTGCGGGTGACACTAAAGTGAAGGTAAATGATTGATTTATTTTTTTAATAATTTGTCTAAATATAATAAAATAAAGCAAGCGGTAATGTTTTAAAGTGTACACCGTGTCCCAAAAGTTTAGACAATCAATAAAATTTGCATTAACATAAAAATTAATAAGGTACAATTAAAATTCGTGAGATAGGCAATAAATAAAAACAGTTTTGCTGATACACACATATGAATTATGATCAAAGGTTTGAAATTATAAAATGTACATTAAATGGTATAAAAATGTGCTGTCCCAAAAGTATAGACACAACACAGCATTGCATGTTTTCTTTTACATTTTTGTTCACAAAATAAAATATTTTTATTGTCGTCTGCTTCTATAAATGCAGAATAATTTTTTCCTTTAATTGAAATATCGTCTGCTATATATTTAGCATAATAATTTAATGAGTTCAATGTATTGTTTTGTTTGTGATTCGGAAAAGATGTTTCCAGCGTATTCTGTTAAAAAATGCCACGTTCTAAAGAAATTTCTAAAGATGAAATTATTAAGATTTTACAATTAAAAACGCAAGGACAAAATCCTGTACAAATATTGAGAAGAATAGAGAGATCCTTGAGCAGTATTTATAGAGTCAGGAGATCAGATGGAACATGGAATACTCGAAAGCGAGTCGGAAACCAAAGAAAACAACGCAACGTGATGATAGAATGTTATTAAATAAGGCTTCAGTTGATAATTCATCTGTGTGCGCAATTGCATCAGCTTACAGAATTTCAAAAAGTACTGAGAAATCTTATCTCTTAAAATCTATATAAATGGAAAGCAATATACATGCGTTAAATGACTTAAAAACTGCAATTGACAAAGCGTATAAAATATCTCCTTCTGTAATTCAGTGCTTAATTAATTCTATGGAACAACGTATATTTCATGTTATAATGTGTCATGGCAATACAATTCAATATTAAAAGTAAGTTTTTAGTTACTTTTATAAATGTAAAGCCAAAAACACTTACAGTTGTCTATACTTTTGGGACAGCACATTTTTATATAATTTAATGTACATTTTATAATTTCAAACCTTTGATCATAATTTATATGTGTATATCAGCAAAACTGTTTTTGTTTCTTACCTATCTCACGAATTTTAATTGTACCTTATTACTTTTTATGTTAATGCAAATTTTATTGATTATCTAAACTTTTGGGACACAGTGTATTTCGAGGAATCAAATATTAAAGTTTTACTTTACTTTTACGTTAACAGATGCCATTTTATTAAATGTATTCCTATTAGGGTGGTTTTTAATAGTTTGAAAATAATTTTAACTCAACTTAATTATTCATAAGATAAAACAAGAAAGAAAAATAATGCAGCACGCATTGATATTGATAAGTAACACTTTCCAACTGTACGTAATTGTTGTATCGAATAACTTTTAATCTGAAAATGTTAATCATATCATATTCTATACAAAACATTATTTTAGAATATTAAAAATACGTGAGAATGTTTTTATGATTTTTACAATCGAAAGATTTTAAATATATCTTTTAAAAAATTCTGTCCTAAAACTTAATCCATTTATTTATTTATTTTTGTGTGTGTGTGTTGTTGTCTCTGTAAACAAACTAGTTGCACAGGATCTGTTACTGTCATTTTAAATAGGGAACATTCCATAGTGAACTTGATTGTATCATATTAAAAAAATTCTAAAAATATTTACCGACGCTTGGAGCCGGAAACAAACAGATTGAAAGGTAGACAATTAGACAGACAGATACACAAATTGAAATCACATTCCCACTAAAAATAGAAGAAAGTGATAAAACGCTTAATGTAAACGAAAGTGCAATTCTAGCAAATTTTTATTAATAGCTCTTAATGTAACTGAATATTTTTGTGTGGCCCTGTAAATCTAATGCTAATCATACTATATTATATAGAAGGCACTCTTTTGTGAATACGAATGATTTATTTCAATAGCATTAAGCTTTGTGCAAAGTAAAATTATTTAAATTTGGTTTATAAAAATATCTCTCACAGAACGGAATGCTTTGGAATACTTTTAGCTGCCCCTGTACACAAAAAAGTTAGAAATGTACTCGATTTTACATAGGAAACATCCGAAAGGGAACTTGAATAACATATTAAAATTTCATTAAAGTTTCCATACAGTAAAGTTATTAAAATATAGTTTATAGAAACTCCTCTCATAGAACACAAAGCTTTCGAATATTTTTGGGTGCCCCTGTACACAAACTAGTAGAGGTATAAACATCGTTTTCAGTAGGGAAGACCCGATAGTGAACTTGGATAACATATATCAGTTTCAAAAAATTCCATAAATATTTACGGGAGTTAAAGCACGGGCAGACAGACAGACGGACATATACACAAATTGAAATCATATTCCCACTTGAAAAATGTTAAAAAATGTTAAAAACGCTTAATGTAAACGAAAGTACAATTCTAGCAAATTTTTATTAATAGCTTTTAATATAAATGAATATTTTTGTGTCACCCTGTAAATCTAATGCTAATCATGCTATATTCTATGCAAAGCATTCTTTTCTGCACTCAAATAATATATTTCACTTTCATAAAACTTCGTAGAAAGTAAAGTTATTAAAATTTGATTTACAGAAATATCTCTCATAGAACGCAATGCTTTGGAATACCTTTGACGAGTGTCCCTGTACATAAACCAGCGGTGATATTTACTCTATTTTCTACAGAAAACATCCAGTAATGAACTTGAATAATGTATTTCTATTGCATTAAGATCTGTGTACAGTAAAGATATGAAAATATGGTTTATAGAAATACCTCTCATAGAACACAATGCTTTGAAATACTATTAATGACATTGCACAGACTTTATAATTAAAAATACATTTTAATAGAACAATAAAATGTATACAATTGAAATCCCTCAAAATTTTTTGAATTTTAATCTCATGTACCGGACTTGATACAGAGAAAGAAAATAGTTCTAATGAGAATCTGTATATATTTTTTTATTATATTTTCATAAAATTATATTTCCATATCATGGAAATATAATTTTACCCAAGCTTAAGTAGCTTGAACTAATAAATTGTTAATTCCTTTAAACCCAGAAATATTGAAACAGTAAAGTTGTTGTGTAAAACTATTAATAACAGTGCTCTTCAAAAAAAAAAAAAAAAAAAATATATATATATATATATCGAGTTCTGATACCATTCTTTATGATTGATGTAAAATGACCTCCTGAATCCGAATATGGATCCCATTTTGTCCAGTCACCCACCGTTTTCTAGAAATATCACCCCCTCCCTCATTTTTTTTTTCCTCTTCGATAATTTTATGACCATGAATTTGATTTGAAGAATGAAAAATAATTAATTTAACACCTAATATAGAAATATATATATAAAGTTTAAAAAACAACATTAATAACAGATTAAAAAAATGTAAGATACATAATGCTTAATTTCAGTGGTAAATCCTCCCCCCCCCACCCAAAAAAAAATCCCTTGTCGTAAATGTCCATCTTTTACAAATTTCCAACTCTGTAGCGGGAGGTGCCGGGTTCGATCCCAGGTCGCGCTCATCGACCTAGCCGTTCGGAGTTTTCCGTGGTTTCCTCCGAAACTTGCGTAAATACGGGCTAGGACCCCTTAGAAAGACCCCCACGGAGGACATTCCCCCTCTAGGCCTAGGACACATCAGGAGTCAATCGGCCTTAAATCCTACAACCAACCAACTCTGTAGCCCCTCAGAAGATATTTAACGGTTAAAATAATCCTCCTCCCCTCCTAAAAATCAAATTTATAGCCATAAAATCACCTACAAATGATAAAAATTAGGGGGTCATTCCTAAAAATCACTGGGTGATAGAGTAAAATGGGCGTCATATTCGAATTCAGGAGGTCATTTTACATAAGAATATGTTGAAATGGTGTTGGAGGCAATTTTCATGCCGAGCAATGTAATCTTTAGGTAATATTGAATCATCTTTTAAATTCTCATTTAAAATTACTAATTTTATATTAAGGATACAAGTAAAAAAGTGCGTGTTCATTTTTTAATGAAGAAAATATGACCTTAATGCAGTTTTTACTTCAAACAAAAGGACATTTTTTTCTTTGTTAAGTTGACGTTAAAACCTATTCAAAGTGCAATAATTACCTTGGATTGAGATATCGGCAAGAAAAGGGACATAAGACAAAAATAGCAAAATTGAGTTCATTTAACTGAAAAATGTGTATGAGGTACTCCAATGGACACGAAAAGCATCATGTCTCTATCTCGCAATTTACCCACATGAGATACATTTATGTCAGTTTTATTGTAGGCTAATCAATGCTTTACCCTTATCCTTAGGCTGATTTTTCGATGCAACTTTTCCGATGTGCGATATAATGTAATCCTGAGCAAATACAAATAATCTGACAGGCATTGCCTCTATGCAGGTCTCTCAGCAGTCACTATTTTGGTAACCACTTTTTTTTTTTTTAAAGTAATTATTAAGTTTTAAGTAATTATTATTAATCATTTGTAGTATATATATCTTCGAAAGAATAATACAAAGATTGCCTTATACAAAAAAGGTATTCAAAATAGTGATTGCTGAGAACCCTGCTGTGTGCTTCATTTATAGAAACTACGATTGGAATATTTAAATAACTGTTAGAATATCAACTAAAATATTTAGAATATCAACTAAAAGAGTAAAAACATGAATTAAAAAAAAAAAAAAGTGGATTGTAATTAACAAACTATTAAAGATATGAATCCAGCAAAAGTTATTATAAATAATAGCTAATTTGTCTTATAACTCCTGAAAAAAAAAATATCCATATAATCTTTTTGATAATAAAAGAATATATTCAGTGATTTTGTTTCTGTTTCTCGGCGTCGGCTTTCACTATGTTTTAAAATCACAAAACTAAATTCAAAAGTGGTGTACAATCAATATTTAAATTTTAAAACTTCTTCACACACCATAAATTTTAAGATAGCACAACCGGTTTCGAAAGGACGTAGCCTTTCTTCATCATGTGCAAAAAAAAAAAAAAAAGCATGTGCTACTGCCTTGGAGGCAAAAGCAACGGTTATTCTGGCTTAAAATTTATAGTGTATGAAGAAGTTTTAAAGTTTAAATATGTTTTAAAATATTATTTTTATATTATATAGATATTTCTCGTCTTTTACTAATTATATATATAGTGGAGAGTAGGGATGGGTGGGACACTTTTGACAAAAATATTTTTTACAAATTTACTTTTACTGGTACAACACTGTAAGTTTCAGTGAAACAAATTGAAACACTTTAACATCTTTTAAAAATATAAATTTGATGGTAATTATTAAAATATTAATTTCATAAGCAATTAACATAGTCATAAAATTGTCCCATCCCTCCCTTATTTGAGGGAGGGGAAAGGTTTATAAAGTTAAAATAAGTACATAATATACAGGCATACTGAGAAAAATGACAAAAACAGTGGGTCACTATGTATGTAAGGTTAATTAATTATTAATAACATCTAATTTTATCCAACATTAGAATATAATGTTACCACTTAAATAAAATTTTCAAATGCTCGATTAGGTCATCATTTTTTTTTTTTTTACTTCTAGCAGAGAAAGTATTGTTTTTAGTTCAAATATTCAAAATTAAGTTTTTGTTACATTTACATGTTTTGTGGTTCCCTGAACATTAATAAGGTTTTCAGTGGCTAGTCAAAAAATTACGAGTTTTATATCTTTTACGAGAAATATTAAATTTTATTTGATAGTATATATGTTTATTTATTTTTAAGGGAGATACAATATATTTTATTTATTTTCCAAATTAAAATAAATGGTAAATTTAGAAAAATAAGTGGATTCTCAGTATTTTTGTTAGAAAAATAGTTAGATATTTTAATTTTGGAAATCTGTGGTTTTTAAAGAAAATCCTAACCACCACTAACATCCATGCCTAAAGCAGAATTCGACATAACACTTTCAAATTCCAGTACACACATGGTCTTTCACATTTGTTTGAAATCTACTTTAAACCGTAGATTCCAATGTAATAATGCCCCCCCCTTCCCCCCCGCCGCAAAAAAAGAAAAAAAAATCTGTATAGCAATTCTCCCCCCTCCTTTCAAACTTTTGACTCAATATTTTATCACCTTCCAAAAGATATAAGAGAATAATATTGCTTTGCATTACTAAATAACATTCTCAGGCAAGTTTCTTTATGAAAGCAATGCTGCCAGAATTTTCATTTATTCGAAGTATTTTTTGCCCCGCCTTTATTTCATATTACCTATTTTCTAAGAGTATTTTTTTCCTATTTTGTTGTAGTTACACACCGAAGAAAAAATTTCTATGAAGTAGTGCGAAATAAAGCCGGGGCTGATAATAGTCCGGAATAAATTAAAATGTTGGTAGCTATGCTAAAAGTTGTTTGACTACATGCCCACACACTTAGAAAAAAAGAGAGGGGGGGGGGGGAATCTACAAGTTCAACCGAAATTTATGTTGCCAGTCCAACTACCATGATAACTTCGACAATTTATGCAATAAATTTTTAATGGTTTATCTAATTAAAATTTACGAGAATGAATAGCGTCTAGGTCAGGATTTGAATCTAAGACTTTTGCGTTAACGATTCAAACGCTGTACCAACTGAGGAATCGGGAATGAGAACTTACCTGCATGATTTGCTGATAAGACAGTTGATTTTATTTACTTATTTATTTTTCTGCATTTGTTCAACCAATACAAACACAGTACCATGATAGAAATTCATTTAATTTTAATTCCATAATTACTGGATAGTAATGAATAGCATTGCTCTGAAAAAAAAAAAAAAAAAAAAATCGAGATCTGATGCCACTTTTGCTGATTCTTATGTAAAATGACCTCCTGAATCCGAATATGACTCAAATTTTGCCTAGTCACCCCCAGTTTTCTAAATACACCACTCTCCCCTCAATGTAAGATACGTAATGCTTAATTTCAGTGGTAAATCCAACCCCCCCCCCCCCCCCCAAATTAAAAAAAAAAAAATTCCCTTGTCGTAAATGTCCATGTTTTAGAATTTTCCAACTCTGTAGCCCCTCAGAAGATATTTAACGATTACAATAATCCTCCCACCCCCTAAGAATCAAAATTATAGCCACAAAATCACCAAAAATGATAAAAATAGGGGTCCATTTCTAAAAAATTGTGGGTGATAGGGCAAAATGGGCGTCCTATTCGGATTCAGGAGGTCATTTTACATAAGAATATGCTGAAATTGTGTTAGAGGCAATTCTCCTACCGAGCAGTGTTATAAGAAAAATAACTTTGATCATTTATGCAATAAATTTTTAATATATTGGTCGATGTTTTACAACAACGAAAAGGGATCAGGCCAAGTTCTGACCTAGATCCTCTGAGTTAACGTCATAACGCTGTCTCACTTTTCGCTCCCTGTACAAATTTATTTATTCAATACAACAAAAAATTACTGTATAAATGGTGGAAATTATTATCCTAAATATCTAATTGCCATCAAACAGCTATGGAGTTAAAATAAATAATTTTCTTCTAAGACTGAGTTCATATTCCCAGAACAGACAAATTGAAAATTGTTAACTTTCACATGAACGAGCCATGTGAGTTATCATCCTATAACTCAGTTGAAAGAGGGTTGGGAGTTAACACAAATGCCCAATTTCAAATTCTGGACAAAATCATTTTCTGTTCTTGTAAAAATTAATTTGGATAACTCACCAAAAATCTACATAAAATGTGATTGATCGTCCCAGAAATAAGAATGTATTAAGTTATCTACATCAGGTTAAGAGCGTAGAATAACTATCTTCTCCGACAGCCAAAACCCATATTATTCTATGGGGAAATTTATTTATAGAATTAATCATTACCTTATGTTTTTTTTTTAAATCCATTTTCATACTGGGAAAATTCCCAATATTTAAATTTGTATATGTTTTATAAAAGTAGTTTCATAAAGTTTTTATTTTTTACTTTAAAAATTCGAAAAATTAAACAATTGCATTTTTCGCTTCTTTTTTCTGTACGAGGAGTTATTGAAATTTAAAAGATGATTTTTTGGAAAACGAGAACGTATTTAACGGTTGTGGTTTTTCCAAAAGTGAAAAAAGAATTTAAATAAATACATTAGCTTATGAGTCATTCTGTAAATAAATTTCTGCATAGAATAACATGAGCTTTAGCTATCGG
Source organism: Salticus scenicus (assembly GCA_963930645.1). NCBI lineage: Eukaryota > Metazoa > Arthropoda > Arachnida > Araneae > Salticidae > Salticus > Salticus scenicus. The sequence continues at coordinate 140,909,345 of OZ005660.1, forward strand.
CGAAGAATGCAATGCCATTAAAAGCATGCTTGATAAGCAATATTTGCTTCATGTATGCTGTAGAGTAGAGAAGAGGATTATTTCTTCGCAGCTGGCTTCCGGCGATGATAAGTAGAAAGTTCCTTTGCGTTTGATGTAAGTCGGCAGTAAAAGTATCCGAGCACTAGCAAAAATTCTTATGTAAAAAACACTTAATACACTTTTGTTAAATAAATCCTTGTTGAGTTCTGGTCTTAGTCAGTCTATCTCTATGAACATGATTCGTCAAGAACTTATTTAACAAAACAGTATTAAGTGCACTTTTTTTACATAGGAATTTTTGCTAGTACTAGGGTACTTTTGCTGCTGACTGTATCATATTAAAAACATGCTTGGCAAGTAAAATTTGATTCACGTTTGCTGCATCAAGTATAATTCATAATTGATGCATCAAGTATAATTCATACTTGGTGCATCAAGTATAATTCATACTTGATGTGTATTACTTGATTCATATGAGCTGTGGAAAACTTAGTGCATGCTTGATACACATTACTTGATTCATGTTTGATCTATCAAGTCTAATGCAAGTGGGACAAGTGTAAACTAGGATTCTTGATCTTGACTTGCATTAAACTTACAGGCTTGAGATGTCAAGCTCGATGCAAGTTTCTTGACTTGAGTTGTCAATGTTGATGATAGCTTAATGCAAGTTCTCTGTGCTGTCTGGGCTGTCTCAGAATCTTTTGTGACTCTTTGTTTTTAAACTGTGCAGTCATAATGTTAGAACCGCCACACATATATACCCAGACAGCACAGAGAACTTGCATTAAGCTATCATCAACATTGACAACTCAAGTCAAGAAACTTGCATTGAGCTTGACATCTCAAGCCTGTAAGTTTAATGCAAGTCAAGATCAAGAATCCTAGTTTACACTTGTCCCACTTGCTTTAGACTTGATAGTTCAAACATGAATCAAGTAATATGTATCAAGCATGCACTAAGTTTGCCATAGCTCATACGAATCAAGTAATACACATCAAGTATGAATTATACTTGATGCACCAAGCATGAATTATACTTGCTGCATCAAGTATGAATTATATTTGATGCAGCAAACGTGAATCAAATTTTACTTGCCAAGCATGTTCTTAACATGATACAGTCGGCAGCAAAAGTGTCCCAGCACTACCAAAAGTTCCTATGTAAAAAAAGTACACTTAATACTGTTTTGTTAAATAAATTCTTGTCGAATCATGTTCATAGACTGACTAAGCACAGAACTCAACAAGGATTTATTTAACAAAAGTGTAATATTAAGTGTAATATTTTTACATAGGGATTTTTGCTAGTGCTCGGACACTTTTACTGCCGACTGTACATCAAACGCAAAGGAACTTTCTACTTATCGTCGCCGGAAGCTAGCTGCAGAGAAATAATCCTCTTCTCTACTCTACATCATACATGAAGCAAATATTCCTTATCAAGCGTGCTTTTAATGGCATGCATTCTTCGCCGACAGCTAAATCTCATGTTATTCTATGCAGAAATTTATTTACAGAGTGACTCATAACCTAGTGTATTTATTTAAATTCCTTTTTCACTTTTGGAAAAACCACAACCGTTAAATACGTTCTCGTTTTCCAAAAAATTATCTTTTAAAATTTCAATAACTCCTCGTACAGAAAAAAGAAGCAAAAATTGCAATTGTTTAATTTTTCGTATTTTTAAAGTCAAAAATGAAAACTTTATGAAACTACTTTTAGAAAACATATACAAATTTAAATATTGTGAATTCGCAGTATGAAAATGGATTTAAAAAAAAAAAAAAAAAAAAAAAACATAAGGTAATGAATTCTATAAATAAATTTCCCCATAGAATAATATGAGTTTTGGCTGTCGGAGAAGATAGTTATTCTACGCTCTTAACCTGATGTAGATAACTTAATACATTCTTATTTCTGGGACGATCAATCATATTTTATGTAGATTATTGGTGAGTTATCCAAATTTAATTTTTACAAGAACAGAAAATCATTTTGTCCAGAATTTGAACTTGGGCACTTATGTTAACTTCCAACCCTCTTTCAACTCAGTTCTAGGATGATAACTCACATGGCTCGTTCATATGAAAGTTAAAAATTTTCAATTTGTCTGTTTTGGGAATATGAACTCAGTCTTTGAAGAAAATTATTTATTTTAACTCCATAGCTGTTTGATGGCAATTAGATATTTCGGATAATAATTTCCACCATTTATACAATAATTTTTTGGTGTATTGAATAAATAAATTTTTACAGGAGTGAAAAGTGAGACAGCGTTAGGACATTAATTCAGAGGATCTAGGTCTGAACTTGGCCTGATCCCTTTTCGTTGTTGTAAAAAATCGACCAACATATTAAAAATTTATTGCATAAATGATCAAAATTATTTTTCTAATTACACTGCTCCGCAGGTAAATTGCCTCTGACACCATTTCAGCATATTCTTATGTAAAATGACCTCTTGAATCCGAATAGGTCGCCCATTTTGCCCTGTCACCCACAATTTCTTAGGAATGGACCCCCTATTTTTAACATTTTTGGTGATTTTCTGGCTATCTTATATATTAAAAAAATTTATGAAAACTAAAGTCAGTCCGTCTGGCCGTTCTATCCGGCCGATTTCCTTCAATTTTTTTTTTAATGAAAGGTATTTAGGCACAGATATGTCATCAATCATTGAAATTTACTCATCTTCCACCTTACTCAAGTTATACTCAAACGCGATTCTTCCCTGTACATTTCTTATGGGACACATTCACTCAAACAATTCGAATTCTCATAGCTCCTCTTCTAATGAATGGATCTTGATCGTTTCACTCTCAGAACACTCAGTGGATCAAGTTCTTTCTTTTGAGCTATTAACTGCTTAAATTCGTTGAGTCTGAGAAAAGTTATGCGTGCACAATCAACTTTACATTCAACTTTTTCAAGATTTTCCTTCACTCAAACCTTCATAACTAGAGTTCTAATTAATGTAGGCTGTTGACACAAGTCTAAGAACACTCAGTGGATCAAGCTCTTTCTTTTGAGCTATTAACTGCTTAAATTCGTTGAGTTTGAGGAAAGTTATGCGTGCAGAATCAACTTTACATTCAATTTTTTCAAGATTTTCCTTCACTCAAACCTCTATAACTAGAGTTCTAATTAACGTAGGCTGTTGACACAAGTCTAAAAACACTCAGTGGATCAAGCTCTTTCTTTTGAGCTATTAACTGCTTAAATTCGTTGAGTTTGAGGAAAGTTACGCGTGCACAATCAACTTTACATTCAATTTTTTCAAGAATTTTTCAAGATTTTCTTGCGTTTGGTGTGAATCAATTATTTGAAAAAAAAAAATCTATATATTAATTTGAAACATGTTTTTGTCTGTCTCCACTATATTGAGAGAACTACTTGGTGTAAAAATTTGGTTGAAGTGTCTAAAAAAAGGTCTTGGTCTGTAGTTATGCAATAAAAAGAGAAAATTAAAAAAAAGTCGAACAGTTTCCCCCCCCCCCCCCGGGGGGGGAACGGGTTAAAGCTCCAAATTACTTCACGGTGTGGAAAGTGTACATATGGGGACTAGAGTCGAATACTAAAAAATCACTTTCTGCGAATTTGGAATTTTCGATTTTAAAGGGGGGGGGGGAAAGGGGGAAAGTAGATTTGGAGGGGGGAAGGGGGGAAATTAGTTTGAGAGGTAAATCCGTTCTAGACCCACACATGTAGCACCTCATTTCAAAGGTCTTGAAATTTCATGTCAATTGGGGATGTTCGTATACAATATAGTGCGACCCCTGGTGGTGAAAAATGGAACTAGGTGATTTTGCTGTAGACCCTATCATGTTACATCTTATTTTAAAGGTCTTGGTATTTCCTGATCGTTGGTGAGGTTCGTACAGAACACACTGCGCCCCCTGGTGGTGGAAAGTACAACTAAAGGATTTTGCAGTTGGCACCACCATGTGACACCTTATTTAAAAGGTCTTGGAAATCCAAGGCGATCAGTGATAGGGGTCTTGAAATTTCATGTTGATTATGGATGTTTGTATACAATATAGTGCGCCCCCTGGTGGTGAAAAATGGAACTAGGTGATTTTGTAGTAGACCCTATCATGTTATATCTTATTTTAAAGGTCTTGGTATTTCCTGACCGTTGGTGATGTTCGTACAGAACACACTGTGCCCCCTGGCGGGAGAAAATACAACTAAAGGATTTTGCAGTTGACACCACCATGTGACACCTTATTTGAAAGGTCTTGGAAATTCAAGATGATTGGTGATGTTCGTATGCAACATACTGCGCTCCCTGGTGGAGGAAAGTGAATTTTGCAGCGCGTGCGTAGCATGCCTGCTATACGGTGCCGCAGCCACAGGCGGCGGAAACACGATTCAGAGGTTCGTGCGGTTCAAGATTAATTTTTAAGAATTTTTTCATGGTATTAGCGACCCGCATATACGCTACCACAGGCACCGGGGTCACGTGCCCGAGTTCCGTTCTGTTTGAGGCAATTTTTTTTGTTATATATGATTATTATTTGTTTCGCGATGCTTTCATTTAAAAATAGAAATTCAAACAAAATAGAGTTAAAGATATTAAATCATACAAATTTAAAGTTCATTTAAGGTTATTATCATGGACCCGGGAAACTCCGGTCTGGTTCGTTTGGTTCCAGGTTAATTTTTGGGAATTTTTTCATGTTGTTAGCGATCCGTGTATGCGCTGCCGCAGGCACCGGGGTCACAAGGCAGAGTTTCATTCGGTTCGAGGTAATTTTTTTGTTACAGCTGATTTTTTATTTTTTATTTTTTTTTTTTGCGATGCTATGCTTTTATTAAAAAATAGAAATTCAAACATAATCGAGTTAAAGATATAAAATCATACAAATTTAAGGTTCATTTAAGGTTATTATCATGGGCCCGGGCAACGCCGGTCGGGTTCGTTTGGTTCCAGATTAATTTTTGGGAATTTTTTTATGTTATTAGCGGCCAGCGTATGCGCTGCCGCAGGCACCGGGGTCACAAGGCAGAGTTTCATTCGGTTCGAGGTAATTTTTTTGTTACATCTGATTATTTTTTCGCGATGCTTTATTTAAAAATAGAAATTCAAACAAAATCGAGTTTAGGATTTAAAATCATGCAAATTTAAGGTTTATTTAAAGTTATTATCATAGGCCCGGACAACGCCGGGCGGGTCAGCTAATTTGTAGTCATAGTATTAAACGAAATAGAAAATAAAAGATAGCAACTATTTATTTGGAGTCAGTTTGACGTCACCAATGACAATACTTTGTAGAAAGTGGTGTCGTATATAGTATTTCTATTTATAAGCATTTTTCCGAATTTCTTTTTTTTAAGTGAAATGTCGTAAATTATATTAGATGTTTTAACTTGAAATACATTTAAATAATGATGCGACGGTTTTTGAAACATTACGGTCAATAAAGTGACCGTCGCATTCGACGGGTTCCAGCTAGTAAATTTGATTTTTAGGAGGTGGGAGGATTATTTTAACCGTTAAATATCTTCTGAGGGGCTACAGAGTTGGAAAATTCTAAAACATAGACATTTGCGACAAGGGAAGGTTTTTTTTTTTTTGGGGGGGGGGAGGGGGGGGGGAAATTGCCACTGAAATTATGCATTACATAAATTATATTTTTTTAATCTGTTATTAATGTTATTTTTTAAACTTTATATATTTTTTTTGTTTTTGTTTTTAGGTCTTAAATTAATTATTTTTCATTCTTCAAATCAAATTCATGGTAATAAAATTATCGGACAGGGAAAGAAATTGAGGGGGGAATGGTGTATTTAGAAAACTGTGGGTGACTGGGCAAAATGGGAGTTATATTCGGATTCAGGAGGTCATTTTACATAAGAATCAGCAAAAATGGTATCAGATCTCGATTTTTTTTTTTTTTTTTTTTTTTTTGCAGAGCAGTGTTATTCATTAACATCCAGTAATTATGGAATTAAGATTAAATGAATTTCTATCATGGTACTGTGTTTGTATTGGCAGGACAAATGGAGAAAAAATAAATAAGTAAATAAAATCAACTGTCTTATCAGCAAATCATGCAGGTCAGTTCTCATTCACGATTCTTCAGTTAGTACAGCGTTTGAATCGTTAACACAAAAGTCTTAGATTCAAATCCTGACCTAGACGCTATTCATTCTCGTAAATTTTAATTAGATAAATCCATTAAATATCTTTGTCGAAGTTATCATAGTAGTTGGACTGGCAACATAAATTTAAGTTGAACTTCTAGATTCCTCTCTCTCTCTCTCTTTTTTTTTTTTTTTCTATGTGTGTGTGCATGTAGTCAAACTACTTTTAGCATAGCTACCAACATTTTAATTTACCCCGGCTTTATTTCACACTACTTTATAGAAATTATTTCTCCAGTGTGTAACTACAATAAAACAGGAAAAAATTACTCTTAAAAAATAGGTGATATGAAATAAAGGCAGGGCTAAAAATACTTCGAATAAATTAAAATGCTGGCAGCATTGCTTTCATAAAGAAACTTGCCTGAGAATGTTACTTTGTAATGCAAAGCAATATTATTCTCTTATATCTTTTGGAAGGTGATAAAATATTGAGTTAAAAGTTTGAAAGGAGGGGGGAGAATTGATATACAGATTTTTTTTTTTTTTTTTTTTTTTTTTTTTTTTTTTTAAGGTGCGGGGGGGGGGGGGGCATTATTACACTGGAACCTACGGTTTAAAGTGGATTTCAAACAAATGCGAATGTCCATGTGTCAGAATTTAAATGTGTCATGTTCGAATTCTGCTTTAGGCATAAATATTAGTGGTGGTTAGGATTTTCTTTAAAAAACACAGATTTCCGAAATTAAAATATCTTACTATTTTGCTAACAAAAATACTGAGAATCCACTTATTTTTCTATATTTACCATTTATTTAAATTTGGAAAATAAATAAAATATATTGTATCTCCCTTAAAAATAAATAAATAAATAAAAATAAACATTTATACTATCAAATGAAATTTAATATTTCTCACAAAAGATATAAAACTTGTAATTGTTATTAAAAGAACCATCTCTGGAGAAGGATATTTAGATTTCAGTTGTTTGTACAAATTCTTTGAAGTATTATTTTTATTTTATTTTATATACATACATATACATATATATATATATATATATAGGGGAAAGTCGGGAGGGTGGGACACCTAAAATTGTTATTAAAATAAACAATGTTTTTAATTTCTGTCACTTCCACCAGGTGAAGTAACTACAGCCCCATATTTGTTGCTATGTATCATTTTAGTGTGAGAAATCTGTAAGTTTATGTAACAAAAAAAAAAAAAAAAAAAAGTAAACAATTGCTTAATTTTCAAGGCAAGTTTTTAATGTCACTCACTGTTGTTAGCATAATTACTTTTCAAATTTTACATACCTAATAATATAACTTTTATAAATTAGTAGCTAAATCAAGCCTAAAAGTTGCATGTGTCTAACAATATTTTTTTTTTCTTTTTTTAAATCATGAAAAGGGAGTAATGAGACATGTAAGAAAATGAAGAAGAATGAAGATTCTGATACTCCATAAACAGAGGATATCAAGAGGAAAATGTATGAATAAATAGAAGAGATAATGCATGAAACAAATTCAAAATCATGGAAAATAATTGGTGTGGCACTCACACGAGTTTTGTCTAGCCTTTTAACTTTTAAAAATACTTTATTTACCATATATGTATGAGGAATTAATTTTCATTCCTGAGCAGTTTTCCTGGATATGGTAAAATATAGAAAAGAAATTATACATTCATCAATTACAGTTAGGTTTTCTTGGTAATATTTGTTCTTGAGATATGCTGATAACACACACAGACTAGCCACTAAAAACCTTATTAATGTTCAGGGAACCACAAAACATGTAAATGTAACAAAAACGTAATTTTGAATATTTGAACTAAAAACTCTGCTAGAAGTAAAAAAAAAAAAAAAAAAAAAATGATGAACTAATCGAGCATTTGAAATTTTTATTTAAGTGGTACATTATATTCCAATGTTGGATAAAATAGATGTTATTAATAATTAATTAACCTTACATACATAGTGACCCACTGTTTTTGTCTTTTTTCATAGTATGCCTGCATATTATGTACTTCTTTTAACTTTATAAACCTGTCCCATCCCTCCCTCATATAAGGGAGGGATGGGACATTTTTATGACTATGTTAATTGGCTTATGAAATTAATATTTTAATAATTACCATCAAATTTATATTTTTAAAAGATGTTTAAGTGTTTCAGTTTGGCTTTACATTTATAAAAGTAAATATAAACTTACTTTTAATATTGGATTTTATTGCCACGACACTTTATAACATCAAATACACGTTGTTCCATGGAATTAATTAAGCATTGAATTACAGAAGTAGATATTTCATACCACGCTTTGTCAATTGCAGTTTTTAAGTCATTTACGCATGTATAGACTGCTTTCCATTTTCATATATTTCATGATAAAAGATCTCCCAGTACTTTTTGAAATTCTGGAAGTTGATTCAATTGCACGGACACAGATAAATTATCAACTGAAGCCTTATTTAATAACATTCTATAATCACGTAACGATGTTTTCTTTGGTTTTCGCCTCGCTTTCGAACATTCCATGTTACACCTGATCTCCTGAATCTATAAATACTGCTCAAGGATCGCTTTATTCTTCTCGATATTTGTACAGGATTTTGTCCTTGCACTTGCGCTTTTAACTGTCAAATCTTAATAATTTCACCTTTAGAAATTTCTTTAGAACGTGGCATTTTTTATCAGAATACGCAGGAAACGTCTTTTCCGAATCACAAACAAAACAATACATTGAACTCATTAAATTGTTATGCTGAATATATAGCAGACGATATTTCAATTAAAGGAAAAAAAAAATATTCTGCATTTATAGAAGCAGACGACAATAAAAATATTTTATTTTGTGAGCAAAAATGTAAAAGAAAGCATGCAATGCTGTATTGTGCACATTTTTATATCATTTAATGTACATTTTATAATTTCAAACCTTTGATCATAATTCATATGTGTATATCAGCAAAACTGTTTTTATTTATTGCCTATCTCACGAATTTTAATTGTACTATGTTATTACTTTTTACATTAATGCAAATTTTATTGATTGTCTAAAATTTTGGGACACGGTGTACACTTTGAAACATTACCGCTTGCTTTATCTTATTTCATTTAGACAAATAATTATAAAAATTAATCAATAATCATTTTACCTTCACTTTAATGCCACCCGCATTTGCTTCGTATTTCGCGAGATGACAACAACATGATAGAACCGATTTAGCAAGGCTACTATATGCAAATAAGAAGGGCATGCGCGAACAGTTACTTGACGTCAAGGAAATTTTAAGCCAGTAATATGCTTGATTTGGCATGCGTAATTTTTCAAACTTGAAGTTGGTCTGAGATATCCTTGAATTAGCAACTTTGCTCTGTCATGGTAAATTCACTTGAAAGCCAACCTTGTTTCAAGGAAGTGTGCTGTGTGGGTATATCCCAGACAGCACAGAGAACTTGCATTAAGCTGTCATCAACATTGACAACTCAAGTCAAGAAACTTGCATCGAGCTTGACATCTCAAGCCTGTAAGTTTAATGCAAGTCAAGATCAAGAATCCTAGTTTACACTTGTCCCACTTGCTTTAGACTTGATAGATCAAACAAGAATCAAGTAATGTGTATCAAGCATGCACTAAGTTTGCCACAGCTCATACGAATCAAGTAATACACATCAAGTATGAATTATACTTGCTGCACCAAGTATGAATTGTACTTGATGCACCAAATATGAATTGTACTTGCTGCATCAAGTATGAGTTGTACTTGATGCAGCAAACGTGAATCAAATTTTACTTTCCAAGCATGTTTTTAACATGATACAGTCGTCAGCAAAAGTATCTGAGCACTAGCAAAAATTCCTATGTAAAAAAAGTGCGCTTAATACTGTTTTATTAAATAAATTCTTGTCGAATCATGTTCATAGACTGACTAAGAACAGAACTCAACAAGGATTTACTTAACAAAACGGTATTAAGTGTAATTTTTTTACATATGAATTTTTGCTAGTGCTCGGACACTTTTACTGCCGACTGTACATCAAATACAAAGGAACTTTCAACTTATCGTCGCCGGAAGCCAACTGCGGAGAAATAATCCTCTTCTCTACTCTACAGCATACATGAAGCAAATATTGCTTATCAAGCATGTTTTTAATGGCATGCATTCTTCGCCGACAGCTAAAGCTCATGTTATTCTATGCAGAAATTTATTTACAAAATGACTCATAACCTAGTGTATTTATTTAAATTCCTTTTTCAGTTTTGGAAAAACCACAACCGTTATATATGTTCTCGCTTTCCAAAAAAATATCTTTTAAATTTCAATAACTTCTCGTACAGAAAAAAGAAGCGAAAAATGCAATTGTTTAATTTTTCGTATTTTTAAAGTCAAAAATGAAAACTTTATGAAACTACTTTCAGAAAACATATACAAATTTAAATATTGGGAATTTTCCCAGTATGAAAATGGATTTAAAAAAAAAAAAAAAAAAAAAAAAAATACATAAGGTAATGAATTCTATAAATAAATTTCCCCATAGAATAATATGGGTTTTGGCTGTCGGGGAAGATAGTTATTCTACGCTCTTAACCTGATGTAGATAACTTAATACATTCTTATTTCGGGGACGATCAATCACATTTTATGTAGATTTTTGGTAAGTTATCCAAATTAATTTTTACAAGAACAGAAAATCATTTTGTCCAGAATTTGAACTTGGGCACTTATGTTAACTCCCAACTCTCTTTCAACTGAGTTCTAGGATGATAACTCACATGGCTCGTTCATATGAAAGTTAAAAATTTTCAATTTGTGTGTTTTGGGAATATGAACTCGGTCTTAGAAGAAAACAATCTATATATTATTAGTTTGAAACATGTTTTTGTCTGTCTCCACTATATTGAGAGAACTACTTGGTGTAAAAATTTGGTTGAGGTGTCTAAAAAAAGGTCTTGGTCTGTAGATGTGCTATGAAAAGAGAAAAATAAAAAAAAGTCGAACGGTTAACGGGTTAAAAACACGTTTATGAGCTTAACTGAGCTCCAAATTACTTCACGGTGAAGAAATTGTACATATGGGTAGATTTAGAGTCGAATACTAAAAAATCAATATCCGCGAATTTGGAATTTTCGATTTTAAAGGGGGGAAAAAGGGGGGAAGGTAGATTTGGAGGGGAGGGGAAAGGGGGGAAATTAGTTTGAGAGGGAAATCCGTTCTAGACCCACACATGTAGCACCTCATTATAAAGGTCTTGAAATTTCATGTCGATTAGGGATGTTTGTATACAGTATAGTGCGACCCCTGGTGGTGAAAAATGGAACTAAGTGATTTTGCTATAGACCTTATCATGTTACATCTTATTTTAAAGGTCATGGTATTTCCTGACCGTTGGTGATGTTCGTACAGAACACAGTGCGTCCCCTGGCGGTGGAAAGTGCAACTAAAGGATTTGGCAGTTGACACCACCATGTGACACCTTATTTAAAAGGTCTTGGAAATCCAAGGCGATTGGTGATAGAGGTCTTGAAATTTCATGTTGATTGGGGATGTTTGTATACAATATATTGCCCCCCCCTGGTGGTGAAAAATGGAACTAAGTGATTTTGTAGTAGACCCTATCATGTAATATCTTATTTTAAAGGTCTTGGTATTTCCTCACCGTTGGTGATGTTCGTACAGGACACACTGCGCCCCCTGGCGGTGGAAAGTGCAACTAAAGGATTTTGCAGTTGACACCACCATGTGACACCTTATTTGAAAGGTCTTGGAAATCCAAGGCGATTGGTGATAGAGGTCTTGAAATTTCATGTTGATTGGGATGTGTATATACAATATAGTGCGCCCCCTGGTCGTTAAAAATGGAACTAGGTGATTTTGCAGTAGACCCTATCATGTTACAACTTATTTTAAAGGTCTTGATATTTCCTGACCGTTGGTGTTGTTCGTATAGAACACGCTGTGGTCCCTGGCGGTGGAAAGTGTAACTAAAGGATTTTGCAGTTGACACCACCATGTGACACCTTATTTGAAAGATCTTGGAAATTCAAGGCGGTTCCAGGTTAATTTTTGGGAATATTTTTATGTTATTAGCGACCGGCGTATGCGCTGCCGAAGGCACCAGGGTCACAAGGCAGAGTTTCGTTCGGTTCGAGGTAATTTTTTTGTTATAGCTGATTATTTTTCACGATACTTTTATTTAAAAGTAGAAATTCAAACAAAATCGAGTTAAAGATGTAAAACCATACTAATTTAAGGTTCATTTAAGGTTATTACCATGGGCCCGGGAAACGCCGGACGGGTCAGCTAACATGTAGTCTTAGTATTAAACGAAATAGAAAATAAAAGATAGCAACTGTTTATTTGGAGTCAGTTTGACGTCACATTGACTGTATTTTGTAGAAAGTGATGTCATATATAATATTTCTATTTATAAGCATTTTTCTGACTTTCTTTTTTTTAAGTGAAATATCGTAAATTATATTAGATGTTTTAACTTGAAATATATTTAAATAATGATGCGACGTTTTTTGAAACATTACGGTCAATAAAATGATCGTCGAATTCGACGGGTTCCAGCTAGTTTATTTTAACTCCATAACTGTTGGATGGCAATTAGATATTTAGGATAATAATTTCCACCATTTATACAATAATTTTTTGGTGTATTGAATAAATAAATTTTTACAGGAGCGAAAAGTGAGACAGCGTTAGGACATTAACTCTGAGGATGTAGGTCTGAACTTGGCCTGATCCCTTTTCGTTGTAAAACATCGACCAACATATTAAAAATTTATTGCATAAATGATCAAAGTTATTTTTCTAATTACACTGCTCGGCAGGAAAATTGCCTCTGACCAGCATATTCTTATGTAAAATGACCTTCTGAATCCGAATAGGACGCCCATTTTGCCCTATCACCCACAATTTTTTAGGAATGAACCTCTGTTTTTATCATTTTTGGTGATTTTGTGGCTATAAATTTTATTTTTAGGAGGTGGGAGGATAATTTTAACCGTTAAATACCTTCTGAGGGGCTACAGAGTTGGAAAATTCTAAAACATAGACATTTGCAACAAGGGAAGTTTTTTTTTTTTTTTTTTGGGGGGGGGGGAAGGGTGATTTGCACTGAAATTATGCATTACAAATCTTATATTTTTTTGTTTTAGGTGTTAATTTTTTTTTTTTTTTTTTTTTTTTTTTTTTTTTTTCATTCTTCAAATCAAATTCATGGTCATAAAATTATCGAACAGGGAAAGAAATTGAGGGGGGAGTGGTGTATTTAGAAAACTGTGGGTGACTGGGCAAAATGGGAGTTATATTAGGATTCAGGAGGTTATTTTACATAAGAATCAGCAAGAATGGTATCAGCAAGAATGGTGCATGTAGTCAAACTACTTCTAGCATAGCTACCAACATTTTAATTTATTCCGGAGTTTTATCAGCCCCGGCTTTATTTCTCACTACTTTATAGAAATTTTTTCTCCGGTGTGTAACTACAATAAAAACATTACTCTTAAAAAATAGGTGATATGAAATAAAGGCGGGGTTAAAAATACTTCGAATAAATTAAAATGCTGGCAGCAGTGCTTTCATAAAGAAACTTGCCTGAGAATGTTACTTTGTAATGCAAAGTAATATTATTCTCTTATATCTTTTGGAAGGTGATAAAATATTGAGTTAAAAGTTTGAAAGGAGGAGGGAGAATTGCTATATAGATTTTTTTTTTAGGGGGGGGGGGAGCATTATTACACTGTAAACTATGGTTTAAAATAGATTTCAAACAAATGCGAATGTCCATGTTTGTACTGGAATTTTAAAGTGTCATGTTCGAATTCTGCTTTAGACATAGATATTAGTGGTGGTTAGGATTTTCTTTAAAAAACACAGATTTCTAAAATTAAAATATCTAACTATTTTTTCTAAAAAAAAAAAAAAAAATACTGAGAATCCACTTATTTTTCTAAATTTACCATTTATTTTAATTTGGTAAATAAATAAAATATATTGTATCTCCCTTAAAAATTAATAAATAAATAAAAATAAACATTTATACTATCAAATTAAATGTAATATTTCTCGCAAAAGATATAAAACTTGTAATTTTTATTAAAAGAACATTCTCTGGAGAAGGATATCTAGATTTCAGTTGTTTGTACAAATGCTTTGAAGTAATTTTTTTATTTTATTTTATTTTATTTTACACACACACACACACACACACATATATATGGGAGAATCGGGAGGGTTGGGACACCTAAAATTGTTCTAAAAATAAAGTATGTTTTTAATTTCTGTCACTTTCACCAGGTGAAGTAGCTACAGCTCCATATTTGTTGCTATGTCCTTTTACTGTGAGAATTCTGTAAGTTTATGTAACAGAAACACTACTTTATAACACCAAAAGTAAACAATTGCTTAATTTTCAAGGCAAGATTTTAACGTCACTCACTGATGTTAGCATAATTACTTTTCATATTTTATATACCTAATAATATAACTTTTATGAATTAGTAGCTAAATTAATCCTAAAAGTTGCATGTGTCTAATAATAAATTATTTTTTTTTTGAAAAATAATGAAAAGGGAGTGATGGGACAGAGCAATTCATGGAGAGATAGGACATGTAAGAAAAGGAAGAAAAATGAAGATTCTGGTTCTCCATAAACAGAGAATATCAAGAGGAAAATGTATGAATAAATGGAAGAGAAAATGCTCGAAACAAATTCAAAATCATGGAAAATAATTGGTGTGGCACTCACACGAGTTTTGTCTTCCTTTTTAAATTTTAAAAATACTTTATTAACCATATATGTATGAGGAATTAATTTTCATTCCTGAGCAATTTTCCTGGATATGGTAAAATATAGAAAAGAAATTACATTCATAAATTACAGTTAGGATTTCTTGGTAATATTTGTTCTTGAGATATGCTGATAACACACACAGATTAGCCACTAAAAACCTTATTAATGTTCAGGGTACCACAAAACATCTAAATGTAACAAAAACTTAATTTTAAATATTTGAACTAAAAACAATACCTTCTCTGCTAGAAGTTAAAAAAAAAAAAAAAAATATGAACTAATCGAGCATTTGAAAATTTTATTTAAGTGGTACATTATATTCTAATGTTGGATAAAATAGATGTTATTAATAATTAATTAACCTTGCATACATAATGACCCACTGTTTTCGTCCTTTTTCATAGTATGCCTGCATATTATGTAATTATTTTAACTTTATAAACCTGTCCCATCTCTCCCTCATATAAGGGAGGGATGAGACATTTTTATGACTATGTTAATTGGCTTATGAAGTTAATATTTTAATAATTACCATCAAATTTATATTTTTAAAAGATGTTAAAGTGTTTCAATTTGGCTTTACATTTATAAAAGTAACTAAAAACTTACTTTTAATTTGTAAGATCTTAATAATTTCACCTTTAGAAATTTCTTTAGAACATGGCACTTTTTATCAGAATACGCAGGAAACATCTTTTCCGAAACTCAAACAAAACAATACATTGAACTCATTAAATTATTATGCTAAATATATAGCAGACGATATTTCAATTAAAGCAAAAAATTATTCTGCATTTATAGAAGCAGACGACAATAAAAATATTTTATTTTGTGAACAAAATGTAAAAGAAAACATGCAATGCTGTACTGTGTCTATACTTTTGGGACAGCACATTTTTATATCATTCAATGTACATTTTATAACTTCAAACCTTTGACCATAATTCATATGTGTATATCAGCAAAAGTGTTTTTATTTATTGCCTATCTCACGAATTTTAATTGTACGTTATTACTTTTTATGTTAATGCAAATTTTATTGATTGTCTAAACTTTTAGGACACGGTGTACACTTTGAAACATTACCGCTTGCTTTATTTTATTTTATTTAGATAAATTATTATAAAAATAAATCAATAATCATTTACCTTCTTCACTTTAATGTCACCCGCACTTGCTTCGTATTTCGCGAGATGACAACAACATGATAAAACCGAGTTAGCAAGGCACTATATGCAAATAAGAAGAGCATGCGCGGACAGTTACTTGACGTCAAGGAAAGTTTAAGCCAGTAATATGCTTTATTTGGCATGCGTAATTTTCCAAACTTGAAGTTGGTCTGAGATATCCTTGAATTAGCAACTTTGCTCTGTCATGGTAAATTCACTTGAAAGCCAACCTTGTTTCAAGGAAGTGTGCTGTGTGGGATATTTTTTCTAGATTGTGTTTTAACAACTGCACTTCCCTCTTTTTTGACTAAAAGAAAAAAAAAGTGATTTTCAATCCATTCTCATATGAAGCTTTTATGTACATTCATATTGCTTACCGCTAGAGTACTGCAAGACAAGTTAGCTGTATAAAATGATCTTTTTTTATCAGGTACTGAAGGCATATTGCTGATTACATATATGCATATGATACTTACATGCATGTTATTGATTGCTGCAGTACGAAATTTCATGCAAAGTGAAGTATAATCATCTCTCAAAAATCCACAATTCTCTGAAAGCTGTATATAATTTGCAATGTAAACAAACACTGTCATAACTGATTTGTTGATTAGTGGATCGCAAAAATTCAGCTGTATTAGGAGATAAATCAATTATTAATTTGTGCTGGTGAATCACCAATCACTCAACATGTTACAGAAAACGAAATAATAAGTTTACTTATTTATAATTATTAAAAAATAAAACATATTAATTTAGAGGAAGAAAGAGAAAGACAGTTTTAATGAAAGATTTTTCGCTCGTGAAGATAAATATTGAAGCTTTCTCATAGCACGAAAGTATGTGATTGACAAAAAATTGCTTACTTTTTTGCAGGCTATAGAAAAACAAATATGTAGGAATATTCTTGCTTAAACTACTATTCATCAGATTTTTCAAAAATCTAGATAATTTGCAACTAAAATATGATGAATGAAAATTTTTCTATAAATTAAAATTAGGTACATTTTATTTCAGCATTGTATGTATAATATATAAATTATTTCTTAAAGATTTGCTACTCAAATGAGGTTCTAAGAAGTAAACAAAAGAAATTATTCTAAAATCTGCAAAACACTTCTTTTTAAGCTATGCAGATTTTTGAGAGTGTACTGTATCTTAATTTTAAATGTTTATTTTATTAATCTTGAAAAAAAAAAAAAAAAAAAAAAAAACTTATAATTTAATTCTGATGCGGTAATGGACCGTCGTTTTATACTCATGGTCTGGTATCAAGTTTTTGCTGGAAAAGTTTGTTTTATAAAGTGTGCTAAAGTTTTGTCAGATCTGCGTTTTCGTACCAGCCTTCTACTTGAACTGTGCTACCATCATGCTAGACTTGCGGCCTAGTCTCAGACTTCTTTTGTGACTGATTATGTTTTTTGAACTGCGCTATCACCATATTAGACCTGTCGGCCTGGTTTTGAGGATTTTTCTTTATATGCTTTTTCAACAGCAGAGTACACTTGGAATTCAACAACCAAAAATTCGGTAAGTGATTTTCGCACCCTTCTAATTTTTGTTATTAAGGAACCTATTTTATTTGTAAACTGATACTAATAATTATTTTGAAATATATTGTTATGCTGAAACTTTTTTTAAATAAGGAAATAATAAATTTAATATGAGTTTACAGTCTGACATAAATATTAAATTCTCCTATTCCCAATATTTAGTTTATTTTTAATATTAAAATTGATAACAATATTGAAGTATTTAAAAGGTAAACAAACATATCATAATATTACAGATAACTGAATATATTATGTATCTCTTTTTAAATTGAAAATTATAAGTGTTTTATTTTGAACAAACTATTTTAAAGAATGTATTTTTATTTCATTTTTACTTATAAAATTAAAATTCATAATTTTACTGAAATATCTGAAATGTAAACAAACAAATCACGCTAGTACAGTAAAATTTATATATTTTAGATTTTTTTAAACAAATACGTGCTCTTTCTTTTGAGCAAAACATTTAAATAACTGCATTTTTCTTTAATTTCATTTTAATATAATTGAAATTCATCGTCTTATTGAAGTAATTCATGACAATGTTGAAGTATTTAAAAGGTAAACAAACATATCATAATATTACAGATAACCTCATATATTGTGTATTTCTTTTTAAATTGAAAAATATAAGTGTTTTATTTTGAACAAATATTTAAAAAAATGTGCTTATGTTTCATTTTTACTCATAAAATTAAAATTCATAATTTTACTGAAATATCTGAAATGTAAACTAACATATCGCGATCGTACAGTAAAATGTATATATTTTACATTCTTTTAAAAAAAATATGTGTGCTTTCTTTTGAGTAAAACAATTATATAACTGCATTTTTATTTAATTTAATTTTAATATAATTGAAATTCATCGTTTTATTGAAGTATTATAAATGTAAACAAATGCATAGCAATGTTGCCGAAAATGCGAAAGCTTTATAATTTTGTATGAACTTATATGCATTTAAAATAAATATTTTAACGAATGTACTTTTATTCATGTAATACCGTTCTTGATTTTCGTTTTTGGGTAATATTTATATCAGATTATAGCATATATTTTTTAGTAAGTAATAGCTAGCTCTGGGCGAACAGCCGTATATCTTGTATCGTAGTTTGTTTCTATCTTTCGCCACGTGACGTTTCACTTCTGCTTGCTTCTGATTGGCTACTCTTCAAATGGCTCAACCTTATGATAGAAGAACCTTGTTTGGTTGGAGATAAGCGTTGAAAATGTAAACCCCACCATTCGCATATAAATAAGTGCTTTTTTTAAAAATGAAATTTAAGTATTTTTAAAAGGTATTTACTTTAAAAATATGTCCCGAAACTGTTTTGTCCCTTGCTGTGACAGTGGCTATCCAGGAACCAGGAAGAGAAACGCAGCATTAGGAAAAAAGAATCCAAGTTTATTTTCTGCACCTAAGGTAAACTAGAGGTTATGACCAATGACCTTAAAATAAATCCATTAATGTTTGATGACCTAAAAAAATGTTTAGTATTTTAGTTGACTATGCGTCCACTAGATAGCGCGACAACTAAAATGTATTTTAGATTTGCATTGAAAATGTAAGACAGACGTTTGTCTGTGTAAACAAAGTGCGTACAATTGTAAACTATTTAAAAATTTAAACCTGAATTAATGTCTCGAAATTGCTTTGCTCCTGGTTGTAAAAGTGGGTATTCTTCTGACGTAAAGAGGAATAAAGCTCTAGGCAAAAAGAACCCAAGTTTATTTTCGGCTCCTAAAGTAAGTAATGGCTAATTTATTTCGAACTAATTTATTTTTATATGTTAACTGACAAATAATTATTACACAATTTTATCAAATTTCAAGCATTTGTCTGTATGTTATAAAGACGGGACAAATTTACTGTTAAAACTATAATAATTTTCTGAAATTTTCCCTTCACATTTCTAGTTTTTATTAATTTCATCCCTATAAAATTTGTAAATATTTAACTCTAAAAAGAAATTGCTTGTAAAACACAATTTATTAAAAGGAATAACATATATTAATCAGGAATAACTCTTATAGCAATCATTATTATATAATTTCTTTCAGTGAGTATGGTAATGTTTTTTTTTTTTTTTTTCTTTTAATTATTTATTAATTCTGATAATGTCAATTGTGTTTTGTTGCAATACTTAAAAATATCTTTCTAGTTCTAGATAAGTGGTTAACATACATATTGCATTACATTATGCAATTGAATTTTCTGAAAGGTTATTCAGTCAGACCTATATATAAGGTCGCCTAGCATATAAGATCACTTTTTGAAAATCTCCATTAGGAAATCTGTATTATGATTTATTGGTGATGTAGTCAAGTTTTTAATATTGTAACTGCTTATAAGGTCATTTTTGTATAGTTTTTTATGGGTAATTTCTGCATCCAACTAAACCAATTCAGAGATTTATCTCATATTTTATTGTGAAAAAAGCTAAGCAAATTAGGTCACTAATATGTGAAATCAGTAGTTTTAGGATTTCACTGGTTTGTGTATGCATTCTATTATATTTTTAAAAATTTGTAAAACAAAAAAAAATTTACATGACAAATATAACAATTTTTTGTAACTGAATTTAAAAATTACAAATGAACTATGTAAATAAAAAAATTTGTATTTTAATAAACAAGCTATATTTACCATATTATATTAAGTACATTTAAATGAAAAAAAAAAAAAAAAAGGTGTGTGTGTGGGGGGGAAGAGTATGGTCTAGTGGACAAATGGAATTTATATTTTGTTGGTAGTATTCAGTACACTGTTAATTTCAATCCTTGGTTAATAATTTACAATAGATTTTTCATGGTAAAGAGCCCTGATAGCTAAACAGTTAGCACTCTCTGGCCTCTCTTCAGTAGCCAGGTTATGGGTTTGATTTCCTGGTTCATACATGACTGTAATGGTTCAAATTCCACTTTAAACCATAAACTAGGTGTAGGATTTCAATGCATGTTTCCTCATATTATCTGTTAACTAGCGCACACCTGTCATGACATCAGATGTGACGTAACTGTATTACGTAATCAACAGCGCATCTTCACTTTTCAGAGAGAGAGAGGTTTATATGAGTCTGTACGAGAAAGCTGTGCTAAACGGCCAGCATTATGTTATTCTTCTTTTCTATATTATTAAATGTTGTGATTGTGTAAAAGACTCTGCTTTTCACTCTGTGGACCCATTTAAACCCACACCAGGTTTAAGGAATCTTATTATTATTATTTTTTTTAAGTAGTATCTTTAACCCAAACTATAATAAAGAAGCTTGATCTTTTATTGGGGAAAGGCTATTCCTCCATCTTTACCTTTGCCCATCTGTTGTCTAAATGGTGTTTTGGATTTCAGTTTTCATATATCAGGTTCAAGTCCCGGTTCAGTGGCGGATTTAAGGGGGGGGCTAGGGGGCTGAAGCCCCCCCCCAAAACACTGTCATTCATAATTGAATTTTGCAATTGTAAATTTTTTATTGGTCTAGAATAACACTTTGAAAAATCTTAGCCCCCCCAAAAAGTCAAGTTCTGGATCCGCCACTGTCCCGCTTAAAGAATGAATTTCTGTAGAATTTCAGAATCCACTTTAAACTGTGAGTCCTGGTCTAATAAATGAGCTTCAATTTGCAAAAAAATGACTCTAGAGTGACAATCTCAACCCAAACCCCAAACAAACATTTCTCATTTCTTACTTTCTATTCCTGTGCATATTACCAATTTGCAGAAAATTGTCAACAATAATAGGTATGGTTTTCGTATGGAACTACATATCGATCTGCTGACTATTCTGTTTTTATATTTAAGGTCAGTTTTCTATTTTTAGGTCTAAGCTTGAGGTGGGATACCCATTGGTGTCTTTCGAAGTGTTTCTAGCCCATATTTTTGTGAATTTTAGAGAAAACCCCAGAAAATTCTGAATAGCAAGTCCATTTAAAAGATCTTGTTGCACGATATTTTGTGCTTGTGTAAAAAATGCATCAATATTTATATATATGTAGAAACATAAAATAATTAATAGTTTTGAAAAAATCTTATCTGTCGAAAGCATGTTTTGCAAAGAAGTGGGAACCCTGTGGCAGAATTTCAGGAATTTTTGTTTAATATATTTGATTTAAGGACTTTTTTTTTTTTTTAAACTTTTCGCCAATTAAGATAACTGCATATTGGAAATTTAGATTTTTTTTTTTTTTGTAATTCATCAATATATTTTTTACTTCCTTATACAAAGTATAAGGAAGTATAGTAATCCCGATTTGCGAAATGGATTTTGTATTTCACATTGCTTGAAAACGAACAGGGGTCGATCTAGGTTTCAATTTTTGGGTCCCTTTTTTGTGAAAAACAAAATATTTTTGTGAAATTTTTATTTTTGTGAAATATAAAATATTTTTGTGAAAAAGTAAAATATTGTGTAAAATTTTCTGTTTTTACAATCACTTTATGTAATGTTTAATATCAAGTTAATAGAGTTTCATTGAGCCAGATTAAGGCAGTAATTAAAAATACTGAAAACATTTAATAAAAGGATTATTTTTATAAAACAAAATCTTGTAAAGGGACTCATTTTATAAATCTGAATTTTGTGAAGGGTCCCTTTTTATGGATTTGAATTTTGTGAAGGGTCCGTTTTTATGAATTTGAATTTTGTGAAGGGTCCCTTTTTACTATGTGGAATTTTGTGAAGGGGCCGCAAAAGGGACCCAAATTTTGCCTGGATCGATCCCTGACGAATGATCGCTGAATGTTGCCAATTTACAGGGTGCGGCAGCTATTTGAGAACACGCGTTATAAGTGATACAATGCCCTGTATATCATCTTTAAACAACCATTTTTGTTACAGATAAACATGGCAGAACCTATTCTAACCCAGGAAAGGAAAAAACACGCTTTTAACATCTCCTTGGCTACAGGATACTCCGTTTCTGAAATAGCTGTATTTTTGAAAGTCGCCCGATCATTCGTTTTCAGAGTTCAGAGAGAACTGAGGGTTGCCAATGCTAATGTGACAACTGTTTTGCACAGTAAACATCATTGTCAGGTCTCGGACATTACCAGGACACCTGAATTCATCAATTCTGTTCAAGCTGCCATCGAAGAGGACCGTGAAAAGTTCATAGGGGTACTCAGCTGAAATCCGTGGTTAGCGAGGTCACAATTCCACGTGTGGTTAATGAAGACCTCTGTTACAAGTCGTATGTAATGCGGAGAGGGCAGTTCATGTCCAAGAAAACCAAAGAGAATAGAGTAATCAGAGCAAAGCGCCTCTTAAAGAAGCTGAAACAGACAGGAACGTTCTGTTTTTATTCGGACAAGAAAAACTTCGTCCAGGACCAGAAAATCAACCGAATAAATGATCTTTGGCTGCGTAAAAGACAAGAGGAAATTTGCACTGTCATGCACACTAAATTTCCTGCGTCTGTTATGGTCTTTGGGATTGTGAGGAATGAAGGTGACGTCATGCCTCCACATTTCTTTTCACAACATGAAAGAATCAACGCAGTTACTTATACCGATGTGTTGAACACGGTTATGAAGCTCTGGATTATTGTTCTAGCACGTGGCAGGCCAAGTGTTTTTCAGCAGGGCTTTGCACCAGGCGATACGGCCCATTCAACACAAGAGTGGATAGTAAACAATTTTCATGATCACATCGCTCCACGCATGTGGCCCCTTAGGTCACCTGATGTTAACTCTTTGGACTTTTACGCTTGGGGCGTTGTTGAAAGGGTCTCTAATAAGTGCCCACATAACACCGTTGGTGTCTCCAGACAGCTATTGTAGATGCCATGACAAATATTCCCAGGTTCCACCTCATTTCTGCCTGCGGACGGTTTCAGCAGCGTGTTGAGGTTGTTATTGCAGCTGATGTTGGATTTATTGAATAGTGTCGTGCATTAGGTCCGGCTTCTTGTGTACACACCGTTCCATGTTCATTAAATGATATATCTATAGTGTTTGCTCCCTTTTTCTACGGACGATACTTTGTTCTCAAATAGCTGCCGCACCCTGTATACGTGTGACTGTCATGATGTCTAGTTGGACACCTGCAAGTGTCGTCTTAACACGAGCTCTCGTTTTAGAGATATAAGGGATTTTACATGATTTTTCGTGACGTCTGTATGTGTGTGTGTGTGTATGTCGCATAACTCAAAAACGGTTGGACGTAGAAAGTTGCGAATTGCTACATAGGTTTGTTATAACATCTAGTTGTGCACCTCCCTTTTTGGACTTTCTATGATTTTCCGTTTTGGAGATATTTAGGAAAATTAGGTTCATAATGACAAAAATACATAGGTTTTGGCCATAATGTATCAAAAAATGGTAATAACTCAAAAATGGTTTAGACAAATCTTGCAATTTAACTGACTTTCCGACTAGCTAGACATCTGAAACTTTCAGAAAAGCTCAGAACACGTTGACAATGCATTTTTTAATATTTTTAGCCAACTGTTTCCGATACCTGCTGCCTTCAGCAGCATTTATGCAATTCAACAGAAAATTTATTTAACTAACTTCCCGACTAGCTAGATATTTGAAACTTTCAGACTAGATCAGAACACGGTGAAAATGCATTTTTTAAATATTTTTAACCAACTGTGTAGGGTCCCTGCTGCCTTTGGCAGCGTTACCAGTTCAAATCTTGGAATCGATTTTTAACTAACTTCCCGACTAGCTAAACATTTAAAACTTCCGGAAAAGCTCAGAACATGGTGACAATGCATTTTTTAAACATTTTTGGCCAATTGTTTCGGGCCACTGCTGCCTTCGGCAGCGTTTACATGGTTCAACAAAAAATTTATTTAATTAACTTCTCGACTAGCTAGACATTTGAAACTTTGAGAATAGTTCAGAATATGTTGAATATGCATCTTTTTAATACTTTTAGCCAACTGTTTCAGTCTCTGCTGCCTTCGGCAGCGTTTATATGGTTCAACAAAAAAATTATTTAACTAACTTCCCGACTAGGTAGACATTTGAAACTTTCAGAATAGTTCATTACACGGTCAAAATGCCTTTTTTTAATACTTTTAGCCAATTTTTTCGGGTCCCTGCTGCCTTCGTCAGCGTTACCAGTACAAATCTTGCAATCGGCTTTTAACTAACTTTCAGAAAAGCTCACAACACGATGATAATTCATTTTTAAAAATATTTTTAGCCAACTGTTTCGGGTCCAATGTCAATGTTTTCTAACATTATGTATATTTCTAAAAGTGTATAAGGAAGTCATGTGGTGCCCACATCAGATTATTTTAATTACAAAACTTTAGTACCTACATGTTACAAAAAAAAAAAAAAAAAAAAATTGCATTTTGATTTTTTTTCTCCATGTAATTTCAGAATTTTTAAAATAGTCACGATAAGCCTAGAATAAAGGAATTGTAGAACATGAGCAGAAAATAAATTTAGAGAACAGTTGTTCTTAAATTTTTTTTCTTGCTTTTTTTTTTTAAGTAGTTAAGGAATACTTTCGTATTAACTGCATATCATGAATTTTCATTAACAAAGATCACCATAAGAATAAAACAAGTTGTGATGATTAGAACATAAAAAATATTTTTTTTTCAATAGAATTTTTTTTTCTAAAAGTTAAATTTAGCCAAAAAATACATAAACATACAGACAGAAGAAAAACAAATAAAATGTTTGATTTTCTTCTTTTAAATGTTCTCATTAATTACTTAAAAAAAAAAACAACTTAAAAAAACCCATTATTTTTTCTTGAAAAACCCCACATTTTTTAAAACCCAAATAAAACTGGGTTTTTTCGGGTTCTATTTGAAAAAACACAACCCACTTGGGTTTTTTCTAAAAAAAAAAAAAAAAAAAAAAAAAAACCTTGGTTTTTGCTAACCCTGAATACAATAGAGTAGTAGACCTAACCCTCTTGAAGCCTGGGTTGCTGTAGTATTTTTTTTATACTTTTAGTCAACTGTTTCAGGTCCCTACTGCCTTCAGCAGCGTTTATATGATTCAGCAGAAAATTTATTTAACTAACTTCCTAACTAGCTAGACATTTGAAACTTTCAGAATACGGTGAAAATGCATTTAAAATATATTTTTAACCAAATGTTTC
Source organism: Salticus scenicus (assembly GCA_963930645.1). Classification (NCBI taxonomy): domain Eukaryota; kingdom Metazoa; phylum Arthropoda; class Arachnida; order Araneae; family Salticidae; genus Salticus; species Salticus scenicus. Next base: position 140,935,056 of record OZ005660.1, read on the forward strand.
GGGTTCCTGCTGCCTTCGGCAGCGTTACTAGTACAAAGCTTGCAATCGATTTTTCACTAATTTCCCGACTAGCTAGACATTTGAAACTTTTATAATAGCTCAAAACACGAGAGCAATGAATTTTTTTAAAAATTTATCCAATTGCTCCGGGTTCCCGCTGCCTTCGGTAGCGTTTATATGATTGAACAGAAAATTTAAAAACATGGTATATAAAAAGATCTTTTTATCTTCTAATTATTTTTTGTACATTAACGCCTTAACTGCCCTGGGCATATATATACATTTTCCCAAAGTACGATCCTTTGTTTTGTACTGTACTACTACCAGTGAAACTACTGACATGGTTTGACAATGCAATAAAATAAACTTGAAAGTGATCTTTACAGTGTTCATTGTGAGATTTACTCATTTGATAGTTGAAAGGGAATGAAGCAAATATCATAAAATATCACAAAATTTGTGAACGCTGTATCTCATGAACCAATGAATGAAATTTAACCAAACTTAGTATTTAGTTCCATTCTGACATAAACTGGTGCTAATTAGATTTGAGGATCAATCGCTCAAGAGATGGCACTCTGATCCCATTTTTTCTAAATTTGTAACATGGCAGTAATAAGACAAAATTTCATATAAATACATGCTTGCCAACCATCTCATTATGAAGCGTAGTACTTTTAGTCACTGCCTTTTTTTGTACACCAGTCATTTTTTAGAGTAATTTCATTCTTATTTAATCGTAACACTATTTGGAGAGAATTGCTCTAAATATAAAGTGGTGTGGGAAAAGAGGTGTATTTTCAAGGGGCGTTAACAAGTCTACGCTTATTAATGAGATGGTTGGCATGGCAGTCCTGTAAATATACATAAGAGTTATTTTTAATGTGTTATTGTAAAATTATTATGAATTATTGTTAATTGTAGTAAATTAAGGAAAAAAGTTTGTGCATGTGGGAGCATCGCCCTATCTCCTCCCTTCCCTGCATTTATAATATGGAAAATAATTTTCATAAATAATAATTTAATAAATAATTTGTACCGCATGAATATGTGTAAAATTATATTGAAGAGAATCTTGTGGTGGCCACAGCATACTAGTTTTTAATTAATATAATGCCTATATATACCCCCTCCGTGGAAAATCGAAATTGTGATGGCATGTCTCCGGACCTTCCTTAGGGGTGCGTCCTAGTCAGTGATAGCAATTGGGAAGGAAAGGGCAGGCCTCATATAATGACTGCTGTAAATATTTTAAGCATCAAATTGAAATCTCTAGTTGCAATTTCCAAAATTTACTTTTAACATGACTAACCAAGAGTGATTCTGCGTAAAACAATATTTTTTGAACTACACGTCGAAATTTTTAAATCACAATTTATATATATAAATTAAATTCTGTTTCAAAAATTTTGATTATATATATGTATTACACTTTATATCAGTATGTGCATACAAATGTAATGTGTTGATTAAATAGGTTATTTGTATACATCTTAATTTTGAAATTTGAACTGTCTTCTATATATCAAAGTGTTTCATTAGACATTAGGAGTAAGACATTTTCGATAAAGTTTAAAGATGCATTAAAGATTTAGCTTTTCTTTTTTCTGAGAAGAAAGCCTTAAATTTTCTGAAATGTCTGAACCAAATCTCTCCTGACTAACATTATATGCTACTTACATATACATACATGTATATAATATCTAATATATAAAAACTGAAACAAGAGTAAAATTGATGCAAGACTTTTCTAATTATTATTAATTTTTGGAAATTAATAGAAAAATACAATTAATCATGTACAACAAAATTAAAACTGAATAATTTCCTAGTAAGTCAGAGACAAAATTTGATGTTAATAATTACACTTGCAATTATATCCATATATGAATTAATTACGCTAAAAAAAACTAGGCCTCAAATTTGACGACCGGAAATAATTTTATAGTTGTCATATGCAATAATTAAGTCACATTTGATGACTAACAGCTGTTAATTTAGAAATTCTTTAATCATCAACCTTAATTCATTTTAGATAATTTGGAGTGGAAGGCTGATTTTTATACGAACTATGTGAAAAATACCAGAGCCGAGAATCAAACCCGGGCCTTCCGCTTAATGCGCGGATGCTCTACCACTGAGGTACCCTGGGTGATAACCAGTTAGGCATTTCTCACATAATATTCATTGGCAAGGTCACCAAGTCTGCAAACGCAGCTGTATCAAGTGACAATATTAATCGTGGCACAACTCCAATAGACCACGAACGATTAATATTGTCACTTGATACAGCTGCGTTTGCAGACTTGGTGACCTTGCCAATGAATATTATGTGAGAAATGCCTAACTGGTTATCACCCAGGGTAGCTCAGTGGTAGAGCATCCGCGCATTAAGCAGAAGGCCCAGGTTTGATTCCCGGCTCTGGTATTTTTCACATAGTTCGTATAAAAATCAGCCTTCCACTCCAAATTATCTAAAATAACAGCTGTTAATTTTGAGCATTGGTCACAGACTGCCCCATTACCTATCGCACAGTATGCAACATTAAGCCCAACCAACCAGCCAGCCTACATTTGTATATGTACTTACTCTCCACCACCACCTCAAAAGAAAAAAAAAATTGCAAAAGTAAATTTAAGTCGGGATTGACCCTTGTTTATATTTTCAAGTTAATCAAATTATTTATTTAAATTTAGCATTAATCTTAAATATGATTTAATTATTTTTATATAGGAAGTCGAAGTTCTAAAGAAATGGCAAAGAATCATTCCCAGGAAGGACAAGGTTTTTAATTCTCCTTATAAATTATGTGAACTTCATTTTGAGGAAGATTGTATCATTCGAGTATTTGAAACAAAATTGTTTGATGGGTCTGTGTTTCGTTATGAACGTGAAAGACCTGTTTTAAAACCAGGATCTATACCGACAAAGTTTCCGAATTTGCCTAAATATTTCTCGGAAAGATCTAAGAAAATAGTCCTTGCTTCTCAAAAAGAGAGAAAATGTAATTTAGATAATAGTAAAAGGCAAGACTATACGAGGAAATGTAATTTAGATGATAGTGAAAGGCGAGACTATACGAGAAAATGTAATTTTGATGATAGTGAAAGGCGAGACTATACAAGGAAATGTAATTTTGATGATAATGAAAGGCAAGACTATACAAGGAAATGTAATTTTGATGATAATGAAAGGCAAGACTATGCAAGGAAATGTAATTTAGATGATAGTGAAAGGCAAGAATGTAAGAGGAAAAGTAATTTTATTTTAGAGGATAGTGAAATACAAGAGCATAAGAAGAAATGTAATTTAGATGATACTGAAATGTCAGATCATAATCAAATGCTAGATAATGATACAGAAAATCATTTATTGAAAGACATTAAAGATATTGAAAAGCCTAATAAATGGTGGACCATCTGTAAAAGTGATAATGGGAATGTACTCTGTATTAAACTAGATGCTGATGGCCATTGTGAGCGACATGTTATAATTGATAAAGATTTTTCAGTGAAAGTAAGTATATTTTATTACCAAATATGATTTTACTATGAATGAAATTGTTTAAATTTTAAACAGAGTTGGCATGGTTTAAACCAAGGGTAGTCAACCATTTTATACCCATTGCCCACTTTTGTATGTTTGTTAGTAAAATTTTTTTCACTGCTCACAGGTTCCATAAAAAGTGTGATTTATAAAGTAGTGGAGTAACTTTATAAAATTTATAAAAACTTAGTTATAGGAAAATAAAACATATAATAAAACATTTTTATATTTCAATGTTTTTAAAAAAATAATTAAAGAAAAAAAAAAAAAACATTTTTGTATTATTCAAAACCCTTACCAGAGTCCAGCATCAGATCGCTGTTACTTGCTTTGTGGGTGGGTGTGGATCGAATTAACATTGATTTTTTACCCTCAGGTTTACCCGCAAAATATTTTCTTTAGAAATATTTTATGCTGCTTTTTTATGAATATAATCTTTTGAATACAAAGATTGGATGACATTCTCTTTCCTTCATAGCAGTTTAAAGCAACATAACTCAAAACCTAAGTTTAATTCATAAAGAATAAATGCATAAATATTTAATGTTTTAAAATGTTTTATGAGAAAATTATATGCCTTCCCTTCCAATGTATATTTGCTTCCTTATATTAATTTTTTTTATAACCTGTGAATATTTAAAACAGTGGATTTTTTAAAAGTAAGTGTAATACCGGAAAAATTTTGTTATATTATACATTGAAGTTTTGTTGATAATTATATTAGTTATTTAAAAAATAATTTTAACTATAGCCAGTTTTAATATAATTATTATACAGTCGAACCTTGTTAACTTGAAGATGGTTAACGTGAATTGTATTTAACATGAACTGTTTCCACAATCCCTATCAAAATGAAGATTAGTTTAGTTATAAAAAGATTAGTTACTGATAGCATGAACTACTGATATGAAGTTTTTTATCCCCTTGAGATTCACATTAACGAGGTTCGACTGTACTTGCAATATTTATATAATAATTAATTTTCTGAAAGATTTGTTCAATAATATAACTGTATTTCATGTAATAGAACTTTAATTCAGTTTCTTGTATAATGTAAATTGAATAATGTTTTTTGCGGGTCGCGAATTAAGTGCAGGTCAAATTTACTCGATCTGCGCAGGACTACTCGTTACTGCCTACCATAAAAGTTGAAATGTTCACTAGTGAACAGTTGGGATCGAGTTGACTACCACTGGTTTAAACAAATTGATTCTTCTTTTATTATTTAGTGTTGCTTCATTAATTTTTTTTTGCACTGAATAGATTTCCATAAAATAATTTCAATTACTGTTCCTTATACATTACTTAACAATGTTGCACTGTTAAAGTTTTCAGAAATTTTTAAAAATTTGATTTTTATTTATTTATATTTTGGATTCCTCAAGTTCCCTAATTTTCTTTATATTGACAAACAACTCTTTTTTCTTGCTCTTATATTTTTTATGTATAATTTCTTATTGTATTTTAAATAAGATAAAATTGTATTTAATTAAAACTTTATAAAATATACAACCTTTTATTACTCCATGTTTTCAAAATTGCTGAACTAGTTTCCTCTGGGGCGCCCCAGCTTGATCACCAGCATCACAGTGTGTGAAGTCGCTCGAAACTGATGTTTCTTGTTTCTTCCCTCCTATATATACTCTTCGCCATTGGCAGTTGAGGACTGCCCCATCGTTGCCATTGCAGCAATTGGAACTTGTTAAAATTTCAACGGATTCTCTTACTGTAGCGTAACTGTGGTTGTGGTAGTTGGCCAACTTTTTTACTTGATCAAATTTTATGTCTATTTCTTCGTTTTTATTTACCTGGGTTAACGCGGTTGTTATTTTACCTGTCATTATGTCATGGCTATGTTCTTTAATTCTTGTTTTTATTTTTCTTTTTGATTTTCCTATATAGCACATTTCGTTATTTTGTTTATTGGTATATGGAATTTTATAAATTCCCGCTGTCTCTAAAGGATTTAATTTATCTTTGTCATTTCTGATTAATTGGAAAATGTTAGGGTTTGGCTTGACAGGTATGTTTATATTATGTTTTGTTGCTACTTTTTTTATTTTATTGGAGATTGCGCGATCATAAGGAATTGAAGTAGTGTATTTGAGTTTAGGTTTTTGAAAGTTATTGATCTGATTTAAATTTTTTAATCTTTTTTTGAATAAGTTATCTATTAATTTATTTGAGTAACCTGCCTTTTGTGTAAATTGTTTAATATTTTTTATTTCGTTTTTTAGAATTTTATGGTCTTTACAAACTGTTATTGCGCGATTTATGTGGGCCTGTATTGCATTTATTTTATATCTAAAGGGGGTTCTACTATTTTTATGGATGATTTCATTACTACAATTAGGTTTCCTGTAAACTTGGGTGGTTATTTTATTATTGTGGCGGTTGATGGTAACATCTAAAAAGTTCAACTGACTATTATTTTCTTCTTCAAGGGTAAATTTTATATCCGGATCTATTTGATTTAGGGAGTCTAAAACTTCTGTGGGGTTAGTTTTTTGGTCTATTATTGCAAAAACATCATCAACATACCGAAACCAATAAAAAAATTTTTCTTTAAGTTTTTCATCTAAATTATTTTCTATTATACGTAATTTATATTCAGCAAGGAAGCCCGAAATGGGAGATCCCATTGGGACTCCTTTGACTTGTTTATAATAATTTTTATTGAACATAAAATAGTTTTCATTTAACAAAAAATTTGTAGCTATATTTAGAGTTTGGGCTATTGCAGGGTTTGTATATTGTTCATTTATTTTTTCGTTTATTAATTCAGCAATATTTTTAATGTTTATTGAAGGATAAAGATTAACAACGTCAAAACTAACAAATTTAAAAATTTTCTGTATTTCTATTTCATAAATTTTTTGGATAAATTCTTCTGTGGAAATTAGGCTATGTGGTGAGGGGGGAAGTAAATTTTTATAGATTTCAGCCATATATTTTTCTAATGAATAGGTTGGTCCTTCGTTTTTGCTAACAACTGGTCTTATTTTGGGGGGGTTCTTGTGATCCTTGTACCTGCCAAAAATTCTGCCAAGAATTTTTGGAAGAAACAAGAAACATCAGTTTCGAGCGACTTCACACACTGTGATGCTGGTGATCAAGCTGGGGCGCCCCAGAGGAAACTAGTTCAGCAATTTCGAAAACATGGAGTAATAAAAGGTTGTATATTTTATAAAGTTTTAATTAAATTAACTTCATGGTTATAAATTATTTCAAAATTGTATTTATTTATTTTATTTATTTATTTATTTATTTATTTCATGTGGAATTTTTCAGTTATTTTTTTTAAAAGCAGTTTGAGCACTTCCAATATTTCATAAAATTCTTTGTTCATGTTCTAATAATGTATATAATATTTGTTTTATATTTATATGTTTATTGTAAGTTAGATAAAAGTGTAATTTTTTAATAAGGATTTAAAAAAAACCCTCTTGGGTTTTTTCAAGTGGGTTTTATTGAAAAAACCCAATTGTTTTTTCAGGTCGGGCAAAATCAAGCCAACCCTGAAGTATATACAGTCGAACCTCGTTAACATGAATCTTAAGGGGGATAAAAAATTTATTCATGCTATGATGCTATCAGTAACTATTATTCATATAACTAAACTATTCTTCATTTTCACGGGGATTGGGGAAACAGTTCATGTTAAAAGTAATTCACGTTAACAATGTTCATGTTAATGAGGTTCAACTGTATTGGATAACTGGCATAGTAAGATAAAAATTCTTAAAAAAAAAAAAAAATTGAAGAGTTCAAATCAAATGATATCAAAAATCATTTTAATGAAATCAATTTTGCCATTTAAATTTTGTCTGTTATAACATTTTACAAAATGTGATTATACAAGTGTTAATGTAAAGTTTTATAATATTTTAGATTTTCTTCAACAACCAGAAGGTAACAGAAAATGGAAATAAAATACAGAGTGCACAAAATTTATCTCTTTTATTAAAAGCAATTGATGAATTACCTACTTGAAATTTGGTAATATTTTACTTTCTTCATAAAAATTATAACTTTATTATTATTTTATTATTTTTTTTATGTTTGTTTCCCCTTCCTCCTTTTACAAAAGAAAATATCTTGAGATGACTATTTTTAATGTTTTAGCAGATTTCTGCATTAAAATAATAATAAATATAAATATAAATCAATGAGTTATTAATAAAATTTGTTCAACAATTATACAAAAAGTTGAGTTCTTGATTGATACAGCTCAGATAAGCAAAAAAACATACATTGCCACCCACAAACTCGATTTATTTTCATAGCTAGTTGAGAAAAGCATATCTCTTTGACTGCAGTTGGTGATGTTTAATGGCCATATCACACGAGAGACTTTCGTTCAGCATTTTACTAAACATAGCATTATACTCAACATACTCAGCCTGATTTTGTTCAAGGACAGCAAGTTTTTGGATGATCAACTTTTACGAAACCGTTTGGAAAAAGCTGAGTATGATGAGCGTGCTGATCAAAATTGACCAATAGGAAGAATAAACAGGATTTTTTCCTGGAATACCTTTAGAGAAGGGAATACATCACGCTATCAATTCGGGGGAACCCTACGGACAGCTAACCGGTTTCTTGTTCGTTCACCATAGTGAACATGTTGCATATAATGTTGTGTTGAGTATATATGCTCCTGTGTGATATGGCCATAATGTTCTATTGAGAATCTAGCTTAATTAATTTGTCCATTGTGAGGAGACTTTCAAATATAAGTATTAGTAAAAATTAATTTTTTGTTAATATTTTCATCACTAATTTGTTTAATGCAGCATTTAATGACTTTGCAAAATTTTATTACTCATATTTTTCGGTATTCATTAATTCTCCAAGCAGCTTATACATATTTTTTGCATTAACTGAGCAGTTGTTTTCTCCTCAGTTGAATTATTTAGATGTGCTAAAGGCATAAAAATAAAGAGATTGCACTTCTTCATACATTCTCTTAACAAAATATTAGAATAAAGAATTGTTTTAAAACGATCACTCAGTTTTTTCACTTTTTTTTTTAAATAAAATATTTCTAGAGAAGTTAACCCGTTAGCGCCCACTGTCCTCATTTGAGGACAGCTAATAAAATGGCACGCATATTTTTAGTGGTTTCGTGGAATGATTTCTGCTTTTTAGTAACAGTTTATAGCGTCACTCTAAATGATCCCTGAAAGTGTTATGTGCCTACTATTATTATTTCATAATTTGGATAGTTATTTTATGATTTTTCTTTTGTCGCACATGTCTTTGCTTGTTGCACAGGTATACTAACTTAAATCAAGTTGAATAATAATATATATCATAATACTTTACTTTCGAGATCTTTGTTAAAATATGATAAGAAATTAGTCTCTTATCTCAAAGTTTTTCTATCTATGAAGTTTTCTCGCTAGAACAGTAAATTTCAATAAACGAGGATAGGCTTTAAATTGAAAACTATCAGAAGAATTGTTTAAGTTAATATATTTTACTGTCAGTTGTCCAATTTATTAAGTAATTATTATACTTATTTATTATATTATTTATTAATTTAGAAGTGAAATAATCAGCTAATAATATTTTGCAAAATTAATTTGGGCATTAACGGGTTAAAAACAGAGGATCACAGGCTTCAACAAAACAATTAATATATAATTCAGTGCAACTAAAAAAGTGATGAAATATACTTGATGAACAATTAGAAATATTTGGGGAAGAAATCTCCCTTGTGATATATTTTTTAGTGGAATTTTTTAAAAAATATAGTTGGACTCTCGCAATCCCACCCTCTAATGTGAACCCTGATCACCATACTCTACACAAAGCATTATTTTAGCATATTAACTATAAATATAAATTTCTTCATGATTTTTACAGTAGAAAGTTATTTAAATATGATTTATAAAAACACCTCCCATAAAATGTTATGTATTTTGCTTTTTTTTTTTGTGTGTGTGTGTGTGTGTTCCTGGACACAAAGCAGTTGTACAGGATCTATTAATGCTAATTTAAATAGAGAACATACCACATTAAACTTAAATAACATATATAATTCTTTTAAAAATTCTGAAAATATTTACGGATGCTGGAGGTGGCAGATGGACAGATACGAAGATAGGCAGTCGGACAGACAGATGCACAAATTGATATCATTGTCACACTTAAAAACTGTTAGAAAGTGTTGAAAACGACTTAATGTAAACGAAAATGCAATTCTAACAAATTTCCAATAATAGCCCTTAATGCTACTGAATATTTTTGTGTGGACCTGTAAGTCTTGATGATAATCATACTATATTCTACAGAAAGCATTTGTTTGTGCATATGAATAACATATTTCAATTTCATTAAGATTTGAGCAAATTCAAGTTATTAAAATTTGGTTTATAGCGATACTTCTCATAGAATGCAATGCTTTGGAATAATTTTGAGTGTTCCTGTACACAAACCAGTTGAGGTATTTACTCCATTTTCTATTTAAAAAAAAAGAAAAAAACACCCGATAGTGAACTTGAATAACATATTTCAATTTCATTAAGATTTGTGTAAAGTAAAGATGATAAAATATGGTTTATAGAAATCTCTCTCATTGAAATAATGCTTTGGAATACTTTCAGGTGTTCCTGTACACAAACCAGTAAAGGTATTAACTCCATTTTCAATAGGGAACATCTGACAGTGAACTTGAATAACGTATATCAGTTTCAAGAAATTTCATGAATATTTATGGGAGTTAGATCATGGAGGGATGGACAGACAGACAAGTTTAAAGTCATTAACACTTTTCAACCTTCTTAGAAAGTGTTAAAAAGAAATAACTTTGTTATATGCTTCAAACATAACCTTTCTCCTACATGGAAAAACTTGTTTTCCCTCCAATATTTCACACATTCTTTCCTAGTAACCAAACCCATGATCATTCTGATCGGAGCCTGAAAATATTAATATATATATGGATTAGAAATATGCTAAATATATTTATGAATATATAAATATTAATACCTTACTATTTTAGAACAATTATTCAGTTCTTTATATAGCAGTTCAGTTTTGACAAAATTTTCAATATTGAAATATTGTACTTTGAGTGGCTCAAAACATAAAATCGGTATAAAATTGGTATTTTTGCTTTTTAACATATGTATAGCATTTGTATGATGGTCTTGATGAGTCATTATATGAATTAAAAGAGTTGGACATGATAAATTTTAATGGGGTTGGCCCATTGTATCCCAGTCTCTCCTATGTGTGCACAAACTAAGGGCTTCACTTTGTTCATACAGTACTGAATTATTAAAAAAAAAAAAAAAAAAAAATTAACTACGTGGAGTTAACTACCATTTTACTCAAGGAATAAAACTTAATAAATTATAATGTGATTATAATATTTAATTGTTTAATAATTGTATTTTTAATACATAAACATGTTATGGCTGTATAAGTTATTTATTGTTATTATTATTATTTTAAACTATACCTTTGATTTATTTTTTCTTTCAGTAAGAATTTTCAAATAGAATTGAATGACTGAATTTTCACCTTTGTGCCATTGTCTTTGCAAATATCACTTCTGAAAGAAGATTTGGAAAAAAGCTTGGATACATTTCAAAAATTTGAAACAGGATGCTTTGCGAAGAACAATTAAATACCCATTGAATAAACACCATAAAATGCAATAAACTCGCAACAATTGTTTCGGGTTGAAAAAACACACGACCCTTCATCAGGCGAATAAAGTAAGCACGAGTGCTGCAGTCAAAGCGGCAACGCACTCGTGACTGCAGCATTCGTACTTACTTTATTTGTCTGATGAAGGGTCGTGTGTTTTTTCGACCCGAAACAATTGTTGCAAGTTTATTGCATTTTATGGTGTTTATTCAAAGTTTGTTTGTAATACTTTTTACAACGCCAGTTTTGTGGTGCTTTTTTATTAAATTAAATACCCTCTTCACTGAATCTCTGAATGTCTGTTTTAAAAATTGAAGAACAATATTTTTCCATTGCCATCTCACAGAATATTATGTTTTACAGTAGACTCCTCAGAAATCTACATATCACAACTAATGTAAGCAATGAAATTTTCAGGAAAAAAAAAAGTAAACAACAATATTAACTTTACAAAGATGTTGAAGAAAGGATTATTAATATAATTTACAATAATATTTTTTTACCTTACATAAATCCTTACTAAGTCCGAGCTTCATATATATTTCGGCTACCTAACGGTGCCATCTTCAGATACACTCGGTAAAAAATGATTTGAAGGTGCTACTTGGATGACTTGTTTATCTTTTGTAGTTTCCTCTTCGATTTCTTCACTTCTCTTGTTTTTCTTATATAGTTGTTGCCACTCGGTAGGAATAATGCTATGTTCGATATCATTGATAGTGTTATTATTGGTTAGTATTTCGATAGCTTCTCTTTTGAGAGCGTAATGGTGAGAGTTGTATGGGGCTATTTTTTGTAAATTGAGGGGCTATTATTAAAATGTCACACACCCCTCTCTTATAAATACGCCGCTATTCGCTCCTACGTGAACCGCGCTATACTCATATGCTCAAATAAAAAATATCTAAAATCAGAAATAAAAATAATAAAAGATATCGCCAAGAAAGCTAATTATAATCCCTCCATAGTTGATAAATTTTATAAAAAACGTATAAAAACCCTAAACAATATTCCGAATGCTCAAAAATCTAAACAACTTTTCACCCCCGCGATCCCGTACTGCAAAGGTGCCGCCGTAAAAATTAAAAATGAAGCCACCAAACACAATATAAACATCCCAATAAAACCAAATAAAAATATATACCAACGAATTCGCAATGAAAAAGACCCCATAGACTTTAAACACACAGCCGGCATTTATAAAATCGATTTCCAATATCAAAATAAAAATAAAAATAAAGCCTCATACATAGGAATGACTAAAAGGAAAATAAAAGAACGTATTTCAGAACACATAACCGACTTAAAATACAATAGACATTCCACAGCTTTCTCAAGAACTAACAATACTAACCCAATTAACATTGATTCCATTAACTTTCAAAAAATAGCCCCATACAACTCTCACCATTACGCTCTCAAAAGAGAAGCTATCGAAATACTAACCAATAATAACACTATCAATGATATCGAACATAGCATTATTCCTACCGAGTGGCAACAACTATATAAGAAAAACAAGAGAAGTGAAGAAATCGAAGAGGAAACTACAAAAGATAAACAAGTCATCCAAGTAGCACCTTCAAATCATTTTTTACCGAGTGTATCTGAAGATGGCACCGTTAGGTAGCCGAAATATATATGAAGCTCGGACTTAGTAAGGATTTATGTAAGGTAAAAAAATATTATTGTAAATTATAACAATATTAACATTTGTCAAAAACTGAATTTGACGAAAGAGTAGCAAAAGCAATTTTGAGCAAGGTATCTGATAAGTACATACATGATTTAATGAAACAAACATTTGTATTTGAACAAAAAATATTCGCTGTTTATAAATTTTTCATTTATTTAATTAACTCCCTTAAAAGATTTTTTTTTTTTTTTTTTTTTTTTTTTTTTTTAGTTTATTGTATTTATTGGAAAAAATAATATAGTACAAAGGATTAAACTTATTAAAATTTAATTTTTGTTTACTTAATTCCTTTCAAAATGAAAATCTACTTTTTCTGTTATTTATTATATTAGTCAGAATTATGTAATAATATAGTAAATAACTAGGGCTATAAAATACTTTGTTTGAAAACTAAAATATTTAATAAATGTTGAGATAGAATTATTTTTAAAATCCTAGTTCTTGAATAATAGCAGTTCCACATATCATCGATAAATACCCAAATTGAAGTTCCCCGGTAAGACCTTTTAGCAGTGGGAACCTGAACCTGATGTAGTGCAAGCAGGAAAACAGCTGTCTTAGGCAGAATGTACCTGAAGTGAGGTTTAGAGTGATTTCAGTGTAAGTTTTTATTTACAGAGTTTAATACAGCTTTTTCAAAATGGTACCCCATTTGTGAATTTATAAAATAATTTGTAAAAACATCAAATAAGTTTGTGAAAATTAATAGTAATGCTTCAGAGCAATTAACTAAAATGTGCAAAGCAGTTTTTGTCATTTAAAAAATAAAATGGAACAGTTGCAAAATAAATATAAATATGGGTGAATCAAGTTATTTCTTATATGCAAGGTAAGAAAGTGTTTTTACTTAGATATTTACCATTGTCTCCAGTAAATATTCAAATTGAGGGTATTTTTATGCGTTTGATGCAGTGAAGCTTATAAATTTTTTTAGTGTGCCGCTATATTGCTGAGAGTTGTGTTTGTGAGGGTGCCTCTCTGCTGAAAAGTGAATTTATGAAGGTACCCCATTGCTAAAAGTTGACTTTGTGAAGGTGCCTCTTTGCTGAAAAGTGAATTTGTGAAGGTACCCCATTGCTAAAAGCTGACTTTGTGAAAGTGCCTCAATGCGGCACTAAATTTATTCTGTATTAAACACTGATTTATAAAGTGATATATAAAAAAAAAAATAGTGATTTAATTCTTTTTGAAAATTCGTTTAAATATAGTGACCAGCAAAGCAGGCATAGCCTGCTAGTTTTATAAATAAAATATATTTGTAAAAACTCTGCTCTTTTATTATCATTATTACTTATTTATTATTATTATTGTAAGTTGCTTATCATATTTGATAACAGTGGCAAAACTGTTAATTTACTATGATTGCAATTTCTTTTTTCTTTAGACATACAAAGAACTAATAGACACCAAATTCTATTGTTAAAAAATAGATACAATCTTACCTTAAGGGGTAAATCACAGATCATCAAGGTCATCCAAAGCCCATGTTATTCTATGGGTAATTGTTTATAGAATTACACATTACTTGTTATTTTTAAATTCAATTTTCACATTCTGAAAATATACAACTGTTAATTTAGTACTCACATTCCAAAAATTTATTTTTAAAATTTGATTTTTTAGTTTAAAAATGAGAATTTTCACTAAATGTATTTTTCTCATTTTTTAGCTGTAAAATGAAATATTAAAATTAAAAAAATTTAATTTTTTGAAAATTGGTACTAATTTAACGGCTGTGAATTTTCTGAATGTGAAAACAGAATTTAAAAATATCAATTAGGTAATAAGCACAGACATGCCAAGTCTCCTGTTTTTTGCTTGTTTTTCCATGCTCCTGATTTTCCACTCATTTCTCCTGCTTTTCTGATGTAATTTTTATCTATCCCTCTTAGCATAATTTATGCTTAAAATTTGTGGGATTGGGTAAAAAAATTTGAAAGAAAATTGAAATTTATCTTGCCTTGCAATTTATCAAGTTCAATTTGAATGTGAATTACTATACAATGCTTTGAAACTAATTTTTGCTAAGAATAAATTTTTAGCTTTCATTTTTGCATAATAAAAAATGTCTTATCAAAAGATTTTTTTTTTTTTTTTTTTTTTTTAATACCAAAAACCCATTATTGAAAACTTAAAAAATTCAAATTTCATTAGAATATACCTGATATTTTCATTTCTTTATTACCTTTTCTTTGGGGGGGGGGGGGTAGTTTGTTTTACTGCAAGAAACATATTTATTTAATTTTAATACTGATGCTTTGTAAATACCTCCTAAGCTTATAAAGCTTTACTTAAAATTAAATTTTCATTATTTTACTCATTTTTCTTACAAACTTTCTTGTTGGAAAAGTCTCGTGATTTCTGTTAAAAAATCTCCTGCTTTTTTGTCATTAGAAGTTGGCATCTCTGTGAGCAATTTTATAAACAAATTTCGTCAGAGAGATACATAGGATTTGGTGACTAGAGACGATGAAATTGTAAGAGGGAGTGAGCAGCCTTAAGTTGACTATGTTATTTTAATTTTGTTTTCGCATTCAGAAAATTCACAACTGTTAAATTTGTTCTTGTTTTCTAAAATTTGTTTTTTAAATTTTTAATATTAAATTTTGAAATTATATAAAATATAAAAAATGCATTTTTTTTTTTTTCTTTGCATTTTTGTACCTTCAACATGAGATATTAAAAAGATAAATTTTTGGAAAAAAATGAAAAATTTAACAGTTGTGAATTCTGACTTGTGTAAACATATTCAGGTTGACAGTTTTGTTAAGGTTCACAATAATAGCACAGTTGCTGTTGAAAATTGTACAGCATTACAATTTATTTACAGGGATATTCGAAAGATTTCTGTTGGACTGTAAAAAATCATGCTTTCTAATTATGAAATTTTTAACATTTATTGTTTACTTACTTGGCTGAACAGTAAAATGTAATTACAAAACAGTGGTGGATTTAAGGGGGGTGCTAGGGGCGGTTGAAGCCCCCCCCCCCCCCCCCCCCCCCAAAAAAAAAAAAAAAAAAAAAAACACTGACATTCACAATTGAATATTGCAATTGTAAATTTTTTATTGGTCTAGAGTAACACTTTTAAAAATCTTAGCCCCCCCCCCAAAAAAAAAAGTCAAGTTCTGGATCCACCACTGTTACAAAATACTGGATTACTATAAATACTTAAAATATCCTTTCAGTTGTAGTTTTCATTTTATCTTATTTCATTTTCATGATATTATATGGTGTGTGTAATTTCTATAGATTCTACACAGAACTGCATGAAAATATTTACTTTTGTTATTAGCTACTGACAGGAATTGATTCTAATAGATTTTTATTGCATTATGCATTATTAAATCATGTGTTCTGTCTGACTATCCAAATTTGGTGGCAAACAGCTAAAAAAGCTCGAGGAGGTACTTCTAAACTTGCTTTTTTTGATTAACATTTAATAGCTAAAATGAGCAACATTTTACATAGTTAAAAACAATCAATAAAACATAACAATAATGTAATTAATAAACACAACATAAAAGTAACACAAAAATATATTTAAAAAACTGACATATATAGTGTTCAAAATGTATATTTAAAGTAAAATAATTTTTAAGATGTTTTATTAAGTAATTTATATATTGTAAAAGCACTTATTTTTGCGAGGCTTTAACTTTCATGATTTTCACGAGCCCATTGTAATCTCAAAAATTTAAGCTTCACGAAATACTTTTTCTTTTCACCACAAAAAGCAATAAAAAATCAGAATTTTTTCACTTACCAAAACCCACAGGCATGGATGGTCTGAATCAGAGAAACATGAAGGGGGTGGGGTGATTACATTTTCGGTGCAAAAAGGAGGGGGGGTCAGAATTCTCTGGTTTGATAAAGAGCGTGGGAAAAAAGAGATTAAGAAAAGAAACTTGTTTGGGGTGAAATGCACACGTTGAGCCAAGGTCAAAGTTGATGTATAAGCACCGTTGTAAGCATAACTTGTTTTTAGAGCGATGGGGAGGGGGAACGAGCTTTCCGGACAAAAGGAAGTTTCTTTAAATGCCTTATGCAAAAGGGGTTCTATATTTAGGCACTTTTCAACTTTAGTATTTTTCAACTTTCGGTTCTGTTCATATAACATTCGCGAAATCACCAATATC
This sequence comes from Salticus scenicus, assembly GCA_963930645.1. NCBI lineage: Eukaryota > Metazoa > Arthropoda > Arachnida > Araneae > Salticidae > Salticus > Salticus scenicus. Next base: position 140,952,100 of record OZ005660.1, read on the forward strand.
TTCATTTTCGTGAAAATAAGTGCTTTTACAGTATACATTTAAAAATATTATCAGTGAAAGAACTTGTAATAGTTTGAATGAACAACATTTAACATAGTACAATTATTTATTGAAAACAATCCACAAAAAATAACATGAATGTAGTTAAAGAAACCCAACATAAAAGTGAAACAAAATTATATTTTGAAAACCGACATATATTGAATATATATTTTTAAAAAATTAAATTTTGTGCAAAAAACTATTTTCCATTATTGCTTTTATATAGAATATTTTTTTCTCTTGTGAATGTTTTATGTGTGTTTTCTAAAACTGTATAGCATCTTCTATTGTTATTCTTTTAGAATTACCTTTAGCCTATGTAAAGAGAGACCATCTGTCTGATTAAGAAAAAAAAAAAAAAAAAGATTTTGGAATTTCGGGTAATGGGTCCTACACTGTATTTTAAAAGAAATAGATTTTTTTTTTTTTAATATCAACTCATAGATGACCCCCCCCCCCCCCCTAAAATAAGCACTTTGGCATTGAAAAGTGGATGTGAAAATTAAAGTCAAGTGGTATAAGCAGACTTGCAAACGGCTGTAAATGATTTATAGTTGCTACGAATTTGAGCTGTAAATTACAATGCTATGGAAATCGGCTCAAAACTACGATTTTTTCATCTAGTACCAAAATTGTAACATTTCCAACTATGTTTTTTCTTGCTATTTCTAATCTTTCTCCATCTACACCATAAATGTCGATTTTCATTTTAAACTCGTTTTATTCATGTATCCTTTTTGTGTTCCACTCATCCTCTAATGATCTGCAAGCAAACGCCTCGCAAAAGCCTTGGGATTTCTAATCTATCTCCATTCACAACATAAAGGTTAATGTTCTGTGTAAACTTACTTTATTAGATTCTAGAACTAATAAAGAAGTAGAATTATTCAATGTTTCACACTCGTATATATATTTTTTAATCCTCCCCCCCCCCATAACAATCGATGATCAAATACCTGCAGAAGCTTTTGAATGTATTAACATTTATATTTTAACATTTAAAATAAGCTGTGGCTGAAATATCACTGATGCCAGAATAATAGCTGTTCCAGGATGCCCTTTTGGCATTCCTGACAGCTTTATTATAAGACGTAAGTGCAGCCTTATAGGTTTGCCACTCACCATTCTTCTTAGCTCTATTAAAGAGCTTTCTACAATTGCTATGCATACAACTAAGCTCTTTCACCAAGGAACAATCCTTGGTAAGCTAGTGCGCATAACCTTACAATTTTGGTGGTAGGATTCTAAAATGACCTCTTGCAACTGGTCAACAGCCAATTCGAGATCCAGCACCGAAGACAACTTACCAAAGTGGTTGAAAGCTGCTTTCTTCAGATCTTCACAGTAGGAATCCCACTTAGTATGACATGGATTCCTACCCTGTCTTATTGGACCTGTAACAGTAAAACAAATTAGCCTGTGATTAGAAAGAGTTTCTTCATCAGAGACTCCCCAATCCCTGACTTATAGCATATACTATTTACAGAACGTAATATCATTGACCTCACTCCTGTTACAAGTAACAAAAGTGGGTTCATTGCCAGAATTTAGAGTATACAGATTATAATGCAAAATATACTCTAAATGGTCCTCACCCTGCTTGTTGCAATCACTACTACCCCACAATATGTGGTGAACATTCGCATCACAGCCAATGATGAGCTTGAATTTCAGATTCTGACAATTCTCAATAAGATTAATAATCTCTTTTGAGAGAGTGTCCTTATCCTCATATGGAAGATAAGAGGACACAAAAGTAAAACTGTCTTTGTTACCTTGATGCTGGTATTTCACCCTGACAGCAACATTGTCACCATTAAGATGATTTACCAGGAGCAGAGCATGTAGCTTAGAACTAACATAAATGCATGCTCTGGACCTACAACAGGTTCTATCAAAGAAGATCCTCTTGCTGTCTATACCAAGACCAAGGATCTTACCATCTCTAGTCCATGGCTCCTGGATAAGTGCTATGTCCACAGTACCACTAGGCAGCTTTTGGCCAAGAAGGGCAGAAGCCGATTGATTTGCACTATCTTAATGCTACAATCTATAAATCAGAGAAGAAAAAGACACAACTAAGTGCCAGTTAAATCTTCCTTAGATGAAGGAGTAGCACTAGATTCCTTTGAGGAGTTACCTAGCAGTGCCTCAACCTCAGTCAAAGACATAGGTGATAAGGGAGTATGCGTGCCTAGAGATGTAAAATTTCCGGAAATTTTGAGGCAGTGGAAAAAAAACAGTTTTTTTCTGGAAAAATTGGAAAAAATTGAATTTTTACAGATATAAATAGGGTTTCTTAATTAGTTATAATATATTAGAAAAGATGAAGTGTTAAATATTTAAAAATACATGCAATCCATATTGTTTTTTCTTAACAGAAACATGGAAAAGGTTTTTACTATTAAAAAATGAGTCTTTCTGTTTTATAACTGTCAGTGCCTTTCCTTGTACAAAACACCAAAAACTAGTCAAATCACTACTCAACCATTAATTTTGCATAGGGTGTGCATTCCTATGGCATGCTCACCAAAAAAAAAAAAAAAAATTTCACTGATCCGAACCTGATTTTTTTATATCCGAAAACTAAATTAAATTTAATGATTAAGTTATAAAATAAAATTAATGTTCATTGTTACAGAGTTAGCAAATCATTTAATTTTTTTTTTTTAAATGGAACTGATACATTAAGTTATAAATTTAAAAATCTGAGAAATAGATTAATAATTTTTAACCATTTATGTGTGTTATGTACTTCAAGAGTACAAAAATATGCTTTAAGTTTAGTATAGCTGTATATATCTGACTTTTCTTTGTTTATTGCCTTTCTGTAATATGTATGTAATAATTTGTGTGCACGTATATTTAATCATAGGAATATGTAGTATATTTATAATTATATCAAACAAATTTCTGTTTATTATGATAAAATTTTTTGAAAGATGTTCTTAAGTTGACCCAACTCATTGGAAACTTAAACCTAACCCGCAGGGAAAAAAATCAGTACACCTAATCCAAACCCGACCCACAATAAAAATAAATTGGACAACCCAGCCCCCAGAAAAAAAATTCAGTCAATCTGACCCATAAGAAAAATAAATCAGCCAACCTGAACCGAATTTAATATGCAAGAGAAAAAATTTAGTCAACTAGACTTAAACCTGATTGCATATCAGGCTTACTGATTTACTGGACCTGAGGCTGGACTGTTAATACAGAATTTCACTTAAAAGGAAATTAATCACAAAGATAAAATAAAAGTTTAAAGTTAATTGAGCTTCAGAAATTTAAAACAACATTTTATTTATTGATTTATTATTATTTTTTATATATATAATGTAAAACTTATTAACTAAGGTATAAAGGACATAAATCAAGTAGGTTTTTGCACATATAATTTTTATAAATTGCGAAGTAAAATTTTTGACAGAACGTAGTTGCTTAGTTTTTTTTTTTTTTTTTTTTTTTTTTTTTTTACTGTTACATGCATTTATATATGTGTGTGTGTGTATAATATATATCCACACACATTAAAATAATAGTTAGACAAGTCTAAGGATATATATTTAAAAAAAAAAAAAGATGAAAGTATACAGGAACTTGAAAAGAATAAGTAATTTCAAATGAATGTGATGGGAGGGAGGTCATTGTAATTGTACTTTTTTCAGGATTACCATTTGATTACATGGTTAAAACTTTATTTTTGAAATATGAACATTATCAGTGTCAGTGTTTTCATGTAAGATACTGATCATGAAAAAATATTTCACGAAAAAAAGCATCGGAATGTAAATATTACAAATTTTTAAACACGTTATTTTGTTCTACAAATTTCAAATTTTTCAATTTTTCCGGGCGGAAATAAACCCCTTTGGGAAAACCCCCGAAAAAAACCGTTTTTTTTTTTTCGGACCATTCCCATCTCTATGCGTGCCATCAGAGTTAGATTCAATATCTAGCTCACTTAAAGTAAATGAATCAATATTAGTATGAATAACAGCTTCACTTACCTTGGAAGAGGATGTTTCATCAGTGGTGTCACTATCCTCTTCCTTCATCCTTCTTACCTTTACCTACATCTTGCGCAACAGCAGGGACAAAATTCACAAATATGTACAAATATTTATATTACGCATGCGCAAATTTTACCAGTATTTACATTTTTAATTTTAATATTACCGTTAATTGTGATACTTGGCTAGCCTATTATAGTGCACCACCTTCGGTTTTGATGAAGGTGTTTTAGTGATCCGCACCACTACATTGTTCAGCCTTTTTAAGACTGTGTACGGTCCGTCCCAGTCGCACTGTAACTTGGGAGAGAGTCCTTTGTGTCGAACAGGATTCCACAACGAGACCTTGTCTCCTTCCTGGAACTCATGTTGTGTAGCATTTAGATCGTACCTTGTCCATTTTCTTCGTTGCCATGTGAATCCGCTCCCGAGCAAAGTTGTGTACGTCCTCAAATCGTGCCTGGAGATCTTGGATGTACTCCTCGGGCAATGAAGGTGCATCGGGTGGACAACCAAACAGGAGATCACATGGGAGATGAAGTTCACGTCTAAACAGCATCTGCCTTGGAGTATAGCCGGTGGTTTCATGGACAGCACTTCGATAAGCCAGCAGGAACAATGACAACTTCAAGTCCCAATCTTGCAGGTTCCTTGATACTAGAAGAGAGAGGTTATTTAGGATGGTACGGTTGAACCTCTCGACTATGCCGTCTGACTGGGGATGTAAGGGTGTTGTGTGGGTTTTGTCTATGCTGAGTAGTTGACACAGTCTTTTGAAAACAGCAGAGGTAAAGTTTGTACCTTGGTCGGTATGAAGTTGTAGGGGTGTGCCGTACCGCAACACCCGTTGCTGCTCTAAGACCTCTGATAGCTGTCAAATGTCCTCACACATAAAAAAATTGTTAGTTCTCATATCTAAATGTTTATTTTCTGAAAAATAACTTTTAACTTATCTTTTTCTTTTAAGTATATTCAATATCTATTTTTTTTATTTTAAATCTAATTTGCAGTTTTTCATGCACTACACGTTAACATCGATGTTTTGTTTACATCTTTGCCGTTGCCACTTTGAATCTGCTTAATTCTTCCATTTATGGCTGTTGCCACTTTGTAGAAATAATTATTAGAAATTGTATTTTGACTTTAATCGTCGAGTGGCAACAGCGATGTTCTGTTTATATGTAGATTTTTGACATTTCAGTCAGTATAAAAGATCGCGGCGAATTTGTAACAGGGCAGTTGTTAGCGCCTTCAATCAGCTATGAAGTATTAACTACTTTTGATAATTGAGTAGCTTTAAGCTGTGGTAAAGTGGGGCACTTAGAGGAGGTGTGCCTTTGGCTTTTACAGTTGAATATGTTGTTTTATAGCTGTTACGTTTTATATTGATGGCTGCCATTGTTGAAGTTCTTTATACATTGTTAAGTTTCTATTTTTCTAATCATTAAGTTTTACATTTATGAAAGTATGAGTTAATCTCATGAAAGTTTCGATGTTTTGAATGTTCGAAATTTAAATTTAAAGTGATAAATGTTTTTTTGAATTGAGGCTGTTATATTTGATAGTTTGATTAATGTTGAAATTGTTTAGTAGCTATTTAAGCTACATTTGTTCAAGTTTGAAATCTTTTGAGTTAGAATCTTTACTTAAGAAAAGCTGCTGGTATTCAATAATAAATTTAACTGAGTTAGAGAGTTAGTTAAACATAATGGTGATTTCAATGTGCAAGTTATAATATGCAAATCTTCAATTATGTGATCTCATTTCTGTGATCGACTTAGTGACAGTGGAAGTGTAGTTCATCATCCTCTTTCCCGCTGATCAACTTGGCGATCGCGGAGGCTTTGTTAGACAACGAATTGTGATTGTGGTTCATTTGTGGCTTGTTCATCAACTTTATAAATGAGGTAACTTTAAATCTGTTATATTTTGAAAATGTTTTTGATATATTTTTTTGTGTTTTACTAAATAAAATTTGTTCTTGTTTAAAAACTTTTGTATTTGATGGGTCATCTAGTTTAAGACACTGGTCATGTTATTATTATTGAAACCCTTAAAATTTAATTAAGTTTTTACTGCGCGTTATCTGCATAATAAAAATTAATTAATTAAAAGGTAGACCTTTAGTCTAGGTCATTTGGTTATGGGCATTTTTTTTTGAGGGTGTCATTTGTTTTAAACTTGACCAGTTGTTTTTCTTGTTTACTGTATAATTGATAATTTGTAACTATTTAAAAATGGCTTATAATATTATGCCTCAAATTACCAGGTTAAATTCAACTAACTATGCTGGTTGGAAGTGTGACATTAAATTTTTGCTTATGGAGAAAAACGCGTACGACATCGTTATTGGTGTCGAGAAAGAACCTAAAGTTAGTGAAACCGTGACTGAGGAGGCAGTGCATGACTTTAAAAGAAGGCAGAATGCTGCCATGTCAATTTTATATCTAAATATCGATACTGAGTTTAGAAGTTTAATAAGTGAATGTACTGACCCCTCAGAAGCATGGAAAATCTTAAAAGTTAACTTCCAGCCAGATAGTAGAAGTCACCATATGAAACTTTTTTCTGAAATTATGACATGTTTTTTAGAACCTGGCGAATCTATTGGTGTTTTTGCAGCTAGAATATCTAAAATTGCTGATCAGTTAAAATCCATTAATAAACCTATTGCAGATGAATATATTTGTTTTCAAAAGTTTAATAAGTGAATGTACTGACCCCTCAGAAGCATGGAAAATCTTAAAAGTTAACTTCCAGCCAGATAGTAGAAGTCACCATATGAAACTTTTTTCTGAAATTATGACATGTTTCTTAGAACCTGGCGAATCTATTGGTGTTTTTGCAGCTAGAATATCTAAAATTGCTGATCAGTTAAAATCCATTAATAAACCTATTGCAGATGAATATATTTGTTTTCAAGTGTTGAGATACCTACCTGATAAATTTGATCAGGTTGTTCAGCAAATTCTTCGTTGGCCTGATAAGGACTTTACATATAAGAAAAATATTATTGAACTTTGTGCTGAGGAAACACGTCTCCAACTTAGGAATTTTGATAAAAGTAGAACGGAATGTTCTATTGAGGCCCAAAATGTAAAATTTAAATGTAGGCCTGTTTTTACTTGTTGGAGGTGTGGAAAAAAAGGCCATGTAATTAAAGATTGTAAAGTTAAATTAAATAATGATCTAGCTGCAAGGGAAAAGGAAAAACCACTCAGAAGTAATTTTTCTAAGAGGGGTGGCTCCAGTCAACAGTCAAAACGGGATAAAACTCCTACTCGTAAAGCTCAAAATTTTATTGCAGAAGCAAATTTAAGTAGTTTTGATAGAGAGGGAAGCTGGGCTTATGATACAGCGGCCTCTCATCACTTCTGCAAAGATAAATCTTTTTTTTGTAACTTTTCTGAAATTTCTGGTGATGAGTTACACGTGGCTGTTGATAGTGTCACTTTTCCTATTACTGGTAAAGGTGAAGTGGATTTAAGTTTTGATGGGACTGTTATTAAACTCTGGAATGTTTTGTACTCGCCGAACTTGAGGAAAAATCTTTTGAGTGGTTCTAGATTCGACCAGGGTGGTGCAAAATTTATTGGCGAGGCTGGCAAAATAAACGTGGTAGACAAGTACGGTGATTTTCTTTCTCAGCTAAACTCCATGACGGGATTTACTACATTTTCCTAAAGTAATTAAAAGTATGCATAATGTTAAATTGAGTGGGGGGCAGAATTCTAATAAAAATATAAATGATAATGCTGAAATTTCAGCTTTTCCTGTAATAAAACCTGCTAATGTAAAAAACTTTGATACCTGGCATCTTCGTTTTGATCATCTAAGCTCTGATTTAATTTTTAATACTATTCGTAATTCTGCTGTTAAAGGTCTGCCCAATTTAAAATCAGTTGATAATTTTTTTTGTGATCCCTGTCATGTGAGTAAGCAAAATCGTATTTCTTTCAAGCCTTTAAGTCATTCTTCTTCCAAAAAACCTTTAGGTCGACTTTTTATGGATACTTCAACTTGGGGTCCAATTAAAATTCCTGGTAAAAAAGGTGAACGTTTCTTCTTGTCAATAATAGATGATTTTTCTGGTAGATCATCCGTTTACCCTATCCAGGAAAAATCTATGTGTTTTGAGGTCTTTAAGAGACATGTTTTAAGGGCCGAAAGGTTTCTGGGGACCAAGTTGAAGTCGATCAGAACTGATAATGGTAAAGAGTTTGAGAATGACGCTTTTAAGGTTTTTTGTAGAGAAAATGGCATAAATCATGAGCTGACCAATTTTTACACGCCAGAAGAAAATGGAGTTTGTGAGCGGTTCAACCAGACAATTATGAACTGTGTTCGGGCAATGTTAAAGTCCAGTGGTTTATCTGATGATTTCTGGCCTGAAGCATGTTTACATTTTAATTATACGTGGAACCGGATTTGTCACGGTGGGAACTCTAAAACTCCATTTGAACTCTACTCAGGAAATAAACCTTCTGTCCGGCACTTGAGGCCTTTTGGTACTTTTACATATGTCGGTGTCCCAAAGGTCAGGCGCAAACATAAGTTAGACTCCAAATCCAAACATGGAATCCTTGTGGGTTATGCCTTGCGTACCCGTGGTTACAGGGTCTGGCTAGAAGACGAGAAGAAGGTTGTGGAAACCATAATTGTTTCTTTTGTTGAAAGCGGTGACGTTTTACGCAGTGGAGCGGTGATGGGCAACTCTTCTTTTGAGTTGGTGCTTGTCCCAGAAGAACAACCACGGCCCGTTCACCGGTACCATCTTCCTGGTCCGGAGCCTGGTACCTCTGGTGTCTTGCCCAGCGAGATTGAAGGTGTCGTTTCAGCCGTCTCTCCTGTTACTCCTGCTCCTCAAGTTACTCCGCAGACTGCTTCTCCTAACTGGATGACCAATCCCGTTTGGTACCGGAAGGTTGTGCCTCGACCTCAGGGAAAAAAGGTCGATATTTACTATTATCCTGATGGAGAGGGTAAAAAGTGTTGTCAAATGTCACCTAACGATGTCGAAAAATTCTGTAATTTAAATAATATTGTTTTTAACCCTGCTGATTTTGATTTTTCTAAGTTTAATAAGTTTTCTGGTATTGTTAACCCTGGTGTTATACCTTCCGCGTCCAGCACGGCTAGTTGACTAGATGTGGTGGTCCCGAGAACGTATAAACAGGCTTTAAAATCTGCACAGTCTGATGAGTGGCATGGGGCTATGCTGGAAGAGTTGGAATGTATGGCCACGAGAGGTGTCTGGCATCTTGTGAAACTCTCTGAGAACAAAACTGTGTTGGGAAACCGCTGGGTTTATACAGTCAAGCGTGACGAGTCTGGCAACATTCTCAGGTACAAGGCTAGATTGGTCGCGCAAGGTTTCAACCAGGTCCAGGGTGAATCCTATGATGAGACCTTCTCGCCAGTAGTAAACTTTTCCGTGGTTAGATTTTTTTTCTCTCCTTTAGTCTCATGTTGCGGTTGGTCTAATGTACAGTGTGATGTTAAGTGTGCCTATCTGTATGCTCCCTTAAAGGATTGGATTTACATGAGGCAACTAGTTGGCTTTGCTGAAAAAGGTAAAGAAGACTGGGTCTGTAAACTGGATAGAGCACTGTACGGGTTACACCAGTCAGGCAGATTATGGTTTTGTGAATTAAATAAAGTATTGTTGGAACTTGGTTTTAATAAATTTGAAAATTGTAACTGTGCATATTCATATTATGATTTCTCTGTTTTATTGGTTTATGTTGATGACATCGTTGTTTTTGCTAGGACTGAATCCCAAGCGCATAATATTTTAGGTTTGTTAAAATCAAAGTTTGATTTGAAAATCTTTGGGTATCACTCGTAAATTGTTAGGTGTGTTCGAGTATACAGATACAGGAGTTTTGATCCACCAAAATCAATATATTGATGAAGTCAGTAAAATGTTTCAAAATCACCGTGTACCTATCTCCTCCTTACCTATTGTTAAAGGTATCCAATTTTCAAAAAGTGATTGTCCTGTTATTCAAGCAGACATCGATGAAGCTTCTCATTTACCTTACAGAAATCTTTTGGGTTGTATTTCTTTCATTTCAAATCGTACTAGATCTGATATCTCATATGCCACTAACATTTTCTCACAGTTCCAACAAAATCCAGGCATTAAACATTGGCAGGGTTTACTTAAACTTCTTGGATACATAAAATTCACCAGTCAGTATAAGCTCCATCTTAAATGTACACAAGTTAAACTAATTTCTTATTCTGATGCTGATTTCGCTGCTAATAGGGACGACTATGTTTCTATGGGTGGCATGGTTCGTACGTTTTTAAAAATCCTTGAAAAGTGCTTGAAAAAAAAGTTTCATTTTCAAGTGCTTAAAAGTGCTTGAATTTTTTTTTAAATGTGTTAAAAGTACTTGAATTTCAGATATCTTTCGAAAGGAAAAAAAAAAAAAGTTTCTACTTTTCTAAGATCGCTAATACATAAAGCGCACACTAACGCCATTTTCTCCGTTCGATCCCATCCCGTTTCCTACCCTCGTACTTCTCTGCTCTGTTTCCGAGAATGTAATCGTCCTCCGGAATCACGTGTCACGTTTTCTCCTCTCCTCTCGTCGTGCGCTGCGTCGGTCAAACGTAGCTGCGTAATAAAGTAAGATTTAAGTTTTTGTTGATGTGAGCCACGTGCATGATCATGAGTATGTATGTAGAATAGAGATTTTTCATACAGTTTTCTCATTCATATTGAATTATGCGTAGTTAATATATGGCAGGGAAATGCGTGTTTAATAATGTCTGGCTGGAAATGCCTGAATATAAAAGTTGGCTGCGAAGTACAGCAGCGGATGTTCATTCTGCACGCTGCATGTTATGCAGTAAAAATTTCAGTGTGTCGTCGATGGGTGAAAGCGCCCTTAAAAGCCATGCTAAGAGCAAAAAACACATGGAAATAATTTCTATTAAAAATAATTCAGTGTGCCCCGTGAACAATTTTTTTGAAGACAAAAATAATGTTAAGCCATCATCAAGTAATTCTCTGGTTTCAAAGCCATCAGCGGCGTCATCCTCTGCAGATATCGAATCACACATTGTTAAAAATGACGTTTTAGATGCTGAAATATTGTGGACATTAAAGACGATAAAAAGCCACGCTTCATATAAGTCGAATGAAAACATCGAAATATTGTTCAAACGTATGTTTCCAGACAGTGCCATTGCAGCGAAGTTTTCGTGTGCGGAAAAAAAAAACTGCTTATTATGCTGTATTTGGAATTGCTCCATATTTAAAAAGTGTTTTACAAGAAGATTTGGGAAAAAAGAATTACATTTTGCTGTTTGACGAAAGTTTAAATATGATGAAGCAAGAAAAACAGATGGATATCCATGTCTGCTACTGGCAAGGCAATAAGGTAAGTACAATGTACTTTAATTCCGCTTTTTTGGGGCATAGCAGATCGTCGGACAGATTCGATGAATTTCTATCTGCTATAAGTGATTTAAAATTTTCAAAAGCAATCCAAATATCTATGGATGGCCCCAATGTAAATTGGAAGTTTTATAGTATGATTCAAAATTATTATTCAACTGAATTTGGTAAGCAATTACTTGATATTGGAAGCTGTGGCCTCCATATCCTGCACAATGCTTTTAAAATTGGATGTAGTGCGAGCAAATGGGGCATTGAGGATTTTTTAACGGCTCTATATAATTTGCTCAAAAATTCACCCGCTCGTAGAGAAGATTTTTTAAAGGAATCTGAAGGGTTATTACCCATGAAATTTGTGCAACATAGGTGGCTTGAAAACGTTTCAGCCAGTGAATGTGCAATAAATTTATTACCTAGCATAAAAAAATACATATCTTCTGTTGATAGTAAAGTAAACAATGAACCAAAATGTAAATCCTTATCTATGCATTAAATCACATATGAATGACAATTTACTGTCTGTAAAATTGAAAGTTTTTCACTCCATAGCAAAGATTTTGTATCCATTTTTAATAAAATACCAAACTGATAAACCAATGTTGTTTTTCTTATCAGAAGATTTAAAAAAAATTCTGAACATTCTCTTGCAACGTTTTGTGTTATCCAGTCAGTTGAGTACGGCAACTACCATGCAAAAGATCTTAAATTTGGATATCGAAAATCCTAAAATACATAAAAAGGTTGAAAACATTGATTTAGGATTCTTGGCAGAAAAAGAGGTAAAGGCATTGTATGCATCAAAAAAAGTCTCTGATCGTGAAGTTTTTGATTTAAGAATGGAATCAAAAAAGTTTTTGTTAAGTGTCGTAAAAAAATTACTAGAAAAATCTCCAGTTTGTTACAGCTTAGTTAGGAATTTATCTTGCTTAGACCCGAGAAAAATGAGCGAAAAAAATTCTTGTTTGAATAAAATGAAACTTATTTTAAACTCTCTCACAGAAGCTAAACAAGTTGACGAAAATGAATGTGAAGATATTTTGATAGAATTTGACGATTACTTGAGCACAATAGTACTATCTAGAAGTTCAGACTTTTCAGAATTTTCACCAGATAACTCAAGAATTGATGAGTTATTATATGAAACTATGAACACTACAAAATACAAAAAAATATGGAAAGTCACCGAAATGTTGCTGCTTTTAAGCCATGGGCAAGCGAGTGTAGAAAAAGGTTTTAGCATAAATAAGAAAATAGAGGTTGAAAACATGCAAAGCCAAACATACATTGCACAGAGACCAATTTGTGATTTTATTAATTCAGTTGGTGATGTATATAACATTGAAATAACAAAAGCAATGCGTATGTATGTTTCTAATGCTAGACAGAAATACATAAAATACTTAGATGAACAGAAATTGCAGGCTTGTCAAATAAAGAAAAGGAAGAGTGTAACTCTAGAAGAAATAAAAGGTTTGAAAAACAAAAAGAGGTGTTTAGAAAATGATATCAAAATCATGTTAAAATCTGCTGATGAACTTGCAGAAAAAGCTGAAGAAAACAATGATTTGATTGCTATATCCAAATCAAATTCCTTACGATGATCTGTGAAAGAAAAACAAGAAAAACTGAATGAGATTATTAGTGTATTGAAAGACGTTGACAAATGATTTTATTTTTTGGTAGTTTATCTATTCTTTTAAACATTTAATTATGTAATTAGGAAGTAATTAAAATCAAATTGATATTCTTTGTAAAAAATAGTCATTTTATTTTGTGCATTTTTATTTTATTTTTTTGTGGTGTGTAGAAAGCAGAGTTTAAAAATTAAAATAAGTTTTATTTCAAAAGAGAATAATTTAAGGAAAATTTAATACAAAATAATAGTCACCATATTCTTAATGTTTTGTTTTGGTCTAAACTGAGGAATAGATGTAAAATAAACTCTTATTTCATTCTATTCAGTATTTATCACAATTTTTATTAATAAATTATTTTGTACGAAATTAAAACAACTCATAGCAAAAACAAAATATTTAAATATGTGTTTTTTTTTTGTGTGTGTGTGTGCGTGTGTATATATATGTATTGATACTGACGTATTTTATTCTTCATATTTGAAAACTTATTTAATGAACAAGTACAGAACAAAGTTTACACTATAATTATGTTTATCAAAGTTTTACATATATGTCAAGTAAAAAATAACAAATAGCTCTAAAAATAGAGAAAAACCTTAAAAAAAAAACTATTGAGTTTTTATATATCCCCCCCCCCACCCCCCTTTACGTACACCCAAGATTTTTTGAGGGTTTGTAAGTGGGTCCAAAATCCTCGTTGAAAGTGCTTGAAAATTTCCTGGAAAGTACTTGAAAAGTCCTTGAATTTTTTTTACTCCTAAGTGTGTGAACCATGGGTGGCCAGTTGATACTTTTGGATAGTGCTGCTATTTCCTGGCATACTAATAAACAGAAAGGGATTACCATATCAACGATGGAATCAGAATTTGCTTCCATGTGTGATTGTGTTCATGAGCAGGACTGGTTTTATAATATTTTATGTGAATGTTCTAGCTTAAATCTTATAGAAAATAATTTTGAAATACCTATCCTATATGCTGATAATCAGGCTGCAATGCGTTTTACAAAGTCCAGGATTGAGAACTTCCACACGTGCCATGTTAATATTAAACTATTTTTTATAAGGGATTGGTTTGATGAAGGTAAATTTCATATTGAATATATTTCTTCTAAATTAAATCTTGCCGACCCGTTTACGAAGCCATTGACAAAAAATGATTTATTAAAATTTATAAAAGTGATCTTTATATAAAACTTTTGTATTTGAATTGGTTTCTTCACTTTGCAGATGTTTTTCATAATTTTTATGTTATCATGGTATGAATGTGTGTGTGAAATCGCGAGGCGCCTTGTGTACTTGCACATTTGTATATATATATTCATTTTTCATAATTTTCTTTCACATATTATATAAATTGTATAAATTGATATTGTATATAATTGTTATCATATAATTCATATTGTATATAATATATATGTTTCATATCGCCTTTTCTTTAGTATGTCTGCATGGTGGAGTTAACCATTTTTGATTACTTGAAGTTCTGGTTTTTGTCAATGGTATTGTATCGTTTAGTGATACTTTATATGGACAGTGGGGATCTCATAATGGTATTTTTCTTGTTAAATAATTTATATACTGTGTTTTTTTATATGTTGCGGTGGGGGGCATTTGATAGCTGTCAAATGTCCTCACACATAAAAATATTGTTAGTTCTCATATCTAAATGCTTTTTTTCTGAAAAATAACTTTTAACTTACCTTTTTCTTTTAAGTATATTCAATATCTATCTAATTTGCAGTTTTTCATGCACTACACGTTAACATCGATGTTTTGTTTACATCTTTGCCGTTGCCACTTTGAATCTGCTTAATTCTTCCATTTATGGCTGTTGCCACTTTGTAGAAATAATTATTAGAAATTGTATTTTGACTTTAATCGTTGAGTGGCAACAGCGATGTTCTGTTTATATGTAGATTTTTGACATTTCAGTCAGTATAAAAGATCGCGGCGAATTTGTAACAGGGCAGTTGTTAGCGCCTTCAATCAGCTATGAAGTATTAACTACTTTTGATAATTGAATAGCTTTAAGCTGTGGTAAAGTGAGGCACTTAGAGGAGGTGTGCCTTTAGCTTTTACAGCTGAATATGCTGTTTTATAGCTGTTACGTTTTATATTGATGGCTGCCATTGTTGAAGTTCTTTATACATTGTTAAGTTTCTATTTTTCTAATCATTAAGTTTTACATTATGAAAGTATGAGTTAATCTCATGAAAGTTTCGACGTTTTGAATGTTCGAAATTAAAATTTAAAGTGATAAATGTTTTTTTGAATTGAGGCTGTTATATTTGATAGTTTGATTAATGTTGAAATTGTTCAGTAGCTTTTTAAGCTACATTTGTTCAAGTTTGAAATCTTTTGAGTTAGAATCTAAGAAAAGCTGCTGGTATTCAATAATAAATTTAACTGAGTTAGAGAGTTAGTTAAACATAATGGTGATTTCAATGTGCAAGTTATAATATGCAAATCTTCAATTATGTGATCTCGTTTCTGTGATCGACTTAGTGACAGTGGAAGTGTAGTTCATCATCCTCTTTCCTGCTGATCAACTTGGCGATCGCAGAGGCTTTGTTAGACAACAAATTGTGATTGTGGTTCATTTGTCGCTTGTTCATCAACTTTAAATCTGTTATATTTTGAAAATGTTTTTTTGTGTTTTACTAAATAAAATTTGTTCTTGTTTAAAAACTTTTGTATTTGATGGGTCATCTAGTTTAAGACACTGGTCATGTTATTATTATTGAAACCCTTAAAATTTAATTAAGTTTTTACTGCGTGTTATCTGCATAATAAAAATTAATTAATTAAAAGGTAGACCTTTAGTCTAGGTCAACTGCAACTGTGTATGCCTCTTGATCGGGAATGGGATATGCCTCAGGCCACTTGGTGAAATAGTCCATCACGATGAGGATGTATTTATTTCCACTAGAGGTCCGTGGCAAAGGACCAAAGATGTCGAACGCAATCCGTTCAAACAGTGCTCCCACGTTATACCGTTGCAGTCTTCCTCGATTTCGTTTCTGCGGGCCTTTACGTACTGTACAAGCATCACAGGATTTACACCATTTCTCCACATCCTCCCTTGCCTTGCACCAGTAGAAGCGTTCCCGAACATTCTGCAGAGTCTTCATTACCCCAAAATGGCCTCCGGTAGAGCTACTATGCAGTTGTTCTAAAACATCTGGAACTTTTTATCTTGGTAATACAATCGGCCATCTGAAGCTTTTCCCATCATCAGATTCCCACTTTCTGTATAATACACCATTTCTGATATGAAGAGAGTCCCAAAGTGCCCAATAACTTTCCGTAATGGGACTAAATCTGGAAATGTCCTGCCAGGTAGGTCTGTTGCTGGTCGTCTCCTTCAGCTGTAATATTGGCTTTATGTCAGGATCTTCCAACTGGACTTGTCTAAGTTCTTGGTAACTCCATGGATCGGGATCTTGTTCTACTGGTGTTGAGACAGTAACTTGGCAGGCAACCGGATTTATCGGCAGGTATTTCTGTTCAGCTCTAGAGCAGTACTTGCAGCTTTCCGAGCAGGGCTTCCGTGACAAGGCATCTGCATTACCATGTAGAGTCCCTTTACGATGACGTATCTCGAAGTCATATTCCTGGAGGCGTTGTATCCACCTGGCATTCCGTCCTTCTGGGTTCTTGAACTGGAGCAACCACGTTAAAGATGCATGGTCAGTTCGGAGCAGGAATCCTCTGCCACAGAGGTAATGATGGAAATGTTCTATGGCTTTTACAATGGCGAGTAGCTCTTTCCTGATGGTGCAGTAATTTTGCTCTAGTTTAGACAGGCATTTACTTCAATAGGCAATGACACATTCTCGACCATGAACTTCCTGCGACAGAACAGCCCTGACATTCTCATGGCTGGCATCTGTATCAAGTATGAACTGTCTGTCAGGCTGTGGATACGTCAAGAGAGGGGATGATGTTAATGCCTCTTTAAGTCGCTTGAACGCTTTTTCACATTCATCTATCCCCAGGAACTTCTGTTTGGCTTCCATCAGCTGGTGGAGTGGTCTGGCAATATTTGAGAAACCCTTGACAAACTTCCTGTAGTAAGTGCTTAACCCCAGGAAACTTCGTAGTTGGTGTACATTTTCAGGGCGACTCCAGTTCTCGACTGTAGAGATCTTCTCAGGATCAGTTCTCACACCTTCGGCAGAGATGATATGGCAGGGGTAGCTCACTTCACGACGGAACAAGTTGCATTTGCCTGGATTCAATTTCAGGTTAGCCATTCTGAGTTTCTCCAGCACCTTTCGGATGTTTCGTAGATGGTCTTCAAAGGTGTGCCCCACAATGATAATATCATCCAAATACACCAGACAGGCTTCATAGGAAAGTCCTTTTAGCACTGTCTCCATCAGGTGTTCGAAGGTGGCTGGTGCATTACTTAATCCAAATGACGTAACTTTAAATTGCCACAGTCCTTGTCCCGTGGTGAATGCAATCTTCTCACGATCATCAGGATGTAATTCTACTTGCCAGTAACCTGCTCTTCAGATCTAAAGTCGAGAACCATTTATTGCCAGGAAGTGTGTTTAATGTGTCGTCAATTCTGGGAAGAAGGTAACTGTCTTTTTTCATGATGTTATTCAAACGACAATAATCCACGCAAAATCTTGTTGAACCATCCTTTTTTCGCACCAGTACTATGGGAGAGGCCCAAGGACTCGTTGATGTCATTGTGCTGCATTTCATTTAGAAGTTCAGTGACCTCTTCCTGTTTAGCAAATGGAAGCCTTCTTGGATGTTGTTTGATTGGAGGATGATTTCCTGTATCAATTCTGTGCTGTTTGATGTTCGTTCTCCCGACGTCTTCAGGTGTTCGAGAAAAAAGGTCTTTAAATTCTTGGAGTAGCTTCTCCGCAGCACCCCTCTGTTCCTTTCCTAACTCTGCATTCTTGAGTAATTCCGTTATTAATTATTCAGAAGACTTGGATTTGGTTGATTGCGTGGGACAGTAGATGCATGTAACAGGAGTGCAGGTTGCTAACACCTTATCCTTCTTCACTGTCCGGACCTTATCGCTGATGTTTGCGATTCTCACAGGAATAGTACTCTTTGAGAGATCAACTAGAGATGAAGCTACCAGAGCTCCTCTTGGGCTATTGTCTGTATTCGGGTATTCAATCAGTCCATAGCGGAAGTATTGCTTGGTAGGAGGTGTTCCTGAAACTATTGTCTCTGTGTGTGGAGGGATGGAAATTTCAGACTTGGCTGTTATCTGGCAAATTGGCTGAATGTCATGATTTTCAGTGTTGAAAACAGCTAAGTCTTCCGAACTCGAATGCAGTTCATTATTTTTGAAGTCCAATTTAAAGTTAAACTTCCACAGGAAATAAATTCCAATGATTAGTGGATCTCTTATATCAGCTACATATGCCATATGATTGTAACTGGCACTTCCAAAAGTGATGGTCAAGTTCATTTTTTCGTATATTTTGATTTCGTCTCGGTCATATTCTGGAGTTTAACGCAGGGCGGCATCCAAATTATCTTCTCTTTAGCCAAATCCGTTCTAATGATGGTTACATTGGCTCCAGTATCCAGAATCATACGGCAGGTGATGATATTAACTTGGCCATAAATGTAAAGTCCATTATTGCCGCCACTCATCGATGAAACATGAAATACTGTAAATTAGGGCTCTTTAATTTCAGGCAACCTCTGCACCGCGAGATGGCCTTCTGTTAGTTTCCCTGCAGTGATGGAGAAGCTGGGTTATTTTCTTTAGTTGGTCTTACAGGGCAGTTTCTCTTCAAATGCCCGTCTTTTCTGCAGCCCCAGCACTTTTTCTTCGGATCTTTTACTTCCTTATTACTTTCAAGGCTGCGCAATCTCCTTAAGATCTTTGCGAGACTTCTCTTCATTTCAGTTACATCAGCAGGCGTATCATCTAATGAGACTGCTCTGATGAAATGGCGGGCTTTACGGGAGGCTTGTTGGGCTACCTCTATCCTAAGTGCGTAAAGACCGCTATTCCATCAGAGCAGTCTCATTAGATGATACGCCTGCTGATGTAACTGAAATGAAGAGAAGTCTCGCAATGCCGGAAATGGTGGTGTGTTCCTGTAATCCAGCTACTTGGAGGCTTGAATTGAATCCAGGCAAGTGTAACTTGTTCCATTGTGAAGTGAGCTACATTGGCCATATTATCTCTGCCGAAGGTGTGAGTGATAAAGATGAAAAAGGTCAATCTATTGAAAATCTTATTTAAGCAGAAAAGCAACAGTGAAAACTCTATTTAAATTTAAGTTTAAGGGTTTCAGTAAAGATAACTTGACTAGTGTAAATGAAAAACATTTTATAACTCAGTAAGAACAAAATTTTTAACATTAACAAATTGATTTTATTCATAAACAAGTATATATAGATAGCAGATAAACAATTTAAAATAATGACAAGGTTAAATTACCTTTTAGATGCAAAGTAAATAGACACATCCTATTGAGTTTATACCATACAGTATTGGAAAAACTGTAGAACAAAATCTTCTTGACAACATTAAAAAACATTGTGACTGATACAATCAAGTACACATTAATGTAGACATAATATCTCGCGGTCGCCACATTGACCAACAAGGAATAAGGAATATGCACACTTTACATCCCGCGGTCGCCGTGTTGACCAATGAGAAAAAACATTTGAAGAATTGTAGAAGAATATGTATCATAACAATTTGAAGTTCATCATAAAAAGAATGCACTATTATCACTCTAACATTCCTCAAATTGTAAAAAAACTTATGATGATTTTAACTTGAAGGATTTTAATTTAATTCATTTGTAAAACTTAAACAGCGCTAAAGCTGAAAAACAACGTTAACATTATCAAACCTATAACATAACAACAAGAATTCATTTATCGATTATCAAAGTTATTTTAAGATTTCGACATCCACGGATGACGAAAAATTACGAGATTTTTAAAACTCATTTTAAAAACTTAACTGTAAAAAGTTAACAACAACAATGGCAGCCATCAAGGCTTAAATGCAACAGCCATATTAGAACTTATCTAGCTGTCAAATACTAAAAGCATACTGCTCAGATGCTTAGCTTATCAACAGCTTAAAGCTGCCTGACTGCCTAACACTGTATAGCTGCTTAAGACTGCATAGCTGATTGAAAACTGGTTGATAACTGCAACGTTACACAATTAGCCGCGATCTTTCATACTATCTAAAAACACTAAATCTGCATATAAACAAACATCGCTAGCGCTACTCAACGGTCAAAGCCAAAATATAATTTATAATAATTATTTCAACAGCAGTGGCAACAGATAAAATAGAAAAATTATGCAGATTCAAAGTGGCAACGGCAGAAATGTAAACAAAAATCGATAGTTAATACATGATGCATAATAAACCGGTGAAAATAATTTCAACTAAGATAAATTAAGTAGATATCTATTAACTTGAAAAGAAAAGGTAAGTTAAAGTTATTTCTTGAAAAATAAACATATTTATATGTATGAAAATTAACAAATTTTTATATGTGAGGACATTGATAGTTATCAGTGAGAACTGATCCTGAGAAGATCTCTGCAGTCGAGAACTGGAGTTGCCCTGAAAATGTACACCAACTACGAAGTTTCCTGGAGTTATGCACTTACTACAGGAAGTTTGTCAAGGATTTCTCAAATATTGCCAGACCACTCCGCAAGCTGACGGAAGCCAAACAGAAGTTCCTGTGGACAGATGAATGTGAAAAAGCGTTCAAGCGACTTAAAGAAGCCTTAACATCATCGCCTATTTTGACGTATCCACAGCCCGACAGACAGTTCATACTTGATACAGATGCCAGCCATGAGAGTGTCGGTGCTGTTCTGTCGCAGAAAGTTGATGGTCAAGAACGTGTCATTGCCTATTGGAGTAAATGCCTGTCTAAACCAGAGAGAAATTACTGTACGACCAGGAAAGAGCTACTCGCCATCCTAAAAGCCATAGAACATTTCCATCATTACCTCTATGGCAGAAGATTCCTGCTGCGGACTAACCATGTATCTTTAACGTGGTTGCTCCAGTTCAAGAACCTGGTAGGACAGATTGCCAGGTGGATACAACACCTCCAGGAATATGACTTCAAGATACATCATCGTAAAGGGACTCTACATCGTAATGCAGATGCCTTGTCACGGAAGCCCTGCTTGGAAAGCTGCAATACTGCTCTAGAGCCGAACAGAAATACCTGCCGATAAATCCGGTTGCCTGCCAAGTTACTGTCTCAACACCAGTAGAGCAAAATCCCGATCCATGGAGTTACGAAGAACTTAGATAAGTCCAGTTGGAGGATCCTGACATAAAGCCAATATTACAGCTGAAGGAGATGACCAGCAACAGACCTACCTGGCAGATCATTTCCAGATTTAGTCCCATTACGAAAAGTTATTGGGCACTTTGGTACTCTCTTCATATCAGAAACTGTGTATTATACAGAAAGGGGGAATCTGATGATGGGCGAAACCTACAAAAATTCAGTAATTTATTCACAGAAAGTTCCAGAAAACTACAGGTCTATAAACCAAGTATCAGCTTCAATTCAACCAGTAAACACAGCTTAAACAACAGCTGTCAATAGCAAATCCACAGTACAAACTGTATAGCAATAACACGTAAAGCAAGTCTCTTTCAAAGAGGCTCAAAGTAATGCAAGCATTAGCGGAAGCTGGCCGAGAACTGAGCTAGCCTTGGCGAAGAAACTTCCCTTTTATACTCCTGTAGAAAAGTATGGAAAATTCCAGAAATTTCCGTATCTCATCAGCCAATGAGATTAGAACATTCGTATTTGGTATATCTCTAATAAGGATTTTCTCGCCAAGGAGGGAAAAAGTCGCCAAATTTTGCACCAAATCCATTACCTGCCATATTGGAGCTTTTTAATGCGTTTTTAAGGGAAAATAAGGCTATTTTAATGCTAAAACGACTAGAAATGCAAAAAATTAGCAATTTATCAACTTGCTAAGCCTGTTTGAAAGAATTTATACAAAAATAAACACAATTATTTACAATTTTGTAACAACATATATAATTTTTTTTTACATTGAATACTGAAGTGCCCAGCTTTATTTATTTATTTTAAGTTTGTAACGTAAATTCTGTTTTTTTTTTTAATTATTCAAACGAAATTGGAAGAAGAAAAAATTACTGAAAATAAGTCATCGAATGCAAGGGTTTAAAACAATGTATATAAAATAAAACAGTTCTTTTCTTAAATTATAACAAACTTGGATCAAGATAACTAATTTAAAAGGGTTTTTCAGTTTATCAACATCTGTTTTACGCTCATTAGGTGCCAAGTCTCCTATTTTGGATCCATATTATATCTTCTAACAAAATAAACATTTTTACTTCCATTACCCTACTACCGTAGGTAATGGAAGTATTGTATTCGGTCTGAAAATTCGATATCGGTTTTTCACCTGATTTACACGTTTTAAGGTCCCCTGAGTCCAAAAAAGTGGTTTTTGGCAATTGGTCAGTGTGTATGTATGTGTGTGTGTATGTATGTGGAGAATCTTCTGGCTATTAAAGCTCAGAAACTAATAAAGATAGAGCTACGAAACTTTAGAATTGAAATACGTCTGGTGTACAGATGAAATTTTCAAATTTTGGTGAAAATTGAAAAACCGGAAGTGGGACATCGGAAACCGGAAGTGGGACTGTAAGTCCGTATCTCAAAAACGGCTCTAACGATTTTCTTCAAACTTGCTACATAAACACTCTATTAGATGTCCTTTCGAATGATATAGTTGGTTAGTTCAGAAAAATTGATAGGCGTTCTGTATAAATAGTTCAATTTCAGGCCTCGCAAAGGCATTCCTTTAAAAACGGTTGTACGGATTTTTTTCAAACTCGCCATTTTAACTCACTTTTAAATATGCTTTTGTATGTGATTATTGTTTTCCTGTCAATAATTGAGTTTAACCGGAAGTGGGACATCGGAAACCGGAAGCGGGACCGTAAGTCCGTATCTCAAAAACGGCTCTAACGATTTTCTTCAAATTTGCTATATAAACACTCTATTAGATGTCCTTTCGAATGATACAATTGGTTAGTTCAGGAAAATTGATAGGCGTCCTGTATAAATAGCTCAATTTCAGGTCTCCCAAGGGCGTTCCTTTAAAAACAGCTGCAAGGATTTTTTTCAAACTCGCCATATTAACTCACTTTTAAATATCCTTTTGTATGTAATCATTGTTTTCCGGTCAATAATTGATTTTTTGTAAAAGTTGGTATCTCAAAAACGGCCCTAACGATTTTCTCTTTAGTACACTTTTATGTTTTATGATCGCATTATCTCTCAAAAATGCATATAATATGTGTAATAGTGGGTAATGGAAGTCGTGTGGTTGTTTCACACCAGATTTTTTTTTTATTAGTTAAACTACATATAATTAGAAATGCACATTGAGACACAACACATACGAAAATTCAAATATTTTCAGTGGGATTCATAAAGCGGCGTTTAAAGGGTTAAATAGATCAGAAAATGTATAAATATATCGAAAGCCAAAAGACGAAAATTTGTACGCATCCAATACTTTTTTATATTGAATATAGGAGGAAGTTTATAAACTGCTAATTCTATCAATTTATCACAGAAATGTTGGTATATTTAATTAATTAGTGGTGGAAATATTTATAATTAGGCACTAATTGCGAATTGTTAAACAGTTTCATGAAACCTGTTTTGTCATAAAAATAGGACCAATTGGAAAAAAAAATGTTAGAGGGGTAAAAAAAAGGATCAGCAACATGGAATTCTGACTGCTTGTGCTTACTACTCAAAAGATGATATAATTTATCTTAATAAGATTCATCTTTAAAGTAATGTAGTTTTGGAAATCAATAAATTATTTCTTTTTCTTTCATGTTACACCAAAAAATTCATAAATATATTTCATATAAAGCCGATAAGAATGTATTCCTTTACGCAATTTTACTTTGAAATATAAAGTTATCAAATGATTTCTGCCGTACACAGGTAAAAACGGCACGGGAAAACCGATCTAGCATTTCCTCCAGTTGTTCTCTAGCTCAGTCATTTGACAGATATCATGAAGGCAAAGATTTGCGCATGCGTAGTTTTTGTAAGAAGAGATTGTACACAGACGCTCGTGGCTTCACGAATGAATCAATTAGTGAAACGTGCCGTTCCCGATTTTTCAAAACCACGGAAGACTCCTAATCGTGTTCAAAACAAACAAAAGCGGCGTTAAAATAAGGTAAGTATAATTTAAAATATACTGCAATGAAGCAGAAAATTCTTTTAATTCGTAAATGTTTAAATCATGATTATTCAAGACAAACTTTTAAATATTTTAAGTATTAAGTTGATAAATTTAAACTCCAAAAGTAAACATTGAAAGTAATAGAGTTTAAAAATGTTGGAAGGATAATTTTTATTACATATATCTTTAAAAAATACTCTTGAATAATTAAAAAAGCATGTTGTAAATGCATTGATTCTCTGTTCATAAGGCAGTAGATAAAGGGTTAAATTACAAAAACCGAAGTGATTCATTAGTTATTGCACAAGATAAACATTGTTCTCTAGAGGGACATTTCGTTTTTCGCTATCGTACCTAATGATCGGAATCAGCTCTACCATGAAAAAAAAAAAAAAAAAGATAGTTTATCACAGACCACAATTAGTTTATGATTAACACATGAAAAAGAAGTTAAAACGGTAGATTTTTTGTGGTACATTGATTTGAATTATATCCAGTTTAGTTAGATGTAAAATATTCCTAAATAAGTTAAAACTTCTAATAAAATGATAATTTGGGTCAATTATTATTTGAAGTTATAAGTAAATTTCAAGAGTATTTGTTTTCTTTTCACGAACAAAATGTTTACCATTGAAAAAAATAAATTTTCTGTAATTATTCTTCCAGTTCTTTTACATCTGATAAAAAGTTAGATATTTCTTAAGAATTAAAATTGATTTTGTTTTAACAATGATCAAATGACCTAAAGACATTATCAGATTAATATACAGGATGATCAATTTAAAAGAGTACCCGTTGGTTTTTCTTATTACCTTTAAATATGACGGATATGGCAACTATTCTCACACTGAAGTATAATTGTTTGAACCTTGTCTAGGAGACAATTTCCAACACTGTTGGACTGTTACAACTTTATTTGTGAGGTAAAACAGAAATGGAGACGCACAATGTTATTAAATCCTGTGATAATTTTATGAAAAACAAAATTTAATTCAAATTTTTTCATGATCATTATCATCTTTAAATTATCATTTCATAGGGTTTTCCAGAGAAGTCCTGCAAACATCGATGAATTAAAACAGATCATAACTGAAGAAATCTCATCGATAACACCAACAATGCTGCGAAGTATGTCAAAAAAACTTGGTTCAACATGTTCATGCATGCATTCTAAATGGTGGTGAACATTTTCTGTAAGGAATGATAATGTAAAAAAATTGAATTAAATTATGGTTTTCAAAAAAAAAAATATATATATATATCACAGGATTAAGTAATACTGTGTGTCTCCATTTCTGTTTTACCCCACAAATAAAGTTGTAACAGTCCAACAGTGTTAGAAATTGTCTCCCATACTTAAACAAGGTTCAAACAATTATATTACATTGTCAGAATAGTTGCCACATCTGTCGGATTTAAAGGTAATAAGAAAAACCAATGGGTACTCTTTTAAACTCATCACCCTGTATATGTATCCCCATGAACAACTTCAAATATTTCCAAATAATGTTAAAAATTCGATGTCTTGAAGTACTGTTTCAAAGATTTGTAATTATCGATTATTTTTTAATTTGTAGTATTTTAAATTGAGATATGTTATTGAAATTTAAATTTGTTACTAAGATGTTTCCACCAGTGAGGAATCGAGTGAGAATGCTTTGGGAAATGTTAAATTATTTGGGGAGGGGGGAGGAAGGCAAATTTGTAGAAATGAATTTAGATCATTCAAAATTGTTCATATGTTTTTGGCTGAGAAATAGATTGCTGATATTTTTTTTTAATTGCAAAATTATGTGGAGAGACAAAAAATATTCTTAAAAAAAAAAAAAAAAAGTTAGAAATTTACAACTAAGAAAAATTTGTTCCTTTTCAAGAAATATTTAATCTGCATATCCATATATAATAAAATATGTGTGTGTGTGTGTGTATCTGGTGTGATTTTTAGGAAAACAGCTGATTGCAAAGCTGCATAAATTTGCATGGAGGTTCGTATAGACCTCTTCTGATGTATCTCGAATCCTGATTTTTAAATTTTTTATTATTATTATTTTTAATTAAATTAGAAAGTAGGGGAAGGTGGGGCACCTTGTGACACTTTTTAGATAATGATTTTAGAAAATTTATTTTTTATCCAATTTTCACAAAACTAAGTTTCACATAAAGTTTAATCAGTCCTTTTCTGTTAAAATTTATTCAAATGCAATTCTCCATCAAATTTAATTTCAGTAAATTTTTTTAAAAAAATCTTTACAATGTTCCAACCTGCCCCACTGGGTGAGGCAGGTTGGGACATTGACAATAAAATTATTATTTTTTTTTTTAATTTATTTTTTTTCATTTTGGATATAGAATTCTATGCTATAATGCATTAAAAATGATAATGATATAAGTAAGCAGAAAAATATTTAATTAATTGAAGCAATTAAAGAATAACACATGTAGTAGAAGATATAAAATTTAGTTTTATATAAATACTTTTTTTTTCAATTGACAAATTAAAATTTGCTCTGTGAATTAAAATATAACACTTGAGTATATATAAATTTCTGATACAATATAAACTTGTGTATCATAAATTTACGAATTTTATTACAATTCAGAAATATAAATCAAAATATAAACTTTGTTTATATTAAAATATTTTTTGTTTACTTTTTTTTGTCGTCTGAGCAGTTTTTTTTTTTTTTTTTTCAAAATACAAATGGTCTTTTAAAAAGATATGAACATATCTTTTAGATCTGGACTCATATTAAAAGTATTTTCCTTATTCATTAGATTGAGTTTCTAAAAAATTACTGTTAAATAAGTCTTGATTTTTTTTCTTTGAAAACTATTATAAATTTCATTGTTCACATTGGTCATGATGTGTGGATTTCTGGAATTTGCTGATTTTAGGAGTATGGATTTCTGGGATCCTACTGTACTAGTATATTACATTAATAAATACTGTATTTTACATTCGAAATTCTAAAGAAAAAAAAAACAGTTTTCTTAATAACAATAATAATTTTAGCACATTTAAAGTCTCAATAAATTTATATAGTACATGCAAATATTGCTTTCCTTACATTGCATAGTGATTGGGCAGGTTGAGAGAGAGCATCCCAACCATAGACCTATTATAAGAGTGGACGGGACAATGGCAACCTTTTTCACTGGCAAAGATCATTCATAAAATAGTCATGTGACTGCTTTAACTAGGGTGCAGAAAAAATTCAGCACTCTGAAATTTCCTGCAAACACATTCTAAATTCCCCCTCCCCTCCATAAAAATGCAACAACGTACTATCAGAAGGATTTTTTCATTTGTTTATTTTATTGTATTTTATTTTTTGGAGGGAGGGAGAGGAAGGGGAAATCTTTCTGTAGTCCAAATATTGAGGGAGATTTTTTTTAATAAATACAGTAGAAGATCTTTATAACGCAACTCTATATAATGCAATTCTCTATATAACACAAAATTTCTTGGATATAAACAATAAATTTTGCAGTTAAGAAATACTTCCTAAAAAAACTTACTTTGTTGAGAAGTAAGTGTGATACATTTGTTTTTCTTTATCTGCTTAATTCAGAGATTTTTAATGAAAAAATTGCTATCATTAATTTTTTTTTAAGTGAGCAGTATAATAAATGATTTTGTACAGGCATATATGGACTATCTTTATAAAGTAGTAAATTTTAGAATGAAAGTTATTATCCACCCAATTTTTTGTTCCAAGAAATGTAACTTTAAAATGTCCTACTCTGTTTTGATATGTGTCAGACATATTTGGCCATATTTACAAGGTAAGTTTGACGATGTGTGAAATGTGATCTATATAATGCAAAATTCTATATAATGCAAAACCTTGTGTTTTTCGCTTTGCGTTATAAAGATCTTCTACTGTATTACAAATTTTATTTTATTTATTATTTTTTTTTTTTAACTACATCCAAGTGTAATGATGCTATTAATGCCCACCAGATGGGGAAATTAAAATGTTTAAGGTCATTAGGTTTATTAACTAACATAATTTTTAATTTCTTATATAATAATACATAATTATAAACGAATTAGTGCTGCTTCACTTTATTGCACTTTTTGCTGTCTCAGAAAATTTACAATACCTTTTTATTACAGAATTACAAAATCAAGGATAAGACAAACATGCATGAACTATATTCATTTAATAAACATTCTGTAATTTTTCTTTGTTTAACCCTTTGTAAGTTCATGGGAGGTATACTTCCCACCAACTTTATTAATTTTTAAATGTTGAATCTTATACTTCCTAATTGATCTGGCAATTGTGAATGCCTTCATTCTCTGGAAAGTAAATAGAAGAGATTCGGGACCTAGAGACCAATTAAATTTTCTACTTCGGCTAGCACAACAACTGATTTCTGGATTTTCAAGTCGTAAATGCAAAGGGCGGCCTGTAAGTTTCCTGAGCAGCAAGAAAACTGTTCCAGATGACGTACGGTTGACTAAAGTTGGTGACCATATGCCAACTTTACAAAAAATATATAATGCAATGCAAAATATATGATGTCTTACCTTTGACCCAGTGGGCGGTGGGAAACATACTTACCACCAAAAAAAAATCTTAAAAATCAAATTAATTTTAGGTAATAAGCTAAATGAATTTCTTTCTATAAATCAATCTCAATCCCAAAAATATTTTAACATAACAGTACTAGAAAAAAATGGCCCTATAAAGGGTTAAATATGACTTAAAATTATATTGTGGGATATAGTACAAGAAAAGTAAGCAATAAGACTTAATGCATTTTTGGTACTTGGTTAGTTGGGTTAGTAAACACTGGCTCAACATATTTTTTTTTCCTCCGTTGGCATTTTGTTTGTTAGTCTCTAGCTATGGTTGGCTCAGCATAATGAACAACTTAATTTAAATTTAAAATGAAGCACAACATAATCAATAAAAAAATATATATTGATAAACACCTTACTTAGGCTTCATCATCACATGCAAGAAGCTTTTCATGGGGGATCCTCCCCCTTTTCAATTGCAAACTTGTTGGAGTGGGCCTTGGCTATTTATAGCTTCATCCTCTTCTTTCAGTAGGTAGCGCCACTGTGGATCTATCTTGGGGGATTCGTAGTCATTCATGGCAACTTGATTTTTATTTATTTTAACGCTTTCTCTATAAAACACGTACATATGGTTGTTATAATTGGCTATTTTTGTGACGTCTTAAAATTTTATATCTATTTCGTTTTCGTGATAGGTTCTAGCAAGAGTGGTAGTATATCTGGCATATTTTATATCGTTTTTATGTTCTTTGAGGCGTGTTTTTATTTTTCTGTTTGTGACTCCTATGTAACATCTGGTATTTTTATCAGGGTAATAAAAAGAGATCTTATAAACTCCGGCGGTTTCTAGAGGGGGAATTACATCTTTGTCATTTCTTATAATCTGGAAAATATTTGGGTTAGGCTTTATTGGGATATTTAAATTATACTTATTAGCGGTATTTTTTATTTTATTTGAGGTTCCTTGGTTATATGGGATTGAAAATGTAAACTTTTGCTGTGTTTTCTGGTTGTTTGGTATTTGATTTAATTGTTTTATTCTTTTTTAATATAATTTTTCAACTAGAAATTTAGGATATCCTGCTTCAACTGCTAATTTTTTATTAAATTTAAGTTCATTATTTAAATCTTTTTTATCGGTGCTGCGCGATTAACGTAACTGCGAATGGTATTGATTTTACATCGGTAAGGGGTTTTGCTTCTGTTATTTACTATTTCGTTACTTGCCATTGGTTTCCTGTAAACAGTGGTTTTTATTTTATTATTTTCACGTTTAGTTTTTACATCTAAATAGTTTATTTCGTTATTCTGCTCGGGTTCATGAGTAAATTTAATATTTTTATCTAACAGATTTAACTCATTAAGTATTTCATCAATATTTTTGATCTTTTTTGATTATTGCGAAAATGTCATCTACGTACCTAACACCAAAAAAGATTTTATTTTTCATTAATTTAAATATATCTTCCTCAAGCGTTATTAATTTATATTCGGCAATAATCCCTGATATGGGTGATCCTATTGGCACCCCCACATTTTGTTTATAAACGTCATTAAATCTGAAATAACTTTAGCGTAAGATCAAGTTACTAGTGGCTATTAATGTGTTCACGATGGGAGTTTCATATTTGTCTGCTATTGCCAGGGTTGGGTTTCTTCTGGAAGAAACTGGAAGAAACCGGAAGAAACTAACCAGAAGACAAAACAGATGTTCGAAATTAAAATTTATGAACTATATAAACTCAAAGCATAAATATAATGTCAAATGTAAACTATAATCCAATTAATATTAAAAATATTGTTAGAAAAATAAGTTATTTTATAACAAACACTAAATATATATGGGTGATGGGTTTTTACTTTTCAATGCTGATATTTTTAGAACTTTTTGCATATATACTATCTCATATTAGTATACATTCAGACAGTACAAATGATAATAATTACGGAATTAACCATAATATTTGCGCTTTTTTTTTTTTTTTAAAGGATACAATTTTTTTGTATGAACTCGAAGCTGGTAAACTGTATCAATAAATAATATACCTACTTTTAAACTCTCCTGCAAGTTCTCTAGGATTTGCTATTGCTTGGTTTATTATGTCAGAAATTTCGTTAATATCAATGGATGGAAACAAGTTAATGACATCAAAGCTGATAAATTGATGGTTATAGTTAATTTTCAGTTCTTTAAGACGTTTAATGAAATCTGCTGTAGAATTAAGGCTATTATCCAATGGGGGGCAAAAGGTTATGGTAAATATTAGTCATTATCGAAGAAGAAAGTATGTTGATTAACATTTAAAATCTGCATTTAAAGATAACATTTCTTTGCTTGTAATAATTTAATAGCATCAAAATCCTATACTATAATTTTTCAAGAAGCTGTATTGATTGGAGAAGTAATTATTTAATTTGGATAGTAATTATATATGCAATTAAAATAATAATTTCTATGTAATATTTTTTTTTTTTTGTAATTTAAAAAACAAAATTTAGTATTATTTTAAATATACCTAAAATAAAATATTTAGATAAATAATAAAAAGCAGTGTCTTTAGTTTTTTACCTTATTTTATAGTTAAAACAAAACTAAAATTTATTTTTTAAGTTATAGAAATTTATTGTATTTTTAAGTTATAAATATTAAAAATAGAAAAAAAAATTTATTTTACATTCAAAAAAATTAAATAATCTTTAATTAAAATTTTCAAATTTTGAATTTAATTATAAAATAAAGTAAAAATAAATAAAAAGTTTGGATTACATAAAAAAATAAAGAAGAAGAAGAAAAAAAAAATCCTGTAGGTAGGCTCGAACCCAGGTCATCCAGGTGGAAGCCTCGTGCTTTACGCTCATGCCATTGGGACACTGACTCGCTTACAAAATAACTTTCATTTAAAGATTACTGAAACTTTAAATGTTTTTTTTCTTGAAATTCTGTGGCTAGTGGGTCCTACTGCTTTAATACGTTGTTACCTTCATAGTATACTATAATTACGCTCAATTTCGTCCCAATCTGAATTTTTCATGTTATGACCTCTTCTTGTAAGACAGGATTTTGTGAAACTATCCTGTCTGGGGGGACAGGAGGCAAAAACAAGTTTGTAAGCATAACTTGGCTCCAATTTTTTTCATGGTGAAGAAATTGCACATAAGGAGACTAGACAAATGTATTTAAAAAAAAAAAAGAAAAATCTTAGATTTTAGAATTTCTGATTTTTAAGGGATGGAAACATTTTTTGGGGGGAATTTTAAGCAAAATCCAGATTTTTGAAAAAATTGCCAATAATAGTACAACAGGCTATCTACTAGATCATGAAAATCATAAAAAGGTCGTGAACTTCAGCAATAGGTCATAAAAGTCATGAAAATAACAGGGTGGTGACAATCAGGGAAATCATGGGAAAATCAGGGCACTTTATCAATCTGGAAATATCAGGGAAAAATCAGAGAATTTTGTAAAACCACCCCAAAATCATGGAAATTTTCAGTTTTGCCCAGCAAGCATGACAAAGAACAGGTGTTATTTTAACCATGATTGCACAGGATTGGCTGTTTTTTAGTTGAATCTCACCAAAGTTAACATTAAAATAAATATTTTTAGTGCAGCAACATGAGGAATAATTTTATGTCTTGATGTTAATATTGTGTAATTAAAATGAGTCATATTTTTGTAATTTCGTTAATTTCTCCAAAATTTTGAATTTTATTTTCCTTTGCGTAAGTGAACATAGAACAAAAATAAAGGGATTGAGATATTTTTTTTCAATCAGTATAGTTAGTTGTTTAGTGAGTTGCAGTGGTTTAGTGAGCATGTTACACAAGAGTGTGATATACACAGAGATATGGAATGTATATAATAATAGGTAATGGAAATTTGGAAATCATGGAAAAATTAGGGAACTTTTTTTCTGAATTTCTGTAGCCACCCTGAATAAGCAATAGGTCATTAAAGTCAAGAAAAGGTCATGAAAATTGGCCATCAATTAGAGTCCTGCATCGGGTCAGGTAACCTGATTATACCTGACCTGATTAGCAGATTCGGTCGAATAATTTTTACTTTCTTCTATATGTAATATAGAGAAAGTATTGGATTCGTAAAAATTTTCGACCTCGGGTTTTTGATGAATTTACACATTTTGAGAGCTGTAGAACACGATTTGACCATTTTTAGAAAATGTCTGTCTGTCTGTGTGTGTGTGACAAAATTTTGTGGCAACTGTATCTCAAGAACTACTGCACAGAATTTCATACAAATTGGTATGTAGTTGTACCTTGACATAAATTAGTGCCTATCAACTTTTGGTAAAAATTGTCTTACAGGTTGCGTTGCCATCCCGCTTTTTCTAAATTTTTAACATGGTGATATAGGACAAAATTTTGTATAAATGTGCATAAAGAGAATTATTTTTTAGTAATCATTATGAAATTTACAAGAATTATTTAAAATAGAGATAGTCAACTGGGAAAAAAATTTTGTATGCGTAGGAGCCTCGCCACCCCCCGTGGGGGGGAAGTCCCCCCTCAAGGGCAGTAAATTTTCAAGATGGGTATCTTTCGAAAGGTATCGTCAATACCTTTAAAACGAATGGTTGAACTATAAATCTGTGATAATTTAAAACAAAGTTATCGATTTTTTTTTACTTTTAACGAAAAAAAACTTAAAAAAAATCTTTTTTTTTTTTTTAATGAAATTTAACCAGACTTGGTATTTAGTTGGCCCCTGACATAAACTGAGACTGACTAGATTTGGGGATCAATCGCTCAACAGGTGGCGCTGTGATCGTATTTTTTCTAAATTTTTAACATGGCAGTATAGGAAAAAATTTCGTATAATTGTACATAATAAGAGTTATTCTTAACCTGTGATTGTGAAATTAATATGAATTATTGATAATAGTAGTAGTTAATTAGGGAAAAATTTTGGGGCATCGCTTTCCCCCCCCCCCCCTGGGGGCGGGGTGTAAATTTTCAAGATCGGTATCTTTCGAAAGGTCTCGTCAATACCTTTAAAACGAATGGTTGAACTATAAATATGTGGTAATTTAAAACAAAGTTATCGATTTTTTTTTTTTACTTCTAACAAAAAAAAAAAAGAAAAAAAAAAAAAAACTTTTTTTTTTTTTTTTTTTTTTTTTTTTTTTTTTTAATATTGTTACTGCGTGAATTTGTATCGGGAAATATAGAAGAAAGTCTTGTGGTGGCCACAACATACTAGTTTTCTCTTGCGGTTTAGGTTTGAATGACTAAATATCTTTTCCTGTGTGTCGGTTTTAGGTTGTGGTAGGTTTCAACAAGTCAGGTCATCTTGAGAATATCTTTCAAAAACATTTTACTATAATAAGCAGAAATGTTCTTGATATAGTTATAACTGTATAGCTGATCTAAATATACTATATGCCCACGATTATAAATACATGTACCCAAATTATTATAATAAAGTAAACAAACATATCGGACACTAGCAATTAATAAAGGAACATAAAGTTATTATTATTGATTTTTAAGAATATAAGTATATTAAGTATTAAACAATAAACTATAAACACTAAACTTGAAGCCCATTTTTGCATACTTGAAGTACATGTCATACATAAATAGTTAAAAATTATTATGAATATATATTTACAGATTTTAAAACTTAATGTATTAGTAATTACATTTTTAATTCATGGGATGTGAATTGATGGATCATTCTAGTTGCAACTGCAAACATTTTTTACAATTTTTACAGCTTCATGATTGACAGTGTAATGATAATTTTTGTAATTCATGAGTTTTTTTTCTCACAAATTGCGAAAATTATCATTACATTGTCAATTGTGAAGCTGTAGAAATTGTAAAAAACATGCACAGTTATAACTTATAACCAGAACGATCCATCAATTGACAAATCAATAAATGGTGATGCCTACTTTACTTAGAAGAGAAAAAGTAGGAAGACTGAAAGACTAAAATAGCTTAGAAATATCAACAGCATCTGTGAGCATTAGAAAGTAAATGAGACATTACACTTAAATTGATTAATTAAATAAAACCTTAAAACACTTGTCTCTTTATTGGCCGTAAATTTTTCAGCCGGGTACCCGACCGTCCTCAGCGGCAATCCTCTGTCTTGAAGTTCTTGAAATGAGTACACTTGGTGGTTCTTTTCATAAGGTGGCGCCACGCACCATCCAGTGCCATTGCTCCACTGTCATTGCACACGTGTAAATTAGTATTTATTTCAATAGATTCATGAAACATTGCATAATTATAATTGTTGTAATCTGCTAATTTCCTAGTTTCGTTCAAATTCATTTGAATATTTTGATTATTATAGGTTTTAGCTAAGACTGTGTTTATTTTACCAATTTTAATATCATATTTGTGTTTATTAATTTGCATTTTAATTTCCCTTTTAGTGACACCAATATATGAATTTGAGTTTCCATTTTGATTTACGAAGGGGATTTTATAACGCAGTAAAATAAACACAGCCTTAGCTAAAACCTATAATAATCAAAATATTCAAATAAGTTTGAACGAAACTAGGAAATTAGCAGATTACAACAATTATAATTATGCGTGAATCTACTGAAATCAATACTAATTTACACGTGTGCAATGACAGCGGCGCAATGGCACTGGATGGTGCGTGGCGCCACCTTATGAAAAGAACCACCAAGTGTACTCATTTCAAGAACTTCAAGACAGAAGATTGCTGCTGAAGACGGTCGGGTACCCGGCTGAAAAATTTACGGCCAATAATGAAGCAAGTGTTTTAAGGTTTTATTTAATTAATCAATTTAAGCATCTGTGAAGCTGCCTGAAGATGGTGCCAACTGCACCGAAAAAGTCTCAGAAAAGCTTCAAGTAAGGCCTTTTAATTTTATACTATTAGCTACTTTTCCTTAATATTCTTTTGTTTATTTTAGTTTTACATCATGCCAAGAAGGTGTAGTGTTTATGGATGCCGGATAAACTATGATGGGGGAGAAAGAGCTCCTACATTTGGTCTCCCAAAAGACCCAGAGCTTCGGAAAATATGGCTAAAGAAGATTCCAACAGATTTTTCACAATTAAAGAATCCAATAGTATGCATTAAACACTTCTCTGATGATTGCATTATTAAAAAACACACAGTATTTGACAAGGGAGAGCTAAAGGAATATGATAGAGGACGATTAAAATTAACTGAAAATGCTGTGCCCTCTATATTTCCATCCTGCTCAACATTTTTTAAATGTAGAAAAGGAAAAGTCAAAAAGAAGAATTGTAATTTAGATGATAATGAAATGGAAGAATATCTGAGGAAATGTAATTTAAATGATGGTGAAATGCAAGAGCATTCAAAGAAATGTAATTTAAATTATAGCGAAATGCCAGAGTATAAAAGGAATTGTAAATTAAATGGTAGTGAAATGTCAGAGCATAGTCAAATGCTAGATAATGATGACACAGATCATTTATTAGAAGACATTAAAGATATTGAAAAGCCTAATAAATGGTGGACCATCTGTATAAATGATACTGGGAGTCTACTCTGTATTAAACTAGATGTTGATGGTCATTGTGAACGACATGTTATAATTGATAAAGATTTCTCAGTGAAAGTAAGTATATTTTTTTACAGAATATGATTTTTGCTATGAGTAAAATTGTTTAAATTTAAAACTGAGTTGGCATGGTTTGAACCAGGGGTAGTCAACCATTTTATTCCCACCGCCCACCCAATTTTGTATGTTTGTTAACGTATTAAAATTTAACTGCCCACCGGTTCTACAAAAAATGTGATTTATAAATTAGAGAAGAACTTTATAAAATTGAGTTATAGCAAAGTAAAATGTATTTAATAAAGCATTTTCCCAATTAAATGTTTTTAAAAAGTCAATTAAATAAAAAAAGGGGAAATGCTTTGGCTATCGATCAAAACCCCAGTGGCAGAAACACCGCGACACGGCGACATAGTTGTGGACACAGAAAAACTGCTTGCGGTCAGTTTTTGTCTGCAACTTTCGAATAACAATTCACTTTAAAAAAATTTCTGTATCAAAACTAAAACTAATACTTTTATTATTTATATTGTGTTGTGTCAAACATTGCTATAAAATATTTAATTGAATGAATACATACAATTGTTTATACTATATTGTTCTGCAGTAAAATTGTATTCGTGTATTGTTGCACAAGATCACCACTGATGTTAAGCGCCCCCCCCCCAACCCCAATCAGCTTTCAGGCTTTTTTAGTGTAAGCCATTTTCACCCCTGATTACGTGCAGACAGATTATGAAATTTTAAAAGCCTGTCGCAGACAGCTACAAAACTCTCTGTCACTGGGTTCAAAACCTTTACCGCCCACCATAAGAGCAGAAACACCCATAAGTGAGCAGTAGGGACCAGTTGACTACCGCTGGTTTTAACTAATTAATCCCCCCCCCCCCCAAAAAAAAAAAATAATAATAATAATAATAATAATAAAATAAATTTTTATCTATTGCCCTTTTTTGGATTGAAATTTCTAAATTATTTTTGTGTAAATGACATTTAATTCAGTTTATTTCAATTGTAATCTTGCTTCACACAAGATTTTATTTATCTGTGTGTTTTATGTGTGATTGACTGTATTAAAAGTTATGTATGTGAGCCAGGGGATTTAATTTTGTTTGTAAATTCTGGTGGCAGTGTAAATTAAATGAGAACAATTACCTTGCTCCGCAAATGGTTAAAGGTGACTAAAATTTGAACAGCGCAGTGATTAAAATTTTAAAGGCCACCAAAATTTGAAAGTGAGCACCAATTTAAAAGGAGTGAGAAAAATTGACAATTGATTTAGTATTTTGTTGATTATAAAAATACTTTGTAGACCCCATTTAACATGTTATGGATTTTTGGGTACCGGTTTGAAATACATGACTACAAACCCAGCAGCAGAATTTTTTCTATCAGTCTGCGACAGATATTGAGGCATTGGAAAATAATCTGCAACATAATTTCACAATTAATGGACTCTTCCCACCTGACATCAGAGGTCACATGATAGAGGAAAAACAAATAGCAGACGAAGTCTTGTTTATCTAGAGTGATTGCTGAAATAACATATTTTCTATTCTTATTTTTGATCAATCGTATTTAATCTGTGTTATTTTTTATACATCATCATTTTTAATCATTTTTATATCATTATTCATCATCTTTTGTTTGCTGTATACATTTACAATCATCATTTAGTTTATACCTGTTATTGATGTTCATGAAGACATGTTTAAATACTCTGATTTTTGGTACTTAAATCAGTGACAGTGCAATATCGTACTACATAAATCCATTTAGACCAGTAACTAAGTTAATTAACTTGTTGTAACACCTTTATGCAATTAAATTAAATGAAAACATTCTAAAATTTCAATTTACAATTCGTAAACATTCCACAAGAAGCTATTATTTATTGCTAGATCAGTTAATGTTGCAGTTACACTACAATATACAAAAATTGATTCTTATAGGTAAAAATAAATAAACACATAAAATGTTTTTTAAAAATTATTAAATTTACAAATACAATTATTCTACTGTTTACAAATGCACAATATTACTTTTATTTTATTTTATATTAAATATTAAAATTTTTGTTCTTAAGAACAATATTTAATGGAATTCGATTATTCGTTTTCCTCTATCACGTGATTGAGCAGACGATGGTGGGAAGAGCCCATTAAGGGGGGTGGGGTGGAGTTAGCGGATTCAATAAGCATATTTTTATCATAAATTTGCATTTATCTAATGTTATTAATCTGTTAGGTATGTCCAAGCATTGTAGTTATAAAGTTTTAATTACGTATAGCTAGGTAAAGAGTTGGCTAAGATTCTAAACATTGAAATTAATGCAGCTTTCTAAAATTTTTTGGTTCCTGTGTAATCAGATGGAGGGACATTAAGAAGTATAAATTTTCTTTTATCAACAATTACAGTTAGTTCGCCGTTCCTATCTGTACATTAATTGCATTTTGCCTCTCAATGTCAGAGCCACAACCTTCATGGAAAACTTCTAATACTGGAATTGAAACTGTGTGTTTTAGTAACTTAATAAGAACAGGTATTTTCTTTGACAGCTCACTAGTAGGCGTCTTGTATAAAACCTTTATTTCATATGTGTTCCTTACAGTTCTAACTTCCTTTTCTACAGTGCAAACGATCCATTTACAAAAATACTGGTACTTAAACAAAAGTGTGTCAAGATCATCAAACTTTGAAACTGATGCAAAATCTTTTGTCTATCCAAAGCAGCAATAACAAAAATTTTTTTTAGTAGTGAGTGATATTGAACATTTCTATTTCTCAATAGTTCTACAATTAAATAAAAGAAGTTAAAAAAGAATATTGACATTAATTTTTGATAGAAAGGAGTAGAAGGTTGATTTTTTTACCAACTATGTGAAAAATACCAGAGCCGGGAATCGAACCCCGGGCCTTCCGCTTAACGCGCGGATGCTCTCTAACCACTGAGCTACCCTGGCTGATAACCAACTCGGCACTTCGATTCCCGGCTCTGGTATTTTTCACATAGTTGGTAAAAAAATCAACCTTCTACTCCTTTCTATCAAAAATTAATTTCCAGGTTGATGAATTAAATTTCTGAATTGAAGAATATTGACATTTATGCTGCATATAGAAAAAGATTGGAAATAAATGATTTCTGCAGGGAGTTTCATTTGCGATCGTTAGCAAATGGTAAAGGAGGGGGGGGGTGTCCAAAAACTATATGAAAGAGATATTGAATAATTTTACTTCTTTATATGTTCTAAAATTTAATAAAGTACGTTTAAAATGAATATTGACATTTATATTGTAGGGGGGAAAATATTGGAAATCACAATGCTTCTGTGGAGCATTTGATCACAGATTGTTATCTTGGAAGGGGTGGAGGTGTAAAACAAATACATGAGTGAGAGATATTTAACAAATCTACTTCTTTATAGGTTGTGTAATTTAATAAAACAAGTTTAAAAAGAATATTGACATTTATTTTGCGGATGGAGAAAGATTGGAAATCGCAAGGCTTCCACGATCTGTTTGATCGCCGATCAGTAAGAAAGAGGGTGTTCACATAAAATTACACGAATGAAAGATATTAAACAATTCTACCTCTTTACAGCTTCTAGAGTCTAATACAGCATGATTAAAATGAATATTGACATTTATGCCGTGGATGGAGAAAGACAGAAGATCATTACCTTTTCTGCCAAAATTGGGATGCTTGTAATCTCTGCACAATACTGTTTTGGAAATAATCTGCAGACTAAAAATAAATCTGTGACGTACGTCTCGCATTTTCTGCTATGGGGACTACAAACTATATTTGTATGGGGTCATATTAGAAGTTTTTTTATATGAAATTGACTTTGTCTTCATGTCACGCTAATAAACAAGGCACCTCCATTTTAAAGTAAATATAAGCTAATCTGCTTGTTGCTCCTCGGCTCAGTTGGTTAAAGGATCACGTTAATAATGCAGTAGTCGAGAGTTCGATCCCCGAAAGTCCAGCGTGTTAATTTTTTCAGATAATCAGTAGAAAAGGGTCATTTGATAAAAGAAAATTTTTCGTTGACTACACAGTTTCCTCAGAATTTTTGAAGAAGCCTTTTTTTAGATATTAAAAAACATAAAATATTTTAGATATTAAAAAAGAACAATATAAAAAGGTTTCAGTAAAAATACATAAATAAATATATTTAGAAGCAGTTTAGGAAGATTTTTATATGAAACCAGCAGGCTATGCCTGCTTTGATGGTCATTATTTTTAAATAAATCACTATAGTTAATGAATTCTCAAAATTGCATTAATTTTCATCA
Source organism: Salticus scenicus (assembly GCA_963930645.1). Classification (NCBI taxonomy): domain Eukaryota; kingdom Metazoa; phylum Arthropoda; class Arachnida; order Araneae; family Salticidae; genus Salticus; species Salticus scenicus. The sequence goes on from OZ005660.1 coordinate 140,992,834, forward strand.
TGCAAAAAAAAAAAAAAAAAAAAAAATGTGATAGCCAATTTGGCCATTCTATGATCAAATGATGCAAAGTAAATTAAATATGCACAGTGGAAATAACTGTTATGCAATAAGCAGCTTCAAATGTTTAAATATGAATGCAACTCTAAAATAATGAGAACAAGTTTTATGAAACAAACAAATTTTATTAAATCTTTAAACTTAACAAATGAAAAATCAGTTTTCAACAATAAAAATATGTCAGCAACAATAAGATTAACTTTAACTCTTAACCAAAACAACAGTAGTATAATATTACCCAAGGCAACTAACAAACGTTGACCAGCAACCTATAAAACTTCATTAAAAAAAATTACAATTATAAATCTTTCACTAATTTTCACAGTAATAAATCTATAATTAACTTTAATAAAACTCAACAACTTTTAATTTCAACTTCAATAAATCTTTTAATAATGTCAACAGTAATAGAATTCATATTAATTTCAAAGGTAATAAATCTTTAACAACTTAACATATTGTAAAGCCTAGACAACCAGCAGCGCCGACTTTGAAAATTTTCTGGCGGGGCTCGAACCAAGGCCGTAGCCAGGATGTTTGTTTTTTTTTTTTTTTTGGGGGGGGGGATCATATTTCTAATACAAGGTCATCAAATTTGGTATAATAATGCACCCATGCTTATGCACACACAAACAACGGCCTGATTAACACAGGGGCACGTGCCAGAGGCGTCCTGAGTAGCAAAGGGCCCCAAAACTGGTCCTGAAAATGCCATCATAATTTTTGCCATTTAGTTTATGTAAATCGAATTTATAAAACAAAATTAAGAGTAGCAGGGAGGTCGCTGGGATAATACGGCCATCAGTCACTTCAGTTTGAAAACAATATTGTGATTATGTTAAGTTAAAATTGGAGGGGAAAGACAGAATCTCGAAATAATTTCTGCTATATCTTCTCTTTAAGTTTTAAAAACAATATTTGTTCTTACTCTTCATTTTTACTTAAAATGTTAAAATTTCATAAACTATCATTAATTAAATTTTGATAGAATGGAGTAGAAGGCTGACATTTTACCAACTATGTGAAAAATACCAGAATCGGGAATCGAACCCGGGCCGTTCCGCTTAACGCGCGGATGCTCTAACCACTGAACTACCCTGGCTGACAAACAGTTCGGCACTTCTCACATAATTTATGTTGGCAAGGTCACCGAGTCTGCATTAGAGCAGCTATATCAAGTGACAAATTTGAACATGGCACATCTCCAATAGGCCATAAAATTTAATTTTATGAGTGACACACCAGATTATCAAGGTTTATTTTTCTAAAATAAAAAGTTTCATAAAAAAAAGGGTGAGGGAGGAAAATATTATATACTTCTTATTGTTTATAAATTCATGACTTACGTCCAAAATAGTTCATTTTTATTTAAAAATGCCAAGGGAAAAAAGAAGCAACCAAATAAATAAAATGCAAATATAAATAATTAAAAAAAAAAAAAAAAAAAAAAAAAAAAGGCGAATTAAACATCTCAGAAACCTTTATAAAAATTATTTTCACTTAAACTTAGGGAAGAGAGTAGCATCAAGCGTATAATATATTAATAAAATAAAATTAAAATTAAAAATGTAATAACAATATGGCAGTAACTTTTGTGAAAATAGTTATATGTATTACTTTGCTTCGATGTTTCTGAAAACTTTTGCTCCTCATGCACAAACCATAAGTGATTGGGATTCCCATAGCACAGCAAAGGGAATCATCTTCCTCTGATCTCCCCCCCCCCCGCGCCCCATACAGAGACTTTCAGCCTTTCTTGTTTTTTTTTTAGTCAATTTATGTCTATTTTGAATTGCAACAACCTTACTTTACAGCTATGATTTTGGTAAAAAACTAAATAGAAATAGAGGAAAGATTTTCTTGTTTAATAGTGAATCAGTATTCAAAATTTCTGGGGGGGCTGAGCCCCTACAGAAAATTTTCTGGGGGGGCTCGAGCCCTCGAGCCCCCACATAGTCGGCGCCACTGTAGACAACGATGTTAGCCCGAGGCTAACAAACTTCAAAGTCAACATAACACAAATGACGTTGGTCCAAGGCTAACGTACAGCGACTCGAAGTACCACTAAAGCTAAGCTACTGACCTTTAATTAGAAAATGAGATGCTAAACATCCCTTTAATTAAAGCCCTAAATACTTCATCCGTTGAAAACATTTCTACAAAAATATATTAAAGTAAACAACTTATGGAATTTTAACCAACACTTGCCATTACAAACACCACCTGAGCCACGATGATAGAGAAGAAAAACTGGAACATAGCAAAGCCTATATTTGTTATGAACAAGTACCACCGGGTAGACTTTTCCATAAAACACTAACACCCAACACGAACATCTTGAAGACAATCTACTTGACTGCACCACAAAACAAAACAACAACAACAAAAAAAAAAACTGAAGAACTGCACTGCTCTGAGTCGTTCATATGCTAGTCTTTCAATACTGCCATCTATTAGCGGCAATCATCAACTTCGCAGTTAAGCCAATAGATCTCCAAAAGATGTCAGTATGCAAGTGAACTTTTGACCGGTCGTCAACAGCTAATGTTTCTCCAAGTAAACAGAAATGAAACTTATTAAAAATAAAGCTTCTGAACAAAAATGTAAGTAAAAATAGTGTCACTTTAATAAGGAATGTTTCAATAAAACTTTAAGCCATAAAATAAATTAATGTTACATTATAATTATAAACCTCATCTTAAGTAAACATTGCTCTAAATAAGTAACATATAAACATTTAACCGTTGGCATAAAACACCATTACTTTTTCCTACTTCTTATTTAATAATTTGAACATTATAGTTTTAATTTAAATAGTTAAAAAAAAAATGGTCAAAATAGTTAAAATGTACATCATATTCGCCCCTCCATGTCTTTTTTTCTTTTTTTCAAAGAAACCAATTAGTTGCCCTGGATTTACATAAATTGACATAAATAATAAAAAAAACTTTTACCACAACCAACTTAGTTGAAAAAAATATTAAAGAGACAATAGCAGCCTTCAAGTAGAGTTCATATCCAATGTCCGAGATATTTCACATGGATGCTATTAGAAGAGAATTCTCAAAAACATTAATAACATTATATATTTACAATTTTCCACTCTTTCATTGCAAAACTAAAAAAAAATATGAATATACTTATATTAACACACAACGAAACACATGAAATATATCATAATGAACACATAAAACATTCACATGTATACATAAGAGCTCATGATTGACCAGCTACACCAAAATCATATAAAAATATACAGATACAAGACAACACCTTGACAGTGGGAAATAGAAAAACTTCGAAGAAAAGATATGGATTTTGATAGGATCCATAATCCCTAAATATTAAACTTAAGAAACAATTCTCAAAAAAACTTACATGGATTTTTATAGAATCCATAAACCCGACACAATTTAAATATATAAGAAATGTATAAAAAAAAATTAAATTTAACTATAACACAATTTAAACATAATTTCTAAATTTCAATTAGCCCTCAAAAATACCTTATTAATAAATTTATTCAGATTAAATTTTGTAAATGGATCAGTGAAGTTAGACTGACTAGAAACGTATTTGAGATTAAACTGCCCTTCGAACAACCACTCCCTTATGAAAAATAGTTTTACATTTATGTGTTTGGACCGATTATTTTTGATGGGGGGACTTCGTGAAATCAATAGCCGGCTGATTATCTGCCAGGAGAAGTGGAGGAGTATGTGAACAAGGAATTAAACCAAACTTATAACAATCATCGAATATATGGTCCAACCACATCAGTTCCTTCACACACTCACACATAGCTCTAAATTCACTTTCCATTGTGGAAAGGCTTACTCCACTTTCTTGAATGTCCTCCAAGAAATGGGGGACATCAATAAACACAATTTGTCCTCCCATTGACACATAATCATCACGAAGTCAGTGTCCGAAAAAGCTACCAAATTAGAATTATGACACTTTAAATTTAATTTATACTGCTTGGTATATGAAACATACCTAACAGTTTTATTAGACCATTCCAGTGGGGCATACCTGGGTTACTCTGGAATTGACTCAAAATACTGACAGCGTAAGCTATGTCCAGACAAGTCCTATTGGCAATAAACAACAAACATCGTAATACACTTCTATAGGGGTATTTAGTCATCTCGTCGATTTATTACTGGTTCATTGGACAGTCTTTCTTAGAATATTTATACCCTTTCACATTTGGGAGGGAAGACACAGGAGTATGGAACGAATTAAATCTATCACATATTTCCTCGATATATGACAACTGATACAACTGAACGTCACAGTCATCATATGAAAACTCAACTCCCAAGAGTTTTTAAGTCTGTCCTAATATTTTTAAGTCAAATTTATGTTCCAAACATTTAATCATGTTATCTATTTGAATCTGTTTTCTACCAAAAATCACTATGTCATCAACATAGACCATAAGTACAATAAAATCTTTAAATTTATATGTGCAATTGCACCAATTAAATTTTTCAAAGACTAGGTTCAACAAAACACGATTTAATTCATAAAACCACAGGCATCCACTTTGGTGTAAACCATACAATGCCTGGTCAAGTTTGCATACAAGATGCTCCTTGCCCTGAACAACATACCCAGGTGGCTGGCACATATATATTTCCTCATCTAATGGAGCATATAAATAGGCACATATAACGTCACACTGGGTATTAAACCACTTTAAATTTGACACCAAAAGGGAAAAAGAAAACCGGACTACTGAAAAATTTACTACGGGGGAGAATGTTTCATTGTATGTATCACCTTTAATTTGATGGAAACCTTGTGCCACGAGTCTAGCCTTGAAGTGCGTAATGTTTCTATGCCTGTCCTTCTTTAAGGCATAGACCCAACGATTTCCCAAAGGAACTTTACCTTTAGGTAGTTCAACTAAGTGCCAAACCTTGCGATCTTTTATACTTTTCATCTCCTTATCCATAGCAATTTTCCATTCAGCCTGTTGTTGGGATTTGATGGCCTAATTAAATGTTTTTGGGACCAACAAGTCTAGTCATTTTGATTCATGCCTGTGTTTTCTTTTAAACTTAGTCAATTGTGACGACGGTGTAACAGCCTGATTCACCAGCCCCTCAAACAAGTTTGCCCCAGAAAAATCAAAACAAATCAGGGTTAAACAAAACATTTTTACTTATACAAAACTTTTGGATGTTGTTAATTGACCTTACCTTGTATTAGAACCATCAGGATAATAATATAAGTCAACACACTTGCCAGTGGGTCTAGGGACAGCCTTTCGCCGCCACACGAGTTCAGATTGAGATTCAGCAGGGGGTCATCAGGTTTAACAGTATCATCTAAAACATCCTCATCAATCTTTTTGGGCTTACTCTGCACGATGATATCAACAGGATAGGATCCAGAATAATAAACTGGATCATCGGCGAGCAAGTCCAAATCGGAAGACAGGGTGCCCAGTACAGCACCACTGTCATAACCATACAACTTATCACCAAATGACACATTCAAAGAAGTTTTGATGATTTTGTCCTCCTCCTGCAACCAAACTCGGTAGTCTTTCGTTCTAAGACTATATCCAACTAATACACCCTACTGGGACTTCGGCGACAGCTTATGTTGACATTTCTGCTTTGGGACACCAGCATATACAACAAGGCCGAAAGGTTTCAAGTGTCTAATCGATGGTTTATGTCCGAAAAAGAGTATAAACGGGGTCTTTTTTTCTCCACGGTGAATCACCCTGTTCCACATGTATGCAAAATAAAGAACTGCCTCAGACCAAAAACGAATATGTAAACCACTGTCCAAAAACATTGCCCTAACACAATTTAATGCAGTTTGGTTGAGATGCTTGCACACTCCATTTTGCTCTGGAGAATGTCTTTGTCAACTCATGAACAACACCATTCAAATCACAAAAGTTCTTAAAATTGGTGTTTACGAATTCGGTCCAATTGTCAGTTTGGATGAATTTCAATTTTCTCCCTGATAACCTTTTAGCACGAGCAATATGGCTAACAAAAACTGAAAATACTTCTGACTTGTCATTTAGAGGACAGATAGCAGTTCTTTTAGAAAACATGTCAATAATTGATAAATAATTCCCCCCACCCCCATAACCATTATTTTTTATAGGTCCCCAAATATCCATAAAAATTCTTTCTAATGGACCATTACATTTAGTACTATTGAATGACTTAAACTGGATTCTTTTCTGCTTCCCTAAGCAACATGGTTCACATAAAAACTTGGAAAATTTTAGTTTAGGCAGCCCTTTTACTCCATTACATTTACTAGTATATATAGCCAGCTCTGGGCTTATATGACCAAAGCGTGCATGCCAAGATTCAATACTATTAAAATTTGTATTATATGCCCTAGCAACATTTGAAACTAGTCCCTCATTTCTATTTAAAATTCTAGGATATACTATACACACCATTACTTAGTTTAGCAGAAAAGATTTTTTCGTTATCTTTGCCGATCACATCGATTTTCCCTCCTTTACCAGAAAAACTTGCCTCATTTAAATCCATTACAGGACCCGAAATAAAATTTTTGTGAAGCTTAGATGAATACAGGGCATTTCTTAAAATATAGGAATTATCATTATCAAACTTTAAATTTACAGTACCTTCCCCTTCAATGGGGAAACTAACACTATCAACCGCAACATATAAATCTTCACTTTCAGTGGCAGTAAACTCCGAAAAATACTCAATATTCTTGCAGAAATGATGGGACGCTGCGGTATCAAATGCCCAACAACTGTCATCTAGTGCTGGACGATATCAGAAATTAAATATCGCGATATATCACCAAGTTAATATAGATATTAGTGATATATTGCGATATTTCTTTCAAGGCAGGAAAAAATAGACATTTGTTATTTTTTAAAGACATATGCACACGAATTTTAAAGTATACAAGTATAGAGAGTTTTGCATGTATTTTCTGGTATATATTACTACCATAACTTTATCATAAAAAAAAAAAAAAAAAATCATAAAAAGTGAATTAATGTTTTGTGTTTCTTATAACTTATACTATTGCTTTTTAGTATACCTCTGTATAGTTTATCCTCTATTCTTCCCATTTTAAGCTTTAATTATTTTAAAATCATATTTTAACACAGCTAATATGTGATATGTGTTTTATTTGTACCAAGTATATCAAAATTCATAATTCTACTAAAAATAAAGCTTCAGAAAAATTGTCTTAAGATGTAGGTATTAAATAAAAATGAAAATCATTTTAAATAGTTCAGAATTGCCATTGAATGCACCTTTTTTGGTCGTAGAGAGTAATATTTTTTACTTAAAACTCTTATATGCATCCTAAATGTCAGTTACTTGTCATTTTTATTTTTGTATCCTCTTACCAAATCATTACAATATCTTTTAAATATATATGTTCAATTCACATTCGTAATAGTTTCACAATAATTGAAATTTGAAATACATATTATATATATATATCAGTGGCGTAGCATGATATTTTAATCTGGGCATGCTCTGAAGCCAACTGTGGAAAAGCACTACTTCTAAATTCGTTATCATTTCTTATAATTTAAGTACTTAAATTTCCAATTTCTTCAAACAATAAATATAATTTTACACACGTATTTTATTGAATTTATATTGACAGCATTTTTTTAAATGCCACTTATTATAATTTATTGAAAAACTAGTAGGCTTTGCATGCGTCACTGGTTACTACATAAAAATGAATTTTCAAAGAAATTGAATCACTAATTTTTTATACATCACTTTATACACACACATATATATATATGTATATAAATTCATTAAAGTCACGCAAAATATGGCAGTGACTTCCTTATAATGTCGGATCCAGGTCCCCACTGCTTGTGATAGCGCTTTAACTCAGACCACAAATAGTTCTTATACATGAACTTAATTGTTGAACATTTTAATAAAGTCAAAAATGTAATAAGTTTAATTATTTTTATTATATTGACATTTCATACCAAAAGAAAAGAAAAAATATAATTAAAAAAGGATAAACATTTTTCCCTTTCAAAGAATTTCCAGAGAATTTCCCAACTAAAAAATCGTTTTGAAGGGGCAACTATTGAAATAAAATATCTTATTTTGTTCAATTAAAATAAAAAATTTGTCGATAGCTTCGTTTTTTAAAAGGCATCACCAAAAAGAGAAAGCGTTGCTATGTAATAACTGTAATAAGCTAGTAACCATTGCTAAGGAATGGAGACGATTAAAAATAAAAACCAGGCAATTTGAATAAAATTTTGAAACGGAAAAATTCGAGAGGATGGAAGGGAGGATTCAGATATTCTGATCCAAAGTTTAAAAAAAAAAAAAAATCTCGATGAGGTGCGCATTCGCAATATCCAAGCTATACCTCTGCCACATTTTGTAGCTCTGTAATCAAAGGCTTCAGAACCAAGCTCTTACAAAAGGAAATTTTGATACCACTATTTTTATATTGCAACTTTTCACTTGATTAATCATTGATATTCATTTTACCTGTTTTAAAAAAATACTATATTAAAATAATGGTAGCTAAATTTTTATTTGTGAAACTGTCCAGATTGCACGCAGACACACAGGGAGAGACAGACAATTCTCTTTACTCATGTAGAGGGACAACATAAGTAAAGTTTTGATCATAATTTTATTTCATTCGGAAGTTTTCGTTTGGTATAAGTTATTTAGGTAAAAATATATTACAAGAAAAAAAAAAAAAAAACAGCAGTAATTTTCCTGTCACATGAAATAGCAGAGATATTTTTTCAGAAATTTCTGCAAATTTTATTTTAAAGTTGAGTGATTATTTATAAATAAATTCAGTTTTTTTTTCTTTGTTAAAAGTTTTTTTTTTTTTTATTACATCATTGTAAAACAAAGCATTAAATTTTACTTTATCAATAATATTTTTGAACTGACAACATCGTCAATCTATTCAGTCATTCTTGCCTTCAAGTAGATGGACAAAATGAAAAAACTAGTTCACACTGACTATGCGAACGCTTTTACGGAAGATAAGAAAATGAAATTCCCTAATACTTTAGCAGTACAGGAAAACTACAGGACATGCTCTCGATGAATAGCATGCCTTGGAACCTTTAAAGAGCGGAAATCCCCTTGTGCGGGAAAATTAATCCAATGAATATTTCCTCACATAACAAAAATTCCCTATCCAATGGTATGCTTTAGAAAAGTAGCATGCCTTACGGAGTAACCGGTCAGGAAACGATGTTTTCCAAGAATTATCTTATGTAACAGAAGACATTTTCTTTCAGAATAGTTTTCGAAAATTAAATGACGGCTAATGGATGGATGGCAGCGAGTGATTAATAAAATCAGCTGTTAAATTATTATTCTTTTTTTCTTTTTTTAATCAAAATATGTTTGAAGTTTAGACAGTTTTTAGCGGGTATGCGGCGCATGCCTAGCATACCCAGAGAATACACCACTGATATATATATATATATATATATGTGTGTGTGTGTGTGTGCATGTATACATTGTCAGTATAAAAATTATATTATTTAAACAAAATTATTTTGAAGTTTCATTTTGTTACTTAAAGTAACTCATTTTGCATTTAAACCAATTTTATTTAACATGTACGGCTTTAAAAATAAAATAAATAAATAATAAAAATAAAATAAATAAATAAATAAATAAATGGAAAGAGAAAAAATAAATGCTACATAAATAAAGTAATAAACTATTCAATATTATATAATTCTATAAAGAAACTGTCACTGTAAAATTACTGACGATAAAACTTTATTTTACATCAGTTAGATAGCACCCTTTCTCCTTTTCCATGTTATCCAATGGGATTTTTGTCGCTTCGTTTTATAAAAATATTTTATTCAAAAATGAACTTTTTGAATTCTGTTTTTTGAATATTACTCTTTGAACAGGTCGTCTTTTAGCTTAGTGAGCAATTTTTCGAAAAAATAAATTTAAATATTTTACTTAGAGATCCACATTTATAGTCCATAATTTACTTATTGAAATAAAATATTTAAATTAATTTTTCCGAGAAATTGCTCACTAAGCTAAAAGGCGACCCGTTCAAAGAGTAATATTCAAAAAACAGAATTTGAAAAACTTCATTTTTGTATAAGATATTTTTATAAAACGAAGCAACGAAAATCCCATTAGATAACATGGGAAAGGAGAAAGGGAGCTATCTGACTGATGTACAGTCTTAATAAAAAAATATTTTATCGAAATATTTAATAATAATAAAATAATATTAAAAAAAATTACATTCCATAATTGCTTATATTTTCAGAAGTTTTTTATTAAACGCTAAGAAAATTTGCAAAAAAACTCTTCTAGTAGATATCAGTTCAGTGATGCCAGATGGTCGAAAATTATTTCCCCAAACAGGTCTTCAAATTTCCCCAAATCATGTTTTTTTTTTTTTTTTTTTTTTGAAAAAATCCCCAACTTAATTTCTACTAAAAAGGGAAAATAAAAATTTTTTCAAAAAAAAAATATCAAGCAGATTTTTCTATGATTTAAGCTCAGATTTTTCCCCAAATGAAGGCAATTTTTGAAAAAAATCCCCAAATAACAATAAAGCTATTGAAAGTCTCTAGTCATAGGGATATATCATTACGTTACCAACATTGACAGAAAGTTGAAAAACGCCCCAGATTTGTCCCCAAAAATTTTAGAATTCCCCAAAAAAGTCCCCACAAACATTTGCTCTCCAAAATTGTCCCCAGAAGCCTCAAAACTCCCCAAAATGGGGACAAAATCCCCAATCTGGCATCACTGTATCAGTTCGACTTTGATGATCTTTATTAAACACATGTTCAAGCATGTTATTGGCCATTTTATATCGACACTTTGAAATAGACCGATATCAATGAACCAATAGCAGGAAAGGAGCTTAAACAGAAGATATTGTTTTCATTCGTCATATTGCCTTTTCTGTGGTTTCCATCACCTATGATATGCATGAATGTAGAGTGGGAATTCAATATAGTGTAATATATCAGAACCCATAATAGATATCTCAGATAGGGATATATCGTTTCGACTAACATCAAATCTCTTTCCTAGTAAACACACCTGCTGATTATAGGTATGAATACGCATTAATAGTGAATGGATTGTGATATTGGAGTATGATGAATATTTTCTGAAGGGGTAGAACCGTGACCTTGAATGAAGTCAGCTTATTCACGGGATAATCAAAGCAGATGGCTTTCAATAAATACTGGTTTATTTATTTATTATTTTTTTTTTTTGCGGTGGCCTTTTTAAAGCAGCGATGTTTAGATTTGAGGTTATGAAGGATGAGGAAGTATATGTATTAGAGATCGTTTGGCGTAGGGTTATTTTTTCTAGTTTATCAGTGAGTAATTAGAGGAAAGTAGAAAATGAGTATTAGAATAAGATATTCGGCGCTTTTTTTCTTCGGGTCTCGTTAGCTGTTGTATGTTGGCTGATCGGGTTTCATTTGCTCGAGTTTCGTTCACTCGGGTGCGCACAAGGCAATATCGTTAAAGGGATATATTAGCGGAGCTAGATCTTAAATATTGTTATCGGGATATTAAAAAAATATCGATACTTGGGGATATATTGATAAATAATCCAGCCTTACTGTCATCATCAACATTGCTAAAATTCGCCTCAGCAATAAAGTAATTTTTAGAAGAAATGTTGCGACCAATGGCTTTAGCATTATTTTTAGTTACATTTGAAAGAGGCTTATTCTTGGAGCAGTAGTGGCACCAGAAATTCTCCGACGGGGGGACACTACCTCCCCGACAGGGGGACACTACATAAAGAGAGTTTATTATATGAGTATTTATCAAAAACTGAAATACTGTTAATAATATTAATATTTGTACTTTTCCACTTGTTAGCACTCCTCGTGGTTTTGAAGATCATCATGCCACAGACAGACATTTTCTAAAAATGTCGTGGTCAAAACATGTTCTGTATCTCTTAAAACTTGCATATTCTTGGAAAACTGGAAGCTGAAAATTTTTACGAATCCAATACTTTCTTCCATTCTATTGAATATAGAATGGAAAAACTAGAATACTCCAAATTTGTAAAAGGAAAGAAAAATGCTGCTAAAATAGAAAAACTGAAAATTTTGTATTTTTACCCCCGAAAGATTTTAGGAGTAGGCCCCCCCCCCCCCGGCCCCCTAGCTGGCGCCACCCCTGTCTTGAAGGTATTTTGAAATGAAAAATTAAACTCATTATTAACATGCTGTTCAGGCAGGGTTACATGATAATTCCTTCTAATGTGACATTGACATCCACACTGATAGTACTTTATTACATTTGAAACACTTTTAACATTTCTAGCATTATAACTAGTATTCTGGAGTTCAACCTGATGATTTACATTTAAATTTCTTAATTCTAGACGAGATTCCTCTGCAATCATTTCTACTACAATTTTTTTAAAATTCAAAATCTTCTTGCCACCTCAAAACATACTAGACGACAGATTCATATTTGGGAGATAAATTTTGTAGAAACTGACAGCATATATATGTGTCATCCATTGGGCGAACCATTTGTTTAAGCTCGTCCGTGATTTTAGATAACCTCTGGGCATACAAATTTATAGAATCTTCAGTCTTCATTCTACAATTGAACAAATCATTCACTAAACGTATATGATGCGCACGTGAATCCTTGACAAAGTTTTCCTTTAATATCTTACAGGTGTCTACCAGATATGAACAATTATCTATCAATCCACAATACTCGGGAGTAATATTTAAATAGATCGTAGATAATGCAAGATGAGACCTGCTTTTAAAATCATTGATGCTTCCTTTACTAGCCACTCCCCCTTTCTCATCGGGCTCTGACGGTGTTTCCATACCAGTAACAATATCCCAAGCATTTTTCTTAATTAGGACAAATCTTATATCCTTTACCCAAGTTGCATAGTTATGAGTGATCAGTTTCTCAATTCCGGGCAAAATGTTTGCAGCCATGTCATAAAAAACCCTCAGTTATCAAAGTTGCATCACCAAAAAAAAAAAAAAAAAAAAAAAAAATACATGAGCTGCCTTTTAGCAAAAGCCCATAGCCAATGTGATAGCCAATTTGGCTATTCTAGGATCAAATGATGCAAGGTAAATTAACCACTTGACTACGGCTACATACGATGCGTACATAGTTTGTACTACATGCGTAACGGCAACTACATACACTCTGTACGTAGTGTCCTCCTTTTACTGTACACAAAAGAGAATCATATTCTTGCAAGGGCAATAAAGTTTTCTTATGTCTTGTAGCAGAGATATGATGCTTTTTTCCACCTGGGATCACATGGACACTTTGAACCAAGAACATACCGGAAACATTCACTCCAAGAAGGAGGGGCGATAGAACTGATTATCTACAAGGATTTTTTTTGTCTTTTTGTTGCTTTGTTTGTGTTTAGAGTAAGTTCGTGTTTTTGTTAGTGATTTATAAATTTTAGACCATGTGAGTGTTTTCATTTTGAATTTTATTAAAGAATTTAAATGAAATATGGATGACGAAAATAGTAATGTGTTAGAATTTATTCAAGATGAAGATGAAAATGATTTGAGCGATTCTGAGTTCTCCAATATAAGTAATATCGAAATCGAAACAAGATCGGAAGATAGGTCTTATGTTTTGTAGTGGAGTAACATAGAGTACGACCATCAATTTATTATTTTGCGCTTTGTATCTGCGCGTCTCCTAGAATTGTCTTTGCTTTCCTGCAAAGCCTGGTTGCGGGAAGCCGTCTGCTTCTTTCGACGACATACTCAAGTGGTTAAATATGCACAAAGGAAATAACTGTTATGCATTAAGAAGTTTCAAATGTTTAAATATAAATGCAACTCTAAAATAATGAGGACAAGTTTTAAAAAACAAATTTTATTAAATCTTTAAACTTAACAAATGTAAAATCAGCTTTCAACAATAACAATATGTCAGCAACAATAAGATTAACTCTTAACCAAAACAACAGTAGTATAATATTACCCAAGGCAACTAACAGACGTTAACCAGCAATCTATAAAACTTCAATAAAAAAAACTTCAACAATTATAAATTTTTCACTAATTTTAACAGTAATAAATCTATAATTAACTTTAATGAAACTCAACAACTTTTAATTTCAACTGTAATAAATCTTTTAATAAAGTCAACAGTAATAGAATTCAAATAAATTTCAATGGTAATAAATCTTTAACAACTTAACATATTGTAAAACCTAGACAACGATGTTAGCCCGAGGCTAACAGACTTCAAAGTCAACGTAGCACAAACGATGTTAGTCCAAGCTAATGAACAGCGACTCAACGTACCACTAAAGCTAAGCTACTGACCTTTAACCTTTTACAGTCCAATGTTCCCAATTGGGAACATCCTTTTGAAAATTTATTTAAAAATTTAATTTCAACAATACTGACCTGAAAAAAATTGCAGATGTACTAGAAAGATGGATTGATTTTTTGAAATAAAAACCACATTTTTATCATAAAAGGGAAAATTTAAAAAAAATCACAAAAATGGCCCTTTTCTACACTTTTTGTAGAGCACAACTTAAAAATTCATATAAATTTGAAAAATAATCCTATACCTCTAAAAATTGGTAGGCATACTTAGAAAGGTTCTCATTATTAAAAGCACGTGAAAAATAATAATTAAATAAGATATGTACCTTGTGCAATTCGTTAAATGTTTACTTTCCCAATTGGGAACATTGGCCTGTCACCACTGTTCTGCGAGTCACTTTTTATTTATTCTCTGGCGCCGAAATTTCCGGAACTGTGTATGCACCTGCGAGTGTTTATGAAATAGCGAAAGAAAAGAAAATCCTTTTTTAGGGAAGAAAGGGAGGTTTTGTAAGGGGAATCCCCTGATTTGAGAAAGAATAAAATACCAAAGCCGTTTGTGGGCGTGGCCTTGTGGGTTACAATCTGACGCTTGCTCAATCAAATTGCTCTGACGTGACAAGCGACAGGCCAATGGCATCCCACTGTTCGTATCCCACACGGCGATGCAGTTTCCTTACGGAAAAATCACTACTTGTCCATTACCAGTCTAGTGGTTTTGCATCTGAAAAGTTTGTTTTGAAAGGTATTTGAATGTGATTTTTTTAGTGGATTATTGTAATGGAGAGAAAATTTAATACTTTAGAAGCAGCTGTTGATTATTTGATGACTCTCAGGGACTCTGATGTATCTGATTTTTCTGATGAAGAACTAGAAATTTGCCAGCTTCCTCCTGACAAAAATGATCGCATCTCAGAGGAAGAGGATATTGATGACAATAATCTCAGTGCTGCTGTGCCGGCTGATGTTTGTGGGCAGCTCAGCATTTTAACTAGTAAAATTCCCATAAGCCAAACAAGTTTGGAAGATCAAGATCAAGGGTCAGCTTCAAGCGGACAAAGAAATAAACGAAAGAAACTTGGCAGTTCTGATACAAATAAAAAACTGAAACCATCTACACCCAAATGGAAAAAAAGCTCTATGTTCAGTAAGCCCATTAAAAGTGAACCAGTAGAGAAAATTGCTGATAAATTTCCTGAACTAATAGCATCAGACGCTACTGACATTTTTTTCAGATTTATTTCTAAGGAATATATAAGTTATCTAGCTAAAATGACATCAAATTATGCTGCTCAAAAGGGGACTAGCATGCAAAGCGACTGGAAAGATATTGCTCATTTTTTTGGACTACTCTTACTCAGTGGTTATCATGAAGTGCCCACAGAAAATGATTACTGGAACACTTCTGAAGACATAACTGTCCCTATTGCCTCTTTGTCATGCCACGAAAAAAATTCAAGGATATCAAAAGACATTTTCATCTGATGGATAACGCTTTTTTGCAACCTGGTGATAAATTGGGTAAAATTCAACCAATTTATGATGAACTGAACAAAAAATTCATTCAGTTTGGATTATTTCACAACCAGCTTAGTATTGACGAATCCATGGTCCCATATTACGGGCATCATTCTTCTAAAATGTTTATCCGTGGGAAACCAATTCGCTTTGTATTCAAAATCTGGATGATTTGTTCTAATAATGGTTATCCATATAAAATGGAAATTTATGCAGGTAAGCAGTCATATGAAACAGCTCCTCTTTGCACTAGGGTTGTAAATAACCTTCTGAAAGTTGAAAATCCTCTTCAAGTCGAAATCTTTTTCACTACATATGAATTGATGAAGGATCTTGCAAGTAGAAACATAAAGAGTATTGGAACTATCTGAGAACACCGAATTAAAAAGTGTCCGTTGATGTTCTCAAAAGAAATGAAAAAACAAGGTAGAGGTTCATTTGATTACCAGTGCGATGGATCAGTATTTTTGTGCCGTTGGAATGACAATTCTGTTGTTACGGTTTCTTCAAATTATTGCTCTCATCTCCCAATGCAATTAACTAAAAGAATATTCACATAAATATAATAAGAAAGTGGATATACAACAACTAAATTTAATATATAAATGTAATACTGGAATGGGAGGAGTTGACTTGCTCGATAGAATGTTAGGAAGTTACCTCCCCACGCTTCGCAATAAGAAGTGGTGGTGGAACTTATTTGTTAATGCTTTAAATATGGCTGTTGTTGCAGCTTGGCTTTTATATGCTGAAATTCATAAAGATACCAAGATGACTCCTCTGGAATTTCGCCGAGAAGTTACACTCACTTTGCTAAGAATTGCACCAAGAATGGATGGGCCTCGTCCAGGACCCAAAGTCCACTGTACTATTTTGCAGAGAAAGACTGATGGTCATTTCCTTGTACCAACAGAACAAGGTAGATGCGCACAGTGCACAAAAAATGCAAGATTAGGTTGCAACGAGTGTAAGAAGAAATTGTATCTGAAATGCTTTCCACTGTATCATGCAATAAAGGTATAAACTTTTAAAAAAATATTTTAAGTAAAGGTAATTGTTTTCATTTTAACTTATACATTTTCAATATAATTCATATCTGTACTTAAATTTAAAAAATAAATCTGTCATTCATTTTTACTATTTTACTCAAATTATTAGTTCAACTCATCACTATATTCGAGTTCTAAATACAGTGTAAAAGAATAGTCAGAAGTGACCAATGTTCCCAATTGGGAGCATCATAAAAACCATATATAAAATTTTTTTTTTTAAATTTTAATGAGCAATATCTCTTAACTGATGCATTAGAAGGCAAAATATGCAAAAAACTAATTTTAAAAATACCGGGATCTGAATTCGGCCTGTAAAAGGTTAATTAGAAAATGAGATACTAAACATCCCTTTAATTGAAGCACTGAGCACTTCATCCATTGAAAATATTTCTACAAAAATATATGAAAGTAAACAACTTACAGAATTTTAACCAACACTCGCAATTACAAACACCGCCAGAGCCACGATGATAGAGGAGAAAAACTGGAACATAGCAAAGCCTATATTCGTTATGAACAAGTGTCACCAGGTAGACTTTTCCATTAAAAACTAACACCCAACACAGACATCTTGAAGACAATTTACTTGACTGCACCACAAAACATAAAATCTGAAGAACTGCACTGCTCTGAGTCATTCACATGCTAGTCCTTAAATAGTACTGCCCAACAGATTAGAGCTTGCAGCCAATGGCAGTCCATTAAAACTAGTGATTGTACTGCCATCTATTAGCGTCAATTGTCAACTTCGCAGTTAAGCCAATAGATCTCCAAAAGATGTCAGGATGAAAGTGAACTTTTAACTGGTCGTCAACAGCTAATGTTTCTCCAAGTAAACAGAAACGAAACTTATTAAAAATAAAGCTTCTGAACAAAAACGTAAGTAAAAATAGTTTCACTTTAATAAGAAATGTTTGAATAAAACTTTAAGCCATAAAATTAATTAATATGTTACATTGTAATTATATACCTTATCTTAAGTAAACATTGCTCTAAATAAGTAACATATAAATGTTTAACCATTGACATAAAACACTATTATTTTTTCCTACTTCTTATTTAATAATTTGAACATTATAGTTTTAATTTAAATAGTTAAAAAAAAAAAAACGAACGAAATAGTTAAAATTTACATCAAAAAGAGAAAAAAATTCTGATTTGAAAAAGTGTCGCACCGGGTGTTTTTTTTTTCTTTTATAGCCATTGTGATATATATTTTAATCCTAAGTAAAATTTTAAAAGTTGTTTCAAAGCAATCAGAAATAAGCACACCTTCCTCTATTTCATATAAAAACATTAAAAAATTAGATATTTTTGTCTATTTTTTAACTAAACTTTTTTTTTTTGTGTGTGTGTGTGGGGGGGGGGGGCACCATAAATTCAAGGTGTTCGTTCTTTAAAAAAAAAAAAAGTTCAATCATTATCAAGATTCATTTAAATGAATTCAATTTTGCCATTTAAATTTTGTCTATTATAACATTTTACAAAATGTATTTTTACAAGTGTTAATGTAAAGCTTTATATTATTTTAGATTTTCTTCAACAACCAAAAGATAAAATTGGAAAATGAAAGTAAAATACTGAGTGCACAAAATTTATCTCTCTTACTAAAAGCAATTGATGATTTATCTACTTGACATTTGGTAAGATTTTATTTTCTCCATAAAATTTTTTATTATTATTATTATTTATGTTTATTATTTCCTTCTTATTAAAAAAAAAAAAAAAGTCCAGAGATGACAATTTTTAATGTTTTAGCAGATTTCTGCATTTAAAAGAAAAAAAAAAAAAAAATCAATGAGTTATTATTGGTAACAGTTGCTCGACAATTACACAGAAAGTTGAGTTCTTGATTGATACAGCTGAGATAAACAAAAACGTACATTACTACCCACAACCTTGGTTTTTTTACACATATAGTTGAGAGAAGCATAACCCTCTGACCACAGTTGCTGGTGTTTTATTGTGAATCTATCTTAACAAATTTGTCCACTGTGAGGTTTTTAAACATAGGTATTAGCAAAAATTAATTTTTCGTCAATTTTTTTCATCGCTAATGTGGAAAATTTTGAACTTAAATTTTTCTAAATTCTAAAATTACTGGTAAGGCCCTATCAAATATTCTGCTTTATTTCACATAATAAACTTTCTTTATTTCAAACAATAAAATTCTTATTTTCAAATTAATAAACAAAAGGACCTACCTGGATTCGTCGAGGGACAGATGCAGCCTATCATTGTGATATCCAAAATGCAATCTTCAGAGTTGAACTGTTATTATCAGGTAAATAAAAGACATTCTCAGTTAACGAGCGATCACACATTTATTTTGTCTTTTTCGATCTTAATTAAAATTAGCTCACATATCTAAAGATCTACATTTTCACGGACAATTCACACTTACGTCCGTTCTTTTCAATTACAAGATTCCTTCTAACTAAAAACACCTAGCAACAGCATATATACAAAATAAGAGAAAAAAGATTAATCATCAAAAATTTCACACAAAGTTTTCATGAGTCACACGTCTGTTTAATAACAGAGAGGGGCATATGTTCAGCTAACTAGTTTAATGCAGCATTTAATGATTTAAAAAATATATATATATATATTCTGTTACTCATATTTTTCTGTTAATTGAGCAGTTGTTTTCTCCTCAGTTGATTTATTTAGATGTGCCTAAAACATAAAATTTGTGTTATATATATATATATATATATATATATATATATGAGGGGGGGGGACACCATGTATTAATGGTAATTGACTAGAAAAGACCAGCACAGGTTTTAGGTAATTTTAGATTATAGGAACGGGGTCTAAAAGCACTCAACAAGAAAAGAATAGTGTGAATTTTAGGTGTTAGTAGATTGTAGGAATGGGGATTAATGGTACTTGAGTGTATTACAGTTTTTTGTAAAATTGCTATCAATCAGATTCTGAGAATTTTGCATTTATGTTCCATGTCTGTAGATAACTTCAAAAAGTTTAAAATTATGTTTCTTACTTTACAGTCATATATCTACCTGTTAATTTTACTACAATTTCTTTCTACTTACAAATTCCCAATCTCCAGCAGCCAAATCCCATGTTATCTTATGAGAAAATTTGCTTAGAAAATTAAACATTACCTAATGTATTTTTAATACCATTTACACATTATTCAAAAACTTCACAGTTTGAAAAGAAATTTTGAACTTTAATTGAGAGGACAAGGCTTTCAGAATCCCCATCACCTGTTACCATTTATTTAGGGCTGTTACTACATACTTAATTGTCATCAGAGTTATAGATGTTTACAAAATTTCAGCTGCATTGTATGATAGGAAGTGATTAAAACTCAAAACAAATTTTGAGCTAATATTGAGGGCCCATTGTCTTACTCAAAAGTCCATTACTACTTGAACATCTATTGCCATCAGAGTTACATATATATTTTATCGTTACATCGATGATATTATTGTATTTTATCTCAACAAGAACTCACAAAATGGCTTTTCCTTCAATTATCCACCTAATTTAAAGCTAACTTAAAATACTCTGACTAATCAATCAATTAACTTTTTAGATCTCAAAATAATCATCGATGGTAATAAACTTTATACAGATATCTATGACAAACGGCAAGATTTTTGTTTTAATGTAAACTTATTTACACATTTTAATTCATGTCTGCATCTTTCGGTATTTAGAAACATCATCATTAACCATTTATTTCGAATTAATAATTTATGCTCTGCAAGGTTTAAAAACAAGAATATTAATAAACTGATCACAGCCACTGCTAAAATGGGTTTTCCTAAAAACTTTGTATTTTCTATTTTATATCCTTAACCATGTCTCTGTCAGTACAAAAAAAAAAAAAAAAAAAAAAAAAAAAGGCTTTGTACACTCTAGTGTATATCAACAAAAAAAATTATGAAATAATAAAAGACAATAAAAAAGGTGGCGGTTGGGTGGGTAGATGTTTGATTACAGAGGTGGGGTGGAGTTGTAGGCTGGATGGTTGGGTGGGTTTGTGAAATTAAATTAAAAAAAAAAAAAAAAAGTAGAAGGCTTGTTGCATTTGCTTTGTATTACTATGAAAACTTTCATTTTCCAATAAAATTTCAGATTTTTCCTTTTTGAGTTGTCAACTATATTTAATGTTCTAATTATACTGTTAAACAAACACAATGTGATCAATCGGTGAATTTCATTGTGGCTTCGTGGTTTCATTGTTGTTCATCTGCTTTGAAATTTTGCATTTTAAATCCATATGGTTCCTGTTCTGGTTGTGGCAGGCTGGGGGAGTGTTGCCGGCGTAAAACTAGTGTAACCCCACAGGCAAGTCACAAGTCTTGCCGCCTGCCTCCTTCTTCCTATCTTGTGTTTCTTGGGTTGTTTTTTCATTAATTTTGATAAGTTTATGGTTTTAAGTTAAGATTTGTTGTTTTACTTTATTGATTCGTTTGTTTTGCAGGCTGTTAATTAATAGATCTGGTTTCTTTACATTAGTGTATTTCATCCACTGATGATTTTTTTTTTTTTTTTATCTTATTGGTCATTGGTGTTTCAGTGATCTTGTATCTGTTGCTTGGCTTCTACTATGCTTAATAGATCATCTTTATTATATATACACTAAGCGACAAAAAAAAAAAGCCGCACTGCAGAAAAAATGACTTATGCCTTTTTTATTTGTAATAACTTTAAAATTAATGTTTGAAACAAATAAAACTCACTTGTTTGCATAATACCAAAGGTATGAAATGATACCTATGTATATTTTCGATTTAATAATTCGCTTTATTGCACTTTACGAAGTACTTTTTAAATATCTGCATAAAACTTTCTCTTTGAACATAATGCAATAACCATACACTTTGCATTCTATTATGATTTATTATATGAAATAAACAAGTTATATTTTAATATATGAAATAAAACTATTTATTTGTTAGATCTAAGCAATTTTTTGTTAAAAATATGTATTCTGCATTGGGTTAATTCCACCTTTATATGGAATTACTGCATTAATGCGCAATGCCATAGTTTTATACAGTGTTTTAATATAAATCTCAGACATTTCAATGAGCCAACTATCACAAATAATTTTTTCTAGTTCTGGCAGAGTTATAGGCTGCAAATTTCGCATCCTCTCCCCTCTCCCTCGCCTTTTTATAGACGAAACATTGTCAAGCGGATCGCGATTTTGACTATTTCCATGTCTGGTAAAGAAGAAATTCTACTATATCCTTTGTGGTATTTAACTTAAAGTGAAAAAAGATATGATTACTTACAAAATTATAGGTTGTCATGGAAATGTATAAGAAATTTTGACAACTTGAAGTGAATAAATTTACCACAGACGCCGTGTAGTAAAGTGCCTTATTATCTTTAAATGCTGTTTACGGAAATGTCCAAGATACCTCCAAAATAGTCGGTCAGGCACCACGTTTATGCAGATTGTGTTTTATTTCGAGTTAATTGATCCCTTAAGCATAAAAATTTTCCCGAGTGTTTGAAAAGTTATGCACCTCCGTACCATAATGTACGGAGAATTCGTCACTGTTTTAAAAGTGCGATTTTCATTAAGTCGGTCATATTTTCGTTGTCAGATCTGCTTGTTTTCTTCAGCTCGAAATATGTTAAACTTGACTCATCAGAGAGAACCAGTTCAGCCCAATAATTAACTAACCATTTTTTAAATTTTTTAGCCATCTGAGGTCTTGCTTTCCTACTTCTCTTCACTAAGAATGGAATTTTTTCAAATTTTCTGTCATTTAAACTTGCTTTGTTTAATAGTTGTTGTACTGTAGTTAAAGAAATTATGCTACTAAACATTTTTTCTGAAGCTCTTTTATGTTCTAAATGTAATACAAACCGATTTTATAAGCAATGGTTTTTTAACTTAAGGTCATCTCGCTTGGATGAGCAGAGTGGCCACCTAAAACAAAATTTTCAGTTTAAACGGCCAAAAACTTTTATATCTTGCTGAAAACCCTTTTACCAATATTTATTTAACATTTAATTATTTTGCCATCTCACGTATTAAAATATTTTTTGATTTTCATTCAAAAATTAATACTTTTTGTGGCATCGTTAACTGCCTTATTTTTACCATTTTTTAAATAAATTCTAAAATTACAATTTTCCTGACAATTGCATTATGTTTTTAACACTGGACTCAAATCTAAAGTGTATGTGGAGGACAACATAGTAAAATCTGTTCGAAAATTTGCTTTTTAAACGATAAAATTGGCGGTTGTAGAAGGCGAAAAGGAAAACATCCAAGTGCGGCTTTTTTTTTGTCGCTTAGTGTATATACATATATGTGTGTGTGTGTGTGAATTCTTTATTTTACTCCATGATCACTGCAATTTTGAACTGATTAACTGTGTGTTTAACGGATATCTGATTGTTAAATTTTTACATGTGTATCGTTTATTCTAACTTTGAGTTGCGTCCGTTTCATTTATAATTTTTAAAGTAATTTTGTATTTTTATTTTAATCTATAATTTTAAATGGTTTTGGATTATCATTTTTAGGTAATAGTTTTATTATGATCTTCGTTTTTTCTGGTTTGACTATGTGTGTTTCTTTACATGTGTATTGTTTATTCTAACTTTGAGTTGCGTCCGTTTCAATTATAATTTATTAAGTAATTTTGTATTTTTATTTTAATCTACAATTTTAAATGGTTTTGGATTATCATTTTTAGGTAATAGTTTTATTTTGATCTTCATTTTTTATAGTTTTACTATGGGTGTTTCGGGCCTGAGAACAAAGAAATTCTTAGCTTTTGCTTTCTTTGTGACAGAAAAACATCCATTTTTTAGCATATTTGCATTCTACCAGGCCCTAAAAAACGTTAGAATGCAAATTATGCTTTTTTCTCATTCTAATTTCCAATATTCATTTCGGTTTTTCTTTAATTCTTTTTTGATTTGATTTGGGTAGTCTTCGCTTATGATCCGAATAATTGTTTTAATACTGAAGTTAAATCATCTTTAAATTTCAAAAATTTTTGCACTGATATTATTGTATTACTCTCTCTCTCTCTCTCTCTCTCTATATATATATATATATATATATATACAAAATTTCAGACTCCATCAGATGGTAGGAAGCAAGACAAAGTTTGAAATAAAATAAAATAAAACTGGAGTCGGAAGGCCCAGAGGGCCACTTCCCTAAGTTCATTACTACTTGAACATGTATTGTCAGTGGAGTTCAGATGTGTATGCAAAATTATAGCTCAGTTGAATGATATGAAGTGGAGTGAATGAAAAGAATGGCCATTAAGAGATACTTTTTTTTTATTTAAGTTTAAACATTTTCATTAAATTTTAAGAAAATACAAATTTAAAGGAAATAAAATAAATAAGAAATCAAACTGAGGAAGCTTATTAAGGATAATAAGAAAATTGAAATCATATGTTAAAACTTGTTAATGAAATATTGGGACATATTTTACAAATTATTCTAGTATTTCCTAGGGATATTAGATAGAACCATAGATGTTCTTTGAAATTTGCACCTTAGACTTCATAAACAGTACTGGAATTTCGCTCACATAGTCCGCACCATCGTATAGTCCGCAGGTGAAGTTTTATGTAAAAATTATTTTAAAAACCATCAGATTGTCCGCACTACCGTATAGTCCGCAGGAGAAAAATATAACCCCAAGAAAAACAGCAAGTAAAACACTATTGTGTAGTTTTATATGAAAATATTAAAGCATTCCCACTATTAATATAAGTAGTATAAAGAAAAGAAGTACTTTTTATTAATAAACCGTATTTTAAAAATTATACATTAAAAGAAACCTTTAAAGTTGATGTTTATATTTTCTATCGGAATTACCGGTTGAATGGTTGAGTCATCGAGTGAGTTTTACTTTCCTACTAGAAATGCACTATGGCTGATTGATTCAGCACTAGGAGATATATTTTTTGGAAGATTATCTCAAAGTTTGTCATTGGCATTGCTCAGCAGTAAAACTTCGACGATATTTTGCGAACATAATTTAAAAAATAACAGTACAGGAATATTCAGCAACGTGCTATTCTAATAGTAATCTTTTGCTTTATGCTCCATGGTTTGCTACTGATACGATATAATGTTTTCTTTGTGTCTTATTCTTTTGTTTATGTTTATATTTGATCGTCAGTTCGTAGTATTCGCATGTTTAATTCTGATTTTGAGGATTTGAACCGTGAATAACTAGCAGATAATCTGCACCACCGTATAGTCCGCGGGTGAAAAAACTTGCTTTTAAAACACACATAATCCGCAGACTATACGCACGAAATTACATCATATATTAATTATATATTTATTATTTGTTACTATTTTTATTTATTATAATATTCAGATATTAACATTCATATTTCAATAATTATACTCACAGATTTTATTTTATTTTATTTTTTTTTTTTTCAGAAATTTAATAATTTTTTAAAATTTTATTATAATCTAATATTTGCAGATATTGACATTTTTTAGGTAAAATTTAACTAAAATAGAAAATTAACCAGCTTTTAGGCATGCTGGATTGTAAACCACTATGTCCTATGTAGAAGCAAAACAAACATTTCTATTAAAATTATATATGGATTAGAAATATACAAATAATATTTAAGAATATAAAAACATTAGTATCTTACTACTTTAGGACAACTATTCAATTCTTTTATTTAGTTTTGCCAAATTCAGTAATTCATAATTAATTAAATATAAAAACCTTAATAGATACCTCATATTTCATTGTTAATATTTTCGGCTGGGTGCCCAGCTCTTTTCAAACGATCTTCATCTGTGTTGGATCTCTTAGAGTTGTGGTCTTTTATAGACTTCATAAGTTGGTTCCACATCCGGTCAGGAGCCATTGCGCCGCTGTCATTGCACACATCCAGTGTTGTTGCTATTTCTATGGCTTTTCTAAACATTGTGTAATTATAATTATTGTAATTCGCTATCTTTTTAGTTTTTTTCAAAATTTATTTTAATTTCTTCATTATCGAAAGTTTTAGGCTAAAGCTGTATTTATTTTTCATGTTTTTATATTGTTTTTATGTTCTTTGACTCTGGTTTTAATCTTTCTTTTCGTTACATCAATGTATGAACCTGGTTTATTGTCCTGATTATTTGCGAAAGGTATTTGGTAAATTCCAGCGGTTTCCAAAGGGGAAACGGGGTCTTTATCATTACGTATTAATTGAAAAATATTCGGGTTTGGTTTTATAGGGATATTTATGCTGATTTTTTATTTGGTGTAACATTGGTATAACGAAAAGAAATATTAAAACCAGAGTCAAAGAACATAAAAACGATATAAAAACAGGAAAAATAAATACAGCTTTAGCTAAAACTTTCGATAATGAAGAAATAAAAATAAATTTTGGAAAAACTAAAAAGATAGCGAATTACAATAATTATAAATACGCAATGTTTAGAGAAGCCATAGAAATAGCAACAACACCGGATGTGTGCAATGACAGCAGCGCAATGGCTCCTGACCAGATGTGGAACCAACTTATGAATTCTATAAAAGACCACAACTCTTTGAGATCCAACACAGATGAAGATCGTTTGAAAAGAGCTGGGTGCCCAGCCGAAAATATTAACGATGAAATATGAAGTATCTATTAAGGTTTTTATATTTAATTAATTATGTGTAAAGTGCTTCATTATAATTATAATTTTATTTATTGTTCAGTAATTCAGTTTTGCCAAATTTTCAAGTCCTAAAGATTGAAAAATTACTTTCATTAGCTCAAAACTTAAAATCTGTATAAAAATGATATTTTAGCTTTTTGACATTATGTATGATGTATGCAATTGTATGATGATCTTAGTGAGTCTTCATATGAACTCAGAGTTGGATAATGATAGATTTAAATGGGGTGTTGTCCAGTGTGTTCTCTCCTATTTGTGAACAAAGCAATAAAGTGAATTAGGCTTCACTTTGCTCATACAATAATGAATTAGTAAAAAAAAAAAATGAACTTTAGTGAAATTAACTATGTGTAACTATTAGCATTTTATTCAAGGAGTAAAACTTAATAAATTATAACCTGATTATAAATATTTAATAATTTTATTTTTATGATATTAACATGTTCTGGCTTTGTAAATTATTTATTATTATATACATTTTTTTTTTTTCCCCCCCAACTATACCTATATTTTTTCTTTCAGCTAGAAATTTCAAAAAAGAATTGAGTGACTGAAAATGTTAAACAAAATGATCAAAATAGTAACATTTGTCAGAAACTGAATTTGATGAAGGAGCAGCAAAATGTGATTTTGAGTAAAGTACCTGATAAGTACATAAATGTTTTAATGAAACAAACATTTGTATTTGAGCAAGAAATGATAACTACTTATAAATTGTGAGAAGAAATTTCTGAAAAGCATGTTAGATTACGATAGTAATTTTTATTCAACGTTATGTACTATGTAATTCACTTTTTCGTGGGTTTTACAATTTTTTAAGTCATCAATATTTCACTTTTTAACCCCCCCCCCCCCCCCCCCAAAAAAAAAAAAAAAAAAAAAAAATGCCTTAAAGATAATTTAGTAATGGGATCCTGTTTTTGACTCAAACTTTTCCATTTCTTTGCATTTGTTAAGTCTTGGATTTAACAAACAGATTATTTATTATTAGGCAGAATTCAGGTTGGTCTATACACATTAGCAAATGATGAAATGTTGACAAGGTTTTTTTTTTTTTTTTTTTTTTTTCTAGTCTGAAAAATAGGACTCTGATCCTTTTAAAAAAGAACAGTAATTTTATCTGTTTTTTAAAGATGTAATTAACAGTTGTAAATTTATAATATAATTTTATTTTTTAATTGCCTTCTTTAATTCTATATTTATATATATTATGCTTATTTCTTTGCCCATTTGTTATCTCTAGATTACTATGCTTATTACACTGCTCAGCATGAAATTTGACCCAACACCATTTTTGCAAATTCTTATAAATGACCTCCTGAATCCGAATATGACGTCCATTTTGCCCTATCATCCAGCATTTTTTTTGGGGATGACCTACTATTTTTACCACTTTTCGGTAATTTTATGGCTATAAATTTGATTTATAGTGTAGAAAAGGTTAATTTTAACTGTTAAATATCTTCTGAGGCCCTACAGAGTTGAAAAATTCTAAAATATGAACATTTGCAGCAAGGGGAAAATTTAGGGGGGAGTTGCCACTGAAATTATAAATTATATTTAATGTATTATATTTTATTAATCAATTATTATTATTACTTATTATACATTATATATTTTTGTTTTTAAGTGCTAAAATAATTCTTTCCCTTTCTCCAAATCAAATTCATTGCCATAAAATTACCGAATAGCTATAAATTTGATTTGAAAGGGGTGAAGGAATTGTTTTAACTGTTAAATGTCTTTTGAGGGGCTACAGAAATGGAAAATTATAAAACATGATCATTTGCAGCAAGGTGAAAATTTAGGGGGAGGAGGGGGGTTTGCCACTGAAATTACAAATTACATTTTTTATATTTTATTAATCAATTATTACTATTATTTATTATAAATTATATATTTTTTTTATTTTAAAGTATTAAAATAATTCTTTTCCATTCTCCAAATCAAATTTATGGCCATAAAACTACCAAACAGTAACAGAAAAATCTGGTGTGAAACAACCACACGACTTCCATTACCCGCTATTACATGTATTATATGCATTTTTGAGAGATAATGTGATCAGAAAACATAAAAGTGACCTAAAGAGAAAATCGTTAGAGCCGTTTTTGAGATACCAACTTTTACAAAAAATCAATTATTGACCGGAAAAAAAATAATTACATACAAAAGCATATTTAAAAGTGAGTTAAAATGGCGAGTTTGAAAAAAATCCGTACAACCGTTTTTAAAGGAACGCCTTTGCGAGGCCTGAACTTGAGCTATTTATACAGGACGCCTATCAATTTTCCTGAACTAACCAACTATATCATACGAAAGGACATCTAATAGAGTGTTTATATAGCAAGTTTGAAGAAAATCGTTAGAGCTATTTTTACCACTTTTCGGTAATTTTATGGCTATAAATTTGATTTATAGTGTAGAAAAGGTTAATTTTAACTGTTAAATATCTTCTGAGGGCCTACAGAGTTGAAAAATTCTAAAATATGAACATTTGCAGCAAGGGGAAAATTTAGGGGGGAGTTGCCACTGAAATTATATATTATATTTAATGTACAGTGGAGCACCGTTTATTCGTTTTTCAAGGGACCGTTCCTAAAAAACATATAACTGAAAAAAACGTACAACTGAAAATTCGTTTTAACATTAATACACAATAAAGTATCATATTAATAATAAAAGTCTAATCAATTTTCATGATTTCCTTTACATTTATTCGAATAAGATATATTTTTAATTATATTTAAAATATTTTTAAAAGGTTGAATAAAAATTAAATGATAATTAAAAATTTAGAAATTCAGAAAATTTTTTCATGATTTCGATTTTAACCTTTAAAGACAAAGCGCTTTTGTTCTCTAAACGAAGATGACATTTTTGCAAACGATTAAAAGGAAGGGAAAAAAATGTTTCTTGAACCGTAATGTCAAATAAACACGATAAGAAAATCTTCCAAGTCGCCCAACGGAAGTGAGTAATAAATCTTCAAGTTTACAAAATGCCTATAAAGTTGTGTTTTTTTTCCCTTTCATACTCCATTCCTGGAATCAATTAAAAAAGAAAGTGGGAGGTCTTCAAGTGGTCACTGGCTACTTGTATACCTTCATTCAACCCAGTCGCCAACTGCTTATCTCTGAAAATTTCTCTTACCCCCCCCCCCCCCCCCTCTTCCCCCCAGGGCTATCGATGCAAGTCGCACTTTGTTCTATAGCCGTACTTTGTTACCATAGTTCTGAGGAAAAATAATCGAAAAAAATAAGAATAAAACATAAAGAGCATTCATCTTTTTTTAAATCCTGGAATGAATCTCAAACTTGGGATTCTACAAGGAGAAAAAAAAACGTATAAGTGAAATTAAGAATTTACTTGTGTCATATAAATGAAATATTTTAACATTAGAATTCAATGGAATGATTTGGGACCGAAGTCGAAAAACGTATAAATGAGAAACGTATAAAAGGTGCTCCACTGTATTATATTTTATTAATCAATTATTATTATTACTTATTATACATTATATGTTTTTGTTTTTAAGTGCTAAAATAGTTCTTTCCCTTTCTCCAAATCAAATTCATTGCCATAAAATTACCGAATAGTGATAAAAATTGGGGGAGGAGGTGACGTCCCGAGAAAACGGTAGGTGACTGGGAAAAATGAGGGTCATATTCGGATTCCGGAGGTCATTTTACATAAGAATCAGCAAGAATGGTATTGGGGCTTGAAAAAATTTTTTTTTTTTTTTGCAGTGCAGTGTTATATATATATTTATGTGTCTTTTTTTTTTTTTTTTTTTTTTTTTTTTGGTAGATGCAAATTTTGTATATTTAATGAATTGCTAATACTTGATTTGGTCTGGTATTGTTGGATCACAGATAAATTTTGTTTTGCTGCAGATAAGATACAGAAAATTCTGCTACTTGGTTCAGTACCATTTCACTGTTATTTTTTGTGCATTTGTTGTAATTATTATTATTATTATTATTTATTTTTTTTTTTTTTTTTTTGGGGGGGGGAGGGCGATATGCAAAAGTTTAAAATCTGCATAGTTTCTTGTCCTAAAACGTGCAGATTTCTGGAAAATTGCTGTACATCCACAAGCTTCAAAACTAGTGCTATTGACAAAACACTTTTCTTTTGCCTTTGAAATAAAGCAAATTCTATGAATATTTATTATTATAAAATATGTAAAAACATCTGTTAAATGTTAAATAAAGTGTATATTTTATAAATAAAATATATTTGTAAATAATCTCCTTTTTATTTTTATTTATTTTTAAAGAAGTGCATCTTATTCGATGGAGTTGGCAAATATACTGTGACTGCAATTTATTTTTTCTTCAGACATACAAAGGACTGTTAGACATCAAATTTTGTTGTAAAATACAGATAGGATCTAAAATTTTATCTTAAGTTGACCATGTTATTTAAATTCTGTTTTCACGCTCAGAAAATTTACAAATGTTAAATTTGTTCTTGTTTTCCAAAATTTATTTCTTAAATTTTTAATAGTTCATTTCGAGGGTAATAAAGGGGAAAAATGCATTTAGCTCATTTTTTGCATTTTTGTAGCTCTAACATGAAATATTAGGGGGAAAAAAATCAATTTTTGGAAAACAAGGACAAATTTAACAGTTGTGAATTTTCTAAATGTGAAAGTGCGATTTAAAAAAATACTAATTCTGTTAATGAATTTTCCCCCATACAATAACGTGGGCTTTGGCTATTGGTGAATATAAGTAGTGAGATCCTTATTAAATGATATAGGCTTTATAAAATTGATTAAAAGACCTTACTTAGGCTTCATTTTCTGCAAGAAGCTTTTCGTGGGAGGATCCTCCCCCTTTTTCAATTGCAAACTGTGCTTGTGGGCCTTGGCTATTTATAGCTTTACCTCGTTCTTCTAATAGATAGCGCCACTGCGGATCTATTTTGGCGGACTCGTGGTCATTAATGGCGACATTATCACTAATTATCTTGATGCTCTCTCTGTAAAACGCGTTAAGTATGGTTATTGTAATTGGCCAATTTTTCAACGTCATTAAATTTAATATCTATTTTATTTTCGTAATATGTTCAGGCAAGTGCGGTAGTAAATCGGGCAAATTTAATATCATTTTCATGTTCTTTGAGGCATGTTTTTCTTTTTCTTTTTTGTAACTCCTATGTAACTTCCGATATTTTTATTGGGGTATTCTATAGGGATTTTATAAACTCTGGCGGTTTCAAGGGGGGGGGGATAATATCTTTGTCGTTTCTTATAATTTGGAAAATATTTAGGTTGGGCTTTATTGGGATGTTTAGATTAAATTTATTAGCGGTATTTTTTTACTTTATTTGAGGTTCCTTGATTATATGGTATTGAAAATGTAAACTTTTGTTGCGTTTTTTGATGGTTAGGAATTTGATTTAACTGTTTTATTCTTTTTTCATATAATTTTTCAACAAGGAATTGAGGATATCCAGCTTCAATGGTTAATTTTTTAATGAATTTAAGTTCTTTATTTAAGTCTTTTTTATTATTGCATATTAATATTGCACGATTAACGTAACTGCGGATTGTATTAATTTGATATCGATAAGGGGTTTTGCTTCTATTGTTAACTATTTCGTTGCTGGCCATCGGTTTCCTGTAAACCATGGTTCATAGATGTGATTTTTCCGCCAATTGGCGGAAATCCGCCAATTCGCTTTGCAAAACTAAAATTCCACTAATTGGCTTAATAAAATGAAAATTCCGCTTTGAAATTTCCTTCCATATTCAAAATTTCACGCCCGGATTTATGCCGCTCTCGTCCCGCGATTTTCTCTCATTCTTCCTTCTCTCAGTGAGAGAGGAGAGAGCACTTCATTCTCTTCCATTCCATCGGCTGTGGCGCATGCGCGCTACGCACCTTCTCTCCCCGCGCTGGCCACGCCTTTTCGTCGGCTCCCCGCACCGCTGTGCTGTTTTCTTTTTCTACTCCAGGAAGCGGCCGATCTGATCTGTGCGTGATTTGAAATTTCAGCGGTCTCGTCATGCTTCTGTTAGGGTTAACTCGGTAAGATCTCGTCGTTCGTAAATAAATAGCAGTGTTACGTTTTCATTATGTCTATCATCGAAAATTGTGATACAGTACAAAGCTGAAAATACGGAATCGTCGGGACCGCGGCGATTCCGGATTTTTGGTCATGCCTAAAAATTATAATATTTTGGTTAAGTACTTGGATAATATGCAAATTCAAGTAAAAAAAAAAAAAAAAACATATAACGATTTTTAAATAAATATATTCTGTAATATATTTTTTATCAACTTTAACAAAAAATAAATAAAAGTTAAACTTGAAAAATAAAACAGATTTATTGAAATATTTGCATAGAAAAATGAGTACAAGTTACAATAAAAGAAAATATATAAGAAAAACACACCGTTTTTAAAACATTTCCGCATTTTTTTTTTTTTTTTTTTTTTTTTTTTTTAGTAATTCAGGTTTTTTAATTAAAAGTTTGAGTATAATTGAAATTATAATAGAATTTAGCTCTCAATTAGATAAACATTTATCTAATTGAGAGCTAAATTCTATCATATTTCTAAATTCTAAAAAATTCTAGCTAAATTCTATCATATTAAATTCTAATGAAGAATTGTTACTATTATTATAATCTTCTTCCTCCTCTTTCAGACTTTGCAAACGCCGGTTTTGAAGATTAATAAGAAATAAAATACTTTTTTGGTTCTTAATTTAGATATATTTATACTAAAAAAAAAAAAAAAAAAAAAATTGCTGTTGATGATGATGATTAACGCCGCCGAAATTGTCCGGATTTTCGGCTTTGTACTGTACTGTGAAAGTGCGTGATATAGACAATACCGTTAAAAATAAATTCCGCTGGGAAAAAAAGGGAACAAAGGCAAAAGTTTAAATCTTTGATCCAAAGAAACATTTAAAAATTATATCAAAATTTGTTTAAAATTAAATTATTATAAATATTTAAAATTACTTTAATTTACACTAACAGGGAAATAGAGCCTGATAACCGCACAAGACCCATGATATATTTGAGGGACAAAAATATTTTACTAATGGTTAAAATAAAATATATTTTCTAAATCTTTCTTTTTTTTTCTCCTAACTCAACTGTGTTTCACTTATATGAATAATATTTTAAAATAAAATCTGTGGTTAAGCTGATTAAAGGTAATTTTAGTTGACTTTGGAGCCCAAAACAAAAGCAGATTTTTATTTATTTTTTTGATAAAATAAAATTTGTTGGTCTGCTTTTTCGCTTGTCAAAACATATGGTATGTTATGGCAGGCTTTTATTCGGGGGGGGGGGGGGGGGGTAGTCTGAATCTTAAATATTTTCAGCCAATTTACTGGCTGAGTAATCACATGTATGATGGTTCTTATTTCATTATTTTCATGTTTAATTTTTACATCTAAATAGTTAATTTCATTATCCTGCTCGGGTTCATAAGTAAATTTAATATTTTTGTCTAGCAGATTTAATTCATTAAGTATTTCATCTATATTTTGATCTTTTTAAATTAATTATTTTTTGATAATTAGATCCGTAGTGGCGCAAAATGAATCCGCAGTGGCGCTACCTATTAGAAGAACGAAGTAAAGCTATAAATAGCCAAGGCCCACAAGCACAGTTTGCAATTGAAAAAGGGAGAGGATCCTCCCACGAAAAGCTTCTTGCAGAAGATGAAGCCTAAGTAAGGTCTTTTAATTTATTTTATAATTATGTTGTGCTTCATTTAAAATTTAAATAAGATATAGGCCCTTTCACACCGTTCTCTTTATTCAAATGAAGAACCTGAGAATGTATATAAAAATGCTAAATAAATATCAGAAGAATATAATTAAATAGGCATAGTTTTTTTTAAATAAACGATCTTATATCTAAAATTTGGTGCATAATATGCACTTTAGAAACTAAGATATAGCCTCTACAAAAGTGAAAGTTATGGCAGTATAACAGTGCCACTGCCACCTAAGGCAATATACGCCAAAATATAATCAGCACCAGTCTATATCGGGATAGTCATATTATTTCATGATGTCCTCTGCATTTTTTGTGATATACAATTCTTACAAAATACCTGAAGTCGATAATTTTGACATATCCAATATTTTCTTCGTATGTACATAGAAGAATATAAAATTGTTTCCCAAAGAAAGTTTCATATAGAAAATGTCTATTGTAGATTGTTGGAAATGCACAATAAGAAGATATATGGAAAGCATAAAACATTTCTGAGCTGTAAACTTAAGACCAAGACTGATCATGTGTTATATCTGAGGCTATAAATAAAAAAAATCAGTAAAGATAAATTATGAAAATTAATATTTCATTTTTTAGTGTAAAAATTTTTCATAAAATTAATACAGCACTTTAAATGTAAATGTAAATACAGTTTATAATTACGTAAAGTTGTAATGATCTTAAATATCTTTTATTAAAGCAAAATTCCTGTATAACAGATAAGTTTAATTAATTAAAATATTATTAGTTAATTACAAAATATGTTTAAATGATTTTTTACTTTCTCTTACCCATAGGGTCGAGAAAGTATTGTTTTAGGGTCAAATTTTTGAACGCGAGTTTTTGTTATATTTACATTTTCTGAGGTCCCCTGAATACAAAAATCATGTTTTTAACGAATGGTCTGTGTGTCTGTTATCAGCACATCTCAAGAACAAATAGTAGCAGAAATTCCAAACTCGGCATTCTAAATATGTATCATATAGGGATCCTACAGTAAGCTTTTTGTTGAGATGAAGCAAATGGTTCGTGTACAAGGACACTCAAAAGTGTTCAAATACATTACGTCTATGGGGGAAATTGCAGGTAAGTAGAATTTAACATCTATAGACTGCACTGAACCAAATGAAATGAGTATATATTTTTTGTAACAGAGATAGTCAACTGGGAAATTTTTTTTTGTGTATCTAAGAGCCTCGCCTCCCCCCCCCCCACCCCTGGGGGGGGGGAAGTTCCCCCTCAAGGGAAGTAAATTGTCATGATGTGTATCTTTCAAAAGAGCTTGCCAATACCTTTAAAACGAATGGTTGAACCATCAATCTGCGATAATTTAAAATAAAGTTATCAATTTCTTTAATTTTTAACAAAAAAAAAAAAAAAAAAATATTGAGAATAAATTCAACTTTTTTTTTTGGATATTTAGTGTTATACTACTTCTCTAATATGGAAATCATCTGTATTATCATAAAAGATAATTTTTTTAATAATAGTATTTTTTAATAACCAAATTAAATTCTATAAAAATGTAGGTGCATTAATGAAATGGGGGGTTGAGGGGGGCAGTAGCCCCCCCCCCCTCACACATAACTAATTATCATATAAAACTCTTTCGAAG
Source organism: Salticus scenicus (assembly GCA_963930645.1). Classification (NCBI taxonomy): domain Eukaryota; kingdom Metazoa; phylum Arthropoda; class Arachnida; order Araneae; family Salticidae; genus Salticus; species Salticus scenicus. Next base: position 141,028,854 of record OZ005660.1, read on the forward strand.
CCTAATTTGAATTGTTTAACATAGGTTTGCATAATAGTACTCGTTATCTTACCTCTTTAATCTCCAACCTATATTTATAGTATTAAATTTCAGGGTAAGAGAAAGTCGACATACCAGATTATTTTTTATTGCAAAGGAGGACACAAGTATCATGTTTATATCAGAATTTATTTTTAAATCAGTAATAATATAGAAATATATTTTTCACCGTTCAGTAATATTTCTATATTTAGCATATTTATCAGCTGTGTGTTAAGAATACAATAAACCCCGATCTACAGTCATTTGCAAAAGTTTAAGACAAGTAGCCAATTTTCAATATTTTAACACATTGCATCATTTGCACAGATTATTGCATTGTCTCATGTGCTGATTGCATCAGACACATTCTACTGCTATGAATAAAGGGGCCCGGCACATTTATCACCGATTATTTATTGGATTTTGTCGTAGACAGTGCTGTTGTGTAATTATTATACTGGGTAAAAATCTTTCACTTACTGTTACAAAAAGGTCAGACATATTGACCCTGCATAAAATTGGATTTTCTTAACATCAAATAAGTTTGAGGGTAAATGTGAGTAAGACAGCTGTGCATCAAGCTATTAGTAAATTTAAAATTTCGGAAAAATTTGTGAACCTTAAGAGTAGTTTTTTTTTCGTGCGTGGAGTAAGCTGAAGTTTCCGTGTAGGTTTATGGGATCATAAACCAAAATCTTTGGCCTAATGTCTTGAAATAGTACTCAAACTGACGTTGGTGCTTTTTGCAGCCAGAGAATGTCTAATCGAATCGCAGGAGGTTCTTAGATCTCGTACAACCATCTTTATCACATGATCATCACGTCCACTCGTTTTTCTAGGATGAACGCTTCTCTCCCGAAATTTTAAATTTACTAATAGCTTGATGCACAACTATCTTGCTCACATTTACCCTCGAACTTATTTGACGTCCAGAAAATCCAATTTTATGCAGGGTCAATATTACTGACCTTTTTGTTACAGTAAGTGAAGATTTTTTACTCAATACAATAATTACACAACACTGTCTACAATATAATTCAATAAACAACTGGAGATAAATGTGCCAGGCACCTTTATTTATAGCAGTAGAATGCATCTGATGCAATCAGCACATGAGATGATGCAATAATCTGTGCAAATGATACAATGTGTTAAAATACTGAAAATTGACTACTGGTCTTAAACTTTTGCAAATGACTATATCATTCTTGCATCCATCGTTTTCTCGCATTGATCATTTTATTTTTATGGTCCCTGCACAAATTGTATGTAAATAATATTAACGAAACCCACATGTATTGTGCTTCAAAAAGTTGTTTTCTCGCATTCATCTTTGTAAAATATTTCTACTGACCTTGTAAAAATTGAAGTCAAGCGGTTCCGTAAGGCAGTCAAACTGGAATTACTTCTTTCATCCTAAAATAATTCTTTTCCCCATTTCCATTGAAGATCAAAATTGTGATGCCATGTCTACGAGCTATCTATTCATTTTGTAATTTCAGCATAACTGGAAGTAACCTCTTCAGTAATTCAGAAAATTGTTTCGTGAAATGCAGTTATGTGCAAAAAAAATGATGAAGGATGGAAGAATACCAAACAGAAGGACAAGAAAATGATGATAATGCAGATGAAGAGTGGTTGTGTGTAGCAGAGAATGTGTCTGGTACAAAATTTAGTGATAACATTTGCATTAATCATGACGTTGCGACATGCGGTATCCTAAAGCATAGAAGAAATGTGTTCAAAAAAGAAAAATAATGCCGAAGACACAGATGGATAATTTTCACTTCGATGACACAATTATGGTATTTGAAAATGTATGAACTTTTATTTAAGCACATGAAATTACAAAAAAGGGCCAGAAAAATGTTGTAAATCTGGAAAATTTCCTGTTTAATTTATAAAAGGATCAAAAACACAACATAAAATTATTGATTTTTAAAAATAAATTTTACTTAATGTTCTACAACATTGATTTTTTTTTTTTTTTTTTTTGGCAGTTGGAAAGTAACAATTTATTTTTTGTTAGCAGTATACTGTATACATTGTGTGTATTAATTCATTAACATTGTTTTCTTCATTTTTTGGTTTTAAACGGCATTCGTCGTTTTCCTGCTTTCATCATTTTTTTTCATGCACCCCTTGAAAAAACGATGGATTGAGGTTCTACTGTAGTTTGTGATAAATTTATTTTACTGAAAAAATAAAATTTATATATAATCTCGACTAGAAAAAAAAAACAGTTTGTTTCCCTTATTATCTATCAACTATTAACATAGAATATGCTAATCTTTTTTTTTTTTTTTTTTTTTTTTAAATATCACTAAATTTAAATGAAATTTACTTCCAAGTACGCTTGTCTTTCAATCTTTTGAAAGGTATTTTATGGGCACCAAAAATGCACTCATGCTTCATTTCTGCTGTACATAAGAAGTAGCTCCAAATCGTAGTGATGTAATATTCCATCTAAAATTCAATCTAAAATTTGTTCATCATTGCTTCATAGCATGTCTTACAACGAGACACGCAGAAAATAAAACATTTAAAAAAAAAGAAAGAAAAACCTGGTTTGTAACAATCACACAACTTCCATTACCCATACTACTACACATATACTTTTGGAAAGTATGATCAGAAGTAAAGGGCAAAATTAACGGTCGCCACCGGCCACATGGCGACTAAATAAAAAAAGTTGGCGATTAAAAATTATGCATCGATCGCCACTAAAGTCGCCACTTTTTGTGATCATTAAAAGATTCTGAAAATCGAGCGACGATAGGCAATCGAAGCCTTGAGTTTCCCAATCTTTTTCCATCCATGACATAAATGTCAATGTTCATTTTGACCTTGCTTTATTATATTCTACAACCTATAAAGAAGTAGAATTGTTTAATATATCTCACTCATATAATTTTTTGGAACCCCCCCTTTCCCTCCCCCTAACGATCCACAATCACACAGCTTATAGAAAGCTTTATAATTTCTAATCATTCTCCATCTGCTGCAAAAATATAAATATCTATTTTGAACTTGCTTTATTAGATTCTAGAATCTGTAAAGAAGTAGAATTGTTTAATATCTCTTACTCATAATTTTTTAATCCCCCACCCCCCTCCTCCTTCAACGACTGGCAATCCCATATTCCGCTGAAGCCTTCTGATTTACAATCTTTCTTCATCTATAACATAAATGTAAATATTCATTTAAAACTTTCTTGACTGGATTCTAGAAGGTATATATAAAAGTATATAATTTTTTTTCACTCCCCCCCCCCCTCGCACATGTGTGCTCCATCTCAACTAGCAGTCAATGATCAAATGTCCTGCAAAGCACTATCATTTTCCATTATTATTATCTCCATAGTATTTAGTGTACATTTAACCCATTTAAGATATTTGACAAATATATGTATCAAAATTTGATTTGGCTTAAATGTGTATTTTTAAAAATTTTCGTATTTGCTTTCTTTGGAGTAGAAATTTTCTTTTTTTTCTTCACATTTTAAAGTAGAAATCTCCGTATTTTTAAAGCTACAAATCTGGAAGCTAAGTAAATTATTTTAAATGAGGCAGCTAAGTATACTTTTTAAGAGGAAATATTTTAACTCTATTGAAATAAAATCATTTAAAAAAGTGTGTCTTTAGAAATAAGAAAAAAAATAATAAAACTGCTAACTGTATTTACACATGACCATGTAAGAGGTTGTGATGATGATGAATCAGCTGATTCTTTTACTATTTACTGGAAAATATCAATGTGAACTGTGAATGATAACAGCTTATTTCACTTAAATAAATTGAAAAAAATGTACTACTGAATTATCTGAAAGATAAAAACTGTTGCTGTTATAATTACAGCCCAAAGCAGATTTTAATATAGGATGTGCAATTTAGGATTTTTAAAAAGAGCATAATTACAAATTACGATTTCATTGCCCATGTGTTAATTTTCTTATTATATGTATTTCTTATTTTTCTTGTGGTGATTATACCACAAAATGGTGATAATGCTTTTTGCAGTCTGAAAAAAATAGTCTTATTATATGAAAAGTGGCCACTAACTTAAAAAGTGGCTACTAATGAAACTGACAATACCGGCCACTGGCCACTAATGAATTTTCCCAGTTTTGCCCTCAGAAGACATAAAATTGGCCTAATCAATCGCATGCCAACAATTTTCCTGTAATAGAAAACTAATATATGTGTCATAAGACATATAAAAGAAAATTTATATAATGAGTTTAAAGAAAATCAGTAGAGCCTATTTTTTGAAATAATAATTTTGAGTTCTAAAACTGGCAGGGGTCTGTCCAGACTTTTCAGGCAGGGTCCTGCTTTGAGAAATTGTGAAAAGTTAGTTCTTTCGAAATTTTTGGCTAGGGTCCTTCTTTAGTGAAATTGTGAAAAATTTAATTTTGCAAAATAAAATTACAATTAAGTTTTCATTTTAGATAGAGCTAAACTCACACATATGCTTGGAAACCTTTTACGAATTAGAAAAAATTGAATATCAGCTTCTCAGGGAAATACTGCAAAGTACGTCCAATTATTCAGGTGGCCTGTTTGTTCCATGGAAGATTAGTTTTCAGAATGAAAAAGATTTATCAAAAGTCTATTTTTAATGAGAAAAATTTTGTGAAGGGTCCTTTTTCAAGATAAGTAATTTTGTGAAGAGTCCTTTAATGAACCCAGATTTACCTCTGGACAGATCCCTGACTGGCCAGTCTTATTAGGACACCTATAAATTTTCCTGTAATAACCAAGTAATACATGCTAAAGGGTTTTATAAAGCAAATTTGAACATCTCTTTACCGGAAATTGACAATTACATATGTAAGGATATCTAAAATGAATCTAATACAGCGAGTTTGAAAAAGATATGCAGAGCCATTTTTTTAAGAAACCATAATGGAAGATCAAAAACTGACCTGTTTATTCAGTCTATCTATTAAGTTGGAATATCCATTTTCCTGAAATAACTGACAATACATACAATCGAACATCTGAAAGGAAGTTTTTATGGCAACTTTGAAAAAAAAAAGAATTACGAGTCGTTTTTAATATATTGATTTGTTGCTTTTGGTTTTTCATCTCCCATTTCTGGTTTTTCATTTTTACCAAAAATTGTGGAAATCATCTATGCATTGGACATGTCATAAATATGAAGTTTTGTCATTCTATCTTTTCTCGTTTTGTAGATTTGGTAGTCAGAATGTTTCATCCCACACACACAAACGCATTAACCAATTTCTAAAAACTATATTTAGGAGACCTTATTTATATCCATATCTGCGGATCACAATTTTTTAAGATCCGGCACATCTCTATTCTATATATGAGAAAAGGATTGATGATTTTACAGGTGTTGCATAAATGAAACAAAAGAAAAGTGTTCCTCCATGAAAGAAAGGAACCAATTTTACTACCGTTTAATAACCATTAGGTTGAATGTGCATAAACTAAACAAAAGTGCTCCTATAAGAAAAGAATAAATAAGAAAGGAATTTGATTTTATGACCGTTGGGTTGCATAAATGAAGCAAAACAAAAGTAGGGGAGAGTGGGGATGAATGGGACATTTTTCATGTTTTTACTGATAACGTTCACCATATGTAATTCAGAATTTTGTAACATTGCTCATAAGTACACTTCAGTAATCAGTTACTAATAAAAAGTTATCATTTTTAATAAATAATTGTTTTTTTACATGCATGTGCATTGTCCTATTCATCCCCACCTATGGGAATGAATGGGACAGGACTAGAGTTAACAAAAAAAAAAAAAAAAAAAAATGGAAAGTAAATAAATTTTTAAATTTAAGTTGGTTTATATGATTTTATTACACACTATGAATTTACTGAAACACACTATGAATTTACTGAAATTAACATAAACCAATGTTTTGATTCAAATTAACGTCAATAGGCAAAAGCCCTTTGGCTCGCACAGTTCTTAGTGCTTTAGGCTTTGGTAATTTAATCTAATAAGATCTAATCTAAAAATAAATAAATAAATAAGAGACTAGAAAGAGAGAAATCATTATAATAGAGTACAAATTATCCAGATAAATTTTTGTTTCCGATTGATCGGGAAAAATCAGCATTCTATACTGTATTGCATTAATAATCACCAGGATTTATTTAATTAGCTTGATTGAAATTGTGATTTTAATCAAATGGTTATTAGTTTATTTATTTATTTTTAATTGTTGATTTAAGTTGCATTGAATATTCTAACTTATAATTTTTTAATCATAATTATTATAAACAAAAATCAGAACAATTAATTTCAATCTATTTCTCTAAATCCATGCTACTTTTATAATTCCATGTTATAACTACTGAACTACAGGTTATAAAAATATTGAAAATCTATTTAAGATTTGTTTTAATGTAATTATTGTGTACAATTTTAAATTAGCACATAGTGGGTAATGTCCCATTCAAACTGCCCCATTAATCCCAACCACCACATGATCATATAAAACAGGAAATAGGCTTAATCAACAACTGTCAGTATTCTTCTTGAATATCATAAACACAATAAAAGATTATGCCTTTTCACTATATAAAAGTTATATTAACTTTGAGCAAATAGTTAATGTCTTAACTACTACCTACCGTAAAATCCCGATTATAAGCCCCCTCCCCACTTTTAGGCAATTTTGGATTTTTTGCATAATCCTGAAAATAAGCCCTCTCTCTATTTTTTTCATTTCGAAAATATTTTTTTATTGCAAATTTTATTAACTCCCTTCTTCTCCTTCTGTTTTGACAAAATAACAGTGAGGTGGGAATGAGAACTATGAAATAAGTATAGATCTATATTCATTGAAATTGTAAACCTATTTTCCGATAGGTGGCAGCACCAGTCTTAATTCCAGAAAATGTTTTTACATGCTTCCTCAATATTCATTAAAAAAATAATAATAAATAAATAATAATTGAATATATAAGTAAACTTTTCTTTATTTACCTTTCATATACTAAAAAATAAATAGAGTTCTTTTATTTACTTATTTAATAAAGGTTACATTAAAAAAAAAATTATTAGCTTTTAATTTAATTATTTCAATTAAAAAGATTGATGTCATATTTTTGTAAAATGTTATGTTTAACAAAAATATATATAATGAGTTTTATGCATTTAATATTCACCTAAATATATACTCTTATTAATTTATAAACACCAAGATTTACCTTGCCTTTACTTTACCAAAATCAGTCTAATTTTATTTATTAGTCATTCCTATTAACCATATGCAAAATTAATTTAAATTATCAATTTAAATTAATAATAAAATAATTTTAAATTAATAATTTAAGATTTATTTCTGTAAATTACATTCAATTCTGGATTAGATAATAAATATTAGTTTTATTCTCTGATGGTAGATGGCACCACCACAACTTTTTAAAAAAGAAATTTCTAATAATCCTGATTATAAGCCCCTCCTACTTTTTAATGGTTTTGCATTTGAAAAACGAGGGGCTTATAATCGGGATTTTACGGTAATTGAATCAGTAAAAACTTACTTTGTCAGCTGAAAAAGACACTTTAATTTTTTTCTGCTCTTCTATGGATAGCACAATTCTGAAACTACACTTGATGAATGACCTCAATGCTGCCATATATCAGAAAAATTGTCAAGTTTCCAGTGCTTGCAAAACATAAAAATTTCGCTTTTGTCCCATTCATCCTGCGTCCCATTCAACCCCACTCTCCCCTACATAAGAAAGGAATTGGATTTTACAACATTCTGCCTAATTCTACAGGTTGATTAAACAATTGTAAAATCAGATTATTTTCTTACATATAGGAACACTTTTATTTTGTTTTATTTATGTATTGATGACAATATGCTAAATGTGTGTTACCAAAACAGCTATCTGCTAGTTTATTATTTTCTTTGGCTTTCATGACGTTATTTATTAATATTCCTGTGCAATTGCAGTTAAAAATGCATTGAAACATTAGTATTAAAATATAAAAACTTTGTAAGCAAACACTATGAATTGTAATGAAACTCTTAATAAATATTTTGGGTCAAAATAATAGTATCAGGGGTGAAACTACCGCACTGTAAAAAGATAACTATTTACCAGCTGCAAGAAACTCTCTGTGATTGGAGAAAATAATTATTTTCTCCAATTTTTCTACAGTGTAGCATGCAAAAACCCTGAAAAACTGATATTTGCATGCAGATAGGGAAGATTTAATAATGAAATATCATATGGCTACCTGTATTAAATGATATTTGGAGAGTTCTTAATGCATTATAAGGCAAATTAAACATTCAAAATAAGAAATTTCTGTAAAAACAAAATAATTTACATGAAAATCAGAAACAGCAAAAATTTCAAAAACCCTGAATTCAGGGGTAGACCCTGAAAAGTTTCACCCCTGTAGCATGGTCCTTCATCCGATGAAAAAAGTAGACAAAAATGCAGCATCACACAAATAAGGCAACTCACAAAACTGGGGAGACTAGATATCCCACCCCCCTTTTGTGTGTGTGTGTGTAATTCTTGTCAAATCAGTATTTATTATGAATTTCAATTTTATTTATCTTGCCAATTTGATGCTGAACTCGTGCCTATTTTTTTTTAATCCACTGAAGGTAAGCGCTAATATTTTAACCTAAAACATACATTGCGAGATTTTGCAATTTGTAGTGTTTGCTTACTTTTTTTTTTAACTACAATAATTATTGCATTTAATACTTTTGTATTAATTGTGTGCCTTTGATGTTAGTTTTATGAATGTCTGACTGAACTAAACGCTAAATAACTAAAATGCTCAAAAAAGTTAGTGATTTATTATTATATATTTTTTTTTATTTATTCTTTAAACTTAAATTAGATTCATTTGATCTAAACCATATTTTTGTAAATTAGTACATATTTTTAAAAAGACTTTAAACATTTTAGCTTTATTAATCAACTGACATCTATAAAAACAAGATTTATATTAATATTACAAACATTATTTAAACTATCGTTCTGCTAAGGGGAAAAAAAAAATCATAATAAATACAGATAAACCAATTTTAACACAATGCATTACAAATTAAATTTAACATATTAGATGATTAAAATACAGTGAATTTCTTTTAATTTGTAATTGATTTTTTAATATAAACAAAGAAATTTATAGATGATATTTCGAAAAAAAAAAAAAAAAAAAAAAAAAAAAACAACATTTCTCACATTTTTTCATTTTTTTTTAAATTAAACTTTTACCTTAATTCTTGCTTTCAAATACAATAATAATAATAATTAAAAAAAAACAGTAAGATTGAGATTTTTGTATTCATTACCCTGCAATTCATAGACTAGTGCTAAATCAAGCCAAAGAATGTCTGGAAAGTATCTAAAAATCTAAAACAAGACATTATTACATCAATGTTTAACAAAGTTAAAAATAATCAATGATGAATATTATTTCTGTACTTTAAAAAATATTTTCTTTTGTATTTTTTAAATAAATATGTATGTATTATTTAAGTGTGCTTAAATTATGTACCATCATATATGAATATCATAGCTGCCAAGTGTTCCAAATTTCTCGTATTTGTTCTTTTTTTTTTTTAAGTTTTATTCCAGAAATCCAATTTTATCTAACAATAGTCCAATTTTTCAGCTTCATATAAAAAAAAAAGAAAAATATGGAGTGACTCCACTTGACTTTCCAAATATTAAGTAATTAACGGTTATATAAATAAATTAAAGTAAGATTTAATGATTTATAAGCTATAAGTCATCTATATAAATAAAGAGAAGTGTCTGTGTGCTCTTGTGCTCACACTATTGATCGCAGAGCTTCCAAATTTGGCATATAGGTACCTGGGACCCTGCAGGTGTGCACCTCATCGAGATTTTTTTGAAATTGAATTTTTTAAATTAATGTTTTTTTTTTTTTTTTTAAATATTGGCTTTAATGCTTCATTTTTCATAAATTTAATTCTTTGATTGTAATCATCTGCGTATCTTAGCAACGGTTATTTCACTATTTATTTTTTATTTAATACATTCATTTGAAGGTGAATTTTTTTTTTTTTTTTTAATTTATTATATTTATTGAAAATCAAATGGTAATGCAATATAAATAAATTGTTATGTTTATGTATAATTTTTACAGTATAACAACTTTTTATTTTAAATTAATTCATTTAATATAAAAATCCTTTTTTTCTTTTATTTTGTAATATTGATTGGGGAAAAAAATGGTAGTATATAGTGGAAAAGCATTAAACTGATTAAAATTTGTTTTTCATGTATTTAATTCCTTTTAAAAGAAAATCAACTTTTTATTTTATTTTGTTATACTGGTCGTAATCAAATCGTAATACAGTGTAAATAACCATGGTTCAAAAAGAAAAACATATAATAGATGCTGAGATATAGTCATCTTTAAAATCGTAGTTCATAAATAACAGAAGATCCACATATCGTCGATAAATACCCAGATAGAAGTGCCCGGGAAAGACCTTTCTGCAGACACTGGGAACCTGGACCCCCGATGCAGCACAGGTGGAAAAAAGAGCTGCCGTAGGCAGCGGGTACTCGAAGCAAGGTCTAAAGTAATTTCAGTGTTTTATTTATTTATGTATAAATTATTATTAAGTTTTTATTTATAATGTGATGTAAAAAATAAATACTGATCCAATTCTTTTGAAAATTCATTTAAATATAGTGACCAGTGAAGCGGGCGTAGCCTGCTAGTTAAATAAATAAAAAAGAAAATTATAGCACAGTATACGAGAATTTTTCTCTATATAGTATGTTGTTTAAATTAACACTATTGCCCTTCAAATAATTTGAGCCCATGGATCATAAGGATAAAGAAATTTTCATTGTGTCCCTGAAAAAAATTATAAATGCTAGACTTACTAAAATCCATATAGTTTGTGTGATGGTGACCGACAATTATATAAAATATCAACTCAATTGGATGATGCATTTAGATGCTATCGAACCTTAAATAATTTTAGTCCATAAACCATAAAGATTTTTTCTTTGAGTCTCTGCAAAAAAAAAAAAAAAATCTAAAAGTGCTAGATTCTCCAAAATTCATACAGCTTGTGTGAAAGTGATCTGTAACATGTATATAAATCTTCAGCTCAATCGGATGTAGCGTTTAGACGCTATCGAACTTTAATGAATTTGAATCCGTAGGCCATAATAATAAAGAATTTTTCGTTGTGTCCCTGTAAAAATCTATAAGTTCTAGACTCACCGAAATCTGTACCGTTCACGCAACGCTGATATGTAACATGTACATAAATTTTCAGCTCAATCGGATAAGGCATTTAGGCATCACATTTTAAATAATTTGAGTTCATAAGCCACAATGATAAAGAATTTTTCTTTGTGTTCCTCTAAAAGAACTATAAGTGCTACATAGTCTAAAATTTATATAGTTAGTGTGATGGTGATCTTTAACATGTATATAAATTTACAGCTCAATTCGATATGACATTTAGACATTATCACACCTTAAAGAATTTGAGCCCATACTAATAAAGAATTTTTCATTGTGTCCCTGTAAAAGAACTATACGTGCTAGATTCACCAAAATTTATGCACTTTGTGCAATGGTGACCTATAGCATATGTATAAATTTTCAGCTCATTGAATAAAGCATTTAAACGCTATTGCAGTTGAAAAAAATTTGTGTCTGTATGGACCATAATGATAAAGAATTTTCTTTGTGTCCTTGCAAGAAAACTATGAATGCTAAATTCACCAAAATTTATACAATTTGTGCGACAGTGACTCATAACATGTGTATAAATTTTCAGCTCAGTCGAATAAGGCATTTAGACACTATCGCACTTCAAAGAATTTGCACCCATAGGCCATAATGATAAAGAATTTTCTTTGTGTCCCTGTAAAAAAAACTATAAGTGCCAGATTCACCAAAATCAATAGGGTTCATTCTTTGGTGACCTATAATACACATACGACCAACTTTCAGCTAATTCAAATAAAGCGTTTAGATGCTATTGTCAGGGGCATAGCGAGTGGGGGGGGGGGGCATGCTGTCCCCCAATATTGAAGATAGATAATCCAGTCGGCCTAGAAGCAGATGTACCAAATGAAGTTTTTTTTTTTTTTTCCCCAGTTGGCTTTTATATTAAAGGAAATTTTTCGAACGAGAAATATATCGATAAAAATGTATTTGACTGTCAGATGAATCTCTTTTACACTATAACTCTAATACTTAATACAAACCTTCCAGCCAACTTTTCAACAGATAATCCGATTGATCATCCTCTAATTAGCTTTTATTTCAAGTTAATTTTTTTAGACTTTGTACAAATCGCATTTTCTAGTCTATTCCAGATGAAAATCGTTTTGCTTTCAGCTCTAAAGTTCAATAAAAGTATTCTAGTCGGCCTATTGACAGATAACCCAATTAAACTGTTTTGGTTTTGAAGTTCAATAAAAGTATTCCAGTCAGCATATTGACAGTAACCCGATTAAATTGGTTTGCTTTCGACTTCAAAGTTCAATAAAAGTATTCCAGTTGGCCTATTGAGAGTAACCCGATTAAATTGTTTTTCTTTCAGCTCCAAAGTTTAATAAAAGTATTCCAGTCAGCCTATTGACAGATAACCCGATTAATTTGTTTTGTTTTTGGCTCAAAAGTTCAATTAAAGTATTCCAGTCTGTAAATTGATAGATAGCCTGATTAAATTGTAGTCAGATTGCTTTTATGCTCAGAGAAAATTTTCTTCCAAGCTGGCCCTTGTTTATCAAGAAACTTTCAAATAAAAAAGCCGACTTAGTCAGTATTTGGTCGTCGGGAAAAAACCCTCTTGAAGACTTTAAAAAATAAATTATGCATTTCACAAAAATTGACGTCATTATCACTTTAAAAAATTTATACACATTGATTAAGTGCTAATATAGTTTACGATGCTAATATATGTTGTACTATTTTTATAACTTTAAAACTAGTATGTTCTGGCCACCACAAGACTTTCTTCTATATTTTCCTATACAAATTCACTCAGTAACAAAAAAAAAATTACGATTTTTTTTATTATCAAAAGTAAAAAAAAAAAAAAAAAAAAAAAGGGGGGGGGGGAGCGATTCCCCCACATGCACAGAATTTTTTCCTAGTTAACTACTACTATTATCAACAATTCATATTAATTTTACAATCACACGTTAAAAATAACTCTCATTATGTACATTTATACGAAATTTTGTCCTATATTGCCATGTTAAAAATTTAGAAATAATGCAATGACAGCACCACCTGTTGAGCAATTGATCCCCAAATCTAATTAGCACCAGTTTATGTCAGGGGCCAACTAAATACCAAGTTTAGTTAAGTTTTGTTAAAAAAAAAAAAAAAAAAACAGTAATTGCATACATTATGTATTTTTGTCTAAAATGGTGACAAAAATTTATAAGTCGCCAAGGGGAGCTATATTAAGGCAGTACCATGATCAGGTTTACATATTTATCTATTTTTCTATATACCAACTAATATTAACTAATCATGAAGTATATGTAACCACAAAAATTCAATTGTCTCATGCTATAGTTGTAGCCAATCATAGCATACTGTAATATTATATTTGGTGTTGAATTGCTGTCATTTTACAGTTGATCAAATAAATCAAATGAATATAGGAAATAACGTGAAAGCAAATATTATGTACATCACGTACAGTGTTGTTCATATGTAACTGAGATTCAAATATAAAAGGAGTACGTCAATTTTTTCAATACTGCCCGTTTCAATGCTGTCATCTAATAAGCACCTAAATGAAAGCTCACTGGTAAGCCATTGTTACAGGCAATAGGGGTAGGTAGGCATCGGAAAATGTGAGGATGAGTAAGTCGTTGCCGAAGGTAGCGGGCACCCAAATTGAGCTTTAGAGCTAGTTTTTTTTTTTTTTTTTTTTTTTTTTTTAAATAAAGAGATTTAAAAAAGAGTTTTCTTTAAATATAGTGGCCAGCGAAGTAGGCAAAGTCTGCTAGTAAATATTTTAAACGGATATTTTCTGGTAGTTCTAATTTAGTTTGAAGATGTAATGGTATTTGACTTATTTTAAAAAGCAGCTGGCCAGCAGATAATTAAAAACTTTCTTCTACTTACTGTTTATTCTGTTTTAAGTAAGTTTTTAATTTACAAAGTATAAATGTATTCATTTTTTAACTCTCGTGTTTCTATTTATTATTTAAATAAATAAAAACTTTTAAGCTTTATCTTGTTATGATCCCAATAAACAATTTTTTAAAAAATTACGCCTACGTAGACCATTTTGGTAAGTCAGTTGGGTGCCATTGACATCTGATTTTCACATTATAATTTCAAACCCTGATGGGCATTCTACATTCAAGTTCGTTAGCAATGAACACTTTTTGTCTCTTTTATTACTTATTGAATCATCTACCCCAACAGGTATTTCAGATAGTTCGATAATAAACAAAATTTTGTGAAAGAGTTGAGTTTCTTTTTTAATTGGAATTTTGTGAAGAAGCCATTAAATAGACCTGATTTTTTTTTTATCAGCTTGTACCATTTAACATAATATAAAACCTAATCAAATGCATGTGCTAAGGATATTTTGTTATAGATTAACTAAAATCTTATGTGATAAGTAAATAGAATATAATTGACACTAGTCTTGCAGAAATAGTTTATTAATCTGAATGAAGTTCATACATTTTTTTAAAAAGTAATCAAAATGATACATATAAACAACAATTTAGTATTTACAATAGGTTTAAATGAGGTTTTCTTTTAAGGAGACAGTGGACATTATAAAACATTTTGTAAATTTCTTTCACTGCTCAATTTTGCTAAATTTCAAGAAACACAACAATATTAAACACATTAAAATTTCTCTAAAATTATTTGAACTAAAAAAAAAAAAAAAAAAAAAAAATTAAAATGTTTCAACCTTGCTAATTTTTCTCCCTCCTTTCTTTTATTTCATAATATTATCATTCAAATATATATATATATATATATATATATCCTGAACATATTTGTGTATTACTTTGTGAATCAAGATACAAATTTAAAATTTTTCGTAATTAAAAATTGCGTTTTTAAAGTCTAAACTACAAATGAAACTAAAGTGAATACACAGATTTATTTGAATATCTACAGTCTTCACCTTTTCATAGAATTCAGTCTAAAATTAAGTTGTAAGGAGCATTTTAAAATATCAAATTCTGAAAATTAATCATTTAGGAAAAAAGTTTAAATATATTGGTACACTTATCGACAAAAATTATTCTTTCAGAGTTAGACTTTCACTATTATGTAATTCAACATAGATTAGAGATACATAACCTTTTAAAGGTGCAGTTCACCTGATGATTGGGGTAATGGAAGGTTGATGGGAGCATCAGGAAGGGGGGGGGGGTCACTCCTACTGCTGATTACGGTTTGATTCTGATGGAGGGCTTTAATGATATGTTTTCACATATCTCAAGGCTGTAGCCAGATGGGGTACAAACTTTTGTGCATAAATGTTGAAAGTTAAAAATAAGTACAGGCCTTGCAGTGTTCCTAAAATTTTACGCTCATTTGATTATATTTTGCCCACTATTTTAAACCAATACATTTTTACATGACATTTTAGCATTAAAACATTAAAAAATATTTAAGAAAAATTTTTTATTGCAAAAGTGGTGATAATACAATAAAATGCCAGTAAAATAAGCAGCAAGGCTGGACTCAATTTTTAGCTCAAATATTTGACATATCAGAAACCCAGGCTACAACCTTGACACATCTGCGTAGTTATCACTGAACTTATCATTTACAGGGATGAAACTATCTAACATGCATAAACATTGAAAACTACAACTACTTGTATACAGAATAAAAGGTGAGGGGAGACTTAATAATGATGCATCACATGGCTATTATTAGAAGTATTTGATTATACCTATCTAATAAATGACAAGGCCACAAGATGTGCACTACTATTTCATACCTGTCAACATTGAAGAATAAAAATAACGGAGATTTTATAAGCGGCATTTTCAGGCCTAGAAAACATTGATGTGTTTTCGACATATGACAGTATTTTAATAGCTTAATCTACTATGGCTTAAATTACCAAAAAGTTATATGGGTAAGTTAAATTTAATTACTAAATAAAAATTAATTATTAATTAAAATTAGTAATATATATAGAGATTTATAAGAATTTTTTTCAGCAAAAGCAAAACTTTGCTAAAAAAAAAAAAAAAAAATGAAGTTTTGAATAAATTATAGGTATAACTTTAAAATCTTCAAAATAATGGAGAAATGTTTGAGAATAATGGAGAGTGAAAGACAGTCCCAAAATAACAGAGTCTCCGTTGAAATAACGGAGAGTTGGCAGGTATGCTATTTTAAATTAAAAAAATTTAAATATTAAAAGATTTCATTCATCGATATTTTGGTAAATTTAAAGTACACTGTCCCCTTAAATGCTACTATAAAAGTATGTATGAAATTTATGTAAGATACATAACTTATAAACATTATGAAAGTATAAAGTTTGCACAAAGATGATATGAGAAAATTTTTTTACATATCACATATGAAAATGGTAATTCAGCCAAAGATATTCAAGTAAAAAAAAGTTTGAGACACATTTAACTCAATTTTAACAAATTTGAATACATATTTTCAACAAAATACAATTTAAACTTTAACATTACAAAGAAATTTTGCCATTAAAAAATATTTATTAAAATTTGAAGATCTAATGTAATCAAAACAATATAAATGTAGACTTGCCAACTTGCCAGATTCTTTTAATACCAATAACTTTTAATAGAAAAATCTGCTTTATATTTTAGCAAAAAATCTATAATTAAATAAACCAAAGATAATTTTTAGGTAATAGTTTTATGAATTAAACCGGGAAGTTGGCAGCAGTAAATGGTGTATTCAGAAAAATAATAACACTGGCAACCATGCCTGTTTGCATGAAATTCAATATATCAGGGATGTTACTCAAAAAATTTTTAAAAAAGAGGAAATTTTGCTTGAAATAAAATTTCTGATATTTTTTGTATATTTATATGCATATTCTGTAAATTAATGTACAGTAAAATACATTATATATAAAGTATAATGAATATAATTTGATTATAAGAAACTGAAAATTAGTTACTTTTCAATCAGAAGATTATAACATTTATTCAATACAAAAGAATGGTGCTTAATCCCTATATATATTTAAAAAGTCTAAATAAACCATAGTCTGTATATATGATAATCAATAATATTAATTTAACATAATTTATAACAAGTTAATTACACACAAAAGGAAAATTGAACACTGACTCTTATGTTATATATGGAGAAAGATTGAAAATTGCAAAGCTGGTTCTATGATTTATTACAAGTTTCAGAAGGTGGGGAGAATATTAATTTAAGGGGAGGGGGGATAGAAAAAAAATTACAAAAAGCAGAAATCTGTCGTTGGGCGGAAAAGAAACATCCCTAATATATGGACATCAAGCTGTTTTAGAAATTACAGTTGCAATGCTAGAATTAACAATTTTTATCAAATGATTTATTATTTTCTGAAGTGAGATGCTCATTCCTGTACACTGCCATTTGAACGCAACAATAATACTGAAAATAAAAGATTAAAAAAAAAGTAGAACAACATAGATTCAAACTGCATTATTTTATACATATACCAGAAACAAAAAAAAAAAAAAAAATAGAAATTTCATCTGAAATACCTTTAGAGTGCTCATCTTTTAATTAAAAAAAAAAAATTATAGGTAATTTTTTATCCATTGTCAACTTAAGGTAAGCTTTTAGATTTTGTCCACTTGATTTTTAAAATAGTCTCTCAGAATTTGTTGTTTTTTAGTCATTTGTTTATTCAGAAAAAAAAAAAAAAAAGACACACACACACACAGACAAAATTTTCTGAAGTTATTTTTGGCTTTCATGGTGTGTGAAACGTTAAGATATAGCAAAATTTTTTGATTCTGACAAATTTACAGACAAAAGTCTGATTTTATTAATATAGGTTATTTATTTGTTGACATAGCTACTATTTTTTAATGAAGAAACTTTAATGCCTAATTATAATTTTATATTATAATTTATTTTTTAGTATCTCTTAATCTACATAATTTAATAGAGAATTTTTAATAAAATAATTTTTAAACAGAGCTTCCCTAAAATAACAGATGATAAATATGTCGGACAATAATATGAATAAAAATAAATTGACAGACTATTCAATTTGGACATATTCTCATACATTTTTTATTGCAAGAAACCTAAAAATAATGATATTTTCATTTTATATAGTTATTGTTAAACTGTAAATTTCTTTTTTGCACAATAAAAGTTCCAGCTAAAATCTCAGTGTTACAGGGTATTTAGTATGGTCCCTAGTCCCTTATTTTAACATTTTTTTTTTTTTTTAATTCCTACCAAAAATTGTAAGATTTTTTTAGATATGACGGAAATTTTTTATTTAAATGCAATAATATTATGTAGACATTAATGGAAAATTGGCATGTTTATGGAAAATTTCTTTATAGAATTACTCATTACTCAATTTATTTTTTTTTAAATTCTGCTTTCATATTCAGAAATTTCACAATTGTTAAATTTGTTTTCATTATCTAAAAATTGATTTTTTTAAAATTTGTAATACTTCCTTTTGAAGCTGAAAAGTTATGAAAATGAACTAAATGCAAATACATTTTTAGCTAAAAATTTAAAATAAACAATTTTTTTTCAAACAGGGACAATTTTACAGGCTGTGAATTTTCTGTATATGAAAATGGAATCAAGTGCAATCATGGATTTCTATTCTTGATATGAACTTCATAATATGAGTGACTTATGAATCACATAATAGGCGAGATATAGCAAAAGCTTTTTTTCAGGGCTCCGAACCGCACCCCTTCCGAGCTTTAATGACTTTTTCTAGTCAGTTTTTACCTTTTATTTCTTCCAGTGTTAGACCTTTTTTTTCAACATACTTGTAATTATGAGTTTTTTCGTTTTCATTCCATGCTTTTTTCTATCAATTTTTAGCCTTTTTTTCAATTTTTGCATTCAAAAGTGCGGTGGCTCCCACCCACCTACCCACCCTAGTCACTGCCAAGTCACATAATAGGTAAAACGTTGCAAAACCTCGATGATAGCTTTAGGGCCCTGATGACTTTTTTAATCAATTTTGATCTTTTATTCCTTACGATGTTAGCATTTTTTTTTGTCTTTTCAACATACTTGTGATTGTGAGTTTTTTCGTTTTCCTCTCATGCTTTTTTTCTGTGGATTTTTAGCCTTTTTTCATCCACATTCTAAAGTGTGGTTCCAACGCATTTTAGAATGTAAAAATTGAAGAAAAAAGGATAAAAAATCCATACAAAAAAGCATGGAATGAAAAGGAAAAAACTCACGATGTTAAGTGTGTGAAGGAAAAAAAAAAAAAAAGGTTAACACTGGATGGAGTTAAAAAATCCATACAAAAAAGCATGGGACGAAAAGGAAAAAAACTCACAATGTTAAGCGTATGGAGAAAAAGGGCTAACACCAAAAGGAATAAAAGGTCAAAATTGACTAGAAAAAGTCATCGAAGTTTGGGAAGGTATTGGGTGACTGGGCTGGGGGCCACCACACTTTAGAATGTAAAAATTGAGGAAAAAAGGCTAAAAACATACAAAAAAACATGGGACGAAATAGAAAAAAACTCACAATGTTAAGTGTGTGGGAAAAAAAAAAAAAAAAAAACTAACACTGGTAAGAATAAAAGGTCAAAATTGACTAGAAAAAGTCATTGAAGCTCGGGAAAGGATTAGACTCGAGGCCCCGAAATTATCGTCGGGGTTTTGCTACATCTCGCCTAATATGAAGACATATTATATGACTCATATATGACCTAATCTGCAATATGAAAGTAAACAAACAAAAGTGATTTTTAAATACATATCGGAAAAATCATTTCTATTTTTAAAAAGGTATGCTCTTTGCAATATTTGTGAAGAAGAATCTTATTTCCAGGTGTAGAAAATTGCATATTTGTATTCTAATAGTCCTGTTAAATATATGTATATATTATGACATATATATATTATGTTAAATATTATAATAATAAGTTATAACATTTAAAATAAAATAAAATCTTACCAAAATTCAAACAGCTAACTCATCAACTGCTTTTAATAAAAGAGATAAATTTTGTGCATTCAGTATTTTACTTCCATTTTCTAATTTTATCTTTTGGTTGTTCAAGAATATCTAAAAAATTATAAAGCTCTCTATTAACGCTTGTAAAAACAAATTTTGTAAAATGTTACATTATTATATACACATATTACTTTAAATGACAAAGTTGAATTCATTTAAATGAATCCTTGTATTAAAATAGATTTGCTTAGTGCTGACTCTAACTTAGCCATTAGCCCTTTACCTGTCTGTCAACCTTTAGATACTTTCTTACCTGCCTCATAATCACTGAGAATTTCACAACACTTATGTACTATTAATTACTTGCTGAAAGTCCACTATTTTGTTTTGTTTTATAAGCATTCTTTTAAGATTCCTACATATAGCCAACACACATGCAAGTCAAGGGTGTTGGAACATAGGGGCGGAGGAAGGGGGGGGGTGGCACTTGCCCTCTCCCGGAAAATTCTAAGCAAAAAATAATTTAAAAAAATTACATTTAAAGTTTTAAAATTATGTCATTAGATTTCAAATGATTAACCAAATAAAATTTACAATTGTTTCGGGTCGAAAAAACACACGACCCTTCATCAGGCGAATAAAGTAAGCACGAGTGCTGCAGTCAAAGTGGCAAAATTTATGTCACAGAGCCAATTAAAGTCAAACTGACCATAGGTTGTCTCTAACTTTTCCCTGCGAATAGAGTTTAAATCGACTTGGCAGTAAGTTTTTCAGATTACTGTTATTTTAGAATAAGCTGTATATATTTTTTAAAATAAAATGTTTTAGCTTAAATTATATGCATAAAAATTTGTTGTAATAAATGCTTATACATAAACTTGCTTAATCATGTCAATCAACCAGCCAACCATTTGATTTTAACTGAATTAAAGAAAAAAAATTATATATATGCTGAAATTTTGCATTTTAAGTTTGCCCCCTTCTGAAAAACTACCTGGCGACGCCACTGATGCAAGCTAAAACAGTGTTGTGGAATGAGGTAAATATGCACTTGTTTGAAATACAGAAATATGATGGCAAGCTTCTCCCTAAATGCTGTAACTTGTAAGCATTAAATACCATAACATTTCTCAGATGACAGTGAATTCATCCTAGAAAGTAAGACTTCAGGGGCAGAGTGGCTCAATCTGGCAATGAGATATTTTGGCCCACTCACTTTAGAAGAAGGTGTAAAGAAGCCACCTTCAATGGGGTTCAGAGGGTGAAGCTCCAGAAATCCAAGCAATAATTTATTATAAAGTCACAATTTTACAACTTTCTGCTTAACATGCTACATTAATATCAGTTTTAAAAGTACATAAATACAGGAATCCAGTGTACGATTTTTTCCCCTGTGGATCAGCACAGCACCTCCAACACTAGAGCACTGTTTAATATTGACACTAGAACATTAATATGATACATTTCCTAAATTTTATGGGATATATATTTTCAATACTAAGTTCTAGGTTCTTCAATATCAAGGCTGTATAGCTATACAAATGATGCTCAATGACAAAAATCTCACTTTCTCAATTTTTAAATAACACTATACATGTTTTACATTATACAAGCAATATACTAAGGTTTCGGCAACGAAGTTAATAATAAATACTTTAAATGGAATGAATTTTTGAACATAAAATGCTGTAAATGATGATGTTGAATAAGCTTAATCTTTTACCAGCCCTAACACTCTAAAGCATTCTAAACAATGTTGCCAAATTCAGGAAGTCTTTTATTCAATTACCACCAATAATTTTGAGGAGCGATATTTGATATACATAAAGGATGAATAACTTTTGAAGTGATTAGATAACTGTTACAGTTAAATTTTAGTGGTGGATATTGAATTAAAGATCTCTAAATTTTGCAACACTGACCAGAGGGCTGAAATTAAATAGGACCGACAAAGGGTTAAGTTGCTTTTTAAATAATTATAAATTTTCAAACTAATATATAAGAATATATTTTTTATGTTAAAAAGTAAACATAGCATAATAGACAGAAACTATAATTATGTTAAAATGTAAAGCAATGTGTTTTTTGGCTTTAGTATTATCTCATGTTAATGAGTTTTGTCAGATGATGGTGAGTTCCATACTATGTACATTTTATATCTTTGTATTTTAATCTTAAAAATCACAAGTTCATTGGAGAAATCTTCTCAAAATAAACATTTTTTTTAAAAATATGTTTTGTCTTACCATTTAATGTTTTATATATATATACCTAGTGGCAGAAAATTTTGTAACTGCCTGTGACAGGCTTTTAAAATTTCACAATTTGTCTGCAAAATTTGCGTGTAATCAGAGGTGAAAATGGCTTACACTCAAAAGACTGAAAGCTGATAGCAGCAATCTTGGTTTGGGTGGGGGGGGGAGCTTAACAACAGTGTGATCTTGTGCAACACACAAATACAATTTTACTACAGAACAATATAGTATAAACAATTATAAAATATAAGTTGAACTCATTCAATTAAATATTTTATAGCAATGTTTGACACAAAACAATATAAATAACATTAAAAAACAAACTAATTTACCTTACATAAGTCCTAGTTATTTGCACAATGCATTTCAGGCGCTAGCGCACCCGTCATCAGGTGAAATGTGACAGCTCTCTTCACTGTTGTCATCGGGAAACATCGGCTTTGTTTCTTCACTTCTGTTCGTATTGGTGGATCTTTTGATCAATTGGCTCCATTCCCTTGGGATTCTTGCATGTTCGCGATCGCTTATTGCCTTGGGGTTAGTAAGGATCTCTAAAGCTTCTCTTTTGTAGGCGTAATTGTGATTATTGTAGTGGACGATTTTATTAGTATGTATGCTGTTAATATTAATTGGGTTATTGAGGTGAGCGGAAGCAAGCGCGGTAGATTGGCGGTTGTGTATAAGGTCCGATTTATGTTTATATTGTGTTTTTTGGCTTCATTTTTTATTTTAATACTTGCTCCGTTGCAGAAAGGGATGGGGGTAGTGAATTTTGGTTTTTCTTTTTGGGCGTTATTGATTTTATTAAGGGTTTTAATTCGTTTTTTATATATTTTATTGATAAGATTTTTTGGGTAATTTGCTTTATAGGCTATGTTTTTAATATATTTAAGTTCTTTGTTGAGGAGGGTTTTATTGGAACAGATAAGGATCGCGCGATTTATATAAGATCTTATAGCGGCGTATTTATAGGGAAGGGGGGTATGGCAGTGTTTATTGATGATTTCGGTGTTGGCGGTTGGTTTTCTGTAAACAGTAGTATCGATTGTATTGTCTGGATTTTTGGTTATTTTAATATCTAGGTAGTTCAGTGTGTTGTTAGTTTCGTTTTCCATTGTGAATTTTATGTTTTTATGAAGGTTGTTGAGATCGTTTAGAATTTTATCAGTGTCGGAATTTTTCAGGAAAACGGTAAAAACGTCGTCAACGTAACGCGTCCAGATTTTACTTTTATTGATAATATTTATGGCGGAGTTTTCGATGAGCCTCATTTTTAGTTCTGCGAGGATCCCTGAAATGGGTGACCCCATGGGAACGCCTTGTTTTTGTCTATAGATGTTGTTATTGAACTGGAAGTATGATTCGTTTAGGAGTAAATTATTAGTCCGGATTAAGGTTTCGCTAACTTTATTATCGCCGTATGTTTCTACTATTTTTTCGTTAACAATATTTGCAATTTCAGTAGTGTCTATGGAGGGATAAAGTTCTTTAACATCAAAGCTTAACATTAGATCATCAGAGTTTATATTGATATCGCGAAGTTTTTGTATGAATACCTCGTTGGAGTTTATAGAGAGATCGGAGGGGGGAAGGAGAGATTGATAAATATTTTTCATGTAGCGTTCTAAAAAATAAGTGGGACCTTCTGATTTGTTAACTATGGGACGTAAGGAGGGAGGATTTTTGTGGTCTTTATACTTAGCGAATAGGCGGGGGATAATAGGGGCAAAGTTGTTATTAGATGGAGGAGTGTTGTGGGGCTAGGGTCCAGTTTTTAGTAGATCTTTAATTTTACCGTTTAGTTTATTTAATGGGGAGGTTTTAAGTTTCTCAGTGTTTAATTTGTTTATCGTATCTTGCATAAGTTCGTTGTAGTTAGCGCGGTTTAATATTGTGATAAGGTTTGTTTTATCAGATTTTAAGATAGCAATATCCTGGTTATTTTTCAAATTTTTTAGACATTTTATGTCGGCGGTATTGGTGTATTTATTGTTACATTCAGATATGGATTTTATAGCTATATTTCGTATATTTTGTTGTTTTTCAGGGGGAATCCTTTTGATAGCGGTTTCGATATGTGCGATGGTGTCTTTTATATTATTTGCTTCATTAAGAATATATTTGGAGCCCAGTTTTAGGAGTGCGTCTTCATGAGTATTGGGTTGGTAATTAGAAAGGTTAAGGTATGGGTAAGGGGTGGGGGTGGAATGGTTTAGGATTTTAGTTTTTTTATTTTTTAACCAGTGTTGAAGTTTTCTGTTATGCCTTTTGATTAAAATTTCTTGTTCAATTTCGTTGTAGCGTTTTATTTTTTCAATTTTGTGTTCAAAGTCTTCATTTGAGGTGGTGGCTTTTAGTTCCGATTCTAGCTTAATGTAGTTGCGTTTTATCCTGTGAATATCGACAGATTTTTGTTTTATTATTTTCTTTGTGATGGTTATTTCAAATTGTTTAAGGAGGTGTCCATAGTTTTTGTTGATATAATGATTTTTTATTTTTAAGAATTTAGGTGTGATCTTATAGTGGAGACAATCTTTTAAGAAGGATAGGTGATTGGTTTCCCGTGTTAATTTTTTAGCAGTTTTCCGTAATTCAATGTAGAGGTTTGATTGAGACATTTTTTAAACTAAAACCAAGAAGTAAAAGGATTAAAGCGAATAATTCTGTGCTAGATGAAAGGTTCGCCGGAGAATAAATTTATTTTATTAATTTGAAAGAGTAAATGCAAAATATTTAAGTGATGGGCAGGAAAATTGAAAAACAAAAAACCGAAAACGTTAAAAACGTCAATATCAATTTATAAACAATTCACAAGGAAGCCAAACATTAGTAAATCTAAAAGAGCTAAAATCGAAGAAATTATTGCAAAGAATTATAAAACACGCTAAAAATTAAAGATATAAGGAGGTAAAAGATAAAAAGTTAAAAGGTACATACATTAAAAGGTTAAAAATTATTAGAAGTCAGGAAGTCTTAAGTTGAAAAACGGCATTGTTTCAGCTTGATCAGGTCCGCTAGTTGATTTCCCATTATAGACGGCCGTAGAGGAGTGCATAAACGTCACATAAAAGTTACTTCATTTGAAGTCCTTAAGCCCGGTATCGGCATATAATACTAATTACTTTTGTTATAGGACGACAATTCACATTAAAAAACAAACTAATTTACCTTACATAAGTCCTAGTTATTTGCACAATGCATTTCAGGCGCTAGCGCACCCGTCATCAGGTGAAATGTGACAGCTCTCTTCACTGTTGTCATCGGGAAACATCTTGTTCGTTTCTTCACTTCTGTTCGTATTGGTGGATCTTTTGATCAATTGGCTCCATTCCCTTGGGATTCTTGCATGTTCACGATCGTTTATTGCCTTGGGGTTAGTAAGGATCTCTAAAGCTTCTCTTTTGTAGGCGTAATTGTGATTATTGTAGTGGGCGATTTTATTAGAATTATGTTAGCCAATTTGGCCAATGTTGATATTGCAGAGTGTCTTAATATGCACAATGAAAACTCTAACTGTAAACTTGCATTAAGCAGACTCAAATGTGTATTCAGAAGATGCAACAAAAATAATGAGGACAAGTTTAAAAATAACAACTGTATTTATTAGAATAGAAATTCAACATATGTAAATGATTTTCAACAACAATATATTAGTATAACAATTATTAACAACTTATCTCTGGCAACCAACAACTCACTTGTAAACAATATTTTAACATACGTTGACCAGCAACTTTGAACAAACAAACTTCATAAAAACTTAACAAAATACCTTGAAACTTCAACATTTATAATAGACTTATTAATTTCAACTAAATTAAACTTTTAACCAACTTTAACTAAACTCAACAATTTAAACAGTCTTTAAAAACATAAATCTATCTGCAATTTTTAACTATCATAAACTCTTTTCAACTTTAACTAAACTCAACAATTTAAACAGTTATAAACCTCCAATTAACTAAACAGAATTTAAAACTTAACTTCAAAAAAAACAATATACCTTTACAAACTTAACATGTGATAAAGCCCAAACGATGTCAACCGAAGTTAACAAACCACAGAGTCACAAAAAAAACAACATACAACGACGTTACACCATGACTCAAAAGTTACCAGAAACGTTGAGATACTAAACATCCCTTAAAACATTTCTACAAAACTTAACAAAAAAACAACTTACGACATTTTGTGACTACCGGAAGACTCCGCCAAAAACCACGACGACGGGAAAAGAAAATTCATTTAACAGGTTTCACTATCGGCTGAACTTTAAGGAAAAAAACTATAGGCATCTCGGAGCTGCTCCAGCAGACAGCTACACAAATCAAAACATTGAAGAACTGCCCACATCACTCGCCGGTAAGACCTTAAATACTGATCATCGGATCAGCACACTCAACCAATGGCAGCCCGCGAAAACTAGTTACCGCACTGCCATCTAGTGACGGAAATTGGCGATAGTGCAGTTAAACAGGTAAACCAGTGCGAGATGTTAAGAAACCAGTGAGCAACCAACCGATCGTCGTTAGCAGTAGTTCTCTAATGTAAACATAAACGGAAATTATTTAAAATAAAGTTTCCGGCCAAAACGTAAGTAAACATGTTGTATTTAATAAGAAATGCCTTCAATAAAAGTTTAGACTATGTGATAGATAAAATATTTCATACCACAATTATACAATTTATTAATTAAACTCTTATTCTAGACTTTAAACTAGACTCAAAACGTTTGCCGGTTGAAAATACAACGTTAGTTCTTTATCCTTTATTACTAGTCAAAACCTCTAACTTAAGTAACAAAACACAATTAAACATTACAGTTATTAATAAAGAAAATAAAATAAAACCAACATTGACAAAAAATTACAACATATTCCCCCCTCCATGTTGCTTTTTTTCAAGAGAGCAATTAGTTGCCAGGATTAAAAAACAAGTGTTACCACATCCAGAGTGACAGTTCTTCAATAGGATCTCAAGATAGTAGCACACCAGAAACAATTCTCAAAATATCAATAACATATTATACAAGAATCATAAGCAGCTCTTCAGTACGATCTGCTCCTAAAGTCCATTTTCAATAATTATGCACTAGGAAAAACTCTCAAACATTAGTAGTAATATATATATACAATTACAATTTTCACTTTCTCATTGCAAACTCAATAAACATAGATATAATTAAGTACTTTATATGACATATATATATACAATTCATACACAATAAACATTTAAATGGAATATATACAATGATACAGACGAACACATAAAACATTCACATACGTACATGAGCGCCCATGCTTAACCATTCATACCAAATCATAAGAAAAATGTACAAATACCAAACACCACATTAGCAATGAGAAATAGAAAAAAAAAACCCCAAAAGAGGAAAAAAATTACGGTTTTGATAGGATCCATAAACCCGAAATATTATATTCGAGAAACAATTCTCAAAAAAAAACCATGGATTTTGGTAGGATCCATAACCCGAAATTTAAACACATAATGTATTTAAAACGAGGAAAATTTAAACTGTAATTACTATATAATTTTAATACATGACTTTTAATTTTAATTATCTCTCAAAAATACTTTATCAATGAATTTATTCAAATTAAATTTTGTAATGGGTTTCGTGAATGGGTCGGCAAAGTTAGATTGACTAGAAACATATTTAAGATTAAACAAACCCTCAAACAACCATTCACGTATGAAAAACAATTTCACGTTTATGTGTTTCGAACGGTTGTTTTCAATTGGTGACTTCGTAAAGTCAATAGCCGGTTGATTATCAGCTAGGAGAAGTGGAGGGACATGTGAACCAGGAATTATACCAAAAATATAAAAATCCTCTAATATGTGGTCTAACCACATCAACTCCTTAACACATTCACACATAGCCACGAATTCACTTTCCATAGTGGAAAGGCTTACTCCACTTTCTTTAAATGTCCTCCAAGAGATGGGACTTTCATCAACAAAGACAATTTGTCCTCCCATAGACACGTAATCATCCCGGTTCATGGCGAAGTCAGCGTCTGAATATGCTATTAAATTAGAATTATGACATTTTAAATTAAGTTTATACTGCTTGGTATATGACACATATCCTAACAGTTTTATTAAACCGTTCCAATGGGGAAGACCTGGATTACTTTGAAATTGACTAAAGATGTTCACAGCGTAAGCTATGTCCGGACGAGTCCTATTTGAAATAAATGATAAGCATCCTAAAACACTCCTATAGGGAAATTTAGTCATCTCATCAATTTCTTGCTGGTTTGCTGGACAGTCTTTCTTAGAATATTTAACCCCTTTAACTATTGGGAGTGAAGACACAGGAATACGAAAAGAACTGAATCTCTCACAAACTTCCGTGATATATGACAACTGATATAATTGTACATTACCGTCATCATATGAGAACTCAACCCCCAAAAGTTTCTGAGTTCGTCCCAAAATTTTTAAATCAAACTTGCCTTCCAGACGTTTAATTATATTGTCAATTTGAACTTGCCTTTTCCCAAAAATTACTATATCGTCAACGTAAACCATCAAAACAATAAAATCTTTAAATTTATACGTGCAATTGCACCAAATAAATTTCTCAAAACCTAGGTCCAACAAAACACGATTTAATTCATAATACCACAAGCGTCCGCTTTGGTGCAAGCCATACAGTGCTCTGTCAAGTTTGCATACCAGATGCTCCTTGCCCTGAACTACATACCCAAGAGGTTGGCTCATATATATTTCCTCATCTAATGGGGCATATAAATAGGCACATTTAACGTCACATTGTGTGTTAAACCATTTCAAATTTGAAACTAAAAGTGAAAAGAAAAACCGGACCACTGAAAAGTTCACCACAGGAGAGAAGGTTTCATCGTATGTATCGCCTTTAATTTGACGGAATCCCTGAGCCACGAGTTTTGCCTTGAAGCGTGCGATGTTTCCATGCTCGTCCTTCTTTAAGGCGTAGACCCAGCGATTTCCCAACGGAACTTTACCTTTCGGCAGTTCAACCAGGTGCCAAACCTTACGCTCTTTCATACTACTCATCTCCTCGTCCATGGCAGCTTTCCATTCAGCCTGTTGTTGAGATTTCATTGCTTGATTAAATGTTCTTGGAATAGACAAGTCTAGTCACTTGGATTTACGCCTGCGCTTGGATTTACGCCTTTTAAACTTCGTCAACTGAGATGATGGTACAGCAGCTTGATTCACCAACCC
This sequence comes from Salticus scenicus, assembly GCA_963930645.1. NCBI lineage: Eukaryota > Metazoa > Arthropoda > Arachnida > Araneae > Salticidae > Salticus > Salticus scenicus. The sequence goes on from OZ005660.1 coordinate 141,058,506, forward strand.
CTCAAACAAATTAGCACCAGAAAAATCAAACAAATCCGGGTCAAACACCACATTTTTACTTAAACAAAATTTCTGGACATCGTTAAGAGATCTTAGCCGTGTGTTAGAACCATCAGGATAATAATATATATCCACCCGTTTCGCATTGGGCCTAGGGACAGCCTTACGTCGCCACACGAGTTCAGATTGGGTCTCAGAAAGGGGACATACAGGTTCAACATTGTCCTCCTGGACATCCTCACCAACTTCTTCGGGCTCGCTCTGCACGATGATGTCAACAGGATCGGCTTTGGCACGATCAACTGGACCATCGGTGAGCAATTCCAAATCTGAAGACAAGGTGCCCAGTGCAGCTCCACTGTCAGAACCATATAATTTATTGCCAAAAGAAACATTCAAGGTTTCGATGATCTTGTCCTCTTCCGGTAACCACACTCGGTAGCCTTTCGTCCTCAGAGCGTATCCCACTAACACACCCTTTTGGGACTTTGGTGAAAGCTTATGTCGCCGTTTTTGCTTTGGGACACCAGCATACACAACAAGGCCAAAAGGCTTCAAGTGTCGAACTGACGGTCTATGTCCAAAATACAGCTCAAACGGGGTTTTCTTTTCTCCACGGTGAACCACTCTGTTCCACGTATACGCAAAATAGAGAACCGCTTCAGACCAAAAACGAATAGGTAAACTACTATCCACCAACATTGCCCTTACACAATTTAAAGCTGTTTGGTTAAGACGCTCGCAAACCCCATTTTGTTCTGGAGAGTAAGTGTTCGTCAATTCATGAACAACCCCATTCTCATCACAGAAACCTTTAAACTCACTGTTCACAAACTCGGTACCGTTGTCTGTTCGAATGAACTTCAACTTTTTACCTAATAACCTTTCAGCACGAGCAATGTGGCGAACAAAAACTGAAAAAACCTGTGATTTATCATTTAAAGGGTAAATAGCAGTTCTTTTGGAATACATGTCAATAATTGATAAAAAAAATTTCTCCCCCCTATAACCATTAATTTGGATAGGTCCCCAAATATCCATAAAAACTCTTTCTAAAGGACCGCTACATTGAGTACCGTTAAATGACTTAAATTGAATTCTCTTCTGCTTTCCTAAGCGACATGGTTCACATAAAAACTTTGAAAATTTTAACTTAGGCAAGCCTTTTACACCATTGGATTTGCTAGTATGTATGACCAAATCCGGGCTTACATGACCAAAACGTGCATGCCATGCTTCAATATCATTACAGTTCGTATTATATGCATTTGCAACATTTGTGACTTGCTCTTCATTTTTATTCAAAATTCTAGGAAAAACATTATAAACACCATTACTTAGTTCAGCAGAAAAGATTCTTTTATTATCTTTGCCGACCACATCAATTTTACCCCCTTTACCAAAAAAACTAGCCCCATCTAAGTCCATTACAGGCCCCGAAATTAAATTCTTTCTAAGTTTAGAGGAATAAAGCACATTTTTCAAAACTTCAAATAAGGATACATATCCAAAATTTATACTTTATAAATTACAATTTTTACTATATATATGAAACTTAGATATTTTTCTTACAAATTTACTATACAAATATTTTATTTACAAAATTAAGCAAGTCACTTTTAGTAAGTGGCTTTGTAAAGGGATCCGCCAAGTTAGATTTAGATTTAACATATTTTAATTCAAGTTTATCTTCAAAAAGCCACTCGCGAATAAAAAATAATTTCACATTTATGTGCTTTGACCTATTATTCTCTATAGGCGATTTCGTAAATTCAATAGCTGACATATTATCGGCAAAAAGGGTTGGTAAAGAGTATTTTTCGGAGATTAAATTAAATTCAATACAATCCTCCAAAATACGATTGAACCACATAAGTTCTTTCACACATTCACACATTGAAACAAATTCACTTTCCATTGTGGAAAGACTTACCCCTTTTTCCTTAAAAGTTCGCCATGAAATTGGACTATTATCTAAAAATATTATTTGACCCCCCATTGAAATAAAGTCGTCTCTGTTCATAGCAAAATCAGCATCAGAGAAAGCGACTAAACTAGAATTTTTACAATTTAAATTTAATTTTAAATTCTTGGTACCCGAAACGTAACCAAGTAATTTAAGCAAACCATTCCAATGGGTTAAACCTGGAGAATTTTGAAACTGGCTAAAAATATTCACAGCATAGGCTATATCTGGTCTAGTCCTACTAGCTAAAAATGAAAGGCAACCCAAGATATTCCTATATGGTAATCTTGCGACTTCTTCCATTTCAGCCTTATTGCTTGGACAATCCCTTTTTGAATATTTTAACCCTTTTATAATAGGTAAAGAAGTATATGGTATTTTAAATGAGTTAAACCTTTTATAAACTTCATCTATGTACAATGCCTGATAAATTTGAACAGCATCGTTATCATAGCTAAACTCAACACCCAATAATTTCTTCGTTTTACCCAAAATTTTAAGATTAAATTTTCCCCCCAAAAGTTCAATTATGGAATCAATTTGAGCCCGAGTTTTTCCAAAAATAACTATGTCGTCGACATAGACTAATAAAACTATAAAGTCCTCAAAATAATATGAACAATTACACCAGTTAAACTTAAGAAAACCTAAACTTAAAAGAACCTTATTTAATTCGAAAAACCACAAACGACCACTCTGATGTAAACCATACAGAGCACGGTCTAATTTGCAAACTAAATTTTCCTCACCAGGAACAATATAACCAAGCAGTTGTGACATATAAATCTCTTCTTTAAGAGGAGCGTATAAATATGCACATTTAATGTCACACTGAATGTTTTGCCACTTAAGACAGGAAACTAAAAGGGAAAAGAAAAACGAATAACAGAAAAATTTACCACTGGAGAGAATGTTTCGTCGTAGGTATCCCCCCGAATTTGGTAGTACCCTTGAGCGACGAGCCTAGCTTTAAACCTAGCTATATTCCCACTCTCATCCTTTTTAATGGTATAAACCCATCTGTTACCTAGTAAAGATTTCCCATCAGGTAAAGGGACTAAATGCCATACTTTACGCTGACTCATATTTGAAATTTCCTCATCCATAGCTTTAATCCATTCAGAATTTTGAGGTGACTTCATAGCTTGTTTATAAGTTCTAGGTACAGAAAGTTCTAGTCAGGTTTCCTTTTTAACATGGTTAGAAACAGGATCATTTGAATTAACCACCCCTTCAAATTTATTACTACCAGAGAAATCAAACAAGGAAGGTTCGAAAACAATATTATTACGTTCACAATAACTCTTAACCTCATTTAAAGATCTCAATCTAGTAGTTTTATCGTTAGGGTAATAATATATATCTGTCCTATCACCATGAGGTCTCGGTACTGGCTTTCTCCTTCAAACAATTTTAGAACAAGAGTCATTAGTATCAGGTAGTTCAGTGATAGACTCCCCGTCGGAATCATCAGGCCCCCCTCCAAACACAATGTCTACGGGATCGGAACCACCACAATCAACCGGACTATTTGGAGACTGACCCAGCTCTTCCAACGAAGGGCCCATCACCGCCCCACTGCGCTGATTAAAAATACGATCGGAGAAAGTTAAATTTACAGTCTCTACGATCCTATCCTCACTTTCTATCCAGACTCTATATCCTTTTGTACGAAGAGCGTAACCGACGATTACTCCCTTTTTTGCCTTTGACATAAGTTTGTGGTCGCGTCTCTGTTTAGGAACTCCGACATACACTACTAAACCAAAAGGCTTCAGGTGTCTAACCGAAGGTTTTCTTCCAGTATAAAGTTCAAGAGGAGTTTTTTCCTGGTTTTTATGAATCACACGATTCCAAGTGTAACTAAAATAAAGCACAGCCTCTGGCCAAAAAGAAAAAGGAAGTCCACTATCGGACAGAATAGCACGAGTACAATTTAGAACTGTTTGATTGAGCCTTTCACAAACACCATTTTCTTCTGGTGTATAGGTGTTGGTTAGCTCGTGAGCAACCCCCCTTTTATTGCAAAAGTCACGGAAGCTCTCGTTCTCAAACTCAGAACCATTATCTGTCCTAATAGTTTTCAACTTCTTTCCAAGACTAAGCTCAGCTCTGGCAATGTGCCTTTCAAAAATACTAAACACCTGTGACTTATCCTTCATTGGATATAAAGTCACTTTACGTGAAAAACCGTCAATTATTGAAAGAAAAAATTTTTCCCCCCTTTTTCCCAAAATTGGAATTGGACCCCAAACGTCCATGTACACTTTCTCCAAGGGTGATTTAATGCCATGAACAGAATCAACCGACTTAAAAGAAACACGATTTTGTTTACTTACCCGACAAGGTTCACACGAAAACTTTTTAAATTTAAGCTTAGGTAGCCCTTTCACACCATTGTGCTTACTAGTTTTGACTATAAGTTCCGGACTAATATGAGCGAAACGAGAATGCCAATTCTCTAAGTCAGTTAAATTAGCTACAACAGGTTCATCAGATAGCCCCCCATTCGCTTTTAAACACTTGGCATAGGCATAGTAAAGACCATTTTTAAGTTTGGCATAAAAAAGAGGTTTATCAAACTTGTCGAAAACATTTACTCTACCACCACCTCCAGTGAACTTGGCACCATTAAAGTCCAATTTTGCACCAGAAATTAAATTTTTCCTCAATTCAGGGGAAAACAAAACATCTTTAAGATATACATCATCCCTGTGACAGAAATTTATCATGCTTTCTGCGACAAGCTTCGTCAACACCAAAATCTTTCTGCAGGAATAGTTTGTGAAGTTAACATTTACGAATTCAAAATACATTATTTTTAAATAGTAAATAATATTTAGTATAACCAATGTATTTATATTTTAATTAGGTACAAATGCCTGCACTATTGAAAAAAAAAAAAAAAAAACACTCCTTTTTTTTTTTTTTTTTTTTTTTTTTTAAAGGTGAAAATAAATTTATTCATCTTAATTGCTTTAGATTTTTTATTCACATTAATATACAATATTGTTTATAAAATATTCAATGAATTCAAATCATAAAATGCAGTTACACATAAAAAATAATCTACAAATTTTTTTGAGGCATTTAAATCATGAAATGTCTAAATTAAACAAATGTTACAAATACCTTTAAAATTTCATTACATTTTTTTATATGAAATATATACACTGTTGTTTGTAAAAAATGCAACACCATGAAGAAATCATCAGAATTAAATGAAATTTGCAGAAAATGTCAATTATAGGATGTTATGCAAAATAGTAAACTTTCAGAGCCACCGCGCATGCGTGGCGTGCGCAGCGCCTTCTGAACTGATGTTGAAAGCGTATAAATAGAGGGCTGTAGCGGGACGTTGAAAATTGTTGATGATTATTTGTTAGTGGCGAACGTTTAGTGAGACCTAAGTATGCCTCCACGACGGAAGAAGGAGAAGTTCCAACAACTTACGGAGTTTGAACGGGGGAGGATTATCGACCTTCGAGAAGGGGCATTTTCCTATCGCGCAATAGGAGCTCGTGTGCAGCGGAACAGTTCCACAGTGAGGCGAGTTTGGAAGCAGTGGACCGACGAGCCCCGAACAACTCGAAAAACTGGCAGTGGACGACGGAAGGTGACGTCAGCGCTCGACACCTACTCCGCATGGCGGTGAATGACCGTACAGCTTACTCCAGGCAGTTGGCAGTACGTTGGTCTACTGCTACAGGTGTACTAATATCGGTTTCGTCAATTCGTCGACATCTGTTGCACAGTGGACTGCGTGCAAGGGCACCTTTATACAGGATCCCCCTCAAGGCAAACCATCGATGGCTGCGTCTGCAATGGGCTCACGAGCACAGAGTCTGACAAGCTGATTGGCAACAAGTTGTCTTTTCAGATGAATCACGCTTCCATTTGTGGGACCATGATGGCCGCGTTCGTGTTAGACGTTATGCCGGTCAACGCTACCTTCCAGAGTACGTTATCGAACGACATCGTGGCCGAACACCCGGAGTTATGGTCTGGGGGGAGATTTCGTATCATGGACCATTCAATTTGCTACGAATTGAGGGTGATCTCAATAGCAACAGGTACGTCCGTGAAGTGCTACAGCCCGAAGTCGTTTCCTTTCTTCAAGGCATCCCTGGAGCTATCTTTCAGCAGGATAATGCACGACCGCAAGTTGTCTGTATTGACCGGACCTTCTTTGATACAGAATGTGTTCAACTGTTGCTCCGGCCAGCGCGTTCTCATGATCTCGCACCAATGAAAACGCTTATTAATCGTTGAAAAGCGAGTGTCCCGCTATTACTCACCAGTAACTACGGTCTATGAACTGTGGCATCCTGTTGAAGCTTCATGAAGGGCTGTATCCGAATATGTGATCCAATCGCTGTTCGATTCAATGACTAGGAAGATAAGTGTAGTTATTGCTCCCAGAGGTTGCTGCTTTACACACTGTTTTTTCAGGATATATAACTCAATACTTCCTGAAAATTTAATAAGTTGTTCTTCCTACTATAATGCATGTGCCCAATAAATATCATTCTTATATTGACATTCCTTCTTGGTGTTGCAATTTTAATGAACAGCAGTATATATTTAAATACACAAATGCACTTATTTCATAAGGGTCAAACCAAACAACATAAAATCTAATACAAAACTCAAAATTAAAAGTAAAAATTAATATAGAATACTGAATATCATAATGAAATATAAATAATTTACAACATTTATAGTTTTTGAGATTATTAGAAAGATGCAAGATAACATTCCAATACACAAGATTCATTTTTTATATTATCCTATACAAAAAGCATAAAGATGTGTATTTGAAATCTAAAACATATCATTTGACATTAAAGAATTCAGAATGTATAATTATACCATCATACAAGATCTAAGTAACACAATTATAGACAAAGCATAGTCAAAATATTTTCATAAAGATTGAAGCAAGTGAAATATTTAATTTTTGAGGAAATGTTGAAATGGGAAATGTAACAAATTTCATGGATAAAATCTATGATAGAAAATAATGATTACAGATGAATGAAATAAATAGAAATCAATTAAAAATGATATTTGATATTGATATCTATAAGAATAAGTAAATAAAAGCATTTGCTGTTTAATTATTATTTATTCAAAACACTACTATTAGATAAAATTCCTTTTGCTTAAATATATATATATATTCAACAAAACCTTTGGTTTGATTTTTATTCAAAATAACTATTTAATTTGCAATATTTCAATTTAAAATTTTTAAAAAAAAAATTCAAATGTTTAAAAAATGAAATGAACAAGCTGTAGAAACTAATTATAAGAGTATTTTTGTAAAATAAATTAATAATTTTTTTAACGACTTCATATGCTTAAACAACAAAATTTAAAGCTAAGAATTTTAATCACAATTAAAATAATTAATGATTAGTAAAGAAAAAAAATTAGAAAAGTTACCAGTTTTACAATTTAAGATACCCATTAATATTTCTTGCTAAGTTCTTTTACTACATATAAAATGCTAAAAATCAAAATATTTTTAAGATTAATTTCTTAATTTTCTATTTTTTGAAGCAAGGTAAACATTCAGCTTCTTTTTTTATTTTGCGTATAACTACAGACGTTACAAATTTCCCCATAGACTTATTTCTGTATATATTTGTGAAATGTATTGCATAGTTTGAACCAAACATTAAAATTAATCCAGCTTTTAAAAATTTACCTGTATTTACTACTACGCACGTATGCACGCTTCGCATACATTAAAGAAAAAAAATCACTAGATAAAACTAATTTGTCGTGCGTAAATCAGAAAATGTTTCATACATTTTCTGTACATTCTGTATTTTCTGTTCATTTTCGGTACAGCAACAATCACACACTTATTAAAAAAAAAAAAAAAAAAAAAAAAAAAATCACTGGATGCAGCTATTTTTTTATGCATGAATCTGAAAATGCATGAAATATGAAATTCGGAAAATGGCCGCAAAGCCATATTCTTTCGAAAAAACATCTTTTTGCAATACAATAAATACACACGACACGAGCGGCAGGCGCGGCGCGAAAACAAAGTTTCGAGACACGAAAATGAAGTTCTGATGTGAAGAGGTTACCAGTGAAATGTGTCGATACACCGAATCATATCACCGCATCACGAATCGCTAATGCACCGAAAATGTATCAAAGCTAGCTCAAGTGAGTTACATCCGCTTTATCTCCTCTCCTTATTCAGGATTGAGGCGATCGTATCTGCAGAAACGAAAATTTGTTCTGCAGAACAGTTTATAAAGCATTCTTTGAGCTTCTTTCTTTCTTTCTTTCTTTCTCTCTTTCTCTCTCTCTCTCTCTCTCTCTCTTTTTTTTTTTTTTTTTAACACAATAATAATTTATTTGACTTAAGTAAAATCTTTCTGCAAGAGCATTTCTGTTTCTGCGACATTGTCGCCGTGTCGCCGTGTTTCTGCCACGGGGTACATCATTATTACCAAATTTCAATTTAACTACACCTTTCCCAACAATCGGAAAACTTACTCCATCAATGGCCACCTTCAAATTTTCACCTTCTACAGGACAATATTCAGAAAACAGGTTTTTATTGCGACAACAGTGATGACTCGCGGCCGTATCAAAAATCCAAAGATTATCGCCACCAACATCACTAAAATTTACTTGTGCAATATAATATGAAGATTCATTGACCGAATTGACAGAGCAAGCAATCTTCCTTTGGGATTTACTAACATTTTTAGATTTAAACTTAGGATTTACATTTGATTTAACATTAGAATTTCTATTAAAATTTGCATTAAAGTTCTTATTTAAACAGTCTTTCTTAAAGTGACCTGGTTTATTACAATTGAAACATAATAAAGGTTTATAAAACTTTTGTTTACCTTTATATTGAATATTTTGAACTTCTACCAGCTGCTCATCATCTTTCTGTAACTGCAAACGGATTTCCTCAGACGTTAATTCGAACACCAAAGTAGTGAACTTGAACTCATCTGACTTCCATCGCATCATATCTTGAACCACAGAATTAAACTTCTTCGGGAGATGTCGTAGAAGCTGATAGCAACAATAAATATCTTCCATTGGGCGACCCATTTCTCTCAACAACTCAATTGTACGACTCAATCTATTCACATAGGCTGTTACAGACTCATTTTGTAGCATGTCACATTTTACAAATTCCGTAAATAATTGAATATGTCTTGCACGTGAATCTGACAAGAAATTTTTCTTTAAAGCCTCCCATGCTTCAACCGGGTCATTACAATTTTCTATAATACATCGAACTTCAGGAGATATATGCAAATATATAGTAGACAGTGCAAGTCTTGACCTATGCTTAAAATCTGTAATAAGCTTAGTAGTTTCCGGTTTTCCATCATCCTCTGGCAAAGTTTCTCTTTTAGCAACCAATTCCCAGCAGTTATCTCTTATAAGAATAAAACAAATATCTTTCTGCCAAGTAATATAATTACTAGCATTTAATTTTTCAATAGAAGGAGTTAAACTCATAGCCATTGTAAAAATATACTGCACATCTAAACTGTAAACAAGGTAAGGCCAAATGACATGCCCATAACCTTATGTTCTCATGAAGACTAAGTTAACTGTCTTAACATGTTAAAAAAATGTATGCAGAGATTGCAGTGAAATATTTGGCTCATACTTTTATGTAACAAGGCATAGTGTGCAGTTTTTGAATAAAACAGAGTTTAACATCCATAACAATATTTATTTAAAACTTAACAAGAAATTTCAAACTTAACAAGAAATTTAAAACTTAACAGAAAATATAGACTTTGCTAGTGATAGTTAGAAAACTTGCCATGAGGGAAAAACTATTTACCAAAACTAACTGCTTATAAGTAGAATTAATGCTTTCATTGCTCAGCATTAGCACAAAAAGGATGCTGGCCTTCAAATAACATTAATATATATACTGCAACTTAATTAAACAGAAACATGCCCTCATACTTTGAGGCAAACTAAAAAAATACTCGAAAACGTATTTAAATTTTTAAAATCATCGTAATTACAAACGAAAATTATAAGCAAGAGAGAATAAACCTATGTAAGACATCCTTATATACATTTATCACTGGATTCCAGAACAGCCAATCACCAGGCTACACATTTCTCCCTTCCAGGCGATCCAAAAACACGCCCATCGTACGTAATCCGTTACCGTGACAACGGACGACGCTGAATACGTACGCCATCTATGGGCCGCAAAAGTAAGTATCGCCATATTGGAATTCAACTGGCCTGAACGATGTGTTCAAAGAATGTAAACAAAGATTATAATTTTATCCTATATGAATTAAATGAAGTATAATATCAAATGTATTTAAAAATAGAAAAAGATAAGTTATTTGCTTGAATAAAGGATAAAGGTAAGTTATATCTTTAAGTAAAGTTATTTTAATAAAACTTATCTTTAAATATTATACTAAACAATACATTATATTCTTTATATTTTTCAAATTAAACTTAACTTATACATAGCACTAAACGCTATTCATTTAAAACGAAAATAAGCTCTCCTCATAATTAATAGGCAATATAAACGTTTTTTAAACTTTGAAAAATGATATGAAAAAAAAAAAGGTTTTTAGGACAACATATACACAACCGTCAATCTACCGCGCTTGCTTCCACTCAGAACATAAATCGGACCTTATACACAACCGTCAATCTACCGCGCTTGCTTCCGCTCACCTCAATAACCCAATTAATATTAACAGCATACATACTAATAAAATCGCCCACTACAATAATCACAATTACGCCTACAAAAGAGAAGCTTTAGAGATCCTTACTAACCCCAAGGCAATAAACAATTGCGAACATGCAAGAATCCCAAGGGAATGGAGCCAATTGATCAAAAGATCCACCAATACGAACAGAAGTGAAGAAACGAAGCCGATGTTTCCCGATGACAACAGTGAAGAGAGCTGTCACATTTTGTTAGACTTAGCATGAATTGTTTACTAAATAAACGATAGCAGCTAGCAGAGTTAAATTGCAATTAGCGTAACTGGGTATTTCTTTGCATTAAATAAATAAATCTATCATTATATAGAAGGAAAATACATTCAAAATGAAAAAGGAAATAATGACGAAAGTTTAAGATAAAAACAACAAACTTTTATTCAATATATTCTAAACAGCTTGAAAATTATTAACATAGAAATATAAACAGATAAATATATTAATGGCCGGCATTTAATTATTTTAGAGAACTAGTTAAATTTCTTTTACATCTTATCAATTTAATTTCCCGAGTGGCAAAGTGACAAAAACAGTAATTATCAAAAACATCACTTGCTATAGAAAGGAAATAATTCATACTTTACACAAGTCATCAAATAAATCAACAAGTGAACAAGTGGCAGAGGAAAAACAACTACAGACGCCGGCACAAAAGAAAAATTCTCCCACTGACATAGAACACCTGCTATTTATATTAGCAAGCCGACGGATGCTACCACCCACTTCCTCCTCTTTCGGAAGTCGCGTGACAAGGTGTTACGTAACCACAGCGGCAGCGCCGCGAAACCGGAAGTAGGGGAAAAAGGAAATTGACATTTGTGCAAAACGGAGTGTAGAGTGTAGTTTGTTTTTAAAGATGAAATTAATAAACTTTAACAAGATAAAGTAAAAGGGAAGATTTAAAATTATGACAGTAAATAAAGACAATATTAAATAGAGTAAGTTAAGCTTTTGAAAGATTAATTTTTTATATAAAAAAAAATATAGACTTTAACTTTTATAGTATGTAATTATATTTAATGTTTTCAGTTGAAACTTTAAGGGACTAAAGGATTGATACTTGATAACTTCTTATTGCTAAAACTCAAGATGTTGAGACATAATAAAGAGCTCTGTATGCTAACAGATTGCCCCCCCTCTCAACATCTCCGGAAACACAAGAATGACAAAAACTAAATAGTTTACCTGCTAATGTCAAGCCTTTCCAAAAACCTCAATTCAAAAAAAAATTTTTTTTTTTTTTTAATTACAATTAATACCTTTTAAATTACTGAAATTTAGTGTTAAAAAAAAACAGCTTGGATAAACTTTTGCCACTCAAGATTTAAACTGATTTTACAATTCAATTGTATAATATCTTGCCTATTTGGCGGACACCACCTTAAACACAATGATTAATTAATCAATCCATTTATATTATCTATAAAAGCAACAACATATAAATATTCAAAACTTAATAAACATTTATTTTAACATTAACACTCATTTGAATATAAATCTTTATCCAAAAAAAACATTCAATAATGTGAATTCAAAGTCCACAATTTTTAATTTTTATTAGACACATCCAAAATCTTCTATTTGACCCATCCAGGTAACCTTGCTGAAATTATCTCATAAGTCCAAATTTCATAAACAGAGTTCAATTACATGATGCTATATTGCCCTAAAAAAAAACTATAAAACAATCATTCACTATATACAAAACTCTAACGTTCACCACATATCCATCTCCTCTCGCACTGGGGCCCCAGATTTACATGATCACACATATGGCTCATAGATCTGCAATACAGAAAATGGTATAAGTAAAATTATATCTATATCAAAAAAAAACTATTGTAAAGCTCATAATGGACATAAATCAGACAACTATTAATTTAAAATGTAAAAATTGTATAATTAACCATCAAGACATATCTTTTACATAATACCTAAATGTCATTAAAATCTTATACTAGGTTAATTAAAATATCACAGCAAGATATTACATCTAACAAGGACAGGTTTAAACTTAACAACAAAAGATCACAAGACTTATTTTTCTTTTACTATAAACCCTAACAAATTTTTATCACCAAAATACTCATAACGACTAATATATTTCATTGATCAACATATAGTATATGATACAAAATTATTATACTCCTAGAACAATTCAAGTATTAAATCTAATATGCAAATATATATCATTAAAACAATGTTCAAACTCTAAATATATATAAAACAATGTGCACATACAATAATTTCTACAATTCAAATAATTATATATATTAATACATTCAAGATTACGATACAAATACAGTGTCAACAAACTTTTGTAATTGAATTTTGGTTAAGGGTTTGGTGAAGGCATCAGAGACATTATCTTTACTTCTTACAAAATTTAATTTAAATTTATCCTCATAAACAAGATTCCTGATAAAGAAAAGCCTCACGTCTATATGTTTTGTCCGATAGTTTTCTATCGGTGATCGAACAAAATTAATGGCTGCCATATTGTCTGCATACAAAATTGAATCAACTTTACTACCTGAAATAATACCTTTATCATAACACTCAGTTAAGATGTTATCAAACCATGTCAATTCTCGTGCGGCCTCTGTCATTGCAACAAACTCCGCCTCCATCGTCGACAAAGATACGCTCTTTTCTTTAAAGGTACGCCAACCTATGGGGGAGTTACCTAACAAGACTAGCTGGCCACCGAGTGACGTACGGTCATCTTTATTGGCTGCATAATCTGCATCCGAGTAAACAATAATTTGAGGTTTATTACATGTAAGGTTTAATTTTAAATTTTTAGTATGCACAACATATCCGAGCAACTTAAGTAAACCATCCCAGTGAGGCATTCCTGGGTTTTCTTGAAACTGACTGAGTATATTTGTGGCATATGAAATATCTGGTCTGGTTCTATTGGCTATATATGATAAACAACCAAGTATGTTTCTGTAAGGATAATTTGACATTTCATTTTTCTCAGCTTCAGTCTTGGGACAAGATTGTTTAGAGTACACAGTCCCTTTACTAATCGGTAATGATGTTATGGGGATATGAAAACTTTTAAATTTCTCATACACTTCATCTATATAAGAACTTTGGTGAATATAAACTTCCCCATCATCATCTTCAAATTCAACACCAAGTAATTTTCTTGTACACCCTAAGACTTTAATGTCAAATTGTTTACTTAAAGTTATTATTATATTGTCCACAATTTTATGAGTTCTGCCAAAAATTACGAAATCATCAACATAAAGAATTAAAACTATACTATTACTAAAATAATATGCACAGTTTGGTTGTAAAAACTTAACAAAACCTATATCCAACAGAACAGAATGAAACTCATAAAACCACTCTCTTCCGGACTGATGCAGCCCGTAAAGAGCTCTATCCAGTTTACATACTTTAGACTCACTACCCCGAACAACAAAACCTGGTGGCTGATTCATATACACATTCTCTTTTAAAGGTGCATATAGGTAGGCGCCTGTCACATCACATTGCGTGTGAACCCAGCCATTTAAAGATACCAAAAGTGAGAAGAAGAATCTAACGAGGGAGAAAGTTATCACTGGGGAGAATGAGTCTTCGTAGGACTCACCTCTCACCTGTTTGTACCCCTGTGCAACTAATCTTGCTTTAAACCTCGCAATCCTTCCTAAATCATCACGTTTGACTGTAAAGACCCAACGGCATCCAATTGGAGTCACATTGAGTGGTGGGTCAACCAGGTGCCAAACTCCTCTGTCATATATAACACTAATTTCTTTTTCCATGGCTTCTTGCCAGTGGGCTTTCTGATCAGAATTCATAGCCTGCTTATAAGTGTTCGGGATAGTTATAATTTCTAGTCAACTACTTGTACCATAACTAGCAGAAAGCTCATCTTCAGTTTCTTCAGCATCCAATTTACTTTTAACCATGCCCTTATACAGATCACCGCCTCTAAAATTAAACAATTCTGGTTCAAACTTAATTTTATGTTTAATACAATATTTCTGGACGTCATTGAAAGATCTCAATCTTTTCTTTTTACCTTCCTCAAAATAATACACATCTACTCTGGAACCATCACGCCTACGAACAGGTTTTCTAATCCAGTTAACAGATCTTAAAACAGTCTCATCTTCACTATCAGATGATTCATGTGAATCATCACTACTTGTGGAGTGTTCGCGATGGGGTTCGGAACTTATATCATCAACGAAATCATCCTCATCGTCAGAACTACTCGAACAACCAGGTTGATAGTATGTTTGATCAGTACTCTGCATAATGGGCTCCAGCACTGCTCCTTTTACACAGTCCTTATACAACTGATCTTCATCGAATGAGACATTTATAGTTTCGAGTATTCTGTTATCTTCTGGTACCCAAATTCTATATCCCTTCGTACGGAAGGCATAGCCAACAAAGTAGCCCTTCTTCGCACGAGGGTCTAGTTTTCCCAGTTTTTGCTTTGGGATACCTCTGTAAGCCACAATACCAAAAGGTTTGAGATGTCGAATTGACGGCTTTTTCCCACCAAAAAGTTCAAATGGGGTTTTTGTTAATTTAGCATGACGAACTCGGTTCCAAGTATAAGTAAAACAGAGCATAGCCTCCGGCCAAAAACTAGCAGGAAGACCTGATTCATTCAGCATAGTACGTGCACCTGCAGCCACTGTTTGATTATATCTTTCCGATACCCCGTTTTGCTCGGGAGTATATCTATTGGTCAGTTCATGGACGATACCTTTTTCTGTGAAGTAAGCCTCAAGACGTTCGTTAACGAACTCTGAGCCGTTATCGGACCTAAAAGCTTTCACTTTACTATCCAGAAAGTTTTCAACGCGAGTGATATGATTTTTCACAATATCAACAACCTCGGTTTTGTCACACATTGGATATAAAGCTACTTTCCGTGAGTAATCATCAATAATGCTCAGAAAATATCTCTCACCATTACGACCACGAACTCTTTGAGGGCCCCACACATCAGCATACAGTAACATATTAGGTGCTTCTGAACGAATATAGTCTTTTGCTTTAAAAGAAATGCGTTTATATTTATTTAATTTACAGGCCTCACATTTAACAGAATCTGATTTAAAAACAGGTAACCCTCTTACATCATCACTAGATTTTACTATTGAGGAAGGACTTATATGTGCGAACCTTTTATGCCATTTGACGAGCTCATGCTCACTGCCAACACCAACTGAGGCTGCGAAAGAGACTTTCTTTTTAGTACTATTCAAAATTTTTGGTGAAACTACATAAACTCCATTCTTTAAAACTGCTTTAAACAAGGGAATGTCATCCTGATATACCCTCACCATTCCCCCTTTACCAATAAATTTAGCACCATTAATATCAAATTTTGGACCTGACAATAAATTTCTACGTAGCTTTGGTGAGTACATCACTTCATTTAACAGAATATTTCTCTGCCCAATTTTTAACTTTATGGACCCTTTCCCTTCAATAGGATAATTAACGCCATCAATGGCTAAAGACATATTAGAGTCATTGATTTCCTTAAAGTCAATAAATGCTGATCTTTCCTTACAAAAATGATGGGACGCGGCACTGTCGAACGCCCAGTAAGAAGAATTGCTCTCTTCACTAAGGTAAGAACAGTTAATGTAAAAAGAAAAATTTGACTTACAGTTCTTGGGCTGATTTTTACCTCTCCTTGCACTCTGGTACCTTCGTCGACCTCTACGCTGTTCAGGGGAACTCCGTCTGCCTCTAGGTGGAGATGGTGATTGGCCATCATGGGATCTGGTTCCACGCATGTTTGGCCTCCCTCTATCCGGTGACTGGGTTTGCCATGAACGAGAACTATATCTGGCATAACTGCTCCTCCTGGGTTGGTGACCGTACAGGCTCCTATTGGGTCCACGGGATCCTTTCTCAGGACAGGAACTGGCATAATGACCTTTATTCTTGCAAGACCAGCAGGTAATGTCCCTCATTGCCACTCTCGAACACAGTCCAATACTATCTTTATCCTGAAGAGTCACTTGAGAAATCTGATAATCAACTACCTTTTGTTTAATACGTACTTCTTCAGCTCCCAGAGCCTCCACAATATTTTTAAATTTAAACTCATCATCCGTCCATCTGAGGATTGTTTGCACTATTCCATTATATTCCTGACTTAAATATCTCAGGAGTTGATAGGATGCATATTTTTCGCTGAAATTTTTGTCAATAGACACTAATTTGTCATAAGTTCTCAAAACTCTAGCTGAAAACAGTTTAATGGACTCCTGCTCCTTCATTCTTAAACTACACAGTTCACTGAAGATGGCTATGTGAAAAGTCCTACTGTCAGGTCTATAGAACTCTTTAATTAATTTCCATGCACTGAATGCATCATCTGAATTTTCAATTATCTTTCTATAATGTTCGCTAATATTTAAATATAATAACGATAAAGCTATGTTCGATCTACTCTGCCACTTGTTTAGTTTATTCACATAGTCTTGCTCAGGTTTTTCTGGAGCAACAGGTTTGGGATCTGTTCCTTCTACAATACCCCACACTCCACGCTCCATGAGAATGAACTTAATATCACTTTGCCACTGTTCATAATTTTCTCCTTCTAATTTAGTTATTGAATAAGCCATAGCCATTTTTTTCAACCATATAATATTTCCAGGGAAAAAAAAAAATTACCAAAAAAACGATTTATTTAATTTATTTTTATTTATTTAATTAATTACTTTCTATTTATCTCTAACTATTTATTTGTACACTTATTCAAACAAAAATAACTAAGCAATGTCAAAATAAACCAATATTTAAATAATGTCTTAACATTTCCTTAATCCTTGTGCAAAGTTAAAGTTCAAAAATTAATTAAAGAAAAGTCACTTAAAACGGCAATTATATTATATTTTTATTTTATTTTATACTCAAAGTAAAAAAAAACAAGCTGTTATGCTTAAAACTCAAAAGGTAAACGTTTATTCATCCTTAAATAGGAGCCCCCCCCTCAGAGCATATCGGAGATGCAAACCAGTAATGTAAACAAGCACTTTCCCAGTGACCTACTTTCCAAGTGAAAAAGCATCTGCTTTACTCCGATAAGGAGGGGGAAAGAAAGGTCAACGCTCTCTTCAAATAACATCTGTCACTAAATGAACCGTTTATCTTTAGGTGCAAAAAAAAACATTGCCCATAACCCTATGTTAGACTTAGCATGAATTGTTTACTAAATAAACGATAGCAGCTAGCAGAGTTAAATTGCAATTAGCGTAACTGGGTATTTCTTTGCATTAAATAAATAAATCTATCATTATATAGAAGGAAAATACATTCAAAATGAAAAAGGAAATAATGACGAAAGTTTAAGATAAAAACAACAAACTTTTATTCAATATATTCTAAACAGCTTGAAAATTATTAACATAGAAATATAAACAGATAAATATATTAATGGCCGGCATTTAATTATTTTAGAGAACTAGTTAAATTTCTTTTACATCTTATCAATTTAATTTCCCGAGTGGCAAAGTGACAAAAACAGTAATTATCAAAAACATCACTTGCTATAGAAAGGAAATAATTCATACTTTACACAAGTCATCAAATAAATCAACAAGTGAACAAGTGGCAGAGGAAAAACAACTACAGACGCCGGCACAAAAGAAAAATTCTCCCACTGACATAGAACACCTGCTATTTATATTAGCAAGCCGACGGATGCTACCACCCACTTCCTCCTCTTTCGGAAGTCGCGTGACAAGGTGTTACGTAACCACAGCGGCAGCGCCGCGAAACCGGAAGTAGGGGAAAAAGGAAATTGACATTTGTGCAAAACGGAGTGTAGAGTGTAGTTTGTTTTTAAAGATGAAATTAATAAACTTTAACAAGATAAAGTAAAAGGGAAGATTTAAAATTATGACAGTAAATAAAGACAATATTAAATAGAGTAAGTTAAGCTTTTGAAAGATTAATTTTTTATATAAAAAAAAATATAGACTTTAACTTTTATAGTATGTAATTATATTTAATGTTTTCAGTTGAAACTTTAAGGGACTAAAGGATTGATACTTGATAACTTCTTATTGCTAAAACTCAAGATGTTGAGACATAATAAAGAGCTCTGTATGCTAACACATTTCACCTGATGACGGGTGCGCTAGCGCCTGAAATGCATTGTGCAAATAACTAGGACTTATGTAAGGTAAATTAGTTTGTTTTTTAATGTGAATTGTCGTCCTATAACAAAAGTAATTAGCAATATAAATAATTATAAATAATAGCACTTTTCTATGTTTCCATAGAATCTAAGTAACAGGTAACAGGAGAAAAGAATACATGCATTTGCATAATGCTGTCTATCAAGGGAAATCCAGGCTCCCTAGTTCACCGTTGTTATGGCCATATCACATGGGAGCATATATACTCAACACAACATTATATGCAGCATTTTCACTATGCTGAGTGAACGAGAAACCGACCAGCTGTCCATAGGGTTCCCCCAAACTGATAGCATGATGTATTCTTTTCTCTAAAGATAATCCAGGAAAAAATCCTGTCTATTCCTCCTATTGGGCAATTTTGATCAGCACGCTCAACACAGACAGCTTTTTGTAAACGGCTTCAGAAAAATTGATCATCCGAAAACTTGCTTCCTTGAACAAAATCAGGCTGAGTGTGTTGGGTATAATGCTGTGTTTAGTAAAAAGCTGAGCGAAGCCTGAAATACACTTCCATCAATTAGCAATTATTGTCGCACTTTTACCTAGTTCTCTTATGCAGTCCTGTAAACGAACAGTGAATGATTTTTCTACCATATTCTACAAGACATGTTTTTACACATATAAAAAATACATATTATTTTAATTTGATTTAGTGCAGTCTATAGATGTTTAACTCAACTTACCTGCAATTTTCCCCATAGATGTAATGTATTTGAATTCTCTTGGGTGTCCCAGTACACGAACCATTTGCTTCATCTCAACGAAAAGCTTACTGTAGCATCCCTATATCACACACATTTAGAATACCAAGTTTGGACTTTCTACTACTATTTGTTCTTGAGCTGTGCTGATAATACACACACAGACCATTCGCTAAAAACATGATTTTCGGATTCAGGAGACCTCAAAACGTGTAAATATAACAAAAATTCACATTTGAAAACTTGACCCTAAAACAATTTCTCCACCTTATGGGTAAGAGAAAGTAAAAAGGACCCAGACTTTCACAACTCATGGGTTCCAGAGACCCAGGATTTTGAAAGACTAGCGGCATCACTGAATACTTTTGTTTTGTACAAATATAATAATAATAATGAAATTGAAATTTGTGATTCATATGCACAAGAAAATGCTTTCTATACAATAGGATAGTAATAATTAGCACTAAGATTTACAGGGTCACACAAAAATATTCAGTTACATTCTGGGCTATAATTGGAAATTGTTGAAATTGCATTTTCTTTTCCATTAATTTTTTTCTTTTACCACTAAAGATGTTTAAAAGTGATTATAATTTTAATTCATCTATCTGTCTGTCTTTCTGCTCATCAGTCTATTTATACATCCATTCACCACTAGCATCTGTATATATTTCCAGAATATATATAAAAAATGATATGTGTTATTCAAGTTCATTATGACATGATCCCTATTTAAAATGATATAAACAGCACAACTGGTTTGTGTACAGGAACATATAAAAATATGCCAAATGCATCGTGTTTTATTAGAGACGTTTTTATAAATTAAGTAACTTTGCACTGCATAAATCAAAATGAAATCGACTCTTATTGTTAATATGTGTTCTCTGGAATATGGTATGTTTACTGTTAAGATTTAATGGGATACAATAAATTATTCAGATATATTAAGGACTACTATCAGAAACTGCTGAATCTGTATTTCCATTTCAGCTATGTATTTTCATTTTACAATGTTTATGAGTGATTATGAATTCAGTTATTTTAACTATCTGTATTTCAGCCTTTTTGTCTGTTTGTTATATGATTACCTAGGTAAAATGCATTGAAATTTAAATGATGCAACAAATACATAACAGTTGGAAAGTATTAATAATGTATGTAAATTGCATGATTTTTCATTTTTGTTTATTTTATTTATTTTTCCTTGTTTTGTATTTGAAAAACTGGGGTTTACAATCGGGATTTTACGGCATATAAAATTTTTTCCTATTCTTCCATGTTATGAAAATTTTAAATTTTAAACAACATATGAAGTTTTCAAATATCAGAATGCCCAGTGGCAGAAACGCCGTGACATGGCGGCATAGTCGCGGACACAGAAAAACGGCTTGCAGACAGTTTTTGTATGCACTAATAAAAAAATTATTCCGCAACTTTCAGAGTCTTTGTCTGTACTACAAAAAAAAAAAAAAAAAAAATTGCCCGCAACTTTCAGACAGTTTTTGCCTGTAGTCATAAAAAATTGTCTGCAATTTACGGACATTTTTCTCCCGTGAGAATGCGCTACCAATGTATGACGTCTTAGACGCCGTCTGGTAGGAACTCTAGAGCCCCATATAGGTGCTTTGGTAGGAACACACAAAACAGTGTTTAACAAAGGTGACCTATGAGCCTAGATCTCCCTTGATAGGCAGCGTTATGCGTGTATTCTTTTCTCCTGTTACCTGTTACTGAGATTCTACGGGAACGTAGAAAAGTGCTAATATCATTTAAAACTGCTCCAAAACTTCTCCTCCACATCAAAATTCACTTATAAAAATTTTTGTATCAAAACTAAAACTAATACTTTTATTATTTATAATATGTTGTGTCAAACATTACAATAAAATATTTAATTGAATGAGTTAAACTTATTATTTTATAATTGTTTTTACTATATTGTTCTTTAGTAAAATTGTATTGTGTATTGTTGCACGAGATCACCACTGTTGTTAAGCTCCCCCCCTCCCTCCCTTCCAGATTGCCGCTATCAGCTTTCAGGCTTTTAGAGTTTAAGCCATTTTCACCCCTGACTGCATGCAAATTTCTCAGACAGATTATGAAATGTTAAAAACCTGTCGCAGCCAGCTACAAAATTTTCTGTCACTGGGTCAGAATGTTGGAAACAAACAGGATTCTTGCCGAAAACTGGTCTGACCACTTTACGATCATTCATTCATGAAATGTCTACACAGGCTCTTTTTCAGAACAGGGCCCAATCCCTTTTATCAAGTTCCCTTCAATGATTCTAGAGTTAGCACTAGATATACTATGAAATATAAGTGAATAAATATTGATTTTGAAAAAAAGTTACATGTCTTATTTTTAAGAGATAAGATTATACTAACACTATAATCTAAAAAACACATTAATTTTATGCTACAGACTTAATAACAGAAATACTTACTTTTATTGAGTAATCTTTACAAACCACAACATGTCGTTCATAAAAACAATTTGCATCCAATTTGATACAGAATATATGGCCTTCATCGCTTTTGGACAAAGTCCACCATTTGTTAGGTTTCTCAATGTCATCTAATTCCAATGGTTCATATTTAACGTCATTTTCCAACTGAGCATGAACAGATTTTGTCTTTGCCAACTTCTGTTTTTTCTTATTTCTACAAGTAGAGATATTACAATGTAAAAATAAAACAATCTATACTATTATAGTATTATTACACTAATATTGTGTGATTACAAATATTTTTTCGATATAAGACTATCTGTACCTTGTATTTGAAGTCTTTGATCCATTAACTAACTTCTTTTGTCTCCCAATGCAATTTTCATCACAATCCCAATGCTGCTCACACAATTTATTTTCCTATAATTAAATAATAGAATTATCTATTCAGTATATTTGCTGAATTTAAATTTTAGGAAATGTAGTACTTTTTCATTAGATG
The DNA here is from genome assembly GCA_963930645.1 of Salticus scenicus. NCBI lineage: Eukaryota > Metazoa > Arthropoda > Arachnida > Araneae > Salticidae > Salticus > Salticus scenicus. The sequence continues at coordinate 141,081,109 of OZ005660.1, forward strand.
AAACCACTGACATATAATCTTTTTTTTTTTTCTTTTCTTATCACATTCTAGCTAGGTTAATAGAAAAAAATATAATAATAAGTACGTACAAAATAAGGTGTCAATTCTGGTAATATCCTGGTGTCATTCCACTTCAAATTCCCATAAAATATAACTTCCTTATATATTTTATAAAACTTCGTTTGCTAGTTGGATTTATAGCAGGGCTGCCAAAAAAGCCGGCCTTTTTTTAAAAAGACCAGACCGGCTAGCTTTTAATGGCTTTTTTAAAATTATTTGCCTTACATTTTACTTCTTTACTATATATTTATATAATACCTATATCATGGCGCGAAATTTCCACTCACCAGCTTGCCATTGGTGAGTGAAAATTTTACTGTGGCGAGTAAAATTTCGATCTAAATGTAGATAGAATTCTTACAGCAGAGCTGCCAACACTTTTAACTTTTAAATCAGAATTTGACACCAGTATTTTTAAATGGAATATGTTATATATATTTTCGACAATTGATATTACTGAAAACAGCTATAAAGATTTTCTGGTTTGAAGTCTCCCTTGAAAAACGGGAGACTTGGCACCTATGCTTACAGAAAATGGTGCTACCAAAAAAAAAAATTGATTTAAAAACGTAAAATCATGCTGATCTTAGGTAAGTTGGTCAGATATCTTCTTTTTAAGAGTACAGTCTTCTTTTTCAATCCCTGCCTTCTTAAACGAAAAAAAAAAAAAAAAAAAACATTACAGGACTAAAAAGTCCTTATTTATTTATTTTTTTCTTTTTTCATAATTAAAAAAATAAAATATTACTAAAGGTAAATTGTATTACTGAAAAAGTTTGCAAAAAATTAGGCATTTGACATATGAATATCTTTGTAAATCAACCAGCCGAATATTCGGTATTCGGCTGAATAGTTACTATTATAATGAAAAATACATCAAACTTAATATCCTGGTAGCAGAAACAGACAGCATGGCAGCAAGCACTGTAGATTGTCTTAGGCTCTGCAGATATTAATTTATCAATGGCTTTGATGCAATTTCAAATTTCAACGATGCTAACAGGACATTGTGTTGTTTTCTTTATGTGCAATTTGGTGAGAAAAAGATCCTCACATTTGACGTGCTTATCTTATAGCCTATTCGGCAACCATCATCCATTCTTAAGTAGACTCCAAAAAGAAATGTCAGGCTTAAAAATACTAATAAAATTTGCATTATGTCTATCTTGGTTATTGTGCCTATTGTATTTTCTTAATTTATTTTCTTTATAAATGCAAATTTTTACATATTTTACTTTACAAATTATTATAATTTTAATGATGATAACTTTCAGATTTGGTCCCATACTCATGGACCGAAGATAAATTTTGTTTGCTACAGATAGGTACAGAAAATTTTATTACTATACGCAATATTCATTAATCAGAATAATGTAAAGGTTATGCATTAAAATATTTTATAAATTTCACAATATCACTGTAAAAAATTACAAATTGAAAAAGTAATTTATGCTGCACCCTACCCTAAAAAACTAATCTGTGCAGGAATCAAACTTTATTCTAACATACAAGTTTCAAACAAGCATTTCCAATTCATGGTAACAATGTGCAGGAGTGGAAAAAATATTCAGATATCTGAATTTTTTTTTTTGGACACTTTCTAAATTTCCCTCAATGTAACAGGTTATTCGGACATATATAGAGAGCAATTATATGTAATATAGGTATAAAGGAATAAACATTACACACTCAAATATTTATATGAGCAACTGTAACACTCAACATATGCAACATAACCAAACATCCAATAACTTATGTTTGTTTAAAAAATAGCTTTAATTTACCCCAAGTGAAGCAAAAACATCTGCACTCTTCTTTTTTAAGAATTTCGGCTTCGTTTCGTTTTTATGCGTTAAATTTCTATGTGGCACTGCGTCTCCTTTCAAAAGTTTTCTCTTAGGAAGAATACCCAACATTTCAGATTTCATATTCCTTGCATAATCCTTTTCAGTAAAATGATTAGAGCAAACGCGAGCAGAACTTGGGTTAATATACGAATTTCCACGCTTGCATGCAATAATCCACAACTTTTGCATTTCTAGTGTTTTTGGAAATCTGTGATATTTAACAGATTTATTTCCTTTTCCAGACTTATTAGGACATGAATATACGGCACATGTATTTGGCATGTTTAGAAATAGTCTAAACAGAAAATTTAATTAAGATCTATCATGGAAATACACTTTCAAAATGTAATAACACAACGATACGATCACAATGTAAACATTAAAGATTACACAAATTTCTGTAGAGCCGCTAATGTTGTAACACACGAGAGGTCAATAGGTTGGGGGTTGACGTGTAGGTGGCGCACTACGCACAAAATGTATTTTTTACAATTGTTCTATGTAATAATGGCAGCAGTAAAATGTAAATATAAACAAAAAACAAAGCTCAGTCTGGTTCTGGTTCTGATAAACTCGCTGCCTAATTTGTTCTTATGAATTAATGTAATATGGATCATTCGAGACAAAAACCATAGCAATTATAGGTCTCAAACTATTAAATAAATACTAAAATACTACACTGTTAAATTTATTCAGATCATGTAAAAATGCCTTGTTATATATTAGTAATATTCCGCACATTACTTTTGTACGATTCTATATAAATAGAAATATGGTGGCCTTCGGTAAGTTGTTTAAATTTTATTATTTTTACTTACATTATTCATTCAATATAGCCAAATAAATATACAACAGGCATAATTTGAAAATTGTGGTTCTGAGTGGTTTGAATACGTTTAGTGATTTTTTCGTACTCGCCTACACACCAAGGGTTCTCTTCTTTTTTAAGAATTTCGGCTTCGTTTCGTTTTTCTGCGTTCAATTTCTATTGGGCACTGCGTCTCCTTTCAAAAGTTTTCTCTTAGGAAGAATACCCAACATTTCAGATTTCATATTCCTTGCATAATCATTTTCAGTAAAATGATTGGAGCAAACGCGAGCAGAACTTGGGTTAATATACGAATTTCCACGCTTGCACGCAATAATCCATAACTTTTGCATTTCTAGTGTTTTTGGAAATCTGTTATATTTAACAGATTTATTTCCTTTTCCAGCCTTATTAGGACATGAATATACGGCACATGTATTTGGCATGTTGAGAAATAGTCTAAACAACAGAAAATTTAATTAAGTTCTATCATGGAAATACACTTTCAAAATGTAATAACACAATGATACAATCACGATGTAAACATTAAAGATTACACAAATTTCTGTAGAGCCACTAATGTTGTAACATACGAGAGGTCAATAGGTGGTTATATATTACATTTTTCATTCAATATAGCCAAATAAATATACAACAGGCAGGGGCGTAGCGTGAAAATTTGATTGGGGGGGGGGGGGAGAGACACGACATTTGGCGCCCTTTCGTATTCCTCATCTAAAAATGTCACCCACGTACTTTCAAGAGTGTTGCCATCTTTGGGATTGAGGGCACAGGCCCTCTCGTCGGTTAATGCATGCCACCACCCCCTCTCTCCTTCAGGGCATTTTTCTAAAATCTGCAAAGAAAAAAGAAAACTGCTTTTTTTTTTTTTTTTTTATATACATCTTTGGAGCATTCTAAATTTTTTCAGCGAATCTATATGGGTCATTCCATATCACATCATCCAGACCATGACACCCACCGACACAGATTTGGATGAAATTTGGTACAGTTATAGAACATTTCATACTGATTCTAGGAATGTCAATTATTTTGAGATCAGTTAAGTAGTTTTCAAGCTATCAGCATTGATGTACATGGAAAAATGGCCGATTAGCCGCCATTTTGAATGGTACATGTAAATATATAAATGCTTGTAACCCCTCTTATTTTTAACATAGAACCTTCAAATTTTTTTTTTTGGTTTATTTAGAATATAATAAGCTTTTATTTACCAAAGTTTTGTTTTCTTAAATCTTTACAATTATTTATAATAGTGACTTTTTGTTGTTTTTCTTCATATGTAATTTGAGTAACTTTAGCCGACAATTTCTTCCATTGCCCCTTCTTCAATTTTCACCAAATTGTGTATACAGGTAGCCCAAACTATGTTTTTATGACTGATAAAAAAATTTTGATGGGCAGTTAACAGGATTTTCGTTTAAACAATTTAAACTTAACCTCCCCGACATTACCCCTTCCACAAAAAGATGGTTTCCTATTTCATTCTGATTTTAATATAAATCCCATGCTTTACTATGAGAATTTCTTGTTTTACAACAGAATTTAATTACACAGCTTATTAAATACTTGAAAACAAAGAAAAAAAAGCTTAACTAGATTTTTGTTCTCTGCACTTTTTTTTTTTTTTTTTTCATAATATTCTGTATGCAAAACCACATATACATCATTAAATATCAAATTAACTATGATAGAATTGAAGTATATAAAATAAAAGTATAATACAGTATAAAAATTGGATGCATTATAATACAGCTAGTTTTCACTATTAAGAGGCCTCTCCACTTATTTTCCCCAGAAGCCAGAGTCAATGCTATTCTATGGAGAATTTCCTCCCATTATAACTTATTAACTAATATATATTTTTAAATTTCGTTTTCACATTTAGAAACTTTGCAACTATTGAAAAATTTATCGCTTTCTAAAATTTATTTTTTTAAATTTTTAATATTTTATTTTAAGGCTATAAAATGCGAATTTTCACAATGTGAAATTTTTCATTTTTGAGCTTAAAAATGAAATCTTAAAAATAAAAAAATTCTATTTTTAGTAAGCGATAAATTGTTTAATAGTTGTGAATTTTCGGAAAGTGAAAACAGAATTTAAAAATATGTATTAGTTAATGAATTATAATAAGGCAAAATTTCCCATAGAATAACATTGGAATCGGCTTTCGGAGACGATAGGTCCTAGAGAGTTCCCTTAATAAGAAAAATTGTTTTAACAAGTAATATTTCATACATAAACCAAAACCCGATATCTATCAATGTACATTAAAAATAACATAAGTATAATAAAGAATATAACTTACAGTCAGAAAAAGGCAAATAACCATATAAACTCAGTGATGAATCCACTGCTTTAGTGAATTAAAAATGGACAAAATATAATAAACTGGGAAGACTTTAACTTAATAACATATAGTTATTTGCATTTTTCTGACTGTAAGTTATATTCTTTTTTTACTTATGTTATTTTTAATTTACATTGATAGATATTGTGTTTTGGTTTATGTATGAAATATTTGTTAACACAATTTTTCTTATTAATAGTGAAAACTAACTGTATTATAATGCATTCAATTTTTACACCTTTATTTTACATACTTCAGTTTTATCATAGTTAATTTGATATTCAATGATGTATAATTAAATGTGGTTTTGCATACAGAATATTATGCAAAAAAAAGAAAAGAAAAGAAAAAGAAAGTGCAGAGAAAAAAAATCTAGTTAAGTTTTTTTTCTTTGTTTTCAAGTATTTAATAAGCTGTGTAATTAAATTCTGTTGTAAAACAAGAAATTCTCATAGTAAAGCATGGAATTTATATTAAAATCAGAATGAAATAGGAAACCATCTTTTTGTGGAAGGGGTAATGTCGGGGAGGTTAAGTTTAAATTGTTTAAACGAAAATCCTGTTAACTGCCCATCAAAATTTTTTTATCAGTCATAAAAACATAGTTTGGGCTACCTGTATACAAAATTTGGTGAAAATTGAAGAAGGGGCAATGGAAGAAATTGTCGGCTAAAGTTACTCAAATTACATATGAAAAAAAACAACAAAAAGTCACTATTATAAATAATTGTAAAGATTTAAGAAAACAAAACTTTAGTAAATAAAAGCTTATTATATTCTAAATAAACCAAAAAAAATTTGAAGGTTCTATGTTAAAAATAAGAGGGGTTACAAGCATTTATACATTTACATGTACCATTCAAAATGGAGGATAATCGGCCATTTTTCCATGTACATCAATACTGATAGCTTGAAAACTACTTCACTGATCTCAAAATAATTGACATTTCTAGAATCAGCATGAAAAGTTCTATAACTGTAAAAAATTTCATCCAAATCGGAGTCGGTGGGTGTCATTTTTTAAAAATTCTGGATGATTTGACATGGAATGACCCATATATTAATACACAGACATGAAATTTTTCTTACGTATTTAGCCTACTTTTAATAAAAGGAAGGGCTTACAAGTAGTATCGTTCAAAAGATATAGTTAATGTGCTTTGCAGAAATATATACATATATATATTCTTGTATGAGACTTAGCAGAAGTATCTTTCTTACGACAACCAGAGTATTGGTTTGAGATAAAGTAGAACAATTAAAAAAGATTTTTATCCCTCTTTTCCAACAAGTTTAAAAGATATTACATTATAATTCAGGTAAAACATAAAACTTTCAAAATAAATTTTAAGAAATGAAAGTAGTAACTGTTGCTAAGGAAAGCAACTTTACATTTTTAGAGTGGACAGTACCTAATCTCGCCAACAGCCGTAGCCCATGTTACTCTATGGGAAAGTTTGATTTTATAATTACTCATTACATAATGTATATTTAAATCCTGTTTTCACATTCAGAAAATTTGCAATCATTTATTTATTTTATTTTCTCTTTTTTTTTGTAATTCTAAGTTCAAAAATCTGAATTTTCAATATGTGCATTTTTCTCTTTGTTTCTTTTTTTTTTTTTAACCGCAAAATGAAATATTAAAAATTTATCAATTTTTGGAAAATGAGTAAGAAATATATAAGCCTTACACATTTGTTCTGATCCGTCTAGTCTTTCGAAAGAAATTAATTACTTAAAATCTCTTGCTCTTTCTTGAGGCTATAGTCCCTCTATTATTAATAAAGCTTTATATAATTTCAAGAACCCTAAACGTTCTGATTCCAAATTGAACGATCACCATCTCATTCCAGTTGTTTTACCTTTTTATTTATCATTTTCTTTTAAAATTTTTAAAATTCTCTCACCATTTGGTTTTAAAGTCATTTACAAACCCATCAACGGCGTCAACAAAATTGTTCCACTCCGTTCTTGTCTGATGCTATGAAATTACATAAGTTGGATTTTCGTTTGATTTTGATATTTTTTAAATTTTTAGATTTTGTTACATTTTTTAATCTAATTTATTTATTTATTTATTTTCTTCTTTTATTTCATAATTCTGTAGTGCTAATTTGGCAGGGTGCCCTTTTAAACAGTTTTTAGCACATTGTGGCCCTTTTTCAACATATTTTAGTGCATGGCGGTCCTTTTAAAAACATTTTGCTACCAAGTAGCCTTTTCTAACACCGCAAATTATGCAAATAATGCCCCTTTTTATTGAATTCCTCCCAGGCGGCCCTTTTATTTTAGAGTCAGCACTATTCTCCTCGCACCAGTATTTATGTTTACATTCATCTGTATATATTTTTGCTGTTCACTTAAAACGGTTCTGTGCGTTACTGCTTTGACTGCAGCACCTGTGCCTACTTTTTTCGCCTGACGAAGGATTGTGTGTTCTTTCGACCCAAATCAATTATTGCAAGTTTATTGCATTTTATGGTGTTTATTCAAAGTTTTGTAATTATTGCTTTTAAACGCCAGTTCTGTGGTGTTTTCTTATTGTGAAATTAGGTGTTGTTCACTCTTAAGGAAAAAAAAAAAATCAGTAATTTCTTTAATGTTGTTATTTAAACCAGTTAAAAAACGTTTTTCTTTTTTCCCATATAGTGTGAGAAATATTTTAAGAAATTTAGTAGCCATTGCTAAGGAATGTGACACAATTACCTCATGCCTTAATGTGGAAGAACAAACTAAAAAAAAAAAAGTCCCGTTTATATCTTACTTAGTTGTTAATGTCGGTGTTTGGGAAAAAGGTTGACTGCTCTAGTGTCCTATGCCTGAGAGGTAGTGCCTTCTGTGGAGGTCTTTCTAAGGGGTCCTAGCCCATATTTACGCAAGTTTCAGGGAAAACCATGGAAAATTCTGAACGGCTAGGCCCACAAGCACGACCACAGATTCAATAATCGAGCCAATTGAAGACCATCATGAAAGTCAGTCTCTTGTGCATATAAACTCTGTCGTGGCTGCAATGTCCACCATGCTCCGTGCAAATAATATCTGGGGGATACTGAAGCAGGGGAGCCACCCCTTCCGCAGAAGACAAAAATTGTGATTGGTTGTCTTCGGACCGCCACTGGGGTGGTTGTCTCAAACTGTCGCCAATTGCCGTGCCTATTAATGCGACATTAAATCAGCTTCCTCGCGCTATTTCATGTCAAGAAACACTAATTGAATTCTGTAGACTTATAAATATTTCAAAACCCGTAAGCGATGAAACTAAAATAAAAAATATGCTTAAAAGGATCACTTAGAATCAAAAATTGTTTGTGAGAAATCATTATAACGAAATCAAACCTCATCTAATTTCTTTTTTTCAGAATAGCCATAATGTACAATAAACTGTTTTTTTTTTTTTTTTTTTGAGCTAAGGTCTTGAAAAAACGTAATTTTAAATCTTTGGAGGTGAGAAAGTGATTGCGCATACCTACGAGTCAGTTGTAAGTATCTGAAATGTGTGAAGGCCGCTGCCGTCGCCACAGAGTGCGAATTTGCTAAGGTCAGAATTTTCAAGGGTCGTTACATGTTAAGCGAACATGCTGTTGTAGGTGCCTGAACAGGCAAGGGTGCCGCTTAGCTGGAGTTTGCTGCTAACTTATTCTTAAAGGGTCCTGAATACAATCAAAGTTTTCAACAGTCTTTTGCATGGTAAGCGAACAGACTATTGTAAGTGTTTGGCGCCCCCAAACAGGAATTTGTTATAATCAGATTTTTTTAAGGGTCGTGAATACAAAGAGAATTTTCAAGGATTGTTTGCACAGTAGGAAAATAGGTTGTTATACACGTTTAAAAAAGCTGTTTTAGGTGTCTAATTAGTTAAGAGGGTGCCACCTAACAGGAGTTTGCTACAATCAGACATTTTAATGCGAACTTTTTTTGCTGGTCGGTGAACCAGTTGGTCACCGAAGGCAGCTTCTGATGCATAAAAATCTTAAGTGTTTTTGGTAACTAACGACGATAATCAACAAAATTATGATCCATTTTCAAATGAAATTCAAGGCGCAAAGCAGTGCCCCCAGAAACCTCATTATGCCTTTGTAGGTGCCTGAATAGGGAAGGGTGCCGCTCAGGTGGAGTTTGCTACTAACTTATTCTTAAAGGGTCCCGAATACGATTAGAATTTTCAACAGTCTTTTGTACGGTAAGTTAACAGGCTATTGTAAGTGAACAAAACGGGAAATCATGCCATAGTAGGCGCCCCCAAACAGGAATTTGTTATGACCAGATTTTTTTTAAGGGTTATGAATATGAAGAGAATTTTCAAGGATCGTTTGCACGGTAGGAAAACAGGCTGTTATACACGTTTAAAAATGCAGTTTTAGGCGTCTAATTTGTTTAGAGGGTGCCGCAGGCGCCACCTAATGGGAGTTTGCTACAGTCAGACATTTTAACACAAACTTTTTTTGCTGGTGGGTGAACCAGTTGTTCAGCTTGTGATACATGAAATTCTTAAGTGTTTTTGGTAACTGACGATAATTAACAAAATTTTGATCCATTTTCAAATGAACTTTAAGTCGCAAAACAGCTCCCCCAGAAATTTCAATATGCTGCCCTATTTTTTAAAACATTGGGGGGGGGGGGGAGACTCCCCCCCTCAAGCTACGCCCCTGACAACAGGCATAATTTGAAAATTGTGGTTCTGAGTGGTTTGCTTACATTTAGTGATTTTTTTGTACTTGCCTACACAGCAAGGGTATAAATTTACCACATGGCAACATAAAATTTATTTATTACCTTTCGGAAAGAAATATGTTGAGATTAAAACAGATGATTATTTAACTTCATCAAAATGAATTTTAAGAAAAAATTTAATTATATAATTGTAGTAATAACAAGATAATTCTTACTACAATACGTCAAAGTTATCTTTCAATAATTTACAACAAAAATATATTTTAATAATTCCCATGGGTGAAATCCCAATGAATGATGCCTTGGCGTTTTTGGTAAGTTTTGTTCGTGCGAACCCTGCCAGCTCATGGGCATGATTTACTTTCTAAAATGACGGCTGCTGATGTTAGTGCAAATAAAATTTTAAAAATACAATTTTACGCAAAAAAAAAAAAAAAATCAACAAAATCCGTTTTTAAATGTAAGTTGCATCAACAAACACCACATTCAGAGTAATAAAATCTCATAAAGTATAATAAAATATTTCATTTTTTGAGAAATTAAAAAAATTAAATCAGGACTCTTCAAAAGGATTCCATTTATATAGAAACTATATAAAATTCACTGAAAAATTTACAATCTAAATTTGTGTTTTATAGAACTGCACATCCCTTCCAGAGTATGGATCCTTGAAGGTGACATTATGATTAAAATTCATATGCATGAAACCCTATTGTGATAGATACTCGATTATAGCTTTCAGTAATCATAAATGATTGTAGATCCAAGTTAGAATCCTGCATCAGGTTGGGTAACCTGATTTTATTTGAACCCGACTACTTTACTCGGGGTTTGGGTCTGTTTGACTAACTTTTGTTCTCTTGCAGGTGAAGTTCACTGGATTTTTTTTTTACTGTGGATCAGGATTAATACTCATCAAGTTGGGTCGACTTTAGAACATCTTTAAGATTGTGCATTAATCAGATTCCTTCTTCTCATATTATCCAGTGGGATTTTTATTGTTTGTTTTATAAGAATATTTCATTCAAAAATGAAATTTCTTGAATTCGTTTTTTTTTAAATTACTCTTTGAATATGTCACCTTTTAGCTTAGTAAGCAATTTTTTGAAAAAATAAATTTACATATTCATTTAGATAAATTGGGGTGTAAGTTTGATTTTTTATACCAACTATGTGAAAAATACCAGAGTTGGGAAATGAACCCAGACACTCTGCTTCATTTGCAGATACTTTACCACTGAACTACTGGCTAATACCAACTCAGTATTTCTTACATAATAGCCATTGGCAAAGTCACCATGTCTGCAAACACAGATATAAAAGATGAGAGTATTAGTCATGGTACAACTTCAATAGACCACAAAATTTCATCTTAGAAATTTTCATTCATAAATTCATCAACCATGAATATTTATTTAGATAAATTGGAGTGTAAGGTTGATTTTTTATACCAACTGTGTGAAACTTTTCAAGAGCTATCTCTGAATTCAGGGTTTTTGAAAATTTTGTTGTCTCTGGATTTCATGTTAAACTATTTTGTTTTTACACAAATTTATTATTATAAATGTTTAATTTACTTTATAATGTATTAAAAACTCTGCAAATATCGTTTATTATAGGTAACCATGTGATATATCATTGATAAATTTCCACTATCTGCATGCCAGTAACCATTTTCAGGGTTTTTGCATGTTAGGTAGATTCATCGCTGCTCCGCTTAACACGCGGATACTCTACCACTGAACTATCCTGGCTGATACAAACTTGATATATCTGCCATAATAGCCGTTGGCAAAGTCATCATGTCTGCATATGTAGATAATAAAAGTGAGAATATTAATCGTGGTACAACTCAAATAGACACAAAATTTCATCTTAGAAATTTTCATTCATAAATTCATCAACCACAAACATTTATTTAGATAAACTGGAGTGTAAGCTTGATTTTTTATACAAACTATATGAAAAATATTTTTCAAGAAATATCATTCTTATTGGGGGAAAAAAAAAAAAAATCTTTTATTTTGATTTAGTTAATACAATTTGTAAAATATATTTTATGACAAAAAAGAAAAAGGCGCTACAAAACCCTAGTACAGATATAGGGAACTGTAAGTAACTCTCGCCAAGATCTTTATTTATGCAACTGCGGCAGCCTTTTTAATTCATCGCCAAAATGACAACAAAAGTTAAAAAACCTCCAAGGGGAATCTTATGCAAAAACTGAACCGGTGGAATTTTAAGAAACGAATATAATAACTATTGCTAAGGAACAAAACAGTTACTGCATGCTTTTACATGAAAGAATATATTTAAGAAAAGTCCTGTCATGTTAAATTAAATTCTGTTTTGTACAGAATTTTAAATCTATACTTAGAAGACAAAAATAGGCTTCTTAAATCTGTAATTTTATAGGAATAATAAAAGGCTGTGGGGTGAGCATTGTGCAGGCTTGAAAGACGTTGCTAAGAGCAGCAGGAACCAATATCAAGCTTTTGACTGATTTCAATGAAATGCTTTTGAATTTTTATTTATTTATTTTTTTGAGATTTTTTATAGAGCTGTACCGAGTACTCGGTATATACTCGGCTTACTCGGCCAAATTTAGACTATGTATTCGGCCAATACCGAGTAGTTGTGGGAATTTCAATATTTTTATGCATTATTGAAAGAAATGTGTTAATGAGAGATATTTATTTTATAACTAAACTAAAAAAAATATGAAAATATAAATACGGAGTCATTATAATTAAAATTTTTGCTATAACAGCTTTCTGCAGTTAAAACGGGCTGTTACCAAACTTAGTATAGAGATGATTCATGATATGAGCTTTTAATTATAACTATCTTGTATGAATGTAATATGCATTATTTTATAAAAACTTAGTATATAAAATTGTATCTATAAATCAGACAAAAATAAAATATTTTAGAAAAAAAAAAGAACCTCTATGTAATATTAACACAAAAGTTTCGTCATACATTTGTGCAAATAAAAGTAAGACACTTTCAAATTGGTAAGAAAAGATTGATTTTGAATTTTATACTATAAAATAACGTAAAAGACTATCACTTATTCGGATACAGTCTACCATTGAGCAAAAGGTGCATTTATTTAGTATTTTAAGAACAAAAAAAAAAAAAAATGTGAAAAAAGGAGGGCATTTAACTGAGTAAAAGCTTTTATGGCATTTTACGTTATATATAAAACAGGTAAATACACTAAAACGTTATTTAAAACGTATTTTCATAATTAAAATCTGTCATTTTGCCAATTATGACCCAAAACCAGCTCTCATTTTACATTTCTACGATCTGAAGATTAATGAAGCCTGTCATGTTTGAAATTATAAAATATTTTAATGTTCCCATTACATATGTGAATTTCATGTATCTTAAATTAAGCCTTAGTGCCTAGTAACTTTTATATTTTCTAAGAATTATCTGAGGATGATAATTTCGCATCTAAAAAAGATGTTAAGAATAAAGTTATCAGTTATGGTTTTATTAATCCACTATGCTGAAAGTATCAAAATATGGCAATGAACCTAATTATGTATATACACTACAAAAGTTCTGCATGAAAGCATGCTGTTTACCATTTAACTAAATTTTATATTCAAAAGCCTTTTTTGATTTCAAGATGTGCAACTTTCTTCATATATGCATCAATTATTCTTTCTTACAACTACTCGGTACTTGGCCGAGTAGTAAAAGGCCGAGTATTCGGCTACTCGGTGCAGCACTAATTTTTTATACTGATAACTGATGTAAAATTTTAAGATTGTTTAAATATAATGACCAGCGAATAGCAAAGTAGGTAAAACCTACTAAAACCACAGCAACACATGGCCAGGCTCAGCTAGTTTATAAATAAAGTGTCTAATTTCCCCCCGAAACTAAGAATCTCTAATTAGAAAAAATAATTTTAGAAATTTTCTGTTTTTTCCCCGGTAGATAAATGAAAACTTTGTGTAATACCTTAACTTTCTACATTAAATTCTAAAATTCCACTACTTAATGCAGTTTCATTTGAAAAAATATATTTGATTGAAAGTGGCTGAAAGACATACGGAAAGCGAAGATATGATGACAATCACTTGATTTGGGCTTTTATTATAATTATTTTAGTGGCAAAAACAAAGCACAGCAAAAAACAGAACTAATGGTTTCACTCAAAATACCGAGTATGTGGAAGGTACTTAAGTATTATTTTTGTAAAAAATCTCTAATTTTCATCTGAAATTAAGAACCCCTAATTAAAAAAAATAATTGTATAAAATTAAATGTTAGAATTGTTTTGCTTGAACAAATAAACTAATTCAAGTCATATCTATTTTATGTATCATTATTGTCCCTCAAAGGCCGACAATGTTTGTAATTTTTTTTCTTCTTATCTTTTCTTTTTGAAGCACCACTTGATAGGCACGTTCCATGTTGACATTGCTACTACGAGATTTAGTGAGTGAGCGTCGCGACAAAGAGGTTAGTTATATTTGATAAGAACAAAAATTGTAACTCCAAAGAGAAGAGAGAAGTAGGTATCACAATCTAGACTCACCATTTAAAATTTCATGGCTGCTTAAGCCTGTGCATCAGTCAGATTCTCTCTTTCTTCCTTATGTTATTCAAAGGGATTTTTGTTGTTTCATTTTATGAGAATATCTCATTCAAAAAAAGAGTGTTTTTTTTTTTTTTTTTTTTTTTTTATTCTGTTTTTGAATATTGCGCTTTGGATGTATGTCACCTTTTGGCTTAGTGATCAATTTTTTGAGATGCAAACTTCGAGTTCTAAATTTACTTGATGAAATAAAATATTTATTTTTATTTATTTATTTTCGAAATTTGCTCACTAAGCTAAAAGGTGACATATTCAAAGAGTAATATTAAAAAAAAAAAAAAAAATTGAATACAAAAAAACTTTATTTTTGAATGATATACCCTTATAAAATGAAGAAACAAAAATCCCATAGTATAATATGGGAAGGGGAAAAGGGAGCTATCTTGACTGATGTACAGCCTCAAGATAGGAGAAAGTAAACATACAGGATGCAGCAGGAAGTAGAGTACTCCAAAAATGAATCATTGTCGACTTGACCTGCACACATATTTTAGATGTAAACAATCAAGAAAGGCCAGGTTTTTCACTGCAAAGCTTCAATACTTGTTTGCATTTAAATTCTTTGGTCATGAACTTGTCTGAAATTATGAGCACTACTCAATATGCGATGAGTCAATATTGATTGTAAATGCATGCAGGGGTGCAGAAAATGTTCAAAACTCGGAAATTTCCCCCAAACACAGTATAAATTTCCCTCAATAATGCAAAAATCTACTTTGCTATACAAAGTCATTTGTTCTATGTAATAAATCTTTAAGAGAATAAGTATACAGTGTAACATAAAAATATCGCTGTTAGTGTATAAGTACTTCAAAGTAGCAAATTGTTGTTTTTGATTTGCATTTTTATTTTCTCTTAAAAAAATATTCAAAATTTCCCCAGTCAGTTTAAATTTCCCCCGAACCTCGTTCGGGCGTTCGGACATATTCTGCACCCCTGAATGCATGGAATATTAGAAATAGTCAAATTACTCTCTGGTGAAACTGATTATAAAGTAGTTTATTTACATTAAAAATATTTTAAGAAAGGATTATATATCATATATATTATTTAATACCTCATTAAAATCCTTAATAGTTCTGAGTTTAATATATTTCGGCCTCCAGTCGGGGCCATCATCAGAAATACTCGGTAATGACTTGCAGATGCTAAAGATGACCAACTTTAGCATCTGCAAGTCATTACCGAGTATTTCTGATGATGGCCCCGACTGGAGGCCGAAATATATTAAACTCAGAACTATTAAGGATTTTAATGAGATATTAAGTAGTTTATTTATTTTTGGAGAGTTTCTGAGACCGCTGTTGGGCTGGGAGCCCATGACAATCGCCGACCTGGCCAGTCCGAGCTTGTATACATTGTCATGTATTAGGCTCTACATCCATAAATAACGATTTATTAATCAATTAGGCTAAGTTTTTTTATGTATTAAAATATAATTGTCAATGTCCTAAGTTGCCCCAGCCAGTGGGCAGTGGCAGACTGGTTAAAAAAAAAAAAAAAATTGGTTGCCAGGAGATAAAGAGGGTCTGCCAAAATCAGGAGGACCCATTCACATGTAGAATGGTATTGGGCTTACTCGCTTCTGTAATATAATGCTGTTATTTAATTTTTATATTAAATAAAAGTAGTTTTAAAGTAACTAAAAGGTTAAAAGAGAGAGAAGAGTAATTGAAATACACACATTAATCAGAGTACCTATCTGAACTTGAATTATCTGAACATCCAACTAATAGAACTGCAGTTATATATATCTGTGTGTGTTTGTGTGTATATATGTATTAGGAATACATACTTTTTATACAAATTCTTAGTAAATTATTTTATTGTTGAAGCTAGAAAAAGTTCCCCTGAAAACAAACCAAAAAATAAACACCAATTGATTTTTAGAAAAAGAATTCCAATGTTATATTGTTTTACAAAAATGTCGACTTTCTTTTGTGAGGAAAGCAGTCCACAGAGAAACAGGTTCTAGCTGATGAATGTAATTTATTCAACATAACTTTTGAAAACAGTTCAACAAAACTGATTTCACAAGTATTCTCAAAACAGTCTAATAGAACTGTTAATTCAATGAGTGTTCTTGAAGCAGTCCAATAATGCTCTCACTAGTAACACAAAAGATGCTATTCAATGAGTATTTTGTAAACAGTCCAAGAAGATAGTATAAAAGAAACAGTGTTAAATATTCCACTGAAGAGGAATTTCACCGATTCACATGCATAGTCAATCACTTGGAACACAGTTTCTAAGAGGCAATCACTCAGAGTAGCCTGTGAACTCAACTGACTGCCAGAGTCACTCTTCAGAATATATTCTTTAACGGATAAAATTTGGCAATGATTTCTTTGTAGAATCTAATGAAGAACTCTAGAACTCGGCTTCTGTTGAACAGAGAACTTCGAAACTTCAGCAATCCTAAAGTACTGTTTTTTGCCACTGTTAGTTGCCAAGACCGACTTTTATGGAAGTGAATGGACAGTTCCTTTGTTTCCAATTTGACTGTAAATCTACTTTTACTGCACAGCACATTTAAAGCAGGAAAGATGTTTAAGTTATTGTAAAAAAATGTTATTGGTGAAATGTAGTGATTGAATAGGGAGTTCTATTTTAAACAACTCACTTTTTCTTTCTGACACACACCAACAAGGACATCAAAAGAACAAGAGGCATCGTTTGACAGTTTAGATCTTTTCCTCATGGCTGTTGAAATTGAAGAATTTTTTTTTTTATGATTTTTTACTATTTATGTGCATTTTTTAACATTTTATAAAGCATTTTGACCTTTTTGTCACCTGAAAAATTTTGAAATCCCATTACTGCTGTAGGGCCCACATTATCTGATTCTTGAGGGCCCATTTGCCATTGGGCAAGTTGACGACCTTATCAGTTCGTCACTGCCACTGCCAGTGGGGCAAGTTGGGACATTGTGAAGATTTAAAAAATTTTTTACTGAAATTAAATTTGATGGAATACTGCATTGGATTAAATTTTTACTGAAACAGGAATGCTTAAACTTTATCTTAAACTGAGTTTGGGGAAAATTGAATAAAAAATAAATTTTCTAAAAATCATTATCTAAAAAATGTCCCAAGGGGCCTCACCTTCCCTTATAAGCACTATAGAAACTGGCGTAACATCAAGGGAGAGAAACAGGCAAAAAAAAAAAAAAAAAAAAAAGCTCAAACAAGGTTAAGAAATTTATAAGTTCAACAAGAAATAAAATTTCAAAAATTTTGCTATGTTGAATAGGCATTGTACTTTGAATAGGTATCTAAGGCTTTTATAATAAAGAAACAGCAATCTCTCCAGAATATAAAACTACCAATATTTTTAGCTATACTATGTGCGGTATGATGAGCCCATTGTGATAGAGACATAATAGTACACAGGTGATTCACGTATCTTAATTTACTAATATCGATATGCTTCATAATTTTCTTTTTTTTTTCCAACTTACAATAATTGATGTTTGTTAGAAATAATTTTGGTAAAATTTTATCTATAGTTCTTAAACAGGGCCACACCAAAGCATTTGAATTTATTACTAGGGTAAGTGCACAGAGCAATCTCTGATGTTTTTAATGTTCTAGTCATCAGAAAATATTTTTAGAAATCTTAAATTAGTACATATGGCATAAAAGACATTCAGAACCACAGAATGTTAAAATATATACATCTGATAACAATTATTTTTTTTATGAATTTTTATTTGACACCTACTCAGTGTTCCAGTAATTGACACTGCCAGTTTTTCATTTTATCAGTAATTGGCACCCCATGTTCCAGTGTTTGACACTGCTAGTTATTTATTTTACCAGTTATTGGCACCCTATGCTCCAGTGTTTGACATAAAATTTTAAAATTCTTCTTGTAAAATATATGATTTTTTTATTTTTCTTATTTATTAAATATTTCGGGATAGATGTCAATAACTGGAGCATGCCAATCACTGGAGCACCTACCCTATATTGATTTTTTTTTGGGGGGGGTTCATTTTATGTCATTATTTTATAATATTACAAGGCATATTCTTGAAATGTATTTTCATATACGTGTATTTCTTGGCTAAACCTACTTTCAGCATTTTATATAGTGTGTTTATCAGCTGTTATATTTATATAAGGTGAACCAAAATATTTTGAATGCAATGGTATATTATAATGATTATTACTTGAAATCCTTATCTGTGGTGTTAAAATTTTATTAGCAGAATGAAATTTCTTTGGTGTTGCAAAACCAAAAGATGGCATAAACACAAATCAATATGTTTATTTACGATATTTCTTTGATCTTGGCAAAGGATGAGGATTGCATGCAACTTTTTTCGCATTAGAAACTGTATCATAATCTATCCAAGTAGAGCTTGTTACTACAAGAAGCGTATTAATGTTTAATAAAATATGAAGGCTTATGCTTGCCCTTCGAAATGACTTTGGCAAATAACAGAAGCAAAGTAAGGTTTCTTATTTTATTAAATGTGTCATAATCTATTCACTAAGCAATAATTTTATTTCTCTTGTGTCTTTTATTTATTTATTTTAAACTTTTAAAAATTTTTTTGTACCTTGATTGGCAACGCTTATGTGTGTGTATGTAAGTACAATTTAAGAATACTTTTTTTATGACAACAAAAAAAAAAAAAGCCAAAATTCTTCATTGCCTAGGGGTGCTATGTATCCTTGCACTCTCTTATAATAATAAGATGTGTGATTCATTTATTATGATTACACACACATAGCTGCCAACCTTTGAGAATCAAAATTAGGGAGATTTCACATACGACATAATTTCTCACGTAAATAGAATATTAATAGCATAGTAATTGTTGGAAAGAGAAGGAGCAAATAAAAGGAAATTTTTGCAGTATCTAGAGGCTTTCAACTTATTGCAAATAATAAGATAAATAAAGCAATGAATTTAAAATGCTACTAGATTATATTAAATTCTAACCATGCTCTAATTATACATATACACACGTACATTGATTTGGGAAAATTTTTCCTACCTGAAAAATCTAACTCCATTTTCCCCCCATGTTTACACATTTGGTATAGATATGACATATACATACTTAATTTAATTGAGAAAAAATAGATTCATTAATTTCAGCAAGAAGGTCTAAAATTAATTACATATGTGAAAAATATTGAGCACATCTATTGCTTTACTGTTTCTAGACTTCATCATTGATCACTATCTGGAGATGGAGAAAGGGGGGGGGGATAAAAAAATAATTAGAGTAAGAAATATTAAACTCTTCCAATTATATTTTTAGAACCTTATAAAGCAAGTTAAAAATGAACATTAAAATTATTATTCATGTTGCAGATGGTTAAAGATTGGGAAATAAAAGACTTCTGCAGAACATTTGATTGTTGATCGCTAATTAGAGATAAATAAAGGGGGGATGCATAAAATAATTACAAGAGCAAGAAATATTTAACAATTCTTTTCCTTTACATGTTCTAGAATAAAATAAAGCAAGTTTGAAATGAATATTGACATTTATAATGTGGATGGATAAAGATTGGGAATCAGAAGCTTACATAAAACATTTGATTGCCAATAGTTTGCTGAAAATTTTGTAAAATCTCAGAAAATTCGGGAGTCTCCCGAATTTTTCGGGAGAGTTGGCAGCTATGCACACATACTTTTAAAATAGAAGGTGAACTTAAACTGATAATTAATATATTTTCTCTTGCAGATGTTGTTAAGAATTTCATTGTGGAAATGGAAGTAGATTTAGATGAGTACGAATGTTTAGTTGGCATCTGTAACACTGTATCATTTTAATATTTTTGTGTGCGTGTGATAAGCGCTAAAATACAAACCCTGAACTTGAAACCCATTTTTGTACATATCACACATAAATAGTCAAAAATTATTATTAATCCATTTTTTAGATTTTTTAATTTTTAATTTAGTGCATTAATAGTATATTTTTAATTCTTTTTAAAATGATTTACCAACTGTGTGACAATGAAAATTTACTTTATTTTATAACTTTAATGTGTTTTGCATGATTTTTAGATGAATTATTAATTTTCATTTAGATTTGGGTCAGGTACGGGTTGTCAAATTACGAATACAAGCAAAATTATCATAAAATACAATTTTTAAAAAAATCAAAAATTACAAAATTATAACCAATCACAAATAAAAAAGTTAAAGCATAGAAGATATAAATGCACAAAATTCTCAATCACAGCAGTGACTAATATGCATGTATGTATGCTTTGCATACATGAATCTGCAGGTTGGTTAAATATCTTTTATACTAGAAATTTTAATTAACGGATAAAATATTTCTAAACAAACTTTTTTCTCTTACAAATAAATATAGTATTTTTTGTAAATTAAATTTCTGGGGTAAAACAAGTGTTAGAAATTAGAAGATGAAAGCTAAGCGTCATTGTACCAAGTATTTTTTTTTTTCTAGTTGTCAAAATGCTTTACCTAGGCATAATTTTGAAATAATTCATATTGCTTAAAGAAAACTGCCAAATATTAAAGTTTTTTTTTTTTTTTTTTTTTTTTACGATTCTTTTGCATAAAATTAGAAGCATGCTTCAATTTGTATTCTGAACAGGGTTGGCCAATTTTTGCCGAAGTGGAAAAAACCACCCCGGCAAAAATGGTTTTTGCCACAATTTTTGCCAGTGGCAAAAATTACCAGTATTTCAAACAGGGTTTTAAGGATTTTAATTACACAATTTTAATGTTTAAATCATAATTTTAACAAAATTAAAAACAGATTTAATTACACTCTTGATCAACTGATTCTTATGTAAATTATTAAAATAATGCATTCTAAAATTTCTTTAAAATGAAATTTTTATCATCAGCAATTAACATAATTTTTTTCATTTTAAAAAATATTTAAATTACCTATCTAAAAAATATTCTTCAATAATTAATTACTAGAATATTTGTGTTTTTCAATGTATTACATATTTTTGTTTACAGTGGGGAAAAGTCAAATATTGAGTCAATTATTGACTCAGCTGTTCTAAAATTTGCCAGTCAGTCACTGATCTTGCATTTTTTGGAATTGAAATGTAACTTGCAAGTAAACTCTCTCTCTCTGAATATGTCTTACTTAAGATTTTTTTTACTTCAATAAAATAAAAATATAATTTTGTAGTTTTATTTTTATGGTTATGTTCAGGCACTGACGAAGTTTCAATATCTTAGGAGCCAGAAGTAGCGAATTATTTCTATGACAATACTCACAGCAAAACTTAATAATATTTCATAATTGTATACATTAATGCAGGTCATTCAGATATTATTTTACATTTAATAAATGAACTATTCAGTTACAAATGTGAACTAAGGAAATTTTTAAGAAAATAACTATTTTTTATTTATAAAGATAAAAACAAACTATTGGGGGAAAAAATCAACAGAAATAAGTATTATTTTTACCTTTAAAGTAATCATCAAATATATTGAGAGTGTTTAAGTTTTGGCTTTAAAATACTATTTGTCTATTAATTTTTCAGGACAGAATTCCTTTAAAGAGAATCTATTTGATAAATATCATACTATTTAAACTTTCTCGTTGTAAATTCAAACATAGTTTGCTTTAGATGGTGTTTACGATGTTTGAATCTTGTTTAACATAAAGATGTTGACATGGAAAGTACCGGTATAGTAGTAAGAAGATTTATCAAATATGGGAATTTATCTTTCATGGAAAAACATCTTTCAAAAACAGAAATTATTGTTAAATTTTTCAGAAAACATTAAACTCATACTATTCATTCAATACATCAGCAAAGTCATTTTTTATACCAAGACAAGAAGGTGGGAGGAAAAACAAAAATATGCATAAAAAATATTGTAAATGCATAAATTTTTTTTTGTCAGTCTGCCGTAACTGGTCACCAGTGGACATTTATAGTCACCCTGGCACCCGGAATTTGTCAGACACTGGTTATATATTATATTTATTAATTAATTATAATTACTTTTTAAATTAAAAAATCTTCAAACATTTTTTTTATTGAGGTGCCAAAGGGTAAAGGGTGAAAATTGAAAGGGATTGTGTTGTTCTAATTTTATTTTTCCACTTTTCCTAATTTTTTCCATTTTTGCCAATTTTTTCCATTTTTGCCGCTTTTTTCCACTTTTTGCCGCTGTCCTGGCAAAAATGCATTTTTGCCGGCAAAAACTCCACCCTGATTCTGAAATTATCAATCTTGTCTTACTGACCAAAATGATTGAAATTATTGAAAATAAATTTTATTATTAAAATTTTTTGAGAATGTAATTACTAATATGTAGAAGAAAAAGAGAAACCAGCAATTGCTGAATTCACTGCTTGTCCACTTACACTCATAAGACGGTTGTATCAGTGTGTGATTTTTCCAAGCTTAAAGAAGGAAAAATGGGGCAAATTGATTTGAAGAGGGAATTTTCGCTTTACCAGTAGAAAATGTACACATATCAAATGATAATTAGGTGCAAAGTTGCAGTCATCAAACTGAAATTTTTATGAAAAGTTAGACATAAAAAATGGAGATTGGGTGTAAAATTACAGTTGCCAAACTAAATTTTTTAAAATAACTAATGACTGCTAATTTTTACTACTTTCATGACTGCTAATTAATCACTTTTTAAAGTGACTAATACGACTAATGACTACTAATGTTGAACCCCGTGTGAAACTGATTTTTGTGAATTGAGGATTAAATGCTGGAAAACACAGTAAGGAGCATTGTAGTATTAATCAGGGGTGGCCAACCCGCGGCCCGCCATGTAGTTTTTTACGGCCTGCAAGGAGACAAACGATATTTAACATTTGACAACTTTGTTTAACACATTAAAATTAATAAATACGTTCTGACTTTTCGAAGTGAAAAGAAATACCTTTCAATGATTATGATAGCTAAAGAATCACATTGTTGTTATGAAATATTATTAGATCCATTAATTCTTCTTTTTATTATAGTTATTAATGTATATGTCATAATTTATTTTCTATGATACTATTGTTATTTTATGACTGCATGTAAATAATTTAAATTAATGTATTCTGTTCCGAATCTTCATCCTGCCCTCTCCCCTATATGCATACATGATTAATGCACTCATAAACATATGTATGCATACACATATATACATCAAATGCAGCTTGCCTGAATACATTAGGTTCCCAATGCAGCCCACCATGCATTTTTGCTTGGACAGGCCTGGTATCAAATCATATTCTCGTACATCAATTTCTTGATTTTATAATACAATTTAAAATATGTCAGAAACTTTCTATCCATTCTGTATTTTTTAATTTTCTGTTTTCAAAATAGAAATAAGACATTCTAACTTCTGTTTTTTAGGTAAAAAGACTTTGGTATTCACTGGTATGATAATTTTTCTTTGGCTGTGTATTGGATACATCATATATACAAGAACATCTCAGTTTTCAGATGAAAATAGATTTTCTAATTCAAAATCGTTAGAACAAGAAGTGAGTGATTGTAAAAGTCGAAGACAAAAATTAACAGCTGGTTTTTGGCAACGAATTAATCTTTACAAATTTGATATTCCTCAACATGTCAAGGAGTCTTTATCTCAGATTGATGTAGAAACCAGTTTTGTAGTTGTACAGGTAAATCTTTATTTATTAAGAAAAAATTCAATAAAACAATATTCAGTATAATATCTTTATTATAACTATATTACTATTTTTTTTTTTTTTTTTTTTTAGAATACTAAAGTGCATTTCCTCTATGCAAAACCTAAAGAATTTAAAAGTGATATTTCAGTCTTACTGCTACATGGTCAGTCATTCACTTCTGAAACCTGGGATGAAATTGGTACTCTTCAAACATTAGCAGCATTTGGCTATTATTCAATAGCCATTGATCTTCCTGGTATGCTTGTTTCATTGAATATTATTTATAAAACTGCATTATGTTCTCTAGTATTTATTTATTTATTTTTATACAACAGGACTATTTCTTTCAGACAGCAATTTTGCATTGTTGCCATTTATTGCATTACACCTTGAATTTGCTAAAATGCCCGCCGATATTCAATTTTACCATTTAATTTCTTAAACTATCTCAAAATATTATATCCAGTCTGTAAAAACTTTTACATTTTACTTATTGATATTGAGATATTTATCCTTTATTGTATGTAAAAAACCAATTGCCAATTTCAGTATCCAAGAGCACCACCATTCATAAATTGGATGACTTCTGAATATTTGTTGGCAGTGTCTTCTGATAAGTATTGATGATGCCTTCTGAATATTTGTTGGATCCTTCTGGATCCTACTTATTTATGATGACTTCACTTAATGTTTGTTGGCGATATTTTCTGGATATGTATTGATGATGGTTTTGTGAATATTTGTTGGCGATATCTTCAGGATCTAGCCAACAAATACTCAAAAACACTTTTTTTTTTAAATAGAATTATAATATACAAATTAGGACTGTCTTACTAAATTAAATTGTGTCTTTGAAAGAAGTTTTTTTTTCAATTTTTTTTTTTAAAAAAGTAAAGGAACATAATAATTAGAAAAGTATATTAAAGTAGGCATTTCCTCTTATAAAAGAAGAAAATCGTTAAAACATGTATAATTAAAAAGCCATTTTTTAGACATGTACAAATCATTTAATGATTAAAAACATATTTACAGGTTAAAATTTATATTTACAAAGATTTTTGCTATAATACGTCATACCACCTTCAGGTAAACACATATAAACTTCAGAAGATATAGTCAACTATATATATACTAGAATTTTTCGCTATGGTTAACAGGGACGGCTCGTGATTTGTGAATAACGTTTTTGAAGGACTGCAAGCTAGTGACTAAACAGTAAATTAGCATGGAAAGCTTTTTCTTCTGATTGGCTCTTGAAATGTTGACATATTTACATTGATTTTCGAAATAAGCAAATCAACCAATGAGGTGAATAAAGATTCCATTCTATGTATTTTTTCTAGACGTTTCAATGCAGCACCCCTAACGTGCCATTCATGAGCTGCAGATTTAGTTGAAGTACTACTTGCAAAAGAAATGCATGAAGATTTCACATATGTAATCCATCAAATCAACATGAAGGAAATACAGGCAGAGATACTTGAACTTAGGAGAATCCGCGTGAAGCTTTCAAAGACAAAACTTGTCATACCTAAAAGGAGAAACCAAAGGTAGAAGTACTTCGCCATGAGAGATTCACTAGTATAATGGATCCAGAGGCATGTACATATATAGGCAGACACATTTTTAAAGATGGAAATGGGAGATCAGAAACTTGCTATTTTGCTGTTTAGAGCTGAAATGTTTTCTTCTTTTCTAAAAATATACTCACATAAGTGAAGATTAATTAAGTGTTGGATTCAAGAAGTAATATTAGATTTTTTATAGAATGCAGAGTCTGTATGATTAATTGCATTTTATGCTATAAATAGCTTCAGAGACAATTAAATCTTGAATGTTCAATGGTGCAGAAATGAATTTTGCCATATACCAGACAGGTGTGGTGTAGGGTTATTTTGAACATAATCTACTAAGGCTATACTTTTTTCTTCTTTTATATTACCTATATATTCTTGAATTCTTCTATTAAGAGTATGCTTGGTTTGATCAAAATAATGAAATATGTCTGACTGAACTTTATTTGGATTTTATAACCCCCTCCCCCCCAGTAAGTCTAGTACAGGCACAGTCATTCACACTTAATTGTTTAATAGTTAATGGGGACTAAAAAGAAAAAAAAAATGGTAGCCTATGTAGATTTCATTTATAATAACACTGGCACCATATCTATCTGGTCAATGGCAGAAATCTTTCATTTTTCTGTACAGCAATAATTACTACCACACATGTATGCCGCTTTACATTAAAAAAAGAAGAAAAATCACTGGATGCAGCTATTTTGTCATGCATGAAATATGAATTTCGAACACAAAACCACATTTAAAAAAAAAAATCATTACCTTTCCCTTTTCATTACAATACCAATCCAATATGATAAACACACGAACAGCCAGTGTGAAAACGAAGTTCCAATTCAAACACAATATACACTACCAAAAAAGTGTCAGTACCTTGAATCACATCATTAATCAATACTTTTCATCTTTAACTGAAATTGCCTGAGCTTGGCCTTGGCCTCAAATCACCAATAGGTGCCTTGTATCAAAGCTTAGTCAAATATGATTTGGCACTTTCTTGCCCCGGCCTCCCACAAATATCATTTTCTAGTTGAATTAATTCTTTAATTGCACAACATAACTCTTATTTTTATTATTGTTTCACCCCTTTAAAAAGATTGGGCAACTTTTTAATAGTGTTTAAAAACATATATATTAAGTTTCTAAATCAAACAGTTTTCGAATGGTTTTCTTTCTATCTTCATTAGACTCCTTTGGAGGGAACAATTTTTTAATAATGTAGTGGATAAGAACTTGTGAAGAATTTTCATGACAAACATCAAGTTACCAGTTCAAGCAGTTCCTAATGGCACACAGGGCCGGCTCTAGGCGGTAGGCAAGGTAGGCAACTGCCTACGGCGGCAAAAATTAGGGGCGGCAAAACCAGCTGAACTACAAAAAATAAATAAATGAAATACTTCGATTATTGAATGAAGAAAATAAATAAATAGAAAAAAAAGTAAATAAATACAACAAGAATTTACAGGCTTCTCTGCCCATTGCTATAATTTGAAATGCAGACAAGAATAAACAAATTTCTAAGTTCTGTACAGTAAGGTACAGTTATTATTTATGCAACCGCGACGCGAAGGGAGAAATGCACACTCGCTGGTTTAACAAGCTCTTTTTGTTCTCTAATTAAAGAAAGTCAAGAGTTTGCCAATTGTTGGCAATTTTAGCAGTGTTCTTCAGCATGTAGGAACTATTTGGAGGTACCCTTTCTCCCCAGGACATTATCAGTATATCCTAAGTATGAAAGAACGTCCTAAGACATCCTCAGCCATAAGATAGGGACATTTTGAGTTGTCCGTAAAAACACGGTAAAATTTAATTTGGAATTAGTAACAGTGATGTCACATTTAAAGCAATGCTTTATTTATGCAATAATGTCCATCAAATTCATTGGATGGGGGAGGGGGGATAAATTTTTGGTTAAGGTATGCTTCCATTGGCCAATCAGAATTTCAATGCAAATTCAAAGAACATTTTTTAAGGTTTTCTTCCTGTTGAAAGATCTACTGGTAAGGAACTGCTTAAAGTTTTATTAAAAGAGATGGGGAAAAAAATGGGTTAAAATTATAAAATATGAGAGTCAAGGTTATGAAAATTGCTCAGATATGAGAGGCGACAAATTTGGAGTACAATCAAGGATTAAAACTTTAAACTCCAGGGCATTTCACGTACATAGCAGCAGCCATTTATTAGACTTAGTAGTTAATGAATGATTGCGAAGTTGGAAAATTTGTGTAGATTCCCCAATATCTTTATTTCTTAAAATAGAAAATATTCATGATGCTTTATTAAGTCATTTATAAAAATGTAGAGATAGATAATATGATTAAAAATGTGGCAGTTGTTTATTGATTACAGTCGGCAGCAAAATTATTGAAGCACTTAGTAATAATTCCTACTTAATAGATGCGCACATAATACTGTTTTATTAAGTAAATATTTGTCGAGTGATGATCTTAGTCTTATACTGTTTTTAAAAAAGCAAGTTGATGATAAAAAGAAGCGATCAAACTAAGAAATATATATATATCTAATATATGAAAAATGCGGATGTGTGCTTCAATAACTTTGCTGCCGACTGTATAATAAAACAATTAAAGTTTTATGTTTGATAGTCATTTGATACAAAATTTTGAATCATATTAATCCGATTAAGTAAGCTACGTGAAACAAAAGTTTTTGATTTATACCAAGCCACTGATTTATTAAATAGCTCATTATTATTATTATTATTATTATTTTACGAATTAAGATCAGTTGAATCCTTTGAAAACTTTATCTTTGGTGACTCCTCTGATCTTAACATTTTAAAATTGGCTGGTAAAATATACTTTATTTTCTGCACTTTTGAAAAAAAAGAATGTCCGGTTGACGTCCTTAAATTCATTACCTTCCTTAACATTGGGCCGAATTTAAGCATTACTTTAAAAATTTTGTTAACCTTGCCCATAACTTTTGTTAACGGAGAAAGATTTTTTTCTAAACTAAAAATGAAAAAAAAATAATCTGGTGTGTCACTCACACGACTTTCTCTTACCCTAAATTTTATACTATATATACAGGTTGCAGATTAAGAGGTAAGATAACGAGTACTCTTATATAAAACTGTGTTAAACAATTCAAATTAGCCCTCGGAAGAGTTTTATATGATAATTGCCCCCTCAACCCCCGTTTAAATTATGCACCTACATTTATATAGAATTCAATTCGGTTATTAAAAAATAATTCTGATTTTTAAAAATAATTTATTAAAATTATTATTTAAAAAAATTATCTTTTAGGATAATGCAGTCGATTTCCATATTAGATAACACCAAATATCCAAAAACAGTCCATTTTATTCTCAATATTAAAAAAAAAAAAATCGATAACTTTGTTTTAAATTATCGCAGATCGATCGTTCAACCATTCGTTTTAAAGGTATTGGCGAGCTCTTTTGAAAGATACCCATCATGAAAATTTACTCCCCTCGAGGGGGGGCTCCTACATACATAATTTTTTTCCCCAGTTGACTATCTCTATTACAAAAAATATATATTCGTTTCATTTGGTTTAGTGCAGTGTATAGACGTTAAACTTTACTTACCTGCCATTTCCCCCATAGACGTAATGTATTAGAATTCTCTTGATTGCCCCTGTACACGAACCATTTGCTTGATCTTAACGAAAAGCTTACTGTAGCATCCCTATATGATACACATTTAGAATACCAAGTTTGAACTTTCTGCCATATATATATTTTTTTTTTTTTTTGAGATATGCTGATAACAGACAGACACACACACACAGACATACAGACACACAGACATACACACAGACCATTTGCTAAAAACATGATTTTCGTATTCAGGGGACCTCAAAACGTGTAAATATAACAAAATCTCGCGATCGCAAATTTGACCCAAAACCAATACTTTCTCTACCTTATGGGTAAGAGAAAGTAAAAATACTTTAAAACCATGTCTAGTCAAAATCGACTCAATGGGTTAGCAATGCTGGCCATTGAACATGAATCGAGTAACAAATTAGATATGCAAGAAGTTATTCGAGATTTGTAGAAAAAAAGTTTGAAAGAGATTATTTTATTAAGGTTTAAATTTTGTATATTGTACTAGCATTCTTTACTCTTTGCTGTTTAGAAAATATTGTCTGTACTAGTATTAGTTAAAAGATTTTATGTTTTTAACTTAAAAAAAAAAAAAAAAAAAAATAGTAATATATACTAGTGGATCTGCAGATCAGGAGCCTCAACGTCCTATTTGCATCAGACATTTTTCAATAGGTCATTTTTATTTATTTCTTATTATATAATAGTATATATTGATTCGATCGACTTATTACCATAATCAGATACATTCCTGAGGGGGGCTACCGCCCCCCTCAACCCCCCGCTGTATCTCTCTTTCTATACCTATTTGTATATCATATAAAGTGTTACGGAATTGTAAATAATTGCATTTATTTTTGTATAATTTTTTTCAAAGAGGCTTAGTAAGTCGATAAAATGCTAATTTTGTGCATTTCTAGTCGTTTTAGCGTTAAAATAGCCTAATTTTTCTTTAAAAACGAATTGAAAAGCTCCAATAAGGGAAGAAATGGATTTGGCGCCAAATTTTGCGACTGTTTCCTTCCTTGGCGATTTTTTGGCGATCTTGGCGAGAAAATCCTTATTAGGGATATACCAAATATGGAAGCTCTAATCTCATTGGCTGATGAGATACGATAATTTTCCAGAACAGTCTGTGTTCGATAGAATAGTATAAAAGGAGCATTTTTTTAGCCAAGGCTTCCAATCTCAGATCTGTGTCGGTTTCGTCAAATGCTTGCTTTGCTTTGAGCCTCTTTGAATGAGACTTGCTTTATGTGTTATTGCTAAACAGTTTGTACTGTTGTTTTGCGGTTAACGGCTGTTGTTTAAGCTATGTTTACTGGTTGAATTGAAGCTGATACTTGGTTTATAGACCTGTATTCTTCTGGAACTTTCTGTGAATAAATCACTGAATTTTTGCAAGTTTCGCCTTTCATTCTCGGACAACTTACAAACCCCCAAGTACGCAACAATATGCATTCTTATTAAACGACGGTCTTGTATTATTTCCCGGAAATTCATAAATACCGAATTTCATACAAAAAAAATTACATAGCATATCGGAAATATTTTGCGTAACCTTTAAACTAATTATCAAATCTATGCCCACAATTTTCAACATGAAAACAGGCTTTTAAAATTCTAATAAAATTTCATTATATTTGATGGGGTGTAACCATGTTAAAATACACTTTTAAGAAATACCGACTATACACCATAAAAGTACGAAATTCCTTTATGTATCCCGGAAAAGTAACCACAGTCATTATAAACGCCAATAATAAGAAGAAATATAATTAATTATAACTTATTAATCTTTCAAACTAATTTGACATCATTTGGATGATTACAGTACATACTCGGAATTATTTTGTGTGGTCCCATAAATTATTTAGTCTATACATAACCTTTTTTTTAGAGTAAACATGATTTTAAGCATCTTTATAATGTATGTTAACTTTATTAAGTTCAATTCAGCATAAACGCATTAAAGTGCGCGCTTAAATTAAAAATTCGTCCATAGGCAAATTCGTCCAATAGTGCTAATGTTACGAAATTCTTTCGTGTGTCTTTGTAAACGAACCATAAACATTGTATACACCAGTAAAAACTATTCAGCTTATTTTGCGTTTAAAATTAATAATTGTTCCAAATTTAACATCGTTTGGATGACTAAGTGACATTGTCAGAACACTTTTGTAAGGTCCTGTGCATTAATTAGAAAGCTTAAGAGCACATATTTTCTTCAAGCGACATAAGTTTAAGCATCTTACTCACGTACTCTAGTTTCATTTTCTTCATTGCAAAGTAATGATATTAAAATGCGTTTAAACGAAATTCACCCCATACGCCGTAATGTTAAGAATTTTGGCGTGTCCCTGTACACAGTTTATAAAAAATATCGCAATGAAAATTATACAGCTACTTATATGGAAAGCTAGAATGTGTGCGCCAATTTGCAAGTCAATCGAAGGATTTTTGCGGCCGCTATTGCGTTACATACAAATTCTTCCCATAGGCCGTAAGGATAAGAAAAATTTTGGCGTGTCCCTGTACACGAACAACAAAGGGAATACACACCTAACACTATACAGCTAATTCCGTTGGGCTCGTGAATATGTGTACCAAATTGCAAGTCTATAGCGTTATTTTTGGGGCCGCTATCGCGGTACATACAAATTCTTCCCATAGGCCGTAATGATAAAAAAAAACTTTGGCGTGTCCCTGTACACGAACTACAAATGGAATGCACACCCAAAACTATACAGCTAATTTCGTGGGGATCATGAACATGTGTACAAAGTTTCAAGTCAATAGCGTGGTTTTTACGGCCGCTATCGCACGACAGACAGACAGACGGACGGACCGACGGAACCCAAAATCCTTTTGAGTCTCAACAGAGGGCCTCCACTGACGTTTCGGCAAAAATTGAAGTCAATAGCTTGATTTTTGCGGCGGCTATCGCGGTACATACAGATTCTTCCCGTAGGCCGTAATGATAGAAAATTTTTGGCGTGTCCCTGTACACGAACTACAAATGGAATACACACCTAAAACTATACAGCTGATTCCGTTGGGCTTATGAACATGTGTTCCAAATTGCAAGTCGAAAGCGTGATTTTTGTGGCTGCTATCGCGGTACATACAAATTCCTCCCATAGGCCGTAATGATAAGAAAAACTTTGGCGTGTCCCTGTACACGAATTACAAATGGAATACACACCCAAAACTATACAGCTGATTTCGTGGAGCACATGAACACTTGTACCAAATTGCAAGTCAATAGCGTGATTTTTGTGGCCGCTATCGCGATACATACAAATTCCTCCCATAGGCCGTAATGATAAGAAAAACTTTGGCGTGTCCCTGTATACGAACTACAAATGGAGTACATACCAAAAACTATACAGCTGATTTCGTGGGGCTCTTGAACACCTGTACCAAATTTCAAGTCAATAGCGCTATTTTTGCGGCCGCTATCGCGCGACAGACAAACAGACAGAAAGACAGACAGACAGACAGACAGACACAGCCCAAAACCGTTTTGAGTCTCAACAGAGGGCCTCCACTGACGTTTCGGCAATTATATGAGTATTATTTACTTAGCTCAATTCTATCAGAACGTTTTTGCGATTTATATATATATGTGTGTGTGTGTGTGTGTATTTTTTTTTATTTGAAAGTTTTTAAAGCTTGAAGGGGGGAGGGGGGCGGCACTTTTGTGGTTTGCCTACGGCGGCAAAAACGTTAGAGCCGGCCCTGTGGCACAGTATACTTTCCTTCCCTCTTTGGAGGAGTGGGGCATAGCTTTTTAATAACATAGCGACTCCTTCCAGATGCTAAAGAACATGTGTTCTAATTTCCATTTGAATTTATCAAAGAATATAGATTTCTATAATGAATAAACAAACAGGCTTTCACATTTATCTGTAGATTTCTGCATTATTTTTTCAGATATTTGTAATATATATATATATATGTGTGTGTTATATATAATGTACTTTTCCTTTTTTTATATCTAGTTTGTCTGTTATTATCAGGAGGCTTTTGCATATTACAGATATATATTTTATTTGTCTGCATAACAAATGCAAGCTTATATTTGTTAGGCAGACAGATACAAATTCTTTTCTTAGAATAACAATTTTTCTTTCTTTCTTTTTTTTTTTTTTTTCAGCATGTTGCCATTCAAGAATTATGTTGTACAAATGAATTATTTTTGAAATAATTTATTTGTAGCAAACAATAACTGTTAATATTTTCAAGGCTTATTCATAAATATAGGAATTTAAAAAATAAGACTTATTATTATAAAAATAATTCATTTAAATATAGCGACCGGCAAAGCAGGTAGTAAATTTATAAAAGTAAATGTACTGATGCTTATTTTCAATAGCAGGAAATGTTGGCATGAGTGTGCATAGCTGCTAGTAGTGTTATACATATACATGTATCAGAAACCAGATAAAAGTTTTTAACATTGAGAGTGTTAAGCAGTTAAAACGAAAATAAGCTGAACACATTATTAGAAAACAAAACAACTGACAGAGTATAAATATTCTATGGTGGTACCCCAGAGATATCAAATGACTGAAAAAAAAAAAAAAAGAAACAACTCTAGATAATATAGAGCAACAGGATTTAAAAAA
The DNA here is from genome assembly GCA_963930645.1 of Salticus scenicus. Classification (NCBI taxonomy): domain Eukaryota; kingdom Metazoa; phylum Arthropoda; class Arachnida; order Araneae; family Salticidae; genus Salticus; species Salticus scenicus. Next base: position 141,114,924 of record OZ005660.1, read on the forward strand.
AAAAATGGCTGGAACTAACTGGATGACTATTGTTTTAGATTGGGAAATCTAGGCAAGAAGAAGATTGAAAGTGGTTGACTATGGTGATCATAATGACTTAAATATGTATAATGTATATATAGGTTATAAAAGTATGTAAGACAATATTTAACGTTTTGTTATTTGAGGAAATAGAAATAAGGTTGGATCACACAGTCAATTTCAGTTAAATTAACATATTATTGTACAATTTCATTAACTGAATTTTAATACTTTTATTTTTCTTCACTTTGCAGCAGAGCACTTTTGCTCATGGTATGAAGTATCTTCAATTTTATTGTCTCTCTTGAGATTTTTTAAAATTTTTCTTTTTTTTATTTAATTTCAACATGTACTGCCATCTGATGTCACTATGAATTGGATTCATTGCCAACTGGCCAAAATTTCAATGGTTTTGTATTTGGATGCACAGTTATACTTTTCATAAATAACAATTTTCTCCCAAGTTTTCAAAATTAATTTCTGTATTTTCTTTTTGGTTTATTTTAGTTAGAGCAGTTCTTATTTTATCAAACTTAATACAGAGCTGATTGTGTTCTGGCAATTTCCCTGATTTCAGGTATTTGATTTTCAATGCCAGAATTCTAGTTTTTCTGATACTTAAATTCACTGCAGACTAAAATGTCAAATTTACGTGACTGCTAAATCTAATAAAAATTTAATATTTTTTATAATGAGAAGATTTAATCCTTTCTTCAATAGATTACAAGTTTTCTCCCCATACAAAAACTTTTCTTCCCAAAATTAATTTTTTTTTTTTTCATGAATTTACAATCACCCCTGCTTAATATCATTTTGATGTCCTTTTAAATGGCTGTTAATTTTCCTTTTTCTGTCATGCATATGTAAACTCTGGCGCTGGTATTGCTGTTGTAATATATTTCATAAATTTCTGCAGTTTCTAGTTAGTGTCTTTTTTTTTTTTTTTTTTTTTTGTCTTTGTCATTGCAAATTTTCAGAAAGATACTTTTATTTAGTTTAATTTGGATGCTTATTCCTGTTTTTGCTAATTCATTTTTTATTTTATTAGATGTACCTTTACTATATGGTGGAGAAGTTGTGAATTTATGACATGCATTTAATTCATATTGACACCAGAGGGCAATACATGTTGAAATTGAATTAAAAAAAAAAAAAAAAAAATCTCAAAAGCAACAATACATCTAAAGTTGCTCCAAGCAAATGAAAATTATTCGCTAAAAGTAAAGAAAAATAAAGGTATTAAAATTTAATTAACTAGTCATTCTTTATTAAAATCACACAATCAACTGTGGAAGAAAATCATATTTATTGAAAAATCATCAAATTTTTCTGCCTAAAGGTTGTCTGAGTGAGTAATGCTGACCGGGGTGTCGGCCTGAATAGCTCAATTGGTAGAGCCTTGACCTTGTAAGTCAAAGATCCGGGGCTCGACTCCCGGTACAGGCATTATTTTCACTCAGTTGGAAAAATAAAATTTCAATAAATATTCTTTGCTTAAGAAAAAGAAGAGGAAGAGGAAGAAAAATCTCTTTAATTGCACAATTTTATCTTTTTTTTTTTCTTTCTTTTTTAGGATATGGCCAAAGTCCTGCTATGAAAATTGTAAATAAATCTGATTTTACAGAGGAACTTATCTCTCTCTTGAATTTGAAAAATCCAGTCATAATTAGTCCAAGCATGAGTGGTTCATTTTCTCTGAGCTATCTGATTCAACATCCAGAAAAATTTGGTGGCTTTATTCCTGTTTCACCTGTTCACACCAACATTTTGAGGGATACTTCATGTCCTAGTGAAGATACTGAGGTTACTTTAAATGAAGACTGTCAGAAAGTGATGCATCATTTGAAATCTAACGAGCTGAGGCTCAGCTGTATCAAAGTAAGCTTTTATACTTAGAAATATATGATTTCTTATATATTAGGGGAACTGGAAAGTAATGTCGTTTTTGCACATGTCGATATTCAGTTGTCATTTATCAGCTCATTGTGTACTTGAACTGGTGCCAAAGACATTTCAAGATTAGAGTGACTGGTTTACTCATAAATTATTAAAGCTTAAACTTTTTTTGCAATTTATAGTGAAATGTCTAGACAAATAAAAGAAGGGGTACATATCCGGCATTGTATGCTTTTTGAGTTTCGAAAGAGTAGAACGCAACAGTTTCTACAAAAATCATTTGTGATGTTTATTCAAGTGCATTAAACCTTTCTAAATGCTAATGGGGGTTTTCTATTCTAAGTTTGAATTCGGTAATTTTGATACTTCTGACTAATGTTGATCAGGATGACAAACAACTTTAGACAATAACATGTTAAAGGCAGAAGTGGACGTAAATCTGTATCAAACAATCGATAAACTGTCAAACACTTAACCAACCTTGGTCTATCATCCAAGAACATTTGCAGGAAATCAGGAAAGTAAGCAGAGCAAGTTTCGGGTCTTGCATAATCTGCCCGGAAGAAACAAAGCTTGGCAATCGAACACATGGAACTTATTGCTTCAATGGCACAATACAGAAGTGTTTTTGATCATTTGATCACTGGAAATTAAAAATGGGTCTGTTATGATCAGGGTTGGAAAGTTTTTTTCGGGTTTTATCAGGGTTTTTTGGATTTTATCCGTGTTTTTTCAGAGTATTTTTGGGTTTTATCAGAGTTTTCAGAAATATTTTCATTCTTCCTTTTTTTAGCATTAAATATACTGTTCATAATAAGATAATTTAAAAAATTAAGTTGTTATTTATTCATTAAAATTGAAATTTTGAAAATTTAATTTTAAAATTTCTAAAGTCTTTATGATTAGGCTATAAAGAAATTTTAAATATTAAATAATTATACTTTAAATATTCCAAAATTCATAATTACTAAAAATATATACCTTACATAGGTATCCTTTTTATTTGCACAAATATATTTTGGTCAACATCGTGTCCATCTTCAATGTGTTTAATGACTGTTTACTTCATCCTTGCTAATTCTTGATCTTCGTCGCCCTTTTCGTTTCACTTTGTTTATCCATAGTGGGTTGCCATATTGCAGGAATGATACTATGCTCCTGGTCATGGTGTTTTAGGGATCCCTTATTATAAAGGTATTTCCAAAAATATCTCTAAATTGCTTAAAACAGTTAATATCTCTACTAGCTTTAAACCTCAACTCTGTATTAGCAACTTTCTCTCAAACTTTAAACCCCCTGCCCCCTCTCCCCCTTAAATGTCTAGGTGTAATCTATTGTATACCCTGTAAAAATTGTGATTCTACATATATCGGTGAAACTGGCAGAACAGGTGAAACTAGATTAAAGGAACATAAACACTCATATAAAACAGGTGATTTAAGATCGAAACTCATAATCCATTCCCTCAATAGTGATCATATTCCTGATTTTGACAACTTTAAAATTCTAGCCTCTAATGTAAATTGATATGAATCCCGTATTTTTCTAGAGGGTGCTTTTACTAAAGTGCAACATTCTGTCTTGAACGAGGCTAAAGCTATTCCTCCTGAATATATAATCTTGTTATGATGTGTTATGAATTTTTTGTAAATGTTGTGCTTGTATGTTTGACACTAAGGAGGGCTAGTGTTCTAGCCGAAACGTTTGTTGTGTATTTTAATGTTTTTAATTAAAATGTATTTTTAAAGTTTTAAAAATTTTTGTATTCATTATCTCATTTTAAATGTTACATTGGTTTTAATATATTAGTGAGACGTATAAATTATGTTTAATTTTATTAAATTAATTTAATTATTGTGCAGGTACCTACACTAGTGGTTTGGGGAGAAAGAGACAGAGGAGAAAATTCTGCAAAATTATGTCTCTTACCTGAGAGTCAAGGAGCGGAAATACCTAACGGCAGGCACCCTGCTTACCTGAGTAATCCAGATCTTTGGCATAAGTTGTTGTATAACTTTTTATACATGTTAAACGAAACAGTTGTGTGCCGGCAAAATGCTTAATTTCTTATCATATCTGTATATAGGTTGTATAAAATTAAACATATTCCTACTATATCTGTACTTTTTTTTTTTTCATTCTTGTTTTAAAGTTAAAGATATTAAATACAATTTTATTTTTTAAAAGCTTTTTAAAACTAATTAAATAAAATAGGAATAATTTAAAGTTCTTCTAAGCATTTTCTGCAGGGATTTCTGCCTTCTTCAAAGTTGCTTCTCAATCAATGAGGCTGCTTCTCTTCATTTTTTCTGATTGTAACAAATAGCGCCATGCCAATGTCTTTCATTGACTCTACATCGTTGTATGCAGATTTATCAGCTAAGATTTCTATTGTTTCTTGTATTATAGTATAGCTGTGGTTTTTATAACCTGGTGAGATTTTTTAATATTTTTAAAATTGATATTTATCTCCTCATCTCTATTGGTTTTTGTTAGGGCAGTGGTTAATTTACTATATTTTATGTCATTGGAGTGTTCTTTAATCCTTTTCCTTATTTCACACTTTGTAATTTTTATATAACTTCCAATTTTCTTTGTTTTGATAAGTTATTTTGTATATTCCTGTGGTTTCTAAGGGGTAAATAGGGTCTTTATAGGTATATTTATATTAAACTTCAGCTTTTATTTTGTTGGATGTGCCTTTATTAAAGGGAATTGATGTAAATTTAGATTTATGTTTACATAATTTATTTATTAAAGTTTATTATAACCATCTTTTGGGATGATTCATTATCTCATTTAGTTCAGCTATTAAAAGAGATTCATCTGAACAGATGTTTATTGTGCAATTTACGTATGATTAACTCGCAGTTAGTTTATATTTAAGTGCTCAGAAGAACTTTAAAAAGTATTTTATATATTAAACCTCTTACATTCTTGCCTCTAAAAATAATTAATCCTAGTGTGCACGTGTGTGTGGGGGGGGGGGGGGGATTAAACTCTCTTCTCTAATTCTGTTACAGATTATTATATTGCATCCCAGCAAGAAAAGTGACCCAACTCAAAAATGCAGTATTTGAGGGGGAAAAATCAACCTAAAGATAGCAATAAAGCATTGACTTGCATTATAATAAAAGTGACACAACTGCCTTTCATATAAATAATTTTTGAGATAGAGATGTGATGCTTTTTGTGCATATTTTGACCATTCATACACATATTTCAATGACATAAACTCAAAACTGCCATTTTTTGACGTGTCACTTTTCTCGCCGGGGTGTGATGTAATGATAGTAATAATGATTCTTTAGGAATCTTAACTGGTTTTGATATATATTAATTAAATTTCAAAAGTTCATTGGCATATTAAATTATGAGTTAATCATTTTATCTTTTAACTGCAACATTAAGTTTTGACATAAAATAATATGTAATGGCAAACATCGTACTTATCTTTGTTTTTAATTCTCTAATTTGTCATTCAGGTCTTTGACATAATTTGTTGTATTACTTTATTCACATGATTAATGAAACTGCTGTATGCAGATAAAATGCATAATTTCATTTCATATCTGTATTATATATTGTATAAAATTAAACACACAACTACCTCATTTGTATATAACTTATTTTTGTTTATTTCCACTTACATTATCTTGTACAAAAAATGATAAATTGCTGATATTTCTCTGAAAATTTCAGAGAATATTTCGTTATTAAATTAAATTTTTCAAACCCAAAATGTACATTTTGTTAATTTATTAAAGTTTAAATGTGTTGCTGTAAAAATACATTTTGTACAACAAACCAGTGTTGGGCATAATTGATTAAAAAGTAATTGAATTACAATTGAATTACAATTAAATTATAATTATAATTTTTTTTGTCAATTGATTAACAAATAATTGATTACAAATAAATTGAATTATTACAAATAAATAAAATAAGTAATTAAATTTATTTGTAATCAATTATTTGTTAATTTATTCACAGTAAAATAATTATAATTGTAATTCAATTACTTTTTAATCAATTTTGCCCAACACTGCAACAAACCTCTTATATCCCTTCCTCGTTTAAAAAGGTTTATTCAGAATGAAGAAGAAAAAATTAACTCTGTCCACCAGTTCTGCTATAAATCATTATGTAATGATAATAATAATTCATTGGAAATGTCAACTTTTTTTAATTTTTTTTTTTTTTTTTTTTATGGTAATATTAGTTAACCTCCTTGCAAAAGGATAAAATTATAATGTTTTCACTGTACTGTTTTATAATATACTAAAAGGAAGGTTATAACATCTTGACATTAAAAACAAACTGTATGAATATTATATATAATTATTAAGATTAAGCTATGAAAAATTATCTGCATGTTAAATTTTGAATTAGTCATTTTATCTTTAAATAGCAACATTCAGTTTTAATTTAAAATAATAGGTAGACCTAAAAATTAAAATTTTAAGCTGACAGCCAAGTATCTTTTAAATTATTTACCTTTTTTTTTTGTATTTTTGTTAAATGACATCAAAAACTCTTTTTAAGATATTAAGATATTTCAACATACCTGGGTAAATAATACACTTTTTTTTTTCTCTTTGGAAAATAAATAAATAAAAAACTTTGTCAATCAAAAATACATTACTCTTTTGTCATTAATTAAATGAAATTTTTACATTTTCGATTACTGAAATTTGCAATTTTTTAAATTTGATTGCTGAAATATACAATATTTTTGTAACTGACTGCCTAAATGTGCCATTATTTCACGATGTTTGACCTGATTTACATTTAATTACAAGTAATTTCAACAGTGCATAATTTGATTTATTTGCTGATGATTGCTGGAATACACAATTAATTTGTTACTAGTTGAAAATTCTAGCTTTTGTCAAAGCGGATTTTCAAAATATGTAATTATTTTACTGTGAATCAGCAAAATACCTACTTTTTTTTGGTATCTGACTCCAAAATAGTATTTTTGCAGTTGATTTCTGAAATATGTAAGGTTCATATGATTGATTAATGAAATTCATTATTATAAAAAAGGGGAAGAAATGGCAATTTATATATATACACTGTACTCCCGATTATCCGTGCTAATTAATGCACGGGTGTATACGGATAATCGAAAAACACGGATAATCCGAAAATGACCAAACATGCAGAAAAGTGTGTATATTTGGAGGGTATAAGTAAAGTACACGGTGGTATATAAAATACTTCGGATTTATTAAGGATACTTTACTAATACAAAAAGTAATACATTTAGTACTAGTAATGAAATATGTAAGAAAATTTAGCATAATTTTAAAACTTACATAATTACTGTCAGTTGTTCTTCTGGAAGAAGTATGTTATATTTGTTTGTTTGCGAGCCAACGTGGCATTTTTTCTTATAATTTGGCGAACGTTGCGCACAGATAAGAATGACATCATTGAACTCGAAATTATTTTGATGACCCATGTAGTCTAACAGTTGATCTACGCACTGCAATGCTGTTTCGTGACTCACACTTGTTGCATCATATTCATCTTCACTCTGTTCCCCTTCTTTGCCTTTGCTTTGCTCGCCTGAAACTGCATCCACTATTTCTTGATCTGAAAAAATTTTATAGCCTTTTTCATTTTTATCTTCGTTCATTCAATCTTCTACATTTTCTTCATCAATATTTTGAAATTCATCAACATCAGAAATAATTTCAACAATTTCAGAAGCTTGTACTTTGTTTTTGTTTGCAGAATCATCTGCATGTATGACCCCAGGCATCAATTTTTTCCAAGCATGAAGCAACGTCGAGTTTTGAATTTCATCCCAAGCTTCAGCAATAAGCTGCACTGCATCAAAGATCGTGAGCTTTTTCCAAAATTTAACAAGATTTTTATCTTCTTTCAATAACAGTCTCAAAAGATTTCTTCTGCAGATGCGCTTCATTGTTGAGATAACTCCTTGGTCCATTTGCTGGATGAGTGAAGTTACATTTGGAGGAAACAACTTTAAAAAAATATCTCCATCACATGACGAAATATCATCCGGATGGCATGGCGCATTGTCAATTAAAAGAACTGCTTTTTTCGGTAGACTTTTTTTCAGTAGTCACTCGCTCACTTGTGGCACAAATTTCTTATGAAACTTACCTTCTAAACAAGTCGGTATCCATCCAAGATGATGATTGAGAATAATAATAAACAGGTATTTTGTTTTCAAAATTCTTCCCGAAAGATCTAGGATTTTTAGACTTTCCTATAACAAGGAGTTTCAATCTGAATGTTCCGGAAGCATTTGCACAGCACATCACAGTTACTCTCTGCTTTGAAGTTTTAAAACCCGGAGTTTCTTTCTCTTCTTACGATACTAATGTTTTAGTTGGGAGGCATTTCCAGTACATACCGGTCTCATCAGCATTAAAAATTTGATTGAGAGAGAATTCTTCTTTTTTCCTGTACTCATCAAATTCTTTAATAAATGAATCGGCAGCTGAATAATCTGCACTTAACTTTTCTCCTTTTAATTGTACTTCGCTAATACCATAATGTTTTTAAAACCGAGTCAGCCAACCTGAAGATGCATTAAATGGGGTTTCAATGCCTAAAGCTTTGTGAAAAAACAATGCTTTCTCTAAGCATATAGGACCGGAGATGGGAATGCCTTCTGATCTTTTTTGCTTCACCCACTGAATCATGCAAGCATAAAGGTTTTCAAAAGATGATTTTTTAACTACTTTTCTTGTCGTTGGAAGATGCTCCACTAACACAATCGCGAGTAAATTCCATCAATTTCTGCTTTTGTTTTTTGAAGTCACGTATAGTCTGTATGCCAAAATCCAACTCCAAAGCTAATTTTTAGGCAGTTTCTCATTTTTCAAGCCTAGAAATTGCATCCAGTTTTAATTGTAAATTTTTTTGCAACGTTTCGGTGGCTGTGTAAATTCACTCATTCTGAAAAAGTTATTAAACGCACGGAAAAAATAAGCAGCTCTGACAACAGTCAATACAAAACACACTCTTAGTAACTGGCGATCATTAAGAACATGAATGGTTCATCCGGGGTTCAAAGAAACGAAATAATGTATGGGGAGTGAAAAAGGGTGAGAGAAAAAGGGGAAAGGATTAAAACAAGTCTCTCCTTCTTTATCAGCTTAGCAGCTGCTACTGAAACAGACCATTGCATTTGTTTGTAGCGATTAAAAGAAAACCGTTTTGCTTTGTTCTTTTTCAATTCCTAGACGCTAGTTTTACAACATAACCCAAAAAACAATATTCTTTAGAAAATTATTAAATCTCATTCCATCACGATCCGTCACTTAAACGCAGTTTTTTTTTTTTTTTTCGTCCTAGATTGAGAACAGGAAAAAACGAGAAAATTTAAATTTTTGGGCTGCACGGATAATCTGCAAAACGGATAATCCGCACACGGATAATCGGGAGTACAGTGTATATACACATTTTTTTTTTTTTTAAGTTGTCTTTTCTTTTATCTAGTCATCATGTTGAAAGTAGAAAATGAATATTTTCAGTTCTATTTCAGAATCTTTGTTCAGATCTGTACATAAATTGTTGTATAACTTTTCATATATGTTAAATTGATTATAAGAAAGGGGGGGAAATGGCAATTTATATATATATATATAGATATATATATTTTTTTTTAAGTTGTCTTTTCTTTTATCTAGTCATCATGTTGAAAGTGGAAAATGAATATTTTCAGTTCTATTTCAGAATCTTTGTTCAGATCTGTACATAAATTGTTGTATAACTTTTCATATATGTTAAATTGATTATAAAAAAAGGGGGGGGGGAAATGGCAATTTATATATATATATACATTTTTTTTTTTTTTTTTAAGTTGTCTTTTCTTTTATCTAGTCATCATGTTAAAAGTGGAAAATGAATATTTTCAGTTCTATTTCAGAATCTTTGTTCAGATCTATACATAAATTGTTGTATAACTTTTCATATATGTTAAATGAAACTGGTGTATGCAAGAAAAATGCATATTTTCTCATCATGTCTGTATTATATGCTGTATAAAATTAAACATATTTCTACTACATTTGTACCAAATTTATTTCTATTTACAGGATTGTTTACTTGTTTTAAAAATTAACAAGTTGTGATAGTGTTAAAAAAAAAAAAAAAAAAATCTGGGAAATTTTTTTGTTATTAAGTAAATAAAATTAATTATTAAATTTTTATGAGAACAAAACATATACAGTCGACTTGCGTTACAACGACCCCATCGCGACGACTCAATTTGGGTCCTTATACCAAATGGTCGCTATATCAAATAAATCAAAAATAATTTTTCAAATGATGCCTTTTTCATTAAATTTGGTTTGATAATGTTTGCAAATGACATACTGCATGTAAAATATGAATTATATTAGAATTTATAAGTGAAATAAAATTTTAAAATTAATCAATTAAAAATATTAACCAATGAGAAATATTATAATTTTCTCAAATTTGATGAAAATGGAAATAATGATTCCAGATTACCATTTGAATTAATTATACAGTATATGTGTTCCATAAAGTATACATGGTACCATAAAAATTTTAAATGAAAGAATAATTTTATTTTGATAAAATTTACATAATAAAAAAAAAAAAAAGAAGGGGTATAACCATAATTTTGATTTTCAAAAGTATCTGAAAGTTTGTTATGTATTTTCGCAACTCATTTTCAATTGTAGGATTACTTTTTGGAATATAATTCATGTTTTAATTATTTTCTACATTTAATACCGCTTTTGCCTTTCCACTGTCAATAATCTTTAGGAGGAACATTCGATGAATTTTCTTCACACTCCCTGAATTTGAGAAAATCTGTTTGTTCGAAGTGATTTCTAATGGATTCTTTGGAATTTTTTTACAAAACAGATTATGTGGTTCGGATTGCAATTAAAGGGATAACATCAAACTGCATCTCATTTTCCCGATGAAGTAAAATTCATCAGATTCTCTCTCTCTATCTGTTTGTCTGTCTGTCTTTTTTTTTTTTCTTTAAGTAAAGATCACATCTTAAACTATAAATTGAAGCAAGTACGGACGTTTACTGGGTCATTATATAAAGAGTGTTGTCTATATCAAATATGAAATAACACTATCTTAATTGGAAGTCAATCGGGACTTTTCAAAAGGTCGCTATAACACGAGGTTGTTATAACGCGAGTCGACTGTACTTTCTAATTCCACCAATGCCTATATATGTGCCTATATAAATTCACTTTGTGTAACAAATTTCTTATGTTCCTGTCTTTTCTGAAAATGAATAATCACAATAGGTAGTAAGAGATAAAAAAAGTAAACTTTCTAACTTAATTCTACTGTAATATATCACATAATGATAGATACTAATAATGGTTCATTGGAAATCTCAACTGTTTCTTACACTTTCCAATAAAGATGAAAAATATATGACTTCTGTTTGTCTGTCTGTCTGCTCTTTAACCAATTAAATGCCGCTGTTTAAATCCCACTGAAAATTTTTGAATTTTGGGTTTTAATCAGAGCCTGATTACGATCTGCTGGGGCCGAAGGCCCAGGAGGATTTTGGTGCCCCCTTCCCCCTCCTCCTTCTCGAACAAGTTGAAGTTTAAACTTTTTTTTTTTATTATTATTTTATTTAATTTGTGCACTAAGTTTGATATCTGACTACAAAGTTAAGGCATTACCATCATAAGAAATTAGTTTTCACTTCTTTTGCAAAGAGACCTCAAATCATTATTATTATTATTATTGGAGGAGGGGATATTTTTCTTCTATGACTGTTGGAAATCACTTCCATAAAAATGTAATTTTTTACATTATTTAATACTTTATAATGCTGTTTTCTTTTTTAATCCTAATCTATCTCATTCATAACCATACAAAGTCAGCGGGTATGTAAATAAAACACATGACCAAATACTATTGAAAATGCAAAGATATTTTCCATTAGCATGCTGCAAAGTTCTTTAATTTATATTATATAACTGTAAGTCTGTCAGTGAAACTTTCTCTGGATTTTTAGATCTGCTGTAAAAAATTATATCCATTCAACCGATCTCCACGAAAACTGGTACATTTCATAATCTAGCTAATGCTGTATCTTTTAATTTAATCGGATAATTGTTCGAAAGGTATTTAAAAAATCCCTATCTTCAACTAAAGATTATTATCGTTAGCTAAGTTTCAGTTAATTTTTTAAGGAAATCTTTGCAAAAAATAGCACTTTAAATTTAAAAACTGTTCCCTAGATAAAGGTGCCCTAGGCCGAGGCCTAGTCAGCCTGCGCGATAACCAGTGTTTTAGATTTATTAAAATACGATTATTATTATTATTTTTTTGTTTTGTTTTGTTTTGTTTTGTAGTAAAGTGATTTTGTGATGCACAACAACATGAAAAATTAAAGCAACAACACATTTTCTTATTCTCTTACTTTGTGCTTAATTTTTGAACAAATAAATATATGAACATAAATCAAAATTTGGGTATCATGTTTATTATCAAATCATTAGTTGAATTTTATGTAATTTTGATGTAAGCAATAATTTTTAAATTCATATTAATTTAAAAAAAAAAAAAAAAAAAAAAAGATTTGGAAGAGATGGAAAATTGAAAATATGGCATTAAGGATGCATTACAGAACAAATAAGTAAAAATACACATGCTTCCAAATGTTAAATTGAAAACAGAGTTTTTTTCCTCTATTCACTTTTCTTTTTATGTGAATGACTTTTTGAAAAGAAAAATAAATAAATATATAAAATAATATGTATATACATATGAATATGAAAATTGGATGAGATATTTGCTATAAAAACTTTTCTTGATATTTTTATTACTGTGGTGATGTTCGTAGTTTACAAATTAATAATTATATAATTTTATCAAAAATCTGTTATGAAAGAAAAAAAAATATATATATGAATGTAGGAAGAAAAAACTGGTTGTAATTTAACATTTTGAGGTATATGTATCTTCACATATTTATAATGCATGTTTAATCCATTTTTCATTTCTGCCAAAGCTTACTTTTGAAGAAAATTGAATTAATATGATTTCTTTTGTAAAAATTATAGTTTTTAAAATTATTGCTTTTGTAAAAATTGTATAAAATTCAATTAATGATTTAATGATGAACAATCAAATTTTATATTTGTTTATTCAAAAATTATGTACAAAAGAGAAGAAATTGAGAAAACAAGTTGTTGTTTTAATTCTGCATCCCACTGTATTTTAAAACAAAATAACAGTCTTATTATTCTTAGGAACAAAGCAATTAAAGGGCTTTGAAATAATGAAAAACAACTGTGTAAGAATTCTAAATTTGAAAACTTTTTACAAAAAAAGAGATGGTTAAAAAGAAAAGAAAGAAAAAGTCTCTAAGTCACCCTTTAAATTTTCTCTTTAAGCATCACAGAAAGCAACAATTCATGAAGGAGGTTGAAGTACCCTTTCTTTAGGATTAATATGAACTAATTTTAGTCCACACTAATTAATATATATTGTTTAGTCTTTTAAATGAATTCTATATCTTGTTATTCTGCTAATTCCCCCCCCCCCCCCACAAAAAAAGTGCAATTTTCTGAAAACAATTCAATTCATAAGTGATATTTTTATCATCTCCATGTACTAAAAACATTTTATTATCATGTGTGTGAGAGAGATTTTTAAAGGAAAAATATAAACTATTTTTGATATTTACAAAAATAAGTGCTAATATTATAAACATCACCTATCAAAGTATCATCAAAATAAAACTAGTATGTTGTGGCCATTACAAGACTTTCTTCTATATTTTCCTATAGAAAATCACTCAGTAAAAATATTTTATTAAAACTATTGTTTATTAAAATTATCTACCATAATGAATGCAGATGATTTTCATCTTAGAAAAAATTAGCACTAAATATAAGAAAAGAAAGACAGGTTTATTTAACCCTTTGCCATTCAGTGTTCCACTACATGGAACACCTAACTTCGCTAGCTTCTCCAACCGTTAAATTCAATTGCACATAAAAATAGGTTTATCTTTTACTTTGAACTTTCCTTTTCATCCATAGATGGCATCACTACACAAGGCAATACATGATATTTAGCTGGGACGCGTTATTTTAAATCCTCGTATTTACAAGAAATATTGTATATTTTTTTTGTGACACAAAAAAGATTTCTATGTTATATCGTTGGCTGTACTCTAAATTATTTATTCTATATTATTTTTAATTTTTTATACAGGAAACATACGAGGAATCGTTGAATAAAATAAGGTGTTCCATTTCCTGGAACACTGCGACACTAGAGCTTTTCATATTATGCAACCGTAAACAATGATGAGCGAAGACAGCTGTGTTTACGTGCTCTGTTTTCCTCTGTTTGGAGGGAATGACGCCAAGCTATCAGATGCTGCGAATGAGGGTTGGTTGTTTATTTAAAAAAAAAAAAAACGCACAAAACTAGTTTCATGTGCAAAACCTGCAATGTTGGTTTGTGCTTCTACCAAAAGAGTTTGATGTGCTTCCAAAAATTTCATGAAGCTGAAAAATAGACTAATTGTAAATATTTTTGCACTTAGGACTTGTATATATGTATACTAACTGTAAATATCAAATTATTTCATAAAAAATCATATAACCAAGATTTTCTTTTGGGGGAGGGGGGGAGGGGTGTAGAGTAGCAGGCCTCCACGTGATGCACCATGGGTCATGCTAAATCTACTACACAGGTATAATACAGTGTTTTTTAATTCATATGCAAAATCTTCTACTCATTTACGCACTTCACTGTGATGCTCTTAGACGCACTTTTCAGAGCTCTAGTAGCGCAGTGTTCCCGCTGATGGAACACCCACAGGTACAAAACGGTAAGTACTATCTTTACAAAATTATACCTGTGTACTCCTTTAGACCTAAGTAGATAGCCTACAACTTTTTTTGTTAAAATTCCAACTTTAAAGGGTAGTGCGCTGTAAAGGGTTAAATGAAGTCTTAAAAAATGCATTTTCTTAATGGTTATCTCATATATAAAGTTTTGTACAGTTATATGCCATAGAAGTTGAGATATAGCCTTCCCGTTCTCAGGAAAAATTGCAGTATAGCAGCACCACTTATTGTCTGATATGCATCCAAATTGAATCAGCATATCATATAATGGCCTTCTTATATATCAAGTGTTGAGAGATTGGCACCAAAAGTTGTTAGACACTAATTTATGCCGAGGCACATCTACATACAAATTTATATGCAATTCTGTGCAGTGGTTCCTGAGAAATAGCCTTCCTTTAAATTGTAGAAATTGCTGTATAGCAGCGCCATCTGTTGAGCAATCGACACCAAAAGTTGGTAGGCACTAACTTAAGGCAAAATGCGTCTGCATGTAAATTTATATGCAAATTTGTGCAGTAGTTCCTGAGATATAACCTTCCCTAAAATTGTGAATATCTTAGTATAGCAGTGCTACCTGTTGAGCAACTGACACCAAAAGTTGGTATGTATTAACTTATGTCAAAGTGCATCTGCATATAATTTTATATGCAATTTCATGCAGTAGTTCCTGAGATATAGTATTCCCTGAAATTGTGTTCTGGCAGCACCACCTGTTGAGCAATTGACACCAAAAGTTGATAGGCACTAATTTAGGTCAAGTTATA
Organism: Salticus scenicus; assembly: GCA_963930645.1. NCBI lineage: Eukaryota > Metazoa > Arthropoda > Arachnida > Araneae > Salticidae > Salticus > Salticus scenicus. The sequence goes on from OZ005660.1 coordinate 141,130,477, forward strand.
TCTGCATATAAATTTATATGCAATAGTTCCTGAGATACAGTCGCCGCAAAATTTTTAACACACAGACAGACATTTTCTAAAAATGGTCAAATCGTGTTCTGGAATTCTCAAAACGTGTAAATCCATCAAAAATTTTTATGAATCCAACTTTCTTCTGTTGAATATAGGAGAAAGTAAAAATTAATGCTGTATGAGGTATGACAATTCTAATTTACCTGGAGAATGATTAATGTAGTATTGAAACTATTATAACTGAATGTTCAAAGTAAATTCCAAATTTCAGTATAAAACGAATTACCTATAGATTTTATCTAAAGAGTTATTGTATACTGCTGAAACTTTTAAAGCCACAAGCTTTTAATACAAAAGGAGTTATGTTGAGATTTTATCTAGAGAATTATTATTTAATATTGAAACTTTTATAGCTTAATACTCAAAATAAGTCCCTGATTTATTGATTTTTATTTTTTGTTGCTATAAAATAATCAATAATCTTTTAGCTAATCGTAAAAACTTTCATAAAATGTTAGGGGGAGAGGATATTGAATTCATTCATGTTTATTTAAATATATAGACAATGTTTCTTTAGAAAAGTTATATGTAACAAAAATAAACTTTCTTCTATAATGATCATTACCAAAAAAGACATTGCTGTAGGCAGTGGTAACCCAGATCTGATGCAGCACAGGTGGAAATGATGATGCCGTAAGCAGCAGGTGCCCAAAGGAATGTTCAGAGTTATTTCAATCGAATTTTTTAGTTATTATTTATAAAAAGATATAAAACAATAATAATTCAATTTATTTTAGAAAAATCCTTTAAATATAGCGATCAGCGAACTTGGTGAAGCCTGCTAATCCGAAATAAATGATTCAGTTATTGAAATACTTTTGTGGTAAATATTAACTGCATTTTTAATTCAGCAGCTATAAAAATTTATTAGTAACATAAAAGCTAATTTTGTAATAGTATAGGAAAAAAAGCAAACAGTAAAAATGCCTATTAACAGAAATTGACTAAATTTTAACTAAATGCAACCATTTCACATTTCTATTTGATTTTCATGAAAAACAATAGTAAAACATTACCAGTAAAACTATAAAACATTTCTTTTGAATAGCAAAAATTTTTTGGATCATATTAGAATATATCCCTTTCTACTTTTACCTGTACTACAGGTAAATAATGACTAAAAATTTTATAAGTAAACGCCATACATTACAAAAACTTGCTTTTGCAATTTATAGTGTTTGCTTAGATAGTTTTTATTTACTGCAGCAGGGACTTATTCTCTTCAATATTTAACACGTTGAGTGCCACGCGAATTCTTAAATTTATTAAAATTCCATAATTCCTCCTGTAATAAATAAAAATTAAGCAAATTTTCAATAATTACTTAAAACAATGTAATATTTTTAGTTTTATATCCTATTTTACACTGTCAACCACTGATGGTTGATGCGGCTTTATATCATATTTGACACTGTCAACCACCGATGGTTGACGTAGCTTTATATCATATTTGAGACTGTCAGCCACCGATGGCTGACATGGCGCTCAACATGTTAATTTTTTATTGGTACTGCTTTTACTTTTGGGGTAAAACTTTCACTGAAATGTTTGAAGTATAACATGTTCTGCACACTCCTAAAGTTTCAAGATGATTCCTTCAGTACTTTTAGAGATATATGAAAATGTCTAGAATCTAGAATGGCTGACATGGCACTCAACGTGTTAATTATAAAACTCTTTATCTATAAAGAGTTATTTTTGTTTTATTACTTCATTAATGTGTTAAGTAATCAATTATGTATTGATTAGAATTCATAATAGTTTCAACGCCCACTTTTCCCCTTTACCTGGTAATTTCATTATATTATTGAGTTTCCTTTTTTTTTTTTTTTTTTCTCAATGCAACCCAACTGTAGTTTTATTCATTTTGAAAATTGTATAAATGTACTGCTTAAAAACTGTGTATATAGGCATGTTAAATATTCTAAGGGTCCAATTAAACCAATCTGAGGCTCAATCTTGATGCACAGAACCTGAACAAACCCAAAAACGGCTCAAAATTAATGTTCATTTGGGCTCTCTAATATGTTCTATTGTACCAGTGGTTGGCAAATGCATTTGACAATAGAGCCAAAGATCAACAGTGAAACAATTTCTTTTGAAAGCCAGTTTAATCTAGCTACTAATATTAAATAAAATGAGATATCATAATAATATTAATCCTCTTATTTATTGGCAAAAAATATTTTTTACATCTATATATTAATAGGCAAGCATAAAATTTGTTGTCCCTTTTTAACATATTAATTATGGGAGTAGAGGGTTGAAAATGGTATTGCTCGAAAGGTATGGTTAGCCGGAAGGTGCGAATACAAATATTATTTTCTTACGATGTCAAGAAGGTATTTAAAAATACATTTATTTTTTATACATTTTCCCCCATTTTTCCCTTCTATACACGTATTCCTTTACATTAAAAAATACCTAAAAGTAGAAAGTTGTTAAATCTGGCAATTTCATAAAGCTCAAATAAAACCATAGACACAGTAATTTGTATAATGTAGCATCACCATACGCAAGCAAAGTGATGATGTCACTATCTGTCCATGGAGCCATGAAAAAGATTTTCTATGTTAATCATAAATTGGATTTTTTGTAAAAAATTATTAAAAAATAACGGAAATTATCTGCCGATTTTAATTCCAATATTTAGGTATAGTTATATATAAGTTACTGTCTACATGTGTTTGATTGAGTTATTTTTTCTGTAAAATTGATAAAATTTTAATTTAAAATCACAAAACTCCAGAAAAAAAAAATGGCAAACTTCCAGTTTTGAATATAAACATAAACATTTCATTTCAAAGGGTGATATTTAAACAATAAATATTCAACTAATATACTAAATAAAAGGAAAATGGATTTGTTACTAACTGCTGCATCTATAAGTAGACGATACGGAAAAAAATCCGATTTCCGTTTTTTGCTGAATTTACATGTTTTGAGCTTTCTTTACGTTTCAGTTAACTGAAATTGGCTACTTATTTTTTAAAAAAGTGTTTTTATTGCTAGCTTTTGTGGGTAGAAGAAGCAAGTACAAGACACATAAAAACTTTTGATTTCCGGTTTTCGATGAATTTACACGTTTTGAGATTTCCTTGCATCTTCATTAAGTGAAATTGACTACTTATTTTTATTTTTTAAAAAGCGGATTTATTATTCTTTCCTCTGCATATATAAGTAGAAAATATAAGATTTTGAAAAGTTTTAGATTTTCGGTTTTCGATAAAGTTACACGTTTTGAAATTTCCCAAACTCAATTCGACAATTTTTGAAAAATATCTTTATTTATTTATTTTGTTCAAACACTGTATTTTATGAACCAATCGAATTAATTTAACAGAATTTGATACTTGGTTGGGCCTTGGTTTGATATGGTACCTATTAGCTTCTGGGCTGTATCACACAACAAGGGGTGTTTTCACGTTGCGATTTTCTCTCATTCAGGAAAGGCTAACATCTACAGAGAGAAATAGTTATATTAAGTAAAACTCTGCTGATTCAGTTAGAGTGAATATCGGCAAACAATTGCCGCAGCTGTGTTGCAATTGCATTCCGTTTAGGACAAGGCAATAACTTTGCTTTGCCTCGCTTTGCAAAAAAAAATGGTCGATTTTCGACCACTGGGCGATACTAGTTAAAATAAAAATGAGACAAAATAAGCATTTCATGTGGAAATTTCTTTGGAACATTTGAACAAATCAGGTATGTATGCCATTGTTTTTAATTTAAAACAGAATTCCAAATTCTCATCAACAATTCTAATTCTCTATTTATTTGTAATAATGTTCATGCTTGAAAAAGATTGTTTATTTGAATACGTAGAGGTCAAGATTGAAAGAACAGCAAATGCATTTTTCAAACTGATCTTTTAAGTGACAAATACTATTTTAGGTTTGAAAATTATCATGCCTTCCTTCTTCAGATTTTTCAAATCAGATAACTTTTTCTATAAGATTGCATTCTTTTTTTCCCTCAGTTTTTCCATATCAGTTTCGAGGCTTTTAAATTTTGAACTAAAGAAATGATTTTTTTGTAAATTATAAAACAGTGATGATGCAACAAAGAAAAAATTTATCAAATGAATTAATCAAGTGTATGAGTGAAATATTTTAAAATAGGGGGATCCAGACATAATATCGCGGGACAAAATATCACATAAAAAAAATAGTATGATCTGACTCGGTGACTTCGCCAACTAATATTATGTGAAAAATGCCTAGCTGGTTGTCAGCCAGGGTAGCTCAGTGGTAGAGCATCCGCGCATTAAGCAGAGGTGCCCGGGTTCGATTCCCGGCTCTGGTATTTTTCACATAGTTGGTAAATAAAAATATATCAACCTTTACACTCCAATGTACTTTAAAAAAAAATGAATATTCACGGTTGATGAATTCATGAATAAAAAATTTCTAAATAGTATGATCTATTTGAAAATTTGTATTTGTGACATGTGGGATCTCTGGTAAAGGCCACAGGGCCTTAGAAATCTAAATTAATTAATTAAAATAAATAAATACATTATTGAATGGAATTTTATTACTTTATATATATTTAATTTTAAGTTATTTTATCATTTGCTTTTCACCATTCAAAATACATTTTTAAAATATTGTACTTCACTGCTGACATAAAAGCTGAACACTGTTCAGAAACCTTAATTAAGAATTTTAAAATAGATAAGTACGATTGAATTCTTTATGACTAATCTTGACAAAAGTTAATTAACATAGTCTTTAAACTCTATTAAGCGAAATTTATACTAATTTTTGAGGTATATTTCTCTGTATGTGAGTACTCTGACTATGGTAGGTGTTGTCATGAAATTTCATACAGCATTATTAATAATTACCAACTCCTTCTTGCACTCCATTCTTTTATGTAAGCGATATTTTGTCCACTCGAGATTTTGTCCCCAACCCTAAAATAGGATATGGATCACAATATTTTTGCTGTGTAATAGAATAAAGTTTTTTTTTTTTTTTTTCTGTCAAATTTTAGGCTAAAATATGATTTGGCTCAAAATGAAATTAACTGCACTTAAATTTATTCTTATAGCATGCATTTTATACCATCCTTGATATATCTTAACTAAAATTTCAGGAGGAGGAACAAACCCTCATGGTTCCCCTCCCAGCTACGTCCTTGTTTGAAAGTACCAGTGTCAGTATCAATGTAAAAAAATCCAAATGCATTGATTTCATACTGAAAAGTTTTTAAGAAAGTCTAATGGTGTAGGTGTAGAGCTACACTCAAATTACTAAAGAACCACAAGCAGCTTGTGAGCTGTATTTCATCGATCACTGTACTATACTAACAGAAACAAACATTTTCGACACATTAAATAAAATGAGCATATAAGTCCACACAGTAGGTAGGATACAAATACAAATTTTAGTACTTTAGGCAACACAACCAGGCAATAGGACAGATGCATACAATAACAAGACAGAAAAAGATACAACAACAAAATTGTGACAAAAGAAAACACTAAGAAAAGGGAAAGGGAATTTTTTATTTTATTTTAATTATATACACTAATTTATTAAATGCCTCCAAGATAGTAGCATGTGTTTTTTGCACCTGAAGAAGCAAGGCCACATCCTTTCAAAACTGGTAGTGCTTCCATTCATTTTATGGTGTGTGAAGAAGTTTTTACGTTTAAATATTTATTGTTCTCCAGTTCTTTAGTATAATTGTTTCTGCCATTGTTCGAAAAAATTATTTTACATTTTCTCCACTATTTCACCCAAAAGTTAATACTTGAGTAAAATTTTCATGAAATGAAACATTCACTTTCGGGAAATTTTTTATATTTTTTAAATTAAATTTTTTGATGCTGAAAACAAAATTCTATGCCCCCAGGTCATGGCCAGCCTTTCTAAAGTAGTTTGGTGACCCTTCCTCTGCTATCCCACTTATAAAACTAAAAAAAAACACCTGTAAAAAATTATTTGTAGAATTCCAAAATCCACAGTGGTTTTCATATTGGAAAATAATATGAATTATAGATAAATATTTTACCAATTCAGGTTTTATTTGGGAACCCCAGGAAAAATACAATTAATGATATAACTTGGTATCTTTCTAAAAAATCGAAAATTTGGCATTATTTTATCATAGCAACAACACACATTTTTAAAGAAAATTTCAGTTAAAAAGTACAAAATTATAATCAATCACAGTTAAAAAAAAAAAAAAAATATCATACAATGTATGAATACATGAAATAAATGCATGAAATTGAATATCACAGAAATTACTATTATGTACATATGCATATGAAAACAAAAGTTAAATCACTCGATACGACTACATATGAATCTCAAAATGCATAAAATCTGATATTGCAGCAATTACTATTATGCACATATATATATGCTTCATGCACATGAAAAGAAAGTCATCAATCATACCATGCATGATTCACGAATCTCAAAATATGGAATTTGATTTTATAGTAATTACTATTATTATTGTGTAAATATGTACACTTTGCTCACATAAAGAAAAGAGCATCACCAAGTATGATTACCTAAGTGTGCATAAATCTCAAAATGCACAAAATTCAGTATTAGAGCAATCATTATAGAGGAAATGGCCGGCTCATGGTCCAGCCAGAAATTCCACACACGAGTGGAAGAGAAGTAATTTAATCTCATTAATTTATTTGAATGTAAATCTAAAGAAGAATCATAATATGTGGTTCCAGTCTTTCTAGTTTAGTGCTGCCATTTTTTGCCAATTTCTTGAGCTAAATTATTCTTTCACCACTTGTGGTGCTCCTGTTATTCAGATTTACTAAAATTGATTGGCAATACAAAATGAAAAAAAAAAAAAAAAAAAAAAAAAAAAAAAAAAAACTTGCTAAATTTCAACTTAAACTGTCCTTTTTATAAATAATTTTAGTTAATGAAAATTCAATATCTCATTTTAGAAAATTTTGGAGTGCCTAGCTGGTAATCAGCCAGGGTAGCTCAATGGTTTGAACATTCGCACCTAAAACGGAAGGCCTGGGTCCGATTCCCGGCTCTGGTATTTTTCACATAGTTGGTATAAAAAAATCAGCCTTCCACTCTAAAATTTTCTGAAATGAACTTTCATAGTTTAATAAAAAAGCACCACAAAACTGGCGTTGTAAAAAATATTACTTACAAACTTTGAATAAACACCATAAAATGTAATAAACTCGCAACAATTGTTTCGGGTCGAAAAAACACACAACCCTTCATCAGGCGAATAAAGTAAGCACGAGTGCTGCAGTCAAAGCGGCAACGTTTATTGCATTTTATGGTGTTCCTTCAAAGTTTGTAAGTAAAAACTTTCATAGTTGATGAATAAATTTCTAAATTAAATGAAAATTTAATATTTGTCTCACATTATAGTAGAATAGTTAATCAACAAAATCTGCTACAGAAATTGTTCTATTAAACATTACTAAAGCCAAAAAAGCATAAAAGTACAGGTAGCTATGCTAGTTCTTAATATGATTATTTTTGCCATGAGAGTAAAAATAAGTTCATAGTTTTCATCCAAAGAATTTATGAAGTAATATTTTAATTTTCATCATATAAAATACTAGATAAGTTGCAGATAGTTGAAATTATTTACGATTAATATTTCACTTAGATGTCAATAAAAAATACAAATTTTGTTTCAAATACTTTAACTCTGTGTTATGTTTTCAATAACAGCTTTATTATTTTATTGTTTAAATATAAATATTCGGCAAAATACGGATAAAATGAACTGAAATTTATAAAATTGATTCACAATACAGAAATCAACTCTTCTACTTTAAGATATTACTTTATTCTTCAACTATTATTTTTATGTTATTAATTTTTTTCTTTTTTAATATTTGCAATGTCACATACTTTATTTAATTTTTAATATAGTTATTTCTACCATAACTGTCCAAATGAGTTAAGTTTTCATCCTAAGAATTTAAAAAATATATAATTAAATTTTTGTTATAGGCAAATAGTCAAATATTTACAAATCATATTTTATTTGATTTTGTTTTAAATATTTTAACTTTGATTAATAATTTCAGAATTTTATCATTAAATAAATATTCAGTATGGAAGAAAAATAAAATTACTAGAATCAAAGTTTAACTACTACAGAGAAATAAAGACACTATTAATTATTTTTAAACTTATTTATTAAAACAACTAAATATTTACAATATAAAATGACTACTTACATATGAACAATGGATATCACTCACTTTGGTCCAAATAGAAATATAAAAAATTAAAATAATTTACATCACTAAAAATTTGAAAACAGTTCTAAAAAAGTCTAAAAGTCTATAATTTTTTTTTTATACATCAGTTTATACATTAATCTACTTCTTCGATGGTTGGGCCACTTTTAGCATTATTTGTTGGTCCTTGAGAAGAATAGCTGGCACCACTCTGATGTAATTTTGTCATAAATGGAGTCAACTCTGACTGAACTTCTTTCAACTTATGATCTATTTCATCTTTTTCCGCTAATGTATTGTTATCCAGCCACCGTATTACTGATTCACATGTATCTTTAACTTTTGATTTATCTGCAGCAGAAAGTTTATCTTCAGGAGCAGAGTCCACTGCTTGTTTCACTGAATATACATAAGATTCTAGAGAATTCCTAGCAGCAATTTTTTCTCTTTGTTCAGCATCTTCTTTTTCATACTGCTTAGCTTCGTTCAACATCCTTTCGATTTCTTCTTTAGAAAGACGTCCTTTGTCATTAGTTATGCGGATACTTTGAGATTTTCCTGTGCTTTTGTCTTGAGCTGACACTTGCAATATACCATTGGCATCCAAGTCAAATGTTACTTCGATCTGGGGAACACCTCTGGGAGCAGGCGGAATTCCCGATAACTCGAATCTTCCAAGGAGGTGGTTATCTTTCGTCATTGCTCGTTCACCTTCATATACTTGAATATCAACACCAGGCTGGTTATCAGAATATGTTGTAAAGACTTGTGATGTCTTGCATGGAATGCGAGAGTTTCTTTCTACGATCTTTGTCATGACTCCTCCAGCAGTTTCAATACCTAAGGAAAGAGGAGCAACATCAACAAGAAGCACATCTTTTATCTTATCGTCTGTGCTTCCAGTCAACACAGCAGCTTGAACTGCAGCTCCATAAGCTACAGCCTCATCAGGATTAATGGACATGCACAGTTCTTTTCCGTTAAAGAAATCTTTCAAAAGTTTTTGAATCTTGGGAATTCGAGTACTGCCACCGACAAGGACAACATCATGGATGGAGCTCTTGTCAAGCTTTGCATCTTTGAGTGCTCGTTCAACAGGCTCAAGAGTTGATCGGAAGAGATCCATGCACAGTTCTTCAAATCGAGCTCTGCTAATTTTAGAATAAAAGTCTATACCTTCAAAGAGAGCATCTATTTCAATACTTGCTTCAGAGCTGCTGGAGAGAGTTCGTTTGGCTCGTTCACAAGCAGTTCTTAGGCGTCTCAATGCTCTTGGGCTGGAACGTAGATCTTTGCGATGTTTTCTTTTGAATTCTTCAACAAAGTAAGAAACCATTCTGTTGTCAAAGTCCTCACCACCAAGATGTGTATCACCAGCAGTTGATCTTACTTCAAACAAGGATCCTTCATCTATAGTCAATACTGACACATCAAATGTTCCTCCACCTAAGTCAAAAATCAGAACATTTTTTTCACCTTTAAGATTTTTATCCAGTCCATAAGCTAGAGCAGCAGCTGTTGGTTCATTAATTATTCTTAGAACATTAAGTCCAGCAATTTTTCCCGCATCTTTAGTTGCTTGTCTCTGGGAATCATTGAAGTATGCAGGAACAGTAATTACAGCATCAGTCACTTTCTCTCCAAGGTACATTTCAGCAGTCTCTTTCATTTTAGTTAAAACCATAGCACTTATTTCTTCAGGATTAAAAAGTTTTTTCTCACCTTTGAACTCTGCTTCAATTTTAGGCTTTCCACCACAGTTCAATACTTTAAAAGGCCAATTTTTCAAATCTTGCTGTATTTTAGGATCGTCGTATTTCCTGCCAATCAGTCTTTTTGCATCAAAAATTGTATTTTCTGGATTTAAAGCAACTTGAGATTTCGCTGCATCACCGATCAGTCTCTCAGTCTCTGTAAATGCAACGTAACTTGGTGTGGTACGATTGCCTTGATCGTTAGCAATAATTTCCACATTACCATGCTGAAACACACCAACACAGGAATATGTGGTTCCCAAATCAATACCAATTGCAGGAGCTTTTCCGCACGGCATTTTCTTCACTCTCAAAAAACACAGTCAACAAAAATGTAAATATAAACAGTAGCGTAGCAAACGATATTCACAATTTGTGAATAACAAACAATCACAGTGAAAATAGCACAAGATAATAAGCGCACAGCTCACTCGCTGCAAGAAAAAATATTACTTGCTCAAATCTGAACAAATCTGACAAGCAACTGGAAGTGTCTCCTATTTATAAGGTAACCGTCGATTCTAGAAACGTCTCGGAGATTCAAAGCCAATTGCGTCAGAAATATGGTGCTGCCATCTGCCATCGATACATTGAGTCGATTCCAGAATATTCTTGGATGGCCATTGAACTTTTCCATGATTCATTTCTAGAGCATGTTCTAGTGCTGCCATCTACTTTCTTTAAACTCAGTAATTTCTAGAATATTCGTTACTATTCCATATCAACTTATTCTTGCCGACTAAAAAATATTAAATAAAAATAAATTTTAAGATCTGAATGAATTTTTTAAGCATAGATTGTATGTAAATAAAAACTTCTTGCGAATTTCTTTTTAGTTTATCAAAAGTTTGAAAGATCAAAAGGATTTTTGTGTTATTTCATTTTTATTTCGTGATAATAAAAATGTCAAATAGATTCTCACAGACTGAAAATTTTAATAAATCGGAGGGGTGTTTGATAAATATTAAAAAAGAAAATGCTTTTTAGACAAAAAATATCAAATAAAATATTAAAATAAATATCAAACAATAAATTAAAATTTAAGAAATTTTAATTATTTGGTATTTTTATCTGCGATATATAATAAAATTGATATTATGCATTTATAATTGTATTACTTTACATTAAATTCTAAAATTTCATATCAGGCTATGAAAGATGAACAAATCTTGTTAGATTTCGCAATAATTCCATAACAGTATAGTACTGTTTTTAAGACTGTATTAGACATAATTTCCAAAAAATATTAACAACTTATTTGTGATGATGCACTTAGTTGTAATCAATAGCACTTTTGACTGAGAATGCGTAAGTGTTTTGTTTGAAATCACTATTTTTTTTCCCAGGATTCATCATTTTTTATAAAAGTTTGATCTAATACACATGTATACGCACACATATATGTGTAATTAGATATGCTTAAATGTATATGATTGAAATTTTTTTGTTTATCTTCTGGCAACAACGATAGTTCTTTAAAATTTTCAAATTTTTATAGACTTTTACTAAAATTTAAAAAGTTGGAGATTTTTTTTTTTTAAGGAAGGGGACATTGAAGCTAATTAGCTATAAACCTTAAACACTTCAACATAATATTCTTTAACAGAAATTGGCCCCATGATTACTCGAAAGTTCTGCTCAAGAAAGTAGACTAGACTTGGAAGTGCCACATTCGATCCCAAGTCGCATTTGTCGTCCTAGCTGTTCCTGGTGTTGTATTAGGGTTAGAGCCAACTGACTACATGAGGGTCTAGGCCTGGGTGGTATGCCCTCCTGTCTTTCTGGGTGTCCTAGCCTAGCCGTTCGATGTTTCCCGTGGTTTTCTCCGAAACTTGCGTAAACATGTGCTAGGACTACTTAGAAAGACTCCCTACGGAGTCAGTCGGCTTTAACACCTACACCACCTTTAAGAGAAATTGCATTAGAAACTTTTCCAGCGAAATTTGAATTATTTTATAATAGTCGGTTGTTCTCGTTCTCCAATCAGTAGCATAGCATGTAATATATAGGTATATGTGTATTAGTAAAAGTGAAATGTTCACTAACATTTGTATCAAGACATACAAATTTACAGAAAAAATTCTAATTTTTAAGCTTTCTTTTAACCTTATTTGAATTATTACTTGCATTTTCTGATACATATGACACGTTGCCATTGATTAATGAAGCAAAGAGGGGGGAGGGGAAGACTTTATTGCAATAGGATATTTTTCTCTTTATTTCCAGACAAAACTTTTCATGCTTTAACTATTGTTACAAACATTACAATTTTTTGCACGCTGGATAAAACCTTTTAGAAGCAAAAGAAAAAAAATGAAAATTATACAGACACGACATTATTTCATTATTTAAAACATGAAAATCTGACATTGACAGATTTTAATTTAGTGCCAGAGGCCTACTGCTAAACTTGTTAATATCGACAAATTCTTCTTTAGTTAATTCGTGACGATCTAAATTCCATGATAAAGTTTTCATTAAATCAAACCAATGTGTTTCAGCTGCAGATATTGTAACAAATAACGTTGGAAGTCCAAACTGTCTTATAGCCGCAAAACAACGTTTTTTCTCTTTTCCCCAATGAGGGGGAGGTGTGCCTTGGGGGGGGGACTCATGTCAAAGTTGGGCCTTGGGGGGACTCATGTTAAAGTCGGGCCTGGGGGGGGACTCATGTCAAAGTTGGGCCTTGGGGGGATTCATGTCAAAGTTGTACCTTGGGGGGGACTCATGTCAAAGTTGGGCCTGGGGGGGGTGACTCATGTCAAAGTTGTGCCTTGGGGGGGACTTCATTCAATAAATCCCCATTCAATAAACCGACTGAAATAGGCCCTTAGCACTATTAAGAGTGACGTATAAAAATTCGACAACGCTGTATCGACTGAAATAGGGGTACCTTGGGGGGGACTCATGTCAAAGTTGGGCCTGGGGGGAACTCATGTCAAAGTTGTGCCTTGGGGGGACTTCATTCAATAAATCCCCATTCAATAAACCGACTGAAGTAGGCCCTTAGCACTATTAAGAGTGTATTATAAAAATTCGACAACTGTACCGACTGAAATAGGCCTCTAGCACTTAAAAAAAAAAAAAAAAAAAAAAAAAAAATCACCAAAAAGTTGAGTATTTTAGTCTGACTCTTAAACCAATTTATTGTCGCATAGTTTATGATAAATCTATTTACAGTTTCCTTCTAACAATCAAAGTGGTCAGCCTGTGCTCTACTACATGAATCTATTTACGCAAATTTTTAATGACAAACCTTTGAATGTATATTCTGTTTTTTAAACAAATTTTCTTCATTTTTTATTACACATATATTTAAGTATATCATGATGATTCATTGACGTAAACAATTTCTTTCAAAAAAAAAAAAAAAAGTGTGCTTATGACCACACGATTAAAATGAAATTTCTATAGCAATACGCATAACACAATTTAAAAAGCATTCTTGTGAAATACGTCAGCTTTTGAGTTAGCCCTGTATATTGTCTATATATTGCATTTGTACCATAAATATATCAAAAATTTCCTAATTAAAATATATCATATGACAGAATTCCAAATGCATTTTCAAGCATTTCTACTGGTAGTTAATTTGAAAATATTTTTTTTTTTCTACATTTAGGAGACCTCATTTTAAACCACAGTCGTCGATATGTTTGCTTGTTAAAGAGTGCACAGATTTTGTACCATAAATAAGCGTAACGATAAAACGCATAAAATTGTTTTAGCAAAGAAGCAGATGCACTGAGAAAAAATTCTGTAACTGACATCTAAAATCTAAAATTGTGCCTCTAGAAAAAGTAGTTCCATGTCATCTTAGTTTCCTTTGAAAACGAGTTCTAGAAAGCCCTATTAGAATTCTAGAGCGTTTGCCTATATTCTCGGGAGCAAAGTTATTTAAAAATCTCGGCAAATAAATGTGAATACAAGAGGTGGGTTTCAGCAATTATAATCTTGGTTTATTACCCAATTCTAGAAAATCAAGCGAGAATTTCTCGCAATACAAAAGATTCAGAATATTGTTTCACAATCTAGAAATGTGTAGACTAGAAAGAAATTCTCGATCATTACGTCTATTCAGTTTGTTGGCGTGCCGTATGCGCATAGCTCGGAAATCTATATTTCCAGTTAATCGCTCTGAAGGAAGAAATGTGTGCAATGAACCAGAAATGCGTTTTCATAATAAAGAAAAAAAGGAGGTGGAGTGAGGCAACAGAAGAAAATAGAAATGAAGCCAAACTTAATCAAACATGTCATACCCTTCTTCGTTGGCGTACCCACGAGAGGAAAAGGGTCCCTGTTTACGAGCCATTTGTCCCATTTCAATGAAAAGTTTCAAGTAACATCCCCATATGATACATATTGTTGCAAAATTGTAAATAATTGTGTTTATTTTTGTATAAATTCTTTCAAAGAGGCTTAGTAAGTTGATAAAGTGCTAATTTTGTGCAATTCTAGTCGTTTTAGCGTTGAAATAGCCTTATTTTCCCTTAAAAACGCATTAAAAAGCCCCAATAAGGCAGGTAATGGATTTGGCGATTTTTTCCCACCTTAGCGATTTTTTTGGCGACCTTGGCGAGAAAATCCTTATTAGGGATATACCAAATATGGAAGCTGTAATCTCATTGGCTGATGAGATACGGAAAATTCTGGAACTTTCCGCTCTTTTCTACAGGGATATATAAGGGCTGTTTCTTTTTCTTTCGCCAAGTCAGTCAGTTCAGTTCAGTCTGTGATCAGAGTCAGTCAGTTTCGCTAATGCTTGCATTGCTTTGAGCCTCTTTGGAAGAGACTTGCTTTATGTGTTATTGCTATACATAATAATAACAGGAGACTTGGCGTTGGAATATTAAAACCCGAATAAACTACTACGTCAGAAACGCCAAAGAAACATTGGAAATGCATACAGCTGTTTCGGCAGCCTTAAGCGTGCCGTCATCAGTGCAAAAAGGATGCACTGATGCACTGCATCCTTTTTGCACTGATGACGGCACGCTTAAGGCTGCTGAAACAGCTGTATGCATTTCCAATGTTTCTTTGGCGTTTCTGACGTAGTAGTTTATTCGGGTTTTATTGCTATACAGTTTATACTGCGGATTTGCTGTTATTTAAGCTGTGTTTACTGGCTGAATTGAAGCTGATACTTGGTTTATATACCTGTATTTTTCTGGAACTTTCTGTGAATAAATTACTGAATTTTTGTAAGTTTCACCTTTCATCCTCGGACAACTCACGAACCTCCAAGTACGCAACGATATTTAGGAGAGGTTCTATGAGAGGTAGTGATTCTATAAATCATATTTTAATACCTTTATTTTGCGCAAATATAATAAAATTAAAATTTATTATTCGTATGCACACACACACAGAGAAAAAAAAATATATAGAATTTAGATGATTAGCATTAAGATTTACAAGGCTACACAAAAATATTCAGATACATATGGGCAATGCTTGGAAATTGCTGGAATAGCATTTTCGCTTTCATTAAACATTTTTAAAACATTCTAAGAATGTTTAAGTGTGATTATCAATTCAATTATTCAACGTGTCTGTCTTTCTGTCCGCCAGTTAGTCTCTCCGTATGTGCGCGTTATTCTTGCGTCTGTAAATATTCTCAGATTTTATTCATACGGATATTTCATATCAGATTTTATCAGATATGTGACATTAATTCACTGTAGAATATTCCCTATTTAAAATGGAATAAATATCACAGCTGGTTGTACATGGTCGCCCAAAAGAATGCCAATAATTGTATTCTATGAAAGTCATTTTTGTAAATCATATTTAAACAAATTTGTACTGCACAAATTATGATGAAATTGAAATTTATTATTCACACGGTAAAAAAAAAAAAAAAAAAAAATCTATGGAATGAATATCGTATTTTTAGCTTTATATTTACAGGGTCACGCTAAAATTCTCAAATACAAGAGCTACAATTGGAAATTGATGTAATTATATACTTCCGTTTGTGTTATACATTTTTAACTCCTTTCTCTATCTGTCTGTTGTTTCTGTGATTACGTGAGCAATGTACATACATTGAGAGTTAAACAATGCAGCGAGTAATTAAAGTTGGAAAGTGTCATTAATCTATGTAAACCGCGTGAAATTTTCATTCTTGTTTAACTTGACTATACAATTTGTATATATATATTTTTTACTTTCTTCTCTGTTCAATAGAAGAAAGTATTGGATTCGTAAAATTTTTCGACCTCGTGTTTTTGATGGATTTACACGTTATGAGAGCTGTAGAACACGATTTGACCATTTTTAAAAAATGTCTGTCTGTGTGTGTGTGACAAAATTTTGTGGCAACTGTATCTCAGGAACTATTGCACGGAGTTTCATACAAATTGGTATGTAGTTGCACATTGACATAAATTAGTGCCTATCAACTTTTGGTAAAAAATATCTTACAGGTTGCGTTGCCATCCCGCTTTTTCTAAAATTTTAACATGGTGATATAGGGCAAAATTTTGTATAAATGTGCATAAAGAGAATTATTTTTTAGTAATCATTATAAAATTTAAAAGAATTATTTATAATAGAGATAGTCAACTGGGGAAAAAATTTTGTATGTGTAGGAGCCTCTCCACCCCCCCCCCCCCCTGGGGGAGAGTCCCCCTCATGGGGAGTAAATTTTCAAGATGGGTATCTTTCGAAAGGTCTCGTCAATACCTTTAAAACGAATGGTTGAACTATAAATATGTGATAATTTAAAACAAAGTTATCGATTTTTTTTACTTTTAATGACAAAAAATCGTATTTTTTTTTTTTTTTATGTTGTTATTGAGTGAATGTATAGGAAAATATAGAAGAAAGTCTTGTGGTGGCCACAACATACTACTTTTTTTTTTTTTTTTTTTATGTTTGAAAAACGTAAGTGTAGAGTGGTGTATTTTGCACACTGAACCGAGGTCTGTTTTTGTAAGGGATCCTAAAGCATATTTAAGCAAGTTTGGGAGAAAATCACGGAAAACTCCGAACGGCTAGGTTGACGAGCATAAAACCATCTATCAACTTCGTGCATCACTCATCTGTCAGCTTCGATAGCAGAATTTCTTGAGCATAGGTGGTTCTTGAAAAATATAAGATTACCATGTAATGTGAATGCATCTTCAGTATTTCAGACCAGTTTGATTTTAGTACATTTTCTGCTCAATTAATGCATTCATATTAAGTGAGAATACTTAAATATTATCCGTTCCACCATAAAATAATAACAATTTCATACCAAGCATAGCAATATGATATGGTATGATCGCTATTGAAATCCCACAGCCTACTACAAAAAGTAAGAGTCATGGCTATACAGGTTTTTCATTTTAAATATTTTAATTAATTAATTTAAATATTAATATGAGTAATTTCAATTAATAAAATATTTTAATATATTATATTATTTAATCTTGCAAATAAATGCAAACGTTTCTTTGTTAATTTTTTTCAATTTTAACTGTATATTTCTGATTAAAATAATAAGCTTAAATAATTAAATGTTATTAAAATTTCATAATCGTCTGTACATCATGCTATGTTTTAAATTATTGTGCAAAATTAATGAAGAAATAACGAGAGAGAGAGAGAGAGAGAGAGCCTATTTAAAGGAATTGGGGATCGATTTTGTAATTAATTAGTTTTTGAGAAAAAAAAAAAAAATTAAAAGCTGCATAACCAGGTAAAAATTTGAATTTTTTTTTTTTTTTTTTTTTTTTTTTTTCTTTTAAAGACATTGCAAAATCAATCTCTAATTCTTTTAAGTAGGTTCCATTAAACATCCAGAAGTCTTTTCTTAAATAACTGTAGAAGTTTTAACTTTTTGAAGACCATCAATTTATGAAAAATGGAAACTATGAAAATGTAATTTAAAGAATTCAAATCTGTAAAAAATATTGTAATCATGATTTGCGAAATGTATTTTGTATCTTGCATAGCTTAACAATAAATAATCATAGAATGTTGTAGATTTATATTATTTGTCACTGTCATGATGTATAGTTATACACCCCCAACTCTGGTCTTGACACAAGCTCCCCTTTTAGAAATATTTACGATTTTAGATGATTTTTCACAATATATGTATGAGTGTATATACAGTGCGTTAAGAAATTATAAGACCACAAGCGTATTGGTGCATTTCTGAAGAAGAGAGCATAATACGCAAATTTTTAGTTGCGTATTTAAAATTGATAAGAAAACGCATCCTATACTAATTCCAAGTTTTAAAATTAAATTAAATTTCATTACAACTTATTCATTTTTCTAAAAATTAAAGACTGTGACTGTTAAGAAATTATAAGACCACCTGAGAAAATTAGCGTATTATACATGACGTCAAACTCAATATAAAGCGCATGCGTCAGTATTTCGTAAAAGCATTACCTAAGAAGTAAAGGCTTAGGTTTTGAATGTGTTATCTACGATTAATTTGACGATGCCTTGAGGTAAAGATTTATTGGAGTGCAAAGTAAAAAATTTTTATTTTATAAAGGTTCTGGTAAATCTGAAAGATATATTGCAAGGTTAATGAACCGTTCTAAAACTGTCATTCATAATGCCATAATTAGAAAAGATTATTCAAACAAAATAAAACGATCTGGTAGAAAAAATATTTTGACAGCACGTGATAATAGACAAATTTTTCGACTGTCAGCTAAAAAGGGTCTTTCAACTCGTGAAATTTCGAAACGTTTCAGCAAGAAAACTTCACATGTAACAGTCTGGAAGAGTCTTAAATTAAATATTAATACGAAATTTATGAAATTGTAGAAAAAACCAAAGTTATTGAAATACCATCGTGAAGAAAGATTAAAAAGGGCTAAAAATGTCATATCATGGAATGATGAGTGGAAACAAATTATATTTTCTGATGAAAAGAAATTTAACCTTGACGGTTCTGATGGTTACAAACACTATTGGCATGACTTGAGGAAGGAACCAAAAGAATGCTTCAGTCGACAAATGGGGGGAGGATCAGTAATGATTTGGGCAGCTTTCAGTTATGAGGGGTTGTGTGATTTACAGCGGATTTCGGGTCATATGGACTCTACACAATATCAGTCTATGCTATATGATCATATAGTACCGTTTGGACCTTTATTAGGTGGTGCTAACTGGATGTTTTAACAGGACAATGCTACTTGTCATACATCTAAATCCACACAGGAGTGGTATAAAAAAGAAAAAAAATAATGATTTGCCATGGCCAAGTCGAAGTCCAGACTTGAACCCCATGGAAAACCTATGGGGTGTATTATCTCGCAAAGTTTATGCTAATAATAAACAAATTTCATCTGCCAATGACCTGGAAGTAGCCATTCTAAAAGAATGGTACAATATTTCTATAACTGAACTTAACCAGCTGGTTACTTCAATGAAAAACAGAGTGTTTGATGTCATCAGGAAAAATGGAGGACAAATATCATATTAATTTTTTTATACAATTTTGTTTTTTGACAAGTGGTCTTATATTTTATTAACAGATTATTTTTCACTTATTTCTAATGTATATTTTAATTAAACATTTATTGCATTATACCAAGTTATTGCAAACTAATTATAAAAAAATATAAAGCTATATGTTATTTTATGTCTTTAAATTATGATTAGAATCTTTATTTTTCTTATAATTTACAAAATTTAAGTGGTCTTATAATTTCTTAACGGACTGTATATGTGTGTGTGCGAACACAATAGTGTCTAAATGCTTTGTTCAAAAAAGCCAAAAGTTGGTACATATGTTATAGGTCACTGTAGTACGAACTATAGAATTTGGTGATTCAAGCACTTACAGTTTTTTAGATAGATTCAATGAAAAATTCTTTGTCATTATGGCCTATGGGCAGAAATTATTTAAAGTGCGATAGTGTCTAAATGGGTTATTCGATTGAGCTTTAAATTTATACACATATTACCTAACTTTGCACGCTTCGCTGGTCACTATATATGAATAAATCATTTTTTATAATAATAAGTCTAATTTTTTTATTCCTATATCTATATATATAAAAGAGTACTTCCTGAGTGAGTGAGGGGGTGATTCATCATCGCCCAGACCAAAACCCTGGACCTAGAAGCATGAAATTTCGTGACAATGTTCTTTCTATGACGTAGGCATCCACTAAGAAGCGATTTTACAAAATTCGCCCCCCAAGGGGGGGGGGGGCAAAACGTGATTTCACAAAATCCTTCATATCTCAAACAAAAAAACAGATATCCGTAAAATTTTTGCTTTAAAATATAGCTAATACAAATGTCTAAAAACCAATTTCTGGAATTTTCAAAATTCGGTCCCCAAGGGGGGCGGGGGGGCAAAACGTGATTTCGCATAATCCTATATATCTCAAACAAAAAAATAGATATACGGGAAATTTTTGCCCTAAAATATAGCTAATGCAAATATCTAAAAACCAATTTCTGGAATTTTAGAAATTCAGCCCCCAGGTGGGGCAGCAGGGGGGGGGGGGGGCTAAGGGGCAAAAACAAATAGAAATAAAGTTAGGGCGTTCAAAATTGATACAGATAGGTTTTAGAGGCCTGCAAGTCGAATGAGGATATTTTCGATTGTGTAAAGTTATTGGGAGGGGCAGGAAGGGGGGGGGGAGGGGAGAGGGGGGGGGAAATAGAGTTAGATCGTTTAAAATTGGTATATAGAGGTTTTCGATACCAAAAAATCGATTGCGGATATTTTCGAATTTGTAAAATTATTAGGAGGGGCGGGAAGGGGGGGGGCTATGGGCAAAAACAAATAGAAATACAGTTAGGCCGTTCAAAATTGGTACAGATAAGTTTTAGAGGCCTGCAAGTCGAATGGGGATATTTTCGAAAGCGTAAAGTTATTAGGAGGGCCGGGAATTTTTGCCCCTTGTCTGCTCCCTTAATAATTTAACACTTTAAAAAGTATTCACAATCAATTTCCCAATCCTTATCTACCTCTGGGGGTTACCGAAGTGGGAGAGCCATCAATTCCATGGAGGATCAAAATTGTGATGGCATGTCTCCGGACTACCTCTAGGGGTGAGTCCCAGATCGTCGCCAATTGCCCATTGTGCAGCACTAGTGCGACGTAAAACCCATCCAACCAACCCAATCCTTACCACATCTTAGTATGGAATTTCAATGTCGTATCTGAATTTGAAAGTCTGCAAAATAAAAAGTAAAATATAATTTCATGTCCTTTGTCAGTCATGCGATCACCACCGTATGAAAATAAATTTTAAATTTTAATAAAATTCTTAACTTTTTTGTTTTTTGACCAATTGTTGTGAAAACTGAGCTATAGTCTTATCATGTGTCACCCTGGACGATTATTAATTTCTACGTAAATCCATTAAAATTAAAAAAAGTTTGAAAAATGCAGTTTTTACTGCCACTTTAAAGTCACATGGTTTCTCAATGAGGGAAAAGTGTTTCCAGTCAATAGCCAAAAGATACAGTCTACACTGAAATAAAGTGTTGCTATTAAAATTAAATACTTTAGCTAATTAAAAAAAAACTAATCATTGCATCAATAAGGGGTATTGCATCCTTGGATTCAGAAAAATTGTCCATTTAATTTGACACCAAATTTGAAAAAAATAGGACCAATATTTCTAATTTATTTGGCTGTTTAACTCTCCTTAAATGCTTTTCAAACTCAGAATCGACTGGTGTATTAATTCTCCTATGTTGACATTTTAATTAATATCTTCGCAACTAATTAAAAAAAAAAAAAAAAAAAAAAATCCCCTCTATTATCTCTGGAAGGCTCGTATATCAATTTTCATATTTCTACATTCTGTGGAGGCTGAATGTATAGATGTACAGAGAGAAAGAAGACATATTTTATTACCATATAGATTCCAGTTCAATAATGTAGTGTATATTGCACATATTAAGGGTAAAATAAATAAAATGTCAGAATAAATAAAATGTCTTTTGAAAAACAATAACATTTCCAATTATAAATGATGTCAATTAAACATTCTAGTTCTGAATTTTTAACACCAATGTGTCTTTTGAAAAACAATAAAATTATGATGTCAATTAAAAATTCTAGTTCTGAATCCTTTTCCTTACGCACCATTATTACAAAACAATTACAGATTTCCTCTGAATAGTGTGGAATATGAATCTGCTGAAATATATTTAGTAGGAGTGAAAAGAAAGTGAAAGTAATTCTTTATTTTATGTAGGATTTTTATCTATTAGAATATTCATGTAAATGTATTTGTTTTATTATATTTTTTCTGAGTGAATGGCAATGATAAAAGAGAGAAAAAGGTCACGTGACTCGTGACCAGTAAGTTGCAGTTTTGTTTCCATTCGTTCAAAGCGTGCTGGCTTTGCAGCATTGGTTTTATTTTAAATGCAAAATGCATATATTTAAATTTATTATGTGTGTATTTGTGATTGTTTAAATAAATATGTGTTAGTCTTCAAAAAAATAAAGGCTCATTCATCATTCATATCGCTAGACACCATCATCCCACAGATAATGCATCTGATTTATTTTTATTCTTATAATCTCATTATGCTTTCCTTCATAGCAATTTTACATACATGCTTTTCATTTTAAATATTTAATATTTTGATTTCTTTATTTCAATTTTAATCTTACTGGATCAAGTATCCTATTGTATTTTCATTACATTTTTATCATTTCGAACTAAATAAAACACAAATTTCTATTTTATTTTAACATCTCCAAATTGATGTCATTGTTTAATGTCATTCACATTTTGACCATAATTCATCATCTAGCAGAAAAAATGCAACCCCCCTTTTTTTAGCAAAATCTTCCACAATGTATCTTTTGAAATGTCTATCTACAAATTTTCAACTCAATCTGCATTTTTGTTACAACAAGTTTACAAACAACAACAACAACAAACAACAAAAAGTCAAGTTTAATTATGATCACATTGCATATAATCCAGTGTTCCAAAAAATTAATTTGACAAAGAAATCAAGAAGCTCCCAAAATGTAGCAAGCAAATATAGATAATTGCCATAAATTGCAAAAATTCATGATTATTGTTTCAAGGTCAAAATAATAGTACAACTTTTCATTATGAAAAAAGTGTATACACAAATACAGCAAAAAAAGTGACAGCATATGCCGACACTTTTTTTCTTTTTACAGCACTCTTGTCTATTTTTGTATCTTATATATATTATAAATGTGAATGTCCGAGAATTTATTTGACTGAGTTTCACGCTAAAACTGCTCAACGGATTTCGATGAAATTTGTTATGGAGATAGCTTATACCCTAACTTAGAAAGTTGGCTGCCTTTTATTCCGAAAAAAAACTTTTTTTTGTTATTTTTATGCATAAAATAGCAATTTTGTAAGCTAATAATAGCAAAAAATTAGCCATTTAAATTTTATCAATAATTTTATTGTTGCCAAAAAAAAAAAAAAAAGTTTATTTTTTTTTCCAACAGGAAAATAAATACATTTATCTAAACGTGAACAATAAAAAATAAAATAAATAAATAAATTATGCATCTCACAAATATTGATGTCATTTTTAATTTAAAATTTCTTTTACACATTGATAAAGTGCTAATATAGTTTACGATGCTAATATATGTTGTACTAAAATCAGTTTTATTTATAGATCCTCCTGGGTGATTTTTTAAATTGTTGCGTTGAAGTACACCGAACATTTTTCGCCAAGAGGTTTAATTTAGCAACAGTGATTTTAATCTAGGTAGTTCAAGAAAAATGTAAAATTTATAAAATATTACAGAACGAAAAAAATAAACTGAAATAGTAGTCACATAAATGATCTATTTTTATCTGAGTAGATAATTTTATAGAAAAAAAAGTGCAGTTTTAAAAATAGAAAATTTATTTCATCAAGCACAATTTTAAACCTAAAAACCACTAATAAAATGAACAGAATATGAAGGGTTCTTATATGTTAACGAAAAGGTGTCCGATAAAACGCTTTCTATTTTTATGCAAGAAATTAAAAAAAAAAAAAAAAAAAAAAAAAAAAATCGCTAATATGGCGACAAAAATTCAAAAGCCGCCAAGGGAGAGATTCAATATAGTTGTGTAGCACGATAATGTTTAGTTATTTATTTGTTTTTTTTATAGACCAATCACTACACTAATTTAACATACAAATAAATGAGCTGCTGTGTGTGACTGTACTTGCACGCTGTCGGACAGAAATATTTGATTAATTCAAATTAATATTTAAATAACTAAATAAAGATATGTTTAATAGAAAGCATAGTCTTGGAGACAAACTTGGTGAGTGGGTGACCAAATTTGGTGAAAAATGATAGTTTAGGGTTCCCGATGTTTTAAAGCTCTCCGACACACGGGAACGTAGACCTTGAGCTTACTAAGGGATTCTCGATGGATTCATATCCAAGCCCCATCGCCAAAAGTTATAAGTAGGTGCGAGTTGATTTTTGCGAAAGAGTATGTAGTCACTGCGATCCAGAGTTATTCAGAGACCTATTCTGAGTCATTGCACTTTAGGGATTGAGCTCTAAGCAACTGGACATTTTTCGTGAGTGAGCGAAAATTTTTGCTCTGGTGTAGTTGATGTTATTTGCTTTACTCCTGTGGAACAAGTGACTATTTTTTAGACTGTCCCAGAACATTCATCGAATAATGACTTATACTGTACGAGTAACAGCTTCAACTGTTTCCAGAATATTCGAAGAATTAACACCAGCTATTGGACTATTTTCGAAAATATTTGTTTTAATAATAGTTTTGCTGTACAGATTTGAGAAGTTAAAAAAATGTTTGATATTGCTAAGGAGGTCCCATACTAAAGCTGTGACGAAAATAGTCGCCAATCGAAATATATTCAGTTACAAAGAAATCATTTAAATATAGAGTCCAGCGAAGCGGGCAAAGCCTGCTAGTATCTAATAAAGGGTTGTGCTACTATTTCAATGTAAAACAATTGTGGTAAATTTATTAGAATTTATGACATTTTCTCTTAAGTTTTTTGATCAATTACCTTAACATCAATTTTTTAGTGCTTTTTACTGCTAAGCAAATTAAAAAAACACTTAAAAAAAAGTATCTTGAAAAGAAAGGCTAAGAATTCTTATTATTTTTGTTGATTTCTGTTTAATTTTGTGATACTTAAAACTTTGTAGATAAATTGTGTGCATTCAAATAAAATAAAACATATATAAACTGTTATTAAAAAAAGTTCAAAATAAATAACAATATATTCTTTTATTATCGTGATCAATTTTTAAATTCCTTGAATTTCCCAAGTAGTACAGCAAATCATTTAAAAAATCCTTTAATTTTGATATTAATAGTAGAAATCCTAATACTGTCGACTCTGTGAAATTCATGTTTCTATAATCTGCGTCTCTTTTCCAAGAAATTGCAAAAAACACAGTTACATTTTCACAATTGCAAAAACACAGTGAATACTTATTCTTTGAAGTTTGCAAATTCACCACCAGTAAATTAATGCGTATATTCTTATTTAAATTGTCTTTTACACTATGATTTCTGTTAGATTTCAATTTACGTACTTAACTGTTGATTTTTATATTTTACCATTAAATTCCCTTTAAAATAATTGGTGATGGATCTGTATTTTTTCTTATTAATTTTATTTATTAATTTATAATTTTGTTTTAAATATACAGTCGAACCTCGTTAATGTGTACATGCTTAATGTGAATTACTTTTAACATGAATTGTTTTCACAATCCCCATCAAAATGCAGATTAGTTTAGTTATCTGAAGATTAGTTACTGATAGCATGAACTACTGATAACATGAACAAATTTTTTTCCCCCTTGAGATTCCCATTAACAAAGTTCCACTGTATTTTGAATAATTAAATTACTTATTTAGTTTAATTTGTATTTTAATTTTTTCATTAGCATTGCAAATTTATACTCTAATAAGAGAAATATATGTAAATAAAGCAATGATCTATAAATCCTCAAAAGCCTTTTTCCCAACTATTGTGGATTAACTCCAGTGGCAGAAACACCGTGACACGGCGACATAGTCGTGGACACAGAAAAACGGCTTGCAGACAGTTTTTGTCTGCACTAATAAAAAAAATTGCCCGCAACTCTCAGACAGTCTTTGTCTGCAGTCATAAAAATTTTTCTGCAATTTACGGGCATTTTTTACCTGTGATAATGCGCTACCAGTATAGACGCTCTCTGGTAGGAAGACCAGAGCCCCCCTTTAGGTGCTTTGGCAGGAACACACAAAACAGTGCTTAACAACGGCGACCTAGGGAACCTAGATCTCCCTTGATAAACAGCGTTATGTGTGTATTCTTTTCTCCTATTACCTGCTACTGAGATTCTATGGGAACGTAGAAAAGTGCTAATTTAATTTAAAACTGCTCCAAAACTTCTCCCCCACTTCAAATTTCACTTATAAAAACTTCTGTACCAAAATTAAAACTAAATACTTTTATTATTTATATTGTGTTGTGTCAGACATTGCTATAAAATATTTAATTTAATGAGTTCAACTTATTATTTTATAATTGTTTATACTATATTGTTCTGTAGTAAAATTGTATTCGTGTATTGTTGCACGAGATCACCACTGTTGTTCCCCACCCCCAAGATTGCCGCTATCCGCTTTCATGCTTTTTGAATGTAAGCCATCGCAAATTTCGCAGACAGATTATGAAATTTTAAAAGCCTGTCACAGACAGCTACAAAACTTTCTGTCACCGGGGGATTGACTATATTACAATGATATCATTAAAAAAAAAAAAAAAAAGCTATGCTCTTTCTCTCTTTACTTATCATTCTTTAACCCGGTAGTAGTTGCTATACACAGCGCCACCTATTAAAAATTGCGCACTTTTTATTTAACTGTCACCAATAATTTTAAGAATTGATGTGATCGACGTTCCTTCGATTTTATTCACGTTTTATATATATTAAATGCTACTTCTAAAAATTTTTGGTGGCTATTGAATAAAAAAATCTGGCAACAACAAAGGAAGGGCGGAAAATCGACCAACTAGCGACTACTAACGGGTTAAAACTGATTATATTTACAAATGTGAGGAATTAGACTTGAAAAAAAAAAAAAAAAAAAAAATCTATTCATAATGTCACAACTAAATGGGAAAAAATAAAAAAGGCAACTAAAAAACTATTAATAACTTGCCACTTTTTTTTTTCTTGAATATTTTCTCTGCAATGCATGAAGCATAAACAAATGAATGGAACAAAATTGATATTTTTCTGCACCAGCAATAGTGAGTGCTAAGATGCGAGACTTGCTGGTGTCTGCCACAAAAGGAAAATACTGATTGTTTTTAAGCTATTTAAAGGAGTTGGGAAGAGCACCAAATCATCACATCACATCTGCAATAAATTTCTCTCAGATCAGTTCTAGTTAAATCTGAATATATATATAATGCACAAAAGGTTTCAAAAGGCAAAAAACAGGGGCAGGGGGATATCAGGGTGTCATCAAAAATAAGTTTTTTCTACAAACGGTAAGTCTAAATTTTAATATACAGTAATCCCTTAACATTCGCGAGGGTTACATTCCAGGAAAATCTCGCGAATGCCAAATCCGCGAATGTTAAGTCTATCTTCTTATAGTAAAAAGGGGGTTAGGTTCCATAAAATCTGAATTAAAACAGCAAAGTATATAATACAAAAAAGATATTTATTTTTATCGTGTGCAAAAAATAATTTATCTACACTTACTACACATAAATATATACATACATTATTTTATGAGTTATGTGAACAGAAATAGTTAGTAATTTCGCGAATAATCAAAACTCGCGAATGTTAAGGGATTACTGTATATATGTCTT
Organism: Salticus scenicus; assembly: GCA_963930645.1. Taxonomy (NCBI): domain Eukaryota; kingdom Metazoa; phylum Arthropoda; class Arachnida; order Araneae; family Salticidae; genus Salticus; species Salticus scenicus. The sequence continues at coordinate 141,158,314 of OZ005660.1, forward strand.
AGCTCAATAATCTTTACATTAAAAGCTGTAAGCCTGCAAAATTTTAGAATCAGCTGTGTTGATCAGTGATATACATAAGTAAATTTTAGTAAATTCTGTAGCTTCAATTTATTTTCTATCATATAAGTTTTTGCTTTTGTGTATTATTCCTTACACATGCATTTTAGTATAATTAAGGAAAAATGGATAAAAAAGTGGTTACTAAGCTAAGAGAATCTAATAGCCACTGGCTATTATTAAGTTACGCAAAAATGGCAACTAAGTTATAAGGATCTACTGGTCACTGGCATTTAACTGAAGATTTCAGTTTTCAGGTCTACGAGAAAAAAAAATATAAGAATATTTATTTATCTGTTATCATCATAAATAAAATTGTTAGATCATTCATTGTGTTATATTTTTCATATTATATCACAAACCATCACATTTAAAAAGAAATTTTTCTCATTTCTGTATGATAAAAAAGAGAGAAATAGTAAAAATATATTGCATAATTATTTACAGTATAAACCTTATTGTGTTGGAATTCATTTATTTATCATGCTCAGTAAGAGAAAATGTTTAAATGGTGAAATAAAAATACAATTTACACGGTTGCAGCACTTTATTAATTTATATAAATACATTATGAATAACTAATCTTTTTAATTTTCATAAAATGGAATGCAATTAATTATTTGTAAATTTTGAAAAATAATTTTAAATCATAACATATTTCTATAAGTGTAATACAGTACAAATATTAAGCTCAAATAGTAATAACACTCCAAATACAAAAAAAAATATTTATCTACATTACTATGAAACAAAAATCAACAAATAAAAATGCATTAGTTATTAAAATAAACTTATTTCAGTTTAAAGTAAATAAATAAAGAACTTGTGCTAATATTTATACATGTTTTGAAAATATTAAAACTGCAGTTTAAGTTGAGAATACTTCTACAAAATTTTAAGACAGTTATTTATATATTTTTCCCCTTCAACCAATATAAATAAATTTGTGCAATACAATTGACAATTCAATTAGCCTTTCTTACAATATTATCAATTTAGGCAGAGAAATTTAATCACCTGGTTAGGGATCATATTTATTTCAGTTCAAAACAATTAGAGATTTCTTCTGAATTTTTTGGAATAAGAATCTGCTGAAACTGATTCAATAGAAGTAAAGAGAAAGTAGGAGTAATTCTTTATTTATTTTGTGTATATCTGATTTATTTTTACTTCTACAATTTCATTGTGCTTTGCTTCATAACAATTTTACATACATGCCTTTCATTTTAAGAATTTATATTTTGATTTCTTTATTTTAATATTAATCTTACTGAATCAAATATCCTAATGTATTTTCATTATATTTTTATCCTTTCAAATCAAAGAAAACAAATCTGTACCTTAGTTTAACATTTGTAAACTAATGTCATTGTCTAACGTAATTCAAATTTTGACTGTAATTCCTAAAAAAAATTCAAAATCTTCAAATGCATCCTTTGAAACGTTTGTTTACAAGTTTTTGACTTAATCAGTATTCTGGCTACAGCTACAGAGAGCTCTGAACAAGCCAAGTTTAACTACAATCACATTGTATATAATCCAGTGTTCAAATAATAAATTTTGATAGAGAAATCAAGAAATTCCTGAAATGTGGCAAGATACAGATAATAATAAAGAAAAAATGTTAGCAAATGCCATAAATTGCAAAAACTTATGACTGCTGTTTCAATGTCAAAATAATAGCATAACCCTATATATATATATGCATGAATACAGCAAAAAAATGACAGTATATGCTGCCGCTTTTCTTGCAGCACTCTTGCCTACTTTTCCTATCTGATAAAGGGTTGTGCTACTATTTCAATGAGAAACAATTGCAGTAAGTTTTTACAATTCATGGCATTTTCTCTTAAAGTTTTTTATCTTAACATCTATTTTTTTTTTTTTTTTTTTTTTTTTTTTCTTTTTTACTGTTAAGCAAGTGAAAAGCTCAAACACACACAAATTGAATAGAAAGGCTAAGAATTCTTGTTATTTTTGTTTATTTCTGTTTAATTTTGCAGTACTTAAAATTTTGTAGATAAACTGTGTGCATTCAAATAAAATCAAACATATATAAAACCGTTATTAAAAAAGTTCAACATAAATAACAATATAAGATGTAATTCTAAGATTGAAATTTTAAAAAGCCGTTTTGATATAGAGATAGAACTAAATAACATAAATTTCTTTTTTGTAAATAAGCATAAATGCATTTATCACTAGCAGATTAAATAAAACTACAGCATAAATAACATAAAAAATATAACACAACTAGTCTGATGTTTCAGAAGTCTATTTCACATCACAATACATTTCTTTGCTTTTTTTTTTTTTTTTTTTTTTAATTACAGTAGAAATAAATTATTTTCATGATTATTTAATTATTAGGACTGGAGCACTATTTCTATTTGAAAGGAGTATTGATATTAAGATTAAAGCCAACTGACTACACGAGGGTCCTAGGCCTCAGTGGAATGCCCTCTAGGTGTGTGTGTGTGTGTGTGTGTGGGGGGGGTGTTTCTGAAGGATCTCCTAGCCTGTATTTATGTGAATTTCAGAGAAAACTCTGAGCATCTACGTTGATGTGTCAAACTTGACTTCCTTCTGATAAGAAAAAAAGTGTGATCACTATTTGTGGTAGATTACTGTGAATTTTGAATAATAAAAAATAGTCTGTTACAGAATCTAAGAGTTTACAAATAGAAAAAAAAAAAAAAAAAAGAGAGAGAGAGAAAGAGAGAGGGGGGGGGGGGGGGACAAGTCTTTCTCAAAATTTGATTTGAATACTAAATTAAATTCTGTTTAAGAAAGATTAAAAAATAAAATAAAATTTAATATATTAGTGATCTTTTCATTTAAATATATAAAAAAGTATAAAAGCTAATTATTATTATACTTTTTTTTTTAAATATAAAGTTGTATACCTTAACAACAGTTATTAATTTTCTTTTAGTTAACCATAGGCAATTTTTCACTCATTATTATTATGATTTAGGACAGGGCATCAGAATTTTGTTTAATATGTTTAAACAAACAGAAATACATAAGTAATACAGAATTTTGGAACCAGAATTAAAAAATAAAGCTATAAGAAATAAGAATAGTTTTTTCAGATTGATGCAAATTTTTTATCTTTGAGTCTATACAACTGTAACTGTAAATCTAAATATTTTACACAAGAATAGAAATACTGAAACATCAGAAGAAAAAAAAAAAAAAAAAAAAAAAAATCACTAAATATTGCGTTCACATATATTTAAAATAATGCATTATAATAAAATTCCTAGAAAAAATAAATATCTAAAATATATACAAAGCATAAGCCAGGATCTAACAAAAAGAAAACCTTTGGTCCATAGAAGCAAATATGAATGGCAAAATAAACAGCCAAGCATGTAACTCTTTTTTAGCTAACAAAATTGCTAAAATATACACGGGAAATCGTCTAAAAACTAAACAACAAATGATCACATAAAAATAAAATTTCAAGATATCCAACATAAATTTATATTTGTAAACAAGGAGTATTTCAGATAATCAAATTAGGTACAAATGATGCCTTCAACATATAAAAATTATTTCAGACAAATTTTGTCGTTGAGCAGTCAAAAAAATTATATGGAATATATTTTTATTTTCATTGATTGGTAACAAGATAACTTAATAACAGAAAAAATATACCATGATAAAAGACAGATGAATAGTCCATCTAAGGAATAGTTAATAACCTTTGAACAATTTACTATATTCTCAAAACCTTCTTACAGTCTATGCATTTTTTGCATTAGATACTCTCCTCATTATTCTACCATAGCCTCTATCTGGCTCTAAATGTTATTACTTTTTAATTAATTTAACAATAATTAAGCTATTTTATTAATTTGTTTATACAAGATTTCTTATCTACTTTCATTTAAATGAAGTCTACTCAGCAATATAGGGACAAGACAGGCAAAATGACAAAAAAAAAAAAAAAAAAAAAAAAAAAAAAAATTGAAATTATATGCAAAAACAAAATGTTCAAATAAGGCTATAATCTTGATGACAAAATCATATTTGAGTAACAAATATATTGCGTTTAATCTTCAATCTATAAAAAAAGAATAGATAATTATGCTTTAATATACAGTAAACTCCTGATTATCTGTGAAATTGAGTGCCACAGGTTCCATGGGTAATGAAAATCCCATATAAATAAAAAAAAAAAAAAAAAAAAAAGGTTGAAAAAGAGAGGCAAGTGAGATAAAAAATATTCCAGCTCAAAATCTTAATTGTATTGTATAAAAAATATAAATAGTGCAAATAATCACAGTATAGTAAAAATGCGCATATTCTATGTACTAAAGGATGTTGTTCCTGTTGTTTTTAATCCCCAACCTAGTTTGACGAAGTCAGACAAGATCCAAAAAACTGTTGACACTAAGAAAGTCAATCACGAGAAGGGGAGAAGTATATATATTTCCACCCAAATAAGACACAAACAGTTCAAGATGTGATCTACAGAAGTTGGGTTTTAGTGGCATTTGGGAAAAAATGGGTAGGATTTCTTGCCTTTAGAAAAAGAAAGGCATTTGAGATGGTAGCTGGCAAGGCACAAGAGGCTGGTACAAGATTTCCTGTTACATGAAAGGGATAGATATAGACCTGGCTTACTTTCCTTATCCAGTCATGAGTGGAGGCACAAGCCATTCCTTCTTAATTTGAGATTTTTTCTAGGAGAAGAGATCTAGGTAAGAAGCTCTAAAGGATGTAAAAATAATAAACAAAACAGTGTATTTATGATGAAAGTACAATCTGCAAGTTAATTTATGCACTAAACTAAACTGTACCCATTGTATTGTACAAAAAATAAAACAGAAGTGACAAAATTCACCATATTTATATAATACATTTTTTCTTTCTTTCTTTCTTTCTTTCTTTTTTTTTTTTTTTGGGGGGGGGGGGGGGGGGCTAAGCAATCATTTGTTCTTGTTTTTTTGTTGAGAAAATATTTTCTCTTGATTTTGTGCCTTTTTTCATCCCTCCTTTTTCCTGCACTTGATGTGGATAAACCACAATGCACATAATTGAGAGTTTACTGTACAAGCACTGGCATATTTAAGTAAAAGTTTTATTTGATTAACAAATACACATGAGAAAGAAAATAAATAAATAAATAAATAAAAGCAGAAAAGCTAAATCTATGAAAATTTCAAAAATCTCATCCCTGATATTATGATTAATGTATATTATGCTTTTCACAGTAATGAAAAGTTAGATGTCCAAATACTTAGTCTATAATTAAATACATGCCAAGTGCAATCTTTTTCTTTGTGAATAATGGAAATTTAGACTTTTTTTCTTCCTTAGAAAGACTTTACAGCAAATATTTCCTATCAAGTTAATATGGTTAAAACTGACTAAAGGTAACAAAACAATCTCTCCCTTTACATCTAAAATCTACAAATTTCTACATTTAATACAAATATATGGATCAAAATTTAATTTCATTCAATATCCATATATTTTTAATCCAAAAAATAATTATAGAGCTCCGAAAAAATTCTTTTCAACTAAGCTTAGTTGATTTTTAGTTGAAAATTTAGATGATTTTTCCTTAGTAAATTATTAGTCAAAACTGACTAAAAGTAACAAACAACTCATTTTTACTTCTAAAATCTACAAATCTCTTTAGTATAAGTAAAAATAAATGAGGCTCATAGCATGCTCTCACTTGGATACTCATAGTCGCTCAGAACTCATTTTAAATTTGTATATCTCTACCTAATATCCTTCATAAGCCAAAACTAAGTACAAGATTACTAAATCAAATAAAATGAATTCTGAACCACAATTAATGCAAATATATAGATCAAAATTTAATTTTAATCAATATTTATACATTCATAATTAAAAAGTTATTTATAAAGTCTTAAAAAACTCTTTTCAACTATTTTTTTCAAAAACTTCCATAAATGGTAAAAAAGGAATCAATACATTTTTAAATTTATTACATATTAATAAGATAACTAAGTCAACTACAATATATATATATTAAGGGGATAGATTACTTTTAAAAATGAAAAATATGAAGATATTTTCAATCAATTTTCAGAATTTTTTAAAAAGGAATGAATACATGTACTTTTTTTTTTTTTTTTTTTTGTATGTGTGAGTGTTAACTAGTATGACATTACTATATTGATTAAAAATATTAGTTTGGTTTACTTTAAAATAGAAACCTATTTTTATTGCAGATTATTTTTTTAAAAATTCAAAAGTTCTTTCTCACTATACACAGGATATCTCAATTACAATTTCCTTTATCCTTATAATTTTTACATTACGTAAATGAAACAAAACATTCAAATTAAGAAACTGAACTAAAAGGTAATTTTAATAATATGGAGTTTAATTAATATCTAAATATGAAATTACCATTAAAATTTTTATATTTCCACAATCATAATTTTATTTCTATTAAACAGAACTTCTTATTTTTAGTTCATTTCATTCATTACTAGCTTTGCCCGCTTCGCTGGTCATTATATTTACAGGGTTGCCACTCAAACAGGAGAATGAAATTCCCTGACTTTTCCAGGTCCGTTCTAAGAAAATTCCAGTCTAACCATGTATTGAGCACTGGTTGTGTTGAGGGCAAAATAATTATGGTACCACTTGAAAACACAAAAAATGCATATGACAAAAGTTACATACAGAGATAGCATCTGTCACTTATAAGCGGAATAAGAAATTTCTTTCATGAGCGAAAAGGAAAGCTGGTGATGTTTAAAAAAATCATGGAAGCTAATGAAGGAAAAGAAAAAAAAAAAGAACCCTACGTTGGCAGAAAAATTGTTTTTTCTTTAGCAACCATCGTATGAAATTCCCTGACTTTTCCAGATTCTGGCTAAAATATTCAAATTCTCTGACTTTTATAGTCAATTTTCCTTGACTATTCCAGGTTTTCCAGGTAGCGTGGCAACCCTGTATTTAAATGAATTAAAAAAAGAATCAATAATTTTTATACGGTTCTACAAATTGAAACTAAAAAGAAAATATATTGAAATTGCTTAAAAACTTCCCTTTGGGCCCTCGCAACCTTCGGCACAGACTTCTTCACTGCAACGTCTTGGTACTGGATAATTTAATTTAATTTATAGAGATGTCAATAATATACGAAAAATTGCATTAGTCATTTTCTTTTTGATAATAAACAGAATGGAAAACGCATAATATTTTACATGGTGATATTTTGTATAATTAGACCAATTAAAAAAAAAAAAAAAAAATGCTTTTCCTTTTTTTCTCACTTGTATTACAAAAATACTTAAAGTAAAATTGAGAAAAATTGTGCAAAAACAACGAAACAGCTTGGACCTTTTGGTGGAATTTGAAATTTAGCACTGAAGTAGCTTGGACGTTTCTAGACCAAAATGTTTACTTACGCATTTGCGATACCCATATCAACTCATTACCAAAATGACAACAAAAATATAAATAATTATAAGATTTAAAAAACTGTTTCTATACCATGTTTTTAAATTTTCTCTTGAATCATATAGCTATAGAACTACATTAGCACTTTATCAATGTGTAGAAAATTTTTAAAGTGATAATGACGTCCATTTTTGTGAGATGATTAATTTAATTTTTACAATTTTTTAATGTTCATGTTTAATTAAATGCATTTATTTTTATGTCAAAAGAGAATAAACTTGTAATTTTTTTTTTTTTTTTTTTTTTTTTTGGCAACAATTAAATTGCAGCTAATATTTATTTTCATATTTTAATTAATTAAAAAAAAAAATTTGCAATGTAATATCTTTAAATCTAATAAAGTGATGTATATAGTGTCCTCACAAAAAAATGAACATTGTTTTAGAGCGCTTTTAAAAAAGTATAACATCTATGCAGTATCTTTTTAAAAAAATTCACCAGTTTTTACTAAAAAAATGGCCGACTTTCATCACCAAAGTAGTTAAATCTAGACCAATCAAAAATAAGAATGGTCCACTCGGATGTGTTCCGCCGACAAACTCTTTGCTTTATTTATACAGATGTCAAAATGTATGGTTGAGAAAAATTTTAAGTCCATATCTCAAATACTTTTTGAAATATTACGTGCGCAGTGAGAAAGCACCTTTGCATTAAAAAAAAAAAATAATCTGCAATAAAATAATTTTCTATTTTAAAGTAAACCAAAATATTTTTAATCAATAGAGCAATTTTATACTACTTAACACACACACACACACAAAATGTTTGTACATACATTCATTCTTTTTTATAAAATTCTAAAAATTCATTGAAAATTTTTTCATTTTCAAATTTTTAAAAATGTTTTTTCCCCCTTAAGTGCTTTAAGGGTAGACATGTGTATAATAACCATTAAATGCTTTATAAGCTATTATATCTAAAACTAAATAAAACAACTATAGAAATATATGAAACTTCTTCCTATAACTTTTCTTTTTAGAAATTCAAAATTTGAGAGAAATCTTAAATTGTATGTAATATAAAATATCATGGGTTAATAAAATCGACACCAGAGCAAAATTTAATATCTCAGACAAGAGAGTATTTTTACATTTTACAAAAGTACTTAAATTATACGACATTAGAGCAAAAGTGAATAATTCAGACAAAATAGTGTATATGTGTTACAAAGCACATGAATTATACGACATTACAATAGAAATGAATTAATCATACAAAAGACTATATCTTCATATTTTATAAAGTATAGGCATTATATGTGTTATTCTATTAAAATTGAGCCCATAGTGTACATTGCAATTTAAAGCAGAACATTAATACCTCTTTGAATAATTTCAATAACACAATCTCTTTATATAATAAAACATTACTTATTGCCAATATTATATAAGAACATTTTGATGCACAGATAAATATAATTCTTTTTCATAAATAAAAGTCCTAAGTGTTTATCAAAAACAATACAAAATAATTAGGACTAATAATAAAAGTTCTATTTGAAAATTGTTAATTTAAGTTCAGGTGTGAAACTATTCAGTGGTTACCCCTAAATCCAGAGTTTTTTAAGATTTTGCTTTTCTGAGTTTACTGTTAAATAATTTTATTTTCATAGGAATTTTTTTGTTTTAAATGTTTAATTTGCCTTATAATGTATTAAGAACGCTCTAAATATTATTTATTGTAGATATAAATAAATACTTTTAATAAAAGCCTTGTGATATATCATTCATAACTTTCACCTCACAATTTATTATGCATGCAAGTAGTTTTCAGGGTTTTTGTATGTTAGGCAGCCCATGTAAATTATGGCTATTATTGTTCCGTTACATAATAATGCATAACCGATCACGAAAATTTACAATATCACATGAGAATAAATTAATGAATACCTAAACATGAAATATAATTACTGTCACATGTAGATTATAATTCATCAGAGCAAATATAAAATACTTAAAACACAGTATTATTTTCATTCAGTTATAAATTTTTTATATTACAACAATTTGTTGGAATCAAAATTTATTACTGAATGTATCACAACAGATGAAAATATATTACAATTCAATACATAAAATATTAACAAGTTATTAATAATATTTAAATAAAATAAAAGTATACATAAGTAAATATTATATAATAAAATAAATTTAACAGTACACTAGTATAAAATAATAAATATAAGATTGATTAGTTAATAACAGAAATCAATATAGATAAAATGTTCAAAGATTAAAAATAATATAAATTTAGGAAAGAAAAGAACACTTTGTGAGCAACCACCATAAATTTTAAAAACTCATAATTCTTTTGAAATAATAGCACAACTCTTTCACAGATGAAAAATGTAGACACATTTGCAACTCGAAAGCTACAACGAACAAAACTGAGAGAATGGCCAAGATTAAAATAAAAAATTATTCTTAATAAATAATGGTCTCTTTTAATAATTACTGTAACATCAATGCTTAATTTAAAAATATTAAAAAATTCATTTATTTAATTTTGCTACTTTAATCCTTGCCTTGATTCTGCATGTTTCTGCTTTCATGCTGCACTCTTGTCTACTTTTTTTCACCTGATGAAGGGTTGCATTGCTCAGGATGGCTAACATTCGAACTTTTCCAAATTCCATGACTTTTTCACAATTATTTTTCACCATTTTCACTGACTTATGGTGTTTATTTTCCATAAAAATTTCAGAAAATTAATGAATAATTCAGTAATTCACAATAACGAGCTTTCAAATATAACTTATTTTCACAAAATTCCTTGATTATTTCATGACTATTCCAGACTCACTTAAATTCCCTGACTTTTCCATGATTTCCTGACAAGTTGCCACCCTGATTGTTATTCCGATTCAAAACAGTTTTTGAAAGTTTTTGGAATTTATGGTGTTTATTTATTTATTTATTTTTTCCCTCATTCATCAGTAGTCTTTTACCAAATTTTACTGCAATAAAAATGTTCTTAAAAAAAAAAAAAAAAAAAAAAAAACTTTTAAAATGTATGCATTAAATGCTTAAAAAGAAAATAAATTACACTTTTTAATTTTAGTTTGATAAGCAGAATGTATTTTTTATTTGTATAAATAACTTCCCAAATTAAAATACATTCAAGCAAAACTAATATACATATACATATATAAATATGTATAGAGAGAAAGAGATGTAAAAAAAAAAAAATTATTTTACTCTGTACTGAACACCTAATTAATTGACAATTTTTAGGTGTCTGATATATTGGGTTGTTCGATAAATAATGTCGTTTTTTAAAACCTTCACTTCTAAAAACCAAGGCTTCTTCGAACGTGGAATTTTTCAACTTACCAAAAGATAGCAAAAGGTCATCCAACAAAATGGTCAATATATCATTGATTAATGTTTGTTGTTAATATAAATAAATTCACTTTGAAAAACATAAAAAAAAAAAAAAGACATTATTTATCGAACAACCCAATATAATGCCTGAATTTGGTCAATTTACTTGTTTTGCTTCTCTTTTCTTTTTAGATCAGCCTTTGCATTCATACAGAAATAACATTTTTACACCTGAAGAAGAAAAATATAACCTTTTGAAACATTTTAAGTTCTACTTAAATTTTACTGGTGTTTTTATGAAATTCAATTCTTATATTGATATTGTGTTATGCTTTAAAGCTTTTATTAAATTGTACAAATTAAAATTAATTATAAGTGAAATTAGTAAATTCAACATTATTTACATATACCTAAATGATAATATCTTGAAATATAAACAACCTCCTTATATTAAGTAGATAATTATTATGAATGATAGAAATGAAAAGAACAGCAACAAATAACATGTTTATCATCCCAAATTAACATAATTCGATAAGTGAAAATATTTTCAAATTTACCAACAGTTAAAGGAAAATGTATAATAAATGCTTATTTTAAAATTCAGTTTTTTTTTTTTTTTTTTTTTTTTTTTGAAAAATAGCATAACTTTACATTGTAAGAATTTAAATTTTTGTACAATTTACAATTTTTTTTTAGATAATTTCATTTTTTCTATGTTTTTAATGGATTCCAATCCTGTCTTTTATTTTAACAAAATTTTAAATTTTCCACCATTTACACTTATATATGTAATAAATATAAAGGAAATAAGCACTGTGATTTGATTTAAAAAGTAATAATATAAAAACATTTGAGAAATGGATTCAAACATGACAGAAGATAATATTCTTTATTGTCTGCTCAAGGATGAATAAACAATGAACCATTATTGTAGTCGAAAGTTGATCTGCTGATATGTACTCAAGTGATAGAGTGAAAGTGAGTGTTTAACTATGAATTATATCCATATGCTAATTTTTAATTGCTTTATAAGTTATAAAAAGTAATAATTAAAAAAAAAAAAAAAAAAAAAAAAAAAAATCCAAAATAAAAAAGCAAAGTAGAAAAAAACTTTGGACTTTTTTTGTAGGGGAAGAAGAAAAGAAGAGAAAAAAACAAAAACAAAAAAACATGACAGTGTTTGTGTATATTTTATGGTATATTGTTTATGTAATAGTTGTATATTCATGTTTCATATGTAATACAGTTGCAGCTTTAAAAAATAAAAATGTTGGACATTAAGACTAAATAGCCACTTATACTTCACAACAGTTTTTTTTTTTTTTTTTTAAATAGTAAAATAAAATAACATGTATAAGTAAAAGCTTTTCTTATACTACTGTTTTTCTTTTGATCATCAGTTGTACATGAATTATTTCTGGGTGTTTACACTTTATTGTAATTTAAGTTTTATATATAATTCATCCTTCGGAAAGTGTAAAAGTGGGGTTACACCATAGAATAATAATGAAGGAAGAGGGAGCACACAATAATCTAATGCTTACAAACGACTTCTAGTGAAATGCCAGCAAAAGCTACTTTAGCTCCTCTCAACATTGAAGTAGGGCACCCATCCTCAGCACATTTATCACTGTTTGTTATGGGTGCTGCCTCGCAGACTGATTCAGAGAGGGATGAGACGATTCAAAAATTTCGTCAACAAGTCGCCAACCAATAAGATGGAAGTACTGTTACAACCCTATACCCAGCATTCCTGGATTTTACAAACCAAAACCAAAACATGTACGCTCCTTCTTCCTTTATTATTATTCTATGGGTTACACTATATTAAAAAAAATTTCAACAAAAATTTAACATAACAATAAAAGATATCAGAATATTTTCATATATCAATGTTGTATATTTTTACAAAAGCTATGGTACTTAAAATCCAGAATACATATTTAATCATAAAAGCAATTGTTAAACAAAACAGAATTGTATAATTTTCTTTTTTACAAAAAAAAAAAAAAAAAAAAAAAAAACTTATAATATTACAGAAGCATAACAATTTTCTGCAGAAAAGTAAATTATAAAAATGAAAGTAATAAGCCGGAATAACCACTTTTTAACGATGTTCATAGTTATATAGTCCACCATAGAAGTTAAAATTGTTGAATTCTAAAACATTATAAAAAATATCAGTTATGAGTGCATGTCATTTAATTCTTAAATGTTTAATCCAAAAGTTCAAAGAAGTAAATTATTATTATTATCTTTTTAACATGATGTTGTTGTTGTATAAGTTATATACTTGAAAATGGAGCATATGCCATGTAAATAAGCAGTTTTTTTTTTTTTATTTTTTTTTTAAATAATAATAATAATAATAATAATGTGACTTTTATGGGAAATATATGCATAAAAGAAACAATTCTCAATTGCTTTATCTTTAAATATATATGTGTTAAACAACAGTGATATTTAGATTAAGGATATAGCATTGTACAGAGAAACTATGAAAATAAATGTTTTTGCTATGTACTAAAACTTTAAAAACTAATAAAAAAATTACAATTTAATTTATATTAATGTATAACATTAAATTAAGAAATTTATGTTAGTATAACTGTTTTTATTTTATTTTGTATTTAATAAAAAGAAAGTCACATACAATACTCTAAATAATCATAAAAGAAAGTGACAAATTTTGAAATATAAATGTGATGAAACTATTTTTAAACACATATGCTCCTTTAAGTTATTTCTCCCCAATATAATTTTACTTAGACTAATAAACAATCAAACTTTAGTAAAATTCCAGGCAAGTTATAAAATGAATTTATAAACAAATAAACATATGTTCAAAAGTAGTGATTAACTAAAATCACATTGATTACTAAACATTTTAAATTAAAAGAATTATTTTCATTATTATTTTCATTATTTACTACTTAATTTATTCAATGAAATTTTTTTCAGTAATTAGGATTTCATTTCTAACTGACAGTGCTTTTCTCTATCTTGAAAAAAAAAAGTCTTCAGCATTGTCTTGTAAACAATAAAAAAGAAAACACCACTCAATTTTAATAATTTTGCAATTTAGAAACAAGATTTTTAAATACTTAAATAAATAAAGTTTTTTATTCAAAATTACAGGTGTCTAATTTGTGCACAGAAAAATCTTCAAACAATAATATTTTAATAATTTTAAAATTTTTAATATAACACTTTTAAAATCAAATGAGTAAATCAAAATGCTTACAACTAAATAATAAGAACATTTTTAAGTACTAATAGTTTTTTTTTTTTTTTTTTTTATATTTTAATATACACAGAATGATGAAAATAATACTGAAATATTAAGGGGTGGGAAGTTTAAGTAGCACTAAATTCATAACAATTTCATATTATTATAACCATAACGAAAAATATTAAAACATTAATGAAATATTCTTTTTTACATATAGAATCTAAATGCACTAAGAAATGCTTCAGATTTCTTTCAAAATAATTTTATCAAAACAATTTCTGGTTTCACATAGTTTTTGTAGAAACACTTTAAGAAAAAAGAAAATTGTGACTAGCATTACAGAAAACAACAATTCCAAAACAAAAACTCCAAAGGCAATCAAAGAAGAAAACACACTAATACAGTTCATTAAGACTATAATAATCATCTTCTCTGATTAGAATAGTTTTTGCAGATGTTGTTAGTCATTTCAGCCTGAAAATGAAAGAAGACATATTTCTATTATTAATAAAATACAGAATAACAGCTACAGAAAAGAATTTAAAATCCTACACAAATGTATTTGCAATTTTATACCATTATTTATTTTATTTTATTTTTTAAATAATTCTTTAAAAACAAATACAAAATGCCCCCATCCCAAAAATACGTTTATAACATTTCACTTAAAATATATACCTAAAAAATATCCTTCAAAATACCAATTCTGGAGTGAAGTGATCCGAAGATCAAGAAATGAAGGCTGACCAAGACAGAGGAAGTAAAGTCACTACAACACACTGAAGATGGGCGCGAGTGCGTCTGAAATATATTTGTTTTTTAAACCGTAAGTGCAGTTTTAGAAAGGATATTTTTTAGGTTTATATTTTAAGTGAAATGTAATTCAATCCTTTTTCTAAAAAACTAAGTTAATGTGTACGTTTATAACATTTTTCTATTGTTTTGATCTATGGCTACAGCTTTATTTTTAAATCTTGTTAGGCCAAAGTAAATGCACGGTAAATAGTAATACCTTATTTAAATAAAACTATCAATAATAAATACCTTTTTAGATAATTTGGAGTGGAAGGCTGATTTTTATACCAACTATGTGAAAAATATCAGAGCCAGGAATCGAAACCGGGCCTTCCACTTAACGCGTGGATGCTCTACCACTGAGTTACCCTGGGTGATAACCAGCTAGGCATTTCCCACTGATAGAGCATCCGCGTGTTAAGCGGAAGGCTCGGGTTCGATTCCCGGCTCTGGTATTTTTCACATAGTTGGTATAAAAATCAGCCTTCCACTCCAAATTATCTAAAATAAATTAAGGTTGATGATTAAAGAATTTCTAAAATAAATACCTTATTTAAATAAAAGTATCAATAATATATCTGACAAAAAATCTAAAAATGGCACATATATTATTCTTAAATAAGGATTGAATTGAACATGGTCAAGTTTAAATGAAATTAGTGAATTTTTGCTTTTTAAAGAATTCAGGTGTTCCATTTCATATATTTTTTGTCTACCACAAATTTCAATAAATAATAATTATGGTAGAATTTTATATTTTCATAAAAAAAAACAGACTTTTTGTTTGTTTGTATAGTTAATAGTGATAGCTAAAAATCAATTTAGTGAGACTTTTCAGAATTTTTCATTTTTGTTTTAAAAAACTAATGCAAAAAATGTGTAAATATTTACATTAAGCACTCAAACATTGTGCATAGGTATACACAGGGTGATAAGAAATAACTTGGACGAAGTTTCAAACCAAATATCTGTAACTACCACTATCGCAAACTCATTTTGGAAGATGTTGTCTTACCTTGGTCGCAAAAGTTCTTTGGAAACAAAAGATGGAACTTCCAATAGGATTCCGCACCTGCACACAGAGCTAAAGGTACTCAACTTTGGTGCAAGACAAATTTTCCTGACTTCATTGGAGCTCAAGAATGGCCACCGTATTCCCCAGATTTGAACCCATTGGATTATTCTGTTTGGTCCATCTTGGAGACAAGGTGTGCTCTAAATGCCATAAAACTTTGGCCTCCCTAAAGGAATTCTTATGCAAGGAATGGAATAAAATATCAGTAAGTGAGTTGCGGCTCATAGCCAAAAATTTTGTGACACGTTTAAAGCTCTGCATTAAGGCTAAAGGTATCTACTTTGAAAATTTGTAAATATAATAGACAAAATAATGTATTCATATTTATTGAAGTTTGGTCGTAATATTTTCATTAGCATTAAAGTTATAATGTATTATGTGTGTCCAAGTTATTTCTTGTCACCCTGTATAATACTGAAAATCACTTAATGTTTTATCACATAGAAAAAAAAAAGTTTTTCTGTTAAGCTCAATATATTAAAAGAAGAGTAATTCAAATCAGCCCAACAGAGAAATACATTTTATTTCTTACAAAGGAGAATTTTAGAGAATACAAATGCTGCATTAGAAATGAGCAGAGGTGAAATTCCCCTTATATCAGCTCATAGAAAAGAGCACAGAGCAATTGATAAAGCAGCACTAAAATGACTCAGTGTAGAGTTGGTTGTAGGGTTTAAAGCTGGTTGACTTTGCTAGGGTCCTAGACCTATAGGTAGAATGCCCTCCGTTAGGGTCTTTCTAAGGGGTCCTACTAGCCCATAATTTCTTAACATGGCAGAATACAGCAAAATTTTGCATAAATGTCCCTTTTGAGGGATATTTTCATCGTAAAGTTGTCAAACTACTCATAAAATTGTCAAACTACTTTAAAAGTATTATATAAGATACTAGTATAAACATTCTTGACTATGAATTTTCCAATTTAAAAATTTCGTAAGTCACTGGAAATTTACGATTTACTTAATATGGTGGAATAGGGTAAAATTTCACATAAATGTCCACTTTGAGGGATATTTTCATCGTAAAGATGTCAGAACACTTTTAAAATAAATATCATTTAAGATACTGGAGTGAACATCCTTGACAATGAATTTTTTAATTTAAAAATTTTGGAATTTACGATTTACTTAACATGGCAGAATAGGGCAAAATTGAGCATAAACATCCATTTTGAGGATAATAAATATATCAGAATACTTCAAAATAACATTTATGACAGTTGTTTGAGTATGATTAACTACAAATATTCTAATAGGAAAATTTTGCAAGTTATTTGAAATTTAACATTTTATCAACATAGCAAAATGGTGCGATATTCCATATAAGTATGCATTTTGGGGATTGTTGCATTGGAAATAGTTGCACGAAAACTAAACTACATAACAGAATCCTAATAAAATAAATTAATAGATTAGAATAAGATAAATATATCAAACTGAACGGTGGGTAGCCTATTAGGTAGAGATTTTGTACTGTCACTGTGTCAAGCACTTGGTCAAATTAATTTCTCTTAACATGAATATAATATGTTCTGTACTAGAAATTTATGAGAACATACATATGATGGGGAATTGAGCAGAGTCCACCTACGCCAACTAGTTTAAAATTCTACCACTACTTATAATAGCATTTTTTTTTTTAATTCAAGAAATTTTACTATTAATTAGATAAAATGAAGATTTCTGTTTAAAAGTATTGTGGTAAAAAACAAACTGTAGCCATTAAGCGTGATAAGTATATATATTGTACAACCTGAAATGATCAGAACATTGATCGGTCAGATATCAACTAAGAAATAAGTTACAAAACCCCACTGTTTATCCCATCTCTACCATTTGGCACTTGTTCTCCAAAAAGTGATTTTTAAAAATTTTAAGTTTAAAAATTCAAAACATTAACTAGGTGCGTTTTTCTCATTTTTTAGCTGTAATATGAAACATAAAAAATTTAAACAATGAATATTTGGAAAACAAGAACTAATTTAACAGTTGTGAATTTTTTGAATGTGAAAACAGAATAATAATTATAATTATATTAAATACATTAAGTAATGAGTTATTCTATAAACAAATTTACCCATAGAATTACATGGAATTTTATGAAAAGAGATGGATTAATTGTAAGAGGGAAAGAGGAATTTTACAAATAACAAAATAAAATAAAGCCAAATTAATAATCCTAGATGTAAATGAATGTTTCATCATATATCAATACATTGTTCAGGTCCTGTCCTAGTAAACAGAAAATGGGATCCATAAATAATTGTAATTAGCGCTTTAAACTCTCAAAACAGAAATGGAAGAGGTTTGAGATGCATAGTGGCAAAGGTGATATCTGATTCATTCTGCAATAACAAATTATAACTTTTCAATCCATTAAAAATAATAAATGGAATAGAGAAGTTTTAGGGCTGAGAAATACATTAAAAAATATTAATTAACTTAGCATTTTATTTTATTACTAGCAAACCCAAGCGAAATATTTGCATTTTATTTCTTTTCTTATTTACCTTTAAAAATTGAAACTCATAAATGTTGCACCAATTTCACCACCTAATTAAAATTTTAATTTACCAGAAGCCAAATTATTAATAAAACCAAATTAATATTGTACAATAGTGAAACCAAAATCATTTAAAGAAAGATTTCAAATAAAATTCATGGTTCACGACCCAATTTTCATACTTCCACAGGCAGTACAATTTTAATATAGGACTCCCACGATGCCTTTTGAATTTTTGACGTCATGTTGGGAATGACTTTTTATTAATTTTGGCAGAATTCTTTTTTTTTTTTTTTTAAATAAATAAATAATTCCTATTTTGATTATATTTTTTATGATTGTGTTTTTTAGTCAATTTATGACACAAAAGTTCATATTCTGTATATATCTTTAAAATATTGCTAGGTTTAAAATGACGCTTGCAAAGATTCTGAAGAAACGACTGTTAAAAATACATTTTTTTCGTAAAATAAATGTCGTCATATTTTCTTATTAGTCCATTGAGTTAAGTCCGCATGTTTAAATATTGTTCATGTATAAAGATTTTTTTTTTTTTTTGTGTGTATTCGTATCATTTTTACAAAAAATGATTGAAGCTGGACCACGTTAGAGGAATATTATATAGATATTCTGTATATATCTTTAAAATATTGCTAGGTTTAAAAATGACGCTTGCAAAGATTCTGAAGAAAAAACTGTTAAAAATACATTTTTTTTTCATAAAATAATCTCATCAGACAAATGTCGTCATTTTTTCTTATTAGTCCATTGAGCTAAGTCCTCGTGCTTAAATATTGTTCATGTATAAATATTATTTTTTTATCCTCACGTATCGTATCGTTTTGGCAAAAAATAATTGAAACTGGTCCATGTTAGAGAAATATTGTATAGATTATTTTGAACAAGAAAAAATATAACTTAGATAATAAAAATATTAGTATTATTATTATATATTTTTTAAAGAAGATAAATCAAAAATTACTGTTTCTTAACTTTTGTACATAAATATAATTTTTAATCCTATGCCTCTCTGTGGCATCGATGCCATTAACTGACAATCAGCGCAGTAAAATGATGAGGAAGCATAAAAATGAGAATTATAGTTAGCATCCATAGAGTTCTCATTAAAAAACTCCAAAACAATGAGGCAGTTTTTTAAATATTCATTTTCCATATCATCCTGGTGACACAGAGGCCATTTACATAATAGAAAAAAAATTGCAACAAAATGAAAAGCATTAAGTTGATGAAAAAACTATATTTACCAAAGGTTCCAGTTCTTTTTGGCTAACTAAATCAAACTCAGTCACAAAAAAATAGAAGTGTTTGTAACACATATTCACATGTGCTTCCTATAAAAAAAAATTATACATTGCATTAAAAACAGAAAAAAAAAAAAAAAAAAAGGAAATAATAAGGAAATAATAAAAGGAAATAATAATTCTTATAATAATTATTACTTACGGCACCAATTGCAACTAATCTTTCAAAATGGTGAATATAAACATGAACAAAAACTCTGAATAATCTCGTCAAGATTTTCTTGCAAGTTGGAAGAAAAGCTTTTGGGAACGGAACATCTGAAATTTTAAAAGTCAGTTTTAATTGGTTAAAAAAAAAAAAAAATTATCAAATTTGCATTAAATAATAGTAATAAAATAAAACTGATACGAATAAATAAAACAGTAACTTTTATTTCAGGTTTTCAAAATAATTTAGATAGCTATTTATCTACCCGCAAATAGCATGTAATTTTGCAAATGGTCAATAAAGGTAAGTCCCATAGAAACATGATTGAACAGGGGTGAAAAACAAAATAAAGGAGTCATCGATGGATTTACATGTTTTCAGATGTCCTGAATACGATTTGATCATTTAAAAAAAAAAATTGTCTTTTGTGTGTGTTAATGTACCATAAATTTTGTGGACCTCAACGAGCCAATGAACGGAATTTAACCAAACTAACTAAAGTTTTTAAAAAACCTTACTGTACAGCTTCAGTTTGGACATTGTATAGCAGCTTTTGTGAGGGGGAGCTCCCCTCGATCAACACTGTCCTGATGGTCAGTGATGCTGCTTTGTGATGTTTCTTTCTTTTTTTTTTTTTTTCTACTGTCTTTCTCTTCAAGTAAATGTCAAGTCAAGTCAACGATGTGCTTCGGAGTACCTGCATTTGGTCGCAACCAATGCTTACCTCCAACGAAAAATGAGAAAAACATAAAAATAATTTTCCATAAAATAATTAAAAGCCAAAGGGATGAATTTAGAATTTTGATCTCTGAATAAATCTCCGCGTGAGCAGAGACCAATCAGAGTGAAGCACCAGGAGTTAAAAAAATAAAATAAAAATAAATAATAAATAAATAACTCCTTGAAAAAACCTAAGTAAATGGCACCATGGTATAAGCAAGCCTTTGATTTGTTGCCATTACACATTTTATAATTTCCTACAATTTTCATAGTTTCACGTAAAAATATGTATTTGTAGTTGTTATAGTTTTGTAAAAGTATAATAACTCTAAATGCACATTTTTATAACTTGTACTTAAGAATTACAGAAACTTTAAAAACTTTTTTCTCAAGATTGTTTAACTGGTGCACGGTACTACTTTAATATGTTATTACCTTCCTAGAATACTACAATTCTGTACAATTTTTTTCTGATCTGAATTTTCATGTTGTGAACTCTCCTTATAAGTACAGAGTTTCCTCCAGAGAGTTTAGGTTGTAAAAATAGCTCCCTTTTTGTCCCTAGTCCAAAAAAAAAAAAAAAAAAAAAAAAATGCACTGTTCATGCCCCTTATCTGAAAGAAAAAAAAAAAATGCATCCTTTTTGCCCCTTTGTATTAGAGCATAAATTTAGGAGAAAACAACCTACAAACTGAAGAATAATGATATACTGACGATATATATTACACAGCCCTGGAAAAAATGTTTAGGCCAAGCGAAAAACTTAATTTATTTCACACCCACTGACATGAGTTTTATGGAAATTTAAGTATATAACAAAAAAAAAAAAGGGCTTTTTTTTTTTAATTATATCTATAAAAATTTGGCAAAATATTAAGGCCACATAAGATATTATTTAAAAAACAGCTAATAATATAAAAACTGCGCCTTGTTTTCAGTTAATTTAATCATTTTTGAGATTACAAAATTTAAAATACTTTAAAGTCTGGGGAAAAACTTCAAAATATTTACAAATACATACTGAAATTTTATGCACTTTCAAACACAATGTAATGAATGACAGTTTTAAATAAATTTATAAAAATATTTAAAAAATTGAAATTACTTTTTATTTTACAATTCCTTTTTTTCTTTAACGCATGTAGAAAACTGGAAGAAATTATACACATAAAATAATATTAAAAGAACTGCTAATAATCCAAAAATTTGCCCTTCTTTTCAATTAACTGAATTATTCTCGAGGTCACAAATTTAGAATGTTTCTTCAAAGTGTCTTTTGGCACGCTTTTCCATCTCTTTTCAATGGCCATTTTCAGCTCACCTATGGTGTTGTAAGTTTTCACAAATGTCACCAATCAGAATGCCCCATACATTTTCTATTGGGTTCAGGTCAGGTCTTCTTGATGGCCATTCAAGCACTTTGGCATGATTAGCTTGAAGCCAGGATTTGGTGCATTATCTTGCTGCAAGATGCACCAATACATACATCAAGCTCCACAAAATCCTGGCTTCAAGCTAATCATGTCCAAGTGCTTGAATGGCCACCAAGAAGCCCTGACCTGAACCCAATAGAAAATTTATGGGGCATTCTGGTTGGTGACATTGTGGAAATGGGAAAACTTACAACACCGCAGGTGAGCTAAAAATGGCCACTGAAAAGAGATGGAAAAGTGTACCAAAAGACACTTTAAAGAAACATTCTAAATATGTGACCTCGAGAATGATTCAGTGAAAAGGAAAAATAAGTCTACCAACTTACTCTTCTGACTGAGCTGGAAGGACTTATTTTTATAAGATTTGTAAGAAAGGAAGCATTTTAGTTTGTAACTATTCATGTGTGTGTGTATTAGTAGCTTTCAATTATTTTTATTGATTTAATAACTAAAAATCAATGTCAAATATGTAATTTGCTTATGAATATTTAGAAATAAATAAATGTAAGTCATTTATAAGTAATACATGTTTTGAATATTTATAATTATAGAATATTATGCATATGCAATTTTAGATTGAGAAAAGTGATGTCGCATTCTGAAGAATTAATGATATGAACTACATAATAAGGATGGGATATTTTTATATCATTATTAATTACATACAAAAAAAAAAACCTGAAGATTTAACTATATTTTATGATTTCTGCTTAATAAACTTAAAGAAAAAAAAAATCATATCTTAATATAGCTTTGATAAAACTTTATACTAAAGTTAATTATTCATGTAAATATTGGCAGGAAAATTCACCTATTTTCACTGGGAAAATATCTTCATTATTTATCTGGCTTTCAATCCAGTCCATAAGTAGAGAAATATATTTAGGAGCAGGAAGAGCAGTTGGCTTCTTATATTCACCGCCATCAGCCCACCTGTATTCATATCTGCAAAATACAAAATGTGTTAATGATATTAACTAAATAATATACTTTCATGACACATAAGCAAAATTTATAGCATAGCAACAAAAAAGATGCAAATTAGCAAATTACAGATTAAAACTTACAAAGAAAGGTAAAAAAAAAGAAAGAAAAGTGGAAGATAAAATGAGTGAACTAATGTTATCATAATCTAAAATTTTTGTAATCCTTCTAGAACTAGTATTATCTGGCTATCACAAAATATTCTTCTATATCATTCTTCTATATTATTAATGGACTCTTCCCAGTTTCGTCTGCTCAATCATGTGATAGAGGAAAACGAAGAATTGAATTCAATTAAATATTGTTCTTAAGAAGAAAAATGTTAATATTTAATATAAAATAAAATAAAAGTAATATTGTGCATTTGTAAACAGTAGAATAGTTGTATTTGTAAATTTATTAATTTTTTAAAAACACTTTATGTGTTTATTTATTTTCAACTGTAAGAATCGATTTTTGTATGTTTTAGTGTAACTGTTACATTAACTGATCCATCAATAAATAAATAGCTTGTTCTTGTGCAATGTTTATGGATTATAATTTGAAATTTTAAAATGTTTCCATTTAATTTAATTGCATGAAAATGTTACAGCAAGTTAATTAATTTAGTTAACGGTCTAAATGGATTTACGCCGTACGATATTGCACTGCCAATGATTTAAGTACCAAAAATCAGAGTATTTAACATGTTCTTTATGAACATCAATAACAAATATAAACTAAATGATGATTGTAAATGTATACAGCAAAAAAAAGATGATGAATAATGATATAAAATGGATTAAAAATGATGACGTATGAAAGAATAACACAGATTAAATACGATTGATCAAAAAATAGAAAATATGTTATTTCAGTAATCGCTATAGATATACAAGAGTTCGTCTGCTATTTGTTTTCATCTATCATGTGACCTCTGACGTCAGGTGGGAAGAGCCCATTGGTTGAAAAACTAAGCAAAAGAAAAGGCCTGGTAAGAGTACCACCTGAGATATTTGCTGAAATGTACACCCAACTTAAGCTTACAAATTTCATCATAAAAGTCATATCACATATGAAATTTGGAGCACATATATGCATAACTAGAGCAAAAATACAGCTTTTTCATAAATGGAGAAAACTGGAGCATAGCACACACTTTTTTTGTTGATACGCACCCAAATTGATTTAGTATAGTTTTTCCATAATATTTATCTTGCATAACAGGTTTGGTGTAAATATAAATTATAAAAATTGAGATATGGTCATTACATAAATGGGGAAAAAATACACACATATTAGCCACATATCAACATATAAGGATACAAATTGAATCAGTGAAATTTTATATAACATCTAAATGTGTAAACCTTAAAATTAAATAATATACACAATGAGTGATGAAAATTAGAATTATGTATTGAATGTGCAAATAATTAAATTTTTAGTAAAATTAGACTGATATAAATAATAACTATGTTTGACAAATGGATTTTAACAGCACAATTTTATAAAATTGGTACTAAAGATGACATTATTTATCAACCAGGGCTGATTGGGACCCTACTTTAAAAATCCTGAAATTTCTTCAAAGAAAAAAGTACCAAGACAACATTAAAGGCTTTCTTTTTCTTTTCCTTTTATTATTGTAGCCAATAAAATATATGCAAAGTTTTTGTAAATCTAAAAACCCACTAATAAATTTAAAAAAAAAAAAAAAAAAAAAATTCCTAACTGAAAAAATAATTTTAAAAACTTATGAAATCAATATATATACCAAGCAAAAATTCCTGAAAACATGGAAAATTTTTTACAGACAATCATCCCTGATTGATGGTCTTATGTTACTCTAAAATTTTAATAATTTATCACAGATACATGCAATTATATTCTAGCCAGTACATTATAAAAAACATATGCAAATTTCAACATTTGATATTTATCATGGCACAAAATTTCAGGTCTAAAAATATAAATTTGATAGATTGCAGCAATTTTTGATAAATAATTCATAATCAATAAATTTGATGGTAACATTTAAATTTGAATGCTTTTGTAATTAGCTTCTTCTAAACTCATCATTCTGTAGTAATATCCAGGTAGAATTTTTTTTCTCTCTCACACTTGAAAATTAAACATTCCCTGTGTGGATACCCAAATTTACTTATTAATCTATGTTCTTGAAGTTCTTGAAATAAGTTATAAAAACTAACAATGCAATGGCATTAAAAAAAAATCTGGAGTGACTCCACTCGACTTTCCGAACATTGAGTAATTAACAGTTTTGTAGATAAAGTAAAGAAAGAGTAGTTGTTAAACAAACAAAAGAGAGAAAACCATAATAGAGTGTTTGAGTATTTTTCTCCATCTATTACACGATGTTTTATTTAACGCTACTGAACTTTGAGCCCATAGATCATAATGACAAAGAAATTTTCGTTGTGTCCCTGTAAAAACCTATAAATGTTAGATTCACCAAAATGCTTATAGTTAGTGCAACAGTGATTTATAATACTCATATAAATTTTCAGCTGAATTCAATAAGGCGTTTAGATGCTATCGTACTTTTAAAAATGTAGTCCCATAGGCCATAATGATAAAGAATTTTTCTTTGTGTCCCTGTAAAAAAACTGTAAGTGCTAGATTCACCAAAATCTATACAGTTAGTTCAACTGTGATCTATAACATGTGTACAATTTTTTTGCTCGGATTAATAAGGCGTTTAGACACTATCACATTTTTAAAAATTTGGCCCCATAGGCATAATGATAAAGAATTTTTCTTTGTGTCCCTGTAAAAAAACTATAAGTGCTAGATTCTCCAAAATCTATACAGATTGAGTATTTGTGATCTATAATATGTGTATAAAATTTTTGCTCAATTTAATAAGGCGTTTAGATGCTATCGCACTTTTAAGATTTTGCTCCCATAGGCCATAATGATAAAGAATTTTTCTTTGTGTCCCTGTAAAAAAACTATAAGTGCTAGATTCACCAAAATCTATAGGGTTCGTACTATGGTGACTTACAATATGCATACCAACTTTCAGGTTAATCGAACGAAGCGTTTAGACGCTAGCGTGTTCACCCACAGACATACACACACACATACACATATCATCGTAAAAATAGTGAAAACGGACTCAGGGGACCTCAAAACGTATAGAAACATCAAAATCTCGAATTCGGATTTTTGACATGATTACAATACTTTCCTCACTATAGTGTTCGGAAAGTAAAAAAAAAAGTTATTTAAGATTATTGTTGCATGTATCCATCTATGTATGTTATATGTGCATATCTGTCACATAAAAGATTTGTCAGACATCTTTGAAATGATAAATGTAACCAATGTGGGTAATCAACTATCAACCAAAAGAAACACACAAAAAAATCAAACAAAAGAAATATTCAAAATATTTTTTATGAAAATAATATTACATTAGGGATGCACAACCTTTTTGGCTAGAGGGCCACTCTTGCTGGTCAATAGGATACAAAGGACCACAGACGAGATAATATAAAAGAATTAAACTGTACAGATATATTTGCCGTGTAATATATACATACACATGCATGTATAAAAAAGTGCACTAGATGCCTGCGTGCAAAACTTCAGTTTTTATTATATGTTGCTTAAAAAAAAATATATATATAGAATTTTTTTAATTAGCGAGTTAAGTGAATCTTGAAGCATAATAATCATAAAGTTATTGAATAGTAAGCAAAAGAAGGAAACAAATGTACCATATGAAATACATTATGATAAATAAAATAAACAAATAAAAGGTATGGTTTGCAGAGAGAGAGGAAAAAAAAAAGTTACACTGGGAGTCACAAAAACAATAAGCACAAATGTAAAGCCTGATAGAGTGTACCAAAATAACCACTTACCAATAGATTATTCCATGATTTTTCCAATAAAAAATTAAGGAACATACTGTGGGTTACATTATTGAGAAATAGAATAGAAAACTTAGCTCTCAAACAGAAATGTTTATAAAAAACAACATCCCCCCCCCCAAAAAAAAAAAAAAAAAAAAAAAAAAGTTTTTGTAAATGCCAGTTTTGCGGATGCAACAAATAAATACTTTTTCTTTCTCTCTTTATGTTTTTTCTCCTGCTAATGATTTATGCGATCGTAAAATAAAAAGTTAAGAAAGAACATAACTGATGCATCATCATTTATTAATAGTGAATTACAAAGAAGTCTGATGATTAATTAAGGTGGCTAACATTTGATTTTTTAATTTTTCTTGAATTTTCCAGTATATATTAATTTTTTTTTTACCTTCCCCAAGTCATTTTCTTCCATGGCACATGCATTTCAAATATGAAATTTTTTTCCCCTTTAAATTTCCTAAGTGTAGTTGAAGTTTTATAGCTTTTTTCAAGATTTAATTAAAAAAACCTGACATTTTCAATGCTGCAAAATTCTCCGATTTTTTTCCTAATTTCTAGGTTTTTCCAAACCTTGGTAATACTAAACGTTTCACTAAAAAATTATAAATGTTAAATATTTTTCTATTGTGGATAATTTCAGTTTACACATTAAATTTTTATTTCATTTATTTATATATTTTTTAACTAGTGAAATAATGAAAAAATATTTGTTTATACATATCACTTTTTTGTGTTAAAAACTTTTAACCCATTAGTAGTTGCTATAGACAGCGCCACCTATTACAGATTGCACACTTTTTATTTAACTGTCACCAATAATTTTAAGAAGTGATGTGATCGACGTTTCTTCGATTTTATTCGCGTTTCTTGTATATCAAATGCCACTTCTAAAAATTTTTGGTGGCTGTTGAATAAAAAATCTGGCAGCACTGAAGGATGGGCGGCAAATCGACCAACTAGCGACTACTAATGGGTTAATAAAGCAAATATTAATATGATTTCTAATCAGAAGAGAAATAAAATAAAACATAAAAATAAGAAAAAAAGAAAATAATATGGTATAAGTTTGAAAAGAGTTTTCATACTTGGGTCCTCCAGACATTGTGGGACATGTTTCCTCTGTACAGTAATCTGTTACAGTTCCATATATAAGGTTGATTCGATTAAAGAAGTCAACAACTGTAATGGAATAAAAACAACACAGCTATAAATTAATAGTTTCATACTAAGTGATAATTTCAATGAATCATTTAATTTTAATAAACAAATTATTACACATTTATATAATATGGTAGTGCAGTAGACTATTAGAAATCAGCATACTGCAACAATATAACCAATGAAACTTACAATGACATTTTCAAGGAAAATATTCAAGATGGTGTTATTATTAACAGTGATTTACCCGCAACTAATTTTGAGGAAGAAGTAGAGAATTTAAAATTACTTAAAAAAATACCTTTTTTTTTCATTCTAACCGAAGTTTTTTTGATCTGGTCATGTTACAATATAGTTACAGTCAGGGCTTCAGGAACTGACAAAACTGGTCCCCAGCAAATATTTCTGGTAGCCAGTAAAAAATATCCCCCCCCCCCTTCACTTTTTTTTTTCAATTTTGAAATTTACTAGAATATAGCAATAAAAATTCTATGCATAAAAACCAAATATTTATTGCGACTGGATGATAAAACAGGAAATGTTTAAATTTAACATCATCAAATCGGTTTGATTACTTTCTCTAAACCAATCCATCATCACCATTGATATATCACTACACCAGCAGGTCGCAAAGCACGCGTGAATGGGAGTGGTGTAAACCAGGGCTGGCCAACTCGTGGCTCACATGCCCACCGTGTAAGGTTCTGTGGCCCGCGACAGTATTAATAAAATTTCTAATTTGACATCTTTGGTTAAAACACCTAAAATTAATAAATTTTTTTCTGACTTTTTAAATGAAAATACTGATTAATGTAGCTAAAGATACAAATATTGTGCTTATTGATGTTAATAGAATATTACAAGATCAATAACTGATTCTTATTATTATGAATATACAATCATAAATTTTTTACTATTTTATAGCTATTTTATGAATAAAAATATAGTTAATATCCATATTTTCTGTTTTAAATCCTCACTAACCTACCTGAAAAAGAATTATTATATGTGTATGGTTCATGCATGTATACAATGCAGCCCACCTGTGTAAAACAGATTTCTAATGCCCGCCAAGAGTTTTGGGTTGGACAAGCCTGGTTTAAACAATTATTACCCTAAAATGGTGCCCTGATTCAACACCAGGTTGTGAAATGTGGTGAGAGGAGCGGGAGTGGAATAAGAGCCCAAATCTGAGACCAATTTTTACAAAAAAAAAAAAAAAAGAGTTTCCATAAAAATTACATCACATTGTGTACTTAAATATAGATCTATATTAATAACATAGCATAACCTGGAATGCTCTTCCAGCAATTTACAATCATAGTCCCACCAGTGATGGATTTAGACTTAGGCTCATGAGGTCCAGGCCTAGGGGTACCAACATTTTATGGGCACTTATGTTTTAAAGGTGACTAAAATTTGAAAGGCAGTGGCTATTAGAATTTGAAGAACAAGCAAAAAAAAAAAAAAAAAAAAAAAAAAAGGGGGGGGGGGGAATTTAAAAGGAGTGAAAAAATTTGAAAACTGACAGTTGATTGGGTTTTCTGTCAATTTAAAAATAACTTAGTTGACCTCCTTTAACACGAAACAGATTTTTGGTCTCCGGTTTTAAATACATGAATGCATACAATATTTGTATGGTATCATGCTATGTTTGTATGGTTGATTGTCCGGATCAGAAAGCAACCATATGTAACTGTGGGATGCTAATAATTTCATAGGCGATTAAGAGTCCAGCACCGGATTATGCTTAGGCTAGTGTTGAAGGAGGAGAAATTTTTAAGCTTATTAAAATCTCAAAAACAATTTAATTTTTTAAAATAAATCCAAACACAAAAGATAAATGAAATTCAAAAGTATTTAAATTGATGATATAAATTTCAAAGATGATGTACATTTCCATTCAACGCCACAAGTCAAAGATATTTTCATTTTATGAGTGGAATCTTTTTCTAAATTAAAGTATGCAATAATTTAAATATAATATATAGAACGAAAAATTGTAAAGAAACTATTTTAAGGCAAAAAACCCCTACCTACTTAAAAATTGAAAGAATTCTACACTATTTAATAAAAATTTAAAAGTGACATTAGTTTCTTTAGTGATTAAATAACATTTTTAATTCAGCTTCAAATAAACTAATTCGTTTCTTCTTCTTTTCTTTTTTCACATGATCCCACTAGACTACTTATTTTTAATTATATGTTGATTATTATATGCATATTGCACAGTAATTTATACATCCAAGAAAGATTTTTTTTTTCTTTAGTTGAATTACATTTATTGCTATTATTATTTATACATTCAGAAGAGGGGGTGGAGGTGCCATATTGAAATAGGCCTAAGGTGCAACCTAACTTAAATCTGCCTCTGAGTCCTACTATATTCTAATTTTTTTGGGGGTAGCCCTGTAAATGAATAGTGAATGATTTTTTATGTCATGTTCTACACAAAACATGGTTTTATGCAGTCTATAGATGTTAAATTGTACCTATTGAAAATTTTGCCCATACATGTAATGTTTTGAACTATCTTTGATTTCCCTGTACATGACTCATTAGTTTGATCTCAACAAAACCTTTAGTGTAGCATTCCTATATGATACAGATTTAAAATAAAGAGTTTGGACTTCCTTTTAATATTTGTTCTTGAGATATGCTGATAACAGACACACACAGATCAACCGCTAAAATCATGTTTTTGGGTTTAGTGAACTTCAAAACATGTAGATATATAAAATAAAAAAAAAAAAACCCTCAATTTTGGAAATATGACCCCAAAACAATACTTTCGCTACCATACGTATGGTAAGAGAAAGTAAAAAACATTCAGTACAATTTCAGGTCCCAAAGTATATTATTAATTTATGAGGTTTACGGTAATTATGAATTGATTACATTTTTCATACCAGGTGATCCAAAAATCATAGAAAAAATAAACTGTTATGTTGTGGTGCAAGACTTTCTTCTATATAATCTTATATAAATTTATGCATTACAAATTGTTTATTAAATTATTATTTATTAAAATAATTGTTCATGATGAATGCAGATGATTTTTATTTCACAGAATTATAATAGTAAATGCCACAAAATCAATTTTGAGCCAACATCTGAAGAAATGAGAGGGTGGATTCCCCCCAGGGGGAGGAGCAATGCTTCTACATGCACAAAACTTTTTTTCTTCTAGTTTACTACTACTATTATCAATAATTCATATTAATTTTACAATCACATGTTAAAAATAATTCTCATTATGCACATTTTTACGAAATTTTGTCCTATACTGCCATGTTAAAAATTTAGAATAAATGGTATCACAGTGCCACCTGTTGAGAAATTGATCCCCAAATGCCACCAGCATCAGTTTAAGTCAGGCTTTAACTAAATACCAAATTTGATTAAATTTCATTCATTGGTTTACGAGGTACAGTGCCCACAAAATTTGCGATAAACACACAGACAGACATTTTCTAAAAACAGTCAAATTGTGTTCAGGACATCTCAAAACATGTAAATCTATCGAAAACTGGAGTTAGGAAATTTTTACAAATCCAATACTTTCTTCTTATATATACAGAATAAAATAAAAATATATTATTAAAAAAGTATTGATTGTAGCATTAGGCAATTTTCACTGAAATGCACAGAAAGATTATTTTAGATAACAAAAGATTTATCAGTAAATTCATTCAAATTTTCCTTATTAGGTGGCACTCTAATTGTAAACTTCCTTTTTCATAATGGCACAGTCCATTCAACAACGTAACTAAGACTTCTATATGTACATGCTCAATGTGATGGCCATCATCCCTCATTCATTGGAATGACCATCAGGCATTGCTCATTGCAAATTTTTCTAAAAAAAAAAGCTTCATTATTTGCAACATGGCATCATTTGATCAGGCGGATTTGTTTAAAATGTGAGAGGATACTGCAAATACAGTATGATATGTTAGTGAAAAATGTAACTAATATATTTTCTTACATGTACTTAAAAAAAAGAAAAAAAAAAAAAAATGCTTTTTTATACATTTTAATGAAAACTGCATAGAGCTACAGTCAGTACATTTTGAATAACATATTTTTTATTTTTTCTGACTTTTGGATCACCCAATACCATATATTTTCCATGATTAGATTTGATATATATATTTTAAAAATTCTAACCATGTACTGCCATCCAGTCATTAACAGATTCTCCAGGAGGCACTTTAACAGCTTCTCGAAGGTTGATGCCTGAATTGAGAGACGCTTGAGCCTGTTTATGGAGGGAATATCGAAGAGTCCCAGGCTCAAACTTCTTCTTAGGGCGGAAAGTCTGTAAGATTTATAAAAATGTTAAATTAAACAAATACGTTAAAGATTAACTTCTTGCAAATCCAACTGAAATAAACTAACTTTTTGGATTTTTTTCTATTTTCTAAAAAAATACTGGACAAAATGGCTTTGAAGTTTGAACCTCTGACATACAAAAAGCATTCATAAACTTCCATTTTCCAGTATCATTTTAGTAACAAGTGCAATTAGGGGAGCAACTGCAAACAGAAGAAAAACACAAATACTTTAGTTTATTTAGTATCATAAAAAGCTACAAATGACTTGTAACTTTAATACATGAGTTCACTTACTTTTTACAATATTTGTGTACTTTTTTGTGGAATAGTGTGATTATTTAGACAGCTATAATATTTTTTCTAAAATTATTATTATTACTATTGGTAAGCTTTTTACTTATAACAAGAATGGGTTTCAACAAAATTTTATAAAACTTGCAGAAAAATTGACAAAACATTATTCTGAAAAATAAAATGCATATGCTTAATTTTCTCTGAGATACGAGTATTTGTAATAAATATTTTTTTTTACTGTGTATGCACAAAAAATTATTTTATTTTATTACATAAGTTGGAAGTTAGATATACTGGGCAACTTATATCAAAAGTTCATTCAAATACACTAAAAGAATTAAGTAAATTATCAACAAAAAAATGAGCTAGATTTTAGATAATTTTCCATATTCGAAATTTCATAAAGGGTTTCCCAGATACTATTTATTTAGTAATTTGGGGATATTAGTTGTTTCGACCCCATTGTGAAAATTTTTTTTTTTTATGTAAAACCACTTATAAACTCATAAATCTTAGTAAATAAATAAAATATGTTACAGTTACAAAGCCCATAAAGGGTTTCTCAGAAAACAGAATTTTTGCTATGTGGCTGACACAATTGGATCTCTAAATTAAATATGTAGCTGTAGCATGAAAAAAAAAAAAAAAAAAAAAAAAATATTATGAAATTTTAATTCTGACAAATACCTAAAATCTAGATGAATTCTTTTATTAATAATTTGCTTAATTTTGTCTGCACTATTCAAATGAACTTTTGACATAAGTTACCCAATATACTTAGCTTTCAATCTATGTAATTAAAAAAAGGAGCTATCTTTTGTGCATATACAGCAAAAAATATTTACTATAAATACCCATATCTGAGCAAAAATTAAATATATGCAGTATATGTTTCAAAATAATGTTTCTCTAATATTTCGTCAATTTTTCTGCAAATTTTGTTGAAACCCATTCTTGTTAAGAGCAAAAAACGAAAAAACTTGCCAAAAAATTATATTTATCTAAATAATCAGGAGATTCCTACAAAAAATGATACAAATATTGCACATAGTCATTTGTAATTTTCTTTAATTTGTAGTTGTCATCTCATTGCAGTCATGACTAAATCGATACTAAGTGTGAACTTATAAATGTTCTTGATATGTCTGAAGCTCAAAACTATTTTGTCCATTATTTTAGAAATTATAAAGTGTCAAATAATAAATAAATAATAATATTTGATCACCCAATGCATATAATATATATATAATTTAAATACAGTATAAAAAATAATTGAAAAAAAAAAAAAAAAAAAAAAACAATTATTAATCTTGCAATAATAAACTTAAAATTTTGCATATGCATTTGAATAATTATATTGTGTTTTCTTTAAAAAAAAAATGGTAATTGCTATATAATTATTAGAATCCCTATGAGGAGGGGATCATGAGATGATCAATAAAAGTTGTTATGATAACATCATGAGATACAAATTTTTTTTTAATGAAAATAAGATAAATATAATATCTATAGTAACCAGTAATGAATTTTAATATTTATACTTTGCTTAGTATTTATTTTATGAATTCTTAAATAGATATTTTGAAAAAATGCTTTATGCTGAAAAGGATTAATCCTAATACAGTTTAAGACCAATATAATACAGGGTTCATACTCAAATATGGGAAAAAAATTTCCTGAGTTCCTAGACAATTTTTAAGAAAATATTAGCGACATATTACAAGAAACGCTCCTCTAGACAGGACAAAATACAGCTACTTTCACTGTATGATGTTGTATTACTGTTGATCATGATAGAAATTCAGGTAGAAATCATTATTTACATGTGTATTTTCACAATACTTAATCATTTAAATTTTGATACGAAACTAAACAAGAAAAACATAACTCGAGAGAAAAAAAAACATTTTTTTTTCCAGGTTTTATAACTGATTTTCCCAGAGTTTTAATGAAAATTTTTATTTTCCTTGACTTTTTTTAACAAATTCCAAATTCCCTGAGTATTCCCTGTTTTCCCTGAGGAGTATGAACCCTGTAATACATTCAGGGATCTGTCCAGACTTTTCAGACAGGGTCCTGCTTTTGTAAAATTGTGATAAATGTAATTTTGCAAAATAAAATTACAATTAAGGTTTCATTTAAGACAATGACGGTTCATTTTTATAAAGCTAAACTTACATATATGCATAGAAACTTTTATAAATTAAAAATTGAACATCAGCTTCTTGGGAGAAATACTGCAAAGCACATCCGATTATTCAGACAGCCTCTTTGTTCCATGGAAGATTAGTTTTCGAAATGAAAAAGATTTATCAAAGGTCTATTTTTAATGGGAAAAATTTTGTGAAGGGTCCTTTTTCAGGATAAGTAATTTTATGAAAGGTCATTTAACAGACCCAGATTTACCTCTGGACAGACCCCTGACATATATAGACATAATACATAGAGTTTCAACCAGACAGTTTTAGGAGTGCCGTGCCTGCCCTATGACTGAAAAAATACTACCCTTCTTGCCTTTAATTTAAAAAAGTTGTGCCCTTACTGCCTTTTATTGAAAATAACCTTCAAACTGAAAATATGTTATAAATATAAATAAATGTACTATGCATAACAATCAATACATCAGTAACAAGCAAAGTTAAGGTGTAAAGAAAATTAAAAATTAAAACATTTTCTTCTATTTATACCTAAAATCGAAATTTTAAAATAATAAGTGTCTCGATTTTAAATGTTAAATGTGCCTTTAAGAATACAAAACTGCCCTCATAAATCTAGAAAATGTCCTTTAATTTATTAGCAGTGCCTTGCCCTTTTTTAATTTAAACCTGGGGAAAACGCCGAGATATTGCATTATAACTGAATACTGTTAATGTTTAAAGGAATTTGAATAACTTAGTTGTGATTTATATTATTTTTAAAGGATACAGTTAATACTGTAGTATTATATATAAAACAGATTTTTAAGTTTTAATTGTTATATGATAACATAATATATATGAAAATAAGGGAAATGATGTCAATAAAACTTATTAGTAATTGTTGGAATATTTCTTTTTTCTTTATATCTCATTATTTTTCTTAAATTCTTCTTTAAAGTAAAATCTAGATTCAGGGCTTTCAATATTTATCATTATAGATAGTTTACACTGTTTAGTAACAACCTATTTTTAAGTTTTTATGATTATTAATATTTTCTGAATTTAAAAAATTAAATATTCTTTTACAATCAAAATATAAAGATTTTTTTCTTTTTTGGACAAATGGTAACATTTAATGAAATACCTTTGCAAAAAATCAAAACCTGTTCTTCAATTTTTGCATTTTGTATAAGCTTTTTACATTTTGCAAAAAAATGTTACCATAGTAGAAAACTGATTTGAAATATCAGAATTTTTCTCTGTGACTGTAAAAAATATTTTGCAGATTTCATAAATGTAAATCACAGCAAATATCAATTTACTACTATAGTAGTTTATACAAACTCAGCACTTTAGGTGCATAAGGAAAATAATAATAATAATAATGGATATGTAAATTTCATTTTTACCAATTAATTGTGCACAAATCTAAAAATAAATAAATAAATAAAAGTACTGTAATTATGTTTGTTATAAATAATCTTAAAGATTTTATAACATAAATATTTAAAAAATATTCAATTATAATTTTTACAAAAATTTGCTATTCAGCAAAAAATTTATTATTATTATTTTAGAATTTCTTTTTCCATATATATGTTTTTAATTTTCAGCAAATCAAATCCCAACAGAATTATTATAATGCTTTTAGAAAATAATAATAATAAATAAATAAAATCTGATTTTATGATTTTTCACTTAACAATGTTAACAGTATCTCTTTGGAAATAAATGAATAATAATGATAAAATTTTTAACTAATAGTGTTTTTAAATATTTTCCTCCAAATTAAATAAATAAATAAACAAAATAAAATAAATAAATCTTTCAAATTTGTTTTAAATGAATTATTTAAATATTTTTTTTTTTTCCATAGTATTACATTTAAATTACATTAAATAAAATATGGCACCATTTATGTTTTTATAGCAATTAATGTTAAAGGATGGTGAATGTTATAAATCCTATTTGTAAATTACTGTCATTCGATTATAAAATTTTATACATATGTGCTGAAATATAATAATCTATGTTGAATATTTATTTAGAGAAAAAAACTGGAGTGTAGAGTTAAATCTTTTTTTATTTCCCCATACTAATCGAACTTTTGAGCTCCGCTTGCTACACTGAACCAGCCTAGCTGACTGCCAACTCGGTATTTTCCTAAATTCAAGGTTTATGAATGCTATTTCTTAATGGTAAGCCCAGTGGCAGAAAGTTTTGAATCTGTCTGTGACAGGCTTTTAAAATTTCATAATCTGTCTGCAAAATTTGAGTGTAATCAGGGGTGAAAATGGCTTACACTCAAAAAGCCTGAAAGCTGATGGAGAGGGGGGGGGGGGGGCTTAACATCAATGGTGATCTCGTGCAACAATACACACAAATACAATTTTACTACAAAATAATATAGTATAAACAATTGTATTCATTCAATTAATCTCATTCAATCAAATATTTTATAGCAATGTTTGACACAACACAATATAAATAATATAAGTTTCAGTTTTAGTTTTGATACAGAAATTTTTATAAGTGAATTGTTATCCGAAAGTTACAGACAAATTTTTTTCTCGGTGCAGAAAAAAACTGTCCGCAAGCCATTTTTCTGTGTCCGCAACTATGTCACTGTGTTTCTGCCACTGGGATGGTAAGTACATTAAAACTTATTAAAAACTATTTATATAAATAAATTCCAAAATTTTATGTTTTTTTTTTTTTTTACTTCAATTTTATATTTATTCTTACATATATTAGTGGAATATTTTGTAGATCCATTGATACATTAATTTACAGGAAATATTATTAGTCTAAATGCTGAAATTTTATACAAAATTTTAGCATTCAAGCATTATATATATATAAAATTAATGAATATATATAAGTAATACCCAAATAACTTTAGTATATATTGTTAAACTATAATAACTAATACAAAATTGAGGGGGATATTTAAAAAGCATAGTGGAAGAACGTGTTATGTTACAATTTAGTAAATTTGCAGAATTCCGTAGAAAAGAGATAATGGAATATCTAAAAACTATGTAATAACAATTTTCTCTGTCGATAACTACGACATTATAATACTTTGAAGAACAAGTAAATCTGTGATATTTAAAAGAGACCATAAAAAGTTCTTCAATATCGCATTAAAAATAAATGAATCATCATAACAGAGTTGAATGAATATGAGCGAACAATGAAAACATCTCTTTTTAACTTAGTTAGAATATTTTTTTAAATATTTATTTAAATTTTTTCTTTCATTAAGTTAACTCAAATTTTCAATCTTGAAAAAGAAATATTTATTGATTTATTGCTTATTAAAAGGCAACATGTTCAAAGAATGGAATTAAAATTTCCCTTT
The DNA here is from genome assembly GCA_963930645.1 of Salticus scenicus. Taxonomy (NCBI): domain Eukaryota; kingdom Metazoa; phylum Arthropoda; class Arachnida; order Araneae; family Salticidae; genus Salticus; species Salticus scenicus. The sequence continues at coordinate 141,196,541 of OZ005660.1, forward strand.
TTCAATGGAAATTCTTTAGAGTGCAAAAGTCCCCCACTGGGTAATATATATTGTATTAAATATTACTAATATACACATATTAGACATACATATATAAATATAGATACATATTTATACATGAATCTATTATAATCCCCTAATATTATTTTATAATAATATTTATTATCTTATAATAAATTATTAATATTAGGGGTTAATAAAATTTGCTTTATTCAATATCATAGTTAAATAATAACAGGATAATGGGTTGATAAAATAGCATAATGAAAGGAAGAATATATATCTAGTTTATTGTGAGGTTACATTTAAACATCTAAATATATAGATCCAACTATGTACTGTACTTGTACATTATTAACTACACATACATATGCAAATTATAAATAAATGTATAAAAAAATGATTTAGTTAAAATAATGATATTTTTTAATACAATAGAATAAGTCGCATTGCCTTTTTTTGAGAAGAAAACATAATTTAAATTTATAATTTCAATGAAGTAACGGCAAATTGTAAAGAATTATGCACACAAATAATGTAGAAGAACAGCTATTTATCATGACAGTCCTCTTGCAAACATCAAAAGGATATTATGTACTACAAGCGCGGAAATTGCTAATCAGGCGAACTGAGATCTTTAATCAAGTTATGCAAAAAGGGAACTGTCCTACATATTACCAAAAAAAAAAAAAGTGAGAGAGAGAATAAACATATACCTTTCGCTTGTGGAAAAACTCCATGAAGTTAGCCATATCCAATTACATAGTTTTTCCTAGGACACGAACTTCCTCGTTACTTATCATGCGGAAACACTTGCATCCGGCAAAATAATCCCTCTCACACCGCCAAGGACAAGATGAGATTTCTGAGAGTTCATTGACAGAAGAGGAGCAGCTAAATTCATATTACAACCCTAGTATAAACATAAATAAATGACTATTAACAATTATTTCAAAAAATATAAGTAAGCAAACATACAGAGTAAATAATTTAATTCGATAAGTAATAAATAAAGTAAATAAAATTCAAATAATGATGTCATTGAATCTATTAATAGCGTTGTTGAATTGAAAAAACCAGGTTGTAAAAATTATTCAGTAATTCTAGTTAAAATAAATAAAATTTGTTTTAAATTATGTAATACAAATAAATTAATAGATATATAAGTTAACAATATTTAAATTACCAAAGAATTTTTAAATTTGTTTGTAAACAAACAGCAATTTAACTGTAACTTTGATTAAATTATTCTCTTCACTTCAGTTTTTTTCCTTTTCTCATAGATATTAATGATTACATTCAAACGTAACGTTTGCAAATAAATCGATTGCGATTGCGAAATGAAAATCTTACAAGATTTCATCAGGGTCACGCCTCAAATCGTCGTAGCTAGGAGTGTTTCATAAATAAATGTCTTCTATTCCTTGATAATTATCCAACCTCATTGGCTTTCATATTCGTATTTTAAATTTGGCAACGTACGTAGGAAGAGGAAGGAAAAAAAATCTTCTCTTCTCGATGTCGTATTTTCGATGAATGACAAAAAAGATATTTTAGATGGTGTCTAGTGTGGTCTACGTTAATTTCTGTCAATTATTAATCAAAGGTATATATTATTTACTTTTAGCTGGTTATCCTGAAGTTTTTTATTATTACTTTTTGCAATGTGTTTATAAAAATTTTAATTCATAAATTCTCTGTACTTGAAAAATGTGCAAGATTTAAAAAGAATTTTTTTTTTCTTTTCAAATTTTTTAACTCTAAATAAAAAAATATATATATATCGATTTGTAAACTAACGTCTATTTTATCTAATATATTTTTAAGTCAATAATTCGTTAATCCTGTATCTTTCTTGCGTCCATTTTTATATCGATCGTCACGATGATATAGTATTTATTGGTTATGACGCATTGTTTTGTTATTATATTATTATTTTTTGAAAACAACGAATTATGAATTTTATTTTTCTCTTTTTAAATTAAGGTAAATTCCTGTATTTGTATGGTTAATATTTATATGTAAATAATTATTAATGATTAGTATAATAAAAATGGTTAGTATATTAAAAAAAAAAAAAAAAAAAAAAAAATCCAGTGCTTTTATATTTCTGCGATTGTAGCTTAATTAGATAGTATTAAGTTATTTTTATATAATGTTCTTGACTAATTTGTGTTCTTTATATTTTCTTCTCCTTCCTCGTTTTTAGAATTTTCATATGTGTAGTTAGTTGATAGATGCAATGCAACAAATTCATAAAAGTGTCTAATAAAAGATCTAGTTATTAATCGTAACTTATATGTATTATCATTATCTTTTCAATTATCATTATGATGATCAAACACCAGGAAGAAAGACTTAAATATGAATTTGTTTGCTGATTAATTTAAGTGGAATTTTACACAAAGCAAAAGATAATGAAAAAGTTAATAAATATATAAAAATAACTTTGAAATTTTCCATAATACTGCTATATCTTTATTAAAGGCAATTATAGCAGCAGTGTAATGGAAAATGATTTGTTTCTCGGACAGTGTTATGAGATCATATTAAATCACTGTCATTTCCTGACAACTCAGATTTCAACAATGAATTAATACATTTAATATGTTAAAAAAAAAAAAAAAAAAATGTTAATTTCTTTTCTATGAAGCAAGACTAGTTCAAGAGTATTAAGCATGATTCAGTATTAATGTAAGAAGCAGTTAGATTAAACTTTTTAAATAGTTGGTATATATAAAAAACATTTATACTGATCATCAAAAATGTAATTACAATTCAGTAGTGAAAAACATAGAACTTTATACTATGAAAGTAGCTAATTATAAATATATTACCATATAGCAACTACTATTTTTACTTGGATGTACCGATATTCAGAAAAGAAGAGATGGTAATTTTAAAAATATCGTTAATTATGTTAGGTAATATTTCGTAGTATTTACTGATACTAATTAAAATTAATTTATATTTGATATAATAAGTTAACAGCTATCTTAAACACCATCATAAATAATCTTACATTTTAAAGCATAAAGTTATTGTGATTTTTATTAAAAATTATGTTAAGTAGTGCTTCTATTAAATATTAGCTGTAGATGGAAGAATGAAAAGTTCTACAGGAATTGAAAATAATTTCATTTTTTTTAGGGATGAAACGGATAGTGATTTTGCCGGATATCGGATATCCGGAGCTCCTTTGCCTGCCGGATACGGATATCCGGACCGGATATCCGTCGGATATCCGGCATTAGTTTTGTTTTTTTGTTGTGTTCTATATTTCTTTTCTTTTTCTTTATTTTAAAACAATAAAATATAAACATACTTCATATACTATTCTTTTAAACACATTTTAAATATAATTTACTTAAGCATATTTATTTAGCATTCTATTTATTTGTGCAATATTGCAATGAAGAATAAAACTTAAGTCTCACATACTTACTCACTCACTTGCAATTTGTCACAAAAATATAGGTTTTGTTCAGAATTATAAAACAAAAACTTATCAATTTAGAAATATTTAAACTTTAGAAATACTTAAATAAAAACTTATCATTTACACATTTTTTATAGTACTAAAAAATGTGTGCTTGATATGTATTTAAAAAAAAAAAAAAAAAAAAAAAAAAAAAGATTTACTAATATAATTATAGTTGAAGGGTTGGTTATTTACATAAGAAAACGTATATATTGTGGCCATCACACACCACTTAATGTTTAAATTGTGCAAAAGTTTAACCATAGCTTCACACAATAAATATTTTACACATGGAGTTTGGTGCGATTTTAATCAATAGATGCTGAGATATAGGCTTGTGAAAAATCATAATAGCAGATCCACTTGTTGGCTGATATACACCTAAATAAGGCCGACATCAGTTGAACGGAATTTTTGTCACACACACACACACAAATACAAACTTTTAAAAATTGATCAAACCAAGTTCTGGACCTCTTAAAATGTGTAAATCCAGCAAAAACCAAATGTAGAAAATTTTTATGAATCCAATACCTTCGTTTGAGACATTTATAAGAAAACATATAAGAAAGAAGCAAAAAAAAAAAAAAATCTAAAGCTTTAATGGCTTAGTATGTTATGGCCATTACGAAACTTTCTTTTATATCACTCTACATAACAAAGCTACACGCTGTTTAACACGCACAGAAGAAACTTAATAATAGCTTCGCACAATAAAAAATTTAGATATGGAGTTTAGTGCAATTTTAGTCAAAAGATTGTGAGATGTAGCCAAGTAGAGAATCATAGAAGGTGAGGAACAATTGCGACATCTGTTGGTCGATATACACCCAAATTAAGCCAGCTTTCGTTCGCCTATTTATCTTGCATATCAAGTTAAGTGCAGTTAAATGTTATAGATGTTGAGATTTAGCCTTCCTATTCACAGGGTAAATTGCAGCATAGTATAGCCACCTATCGACCAATATACACCAAAATTGAATCAACATGATGTTTCATAAAAATAGTCCTCTCACATACCAAATTTTGTATAATTATACACAAATAAATCCAAGGTAATTTCTCCATTCACGGGAAAATTGCAGCATAACAGCATCGTCTATTGGCCGATACGGCACAGAAATTAAATAAACATATATTTCATTATAGCCCTGTGATATATTTAGTCTTTTTTTTTAATTATACACAGTAGAAGAGATATAGTCCTCCTTTAAATGGGAGAAATCACAGTATAGCAGTGCCAACTATTGAGTAATTTGCACCAAAAGTCGATGGGCACTTTTTTTTGGTTAATGTGCAACTATGTATAAATTTATATAAAATTCTGTGCCTTAACTCTTGAACTACAACTGCTACACAAAACTTTTGTTAGACAGACATTTTCTAAAAACAGTCAAATTCAAAATTCTGGTTCACTCAAAATGCGTAAATCCACCAAAAACGGGAAGTTGAAAATTTTTACGAATAAAATGCTTTCTTCTATTGAATATAAAAGAAAGTATTGATTCAAAACAAATTTATATTTTTATTTCTTTAAATGCTTTTTACTCATTTTATATTTTTATATTCTGTACTGATAAGAAAAAAAAAATTAGATTATTTATTAAAATTCTTTAATTAAAAGTAAGTTGTTTTTCTAATGTACAAAATCATAAACTTTAAATAATTGAGCTTTTTTTTTTATAATTTTTTTTTTTATTCTTTAACAATCTGAAAATGAAAATACAGACACAATGGAAAATTCTAAATTCAGGTGTTTTAGCAAGATATTCCATTAAAAGTGCAAATTTATACAAATTGGAGTGTTTTTTTTTTTTTTTTTTTTTTTTTTTTAAATTCAAATCAAATAGGTAGATGACACGTTTAATTAAATAGGTAATAACACAGACGATGATGCCAGAGGGTCTGCTAGTATAAATATATGGTCACAAAAACAACTTTCTTGTGTAGGGAAAAGTGGATTGTAAATAAACAGGAAGGTTCTAGTCAATAAATGCACATTATTTGACTCATTCTCGAAACAATCTAACAACTTTTACTTCCAAGACTAATAATATTACTGAACATTCTCAACTTATTAAACAAAAGTCATGAAAACAGAGTTATATGCACTGCAGAGGATGAGTATTATTTGTTCAGGAACAACAATGAACAGCTCTTTTTATTGTTATGGGGAAGATTAGGGGGAATGTTACAGATCACTCTGGCAAATCCTAGCTAACTCTGCACAAAATTAAAATAGGCTTTCTATATCTCTTAAACCTGAAGCTACTTTTTGCAAAATTTATTTGCTAAAATGGCCAAATTCGACTTTTGCAATTTTTTTTTTTTTTTTTTACCTTTACAAGCTACAACTGATGTAAGAAAGAAAGAAAAAAAAAAAAAGTCGCAAAATTTTCATCTGAGGGGAATTTAAGCTTGAATTTTCACCTACGGATATCCGTCGGATATCCGGCTTGAAATTACTGGATATCCGTATCCGGACTGCTGATATCCGGTACCCCGTCGGATATTTAAAGCTCAGCCGGATAGGCCGGATACCGGATAGTTACCGGATATCCGTTTCATCCCTAATTTTTTTAATAATACTTATAATTTTTATTTTGTATTTTATATTTATTCGTAATAAGAAGCTAAGTGTGTGTGTATATATAATATATTTATTTGGTATAATTTTTATAAGTTTATTAAATAAATAAAATTATATATATATCGCACTTTATCACATTTAATAATAATTAGGGAAAACATGGCAATAACTAAAAACATAGTTTAATTATTAAATCTAGATGTACTAGGTCAGTTGTGGTGATAATGCAGAAGAATTAAAAAATAAATTAACTAAAAAAAAACAGACTTTATTAACACGTGAAGTTATTATCAATTTCAACTTGAAACTTAATAAATTTTTAGTTAGTGAATTTCTTCTTTAATACCATTTAAAATCTGAAACTAAAGTAAATAAATGTACACAGTAAACAAATTTGAAAGTAAAAGTTGATAGGTAATTTTTCAGAGACATTTTTCTAGTGAAATAGGAAAATTACTAATGTGTGGATTACTGCTTAGGAAATTTTTACACAATGAGAAAAGACATTTAAATACTTAAATTCAAATACAAAATCAAATAAAAGTTAACAGCTTTTAAACACCAGATGCGTCTAAGAATTACCCCAAAATTTTGTGTTTAAAAATTACCCTGGTTACCCCTACATTTGTAGTAGAACAACGGTTCCCAACCTTTTTAGTTGTGTGGACCACAAATTTTATAAAAAAGACTTCGAGGCCCACTAACTGCTTAATATACAAGTAAAAAATATAATGGCAAATAGGCATCTATATATGTTATATACGTGTGTATATTCTGGGCATATATTTCAGTAATTAGTAAAAGATACTGTACGAAAAGAATTAATAATAATAATAATATAACTTTATTGTATTTACTTAGCTATTACCTCTGTAATAAATTTCAAAAACAAGTGATTAAAAAAAAAAAAAAAAAAAAAAAACCTTAATGAGATTTTTGACGTTGTTTGTCCTTCACGAGTGAGTCAATATCTGTATTGAAACTGGATAGTTTTAGCCTCAAATCCCTCTCAACATTCAATTTATTACTATATTTATTTTTCAAAAAAACTAAAGTTGAAAAAGCTCGTTCACATAGATAGGTTGTGGAAAAGCCCATCAAGTGTCTCAGTGCAATTTTTGCAATAGCTGGATAATCTTGCCGAACGTTTATCCAAAACGTGACCAATGGTGTTGCTTTAAAAAGTGATTTTAGAATCTGGTCACATGATAGTTCTATTAACGTGTCTTCCACTCTTTAAGTTAATTTCAATTTTTTAGGTAATTTTCTTCAAAGGGATTTCTGATCAATTGGATTTCATCTGATGAAATCCCTGAACAACAGCCAACGCGTTTTCCTTATTGACTACTAAGGACCACGGAAATCTTGAGTAACACCACATCTCACTAGTAAATCGTCCTGAAAAACTGGTATTTGACCTCAATATTCCACGGCCCAGTACCGCACTGCCCGAGGCCCACGGGTTGGGAACCGCTGTAGTAGCAGAATTTAGGAAATTTGCATTTTTTACCCATTTTTGCTGCCCTGTGTATCAAAAACTAAAAGAGATAGGGGCTTATTGGTTGGTATACATTCATTTCTCAGTAGAACAAATAAATGAGCCCAATTTCATAAAAAATCTGAGGGGGGTCAGGTTTTTAGTTATGTTGATTTGACATGGAATGACTCTCTGTTCATTGTATAATGTAAATAAACGTGTGTATATATCTTTGTAATATTTTCTCTTAATGTATAAATAATTTATATTTACTGAATATTTTGTATTTACTTGATTTGATTATGTAATTTAATGAATATTTTTGTATTTAAATATGTACTTTTATAAGCTAAAATATCAGTTTTTATTCTAGGGAATCTGTTTTCCCATGAGGTATAATACAGTTCGTTAATTTAGCTCTGAAACCAAAAATATCTCAATTTTTTTTTTTTTTTTTTTTTTTTTTTACAAAAACGGGATCCTAGACTATAGAGCAATTATTTTGTTATTCAGATATAAAATGCTAAATGAGCAATGGAGAAAGTGCCCATGTAACATATTTTGTGTGGGATTTTTAAAAATATATTCAAGAAGGAGTCCATTGAAATGGGATCCTTCACAATTTTTTTCCTTTTAAAAATGGACCTTCTGATAATCTTATTTAGAAAACTAATCTTCCATGGGATATTAAACTATATAAATTTAAAATTAAAGCTGGATATTAATATATAACTATTAAAAAAAAAAAACTAATATTAAACTAATCTGAATAATCAGGCATGTTTTGCTATATTCCCCCAAAAATCTGATGTTGACTTTCTAATTTATAAAAGGTTACTGTGCACGAATATAGTTCTATATAAAAGTTAATCTTCATTTTCCTTATTTTAATTGTAATTTTAGTTTTGCAAAATTACATATTTCACATTTATTTTACACACACGCAAAAAGGACCCTGGTTGAAAAGTTCAGACGATTTTGACTTTCACACTAAATTTAGATTCATAAGATTACGTGTAATAATTTCACTAAATCAGGATCCTGTCTGAAAAGTGGACAGATTGCTGATAGTGGGATTCTCATAATCCCACTGTTTAACATGAATCCTGTTTTTATTTTATTTTATTTTATTTGTTCCAATTTTGTATGTTGATATTGGTATATTTTCACAATAATTGTTTGATGTTAATCATTTGTGGTGTGCATATTAATTTCTGAAAGTTTTCTATCATTTATTAAAGAATATGGTATTGTAATCAAATTGACTGTATTATAGCTTTCTTCATAGATATTTGGAACAGTTACAATATAAGTGCAGTAGGCCTGTTATAAACCTCTTAGTATAGCTCCCTCTTTTTTTTTTTCTTTTTTGTATGTGTTTGCATCTTTCTTTTGTTGTATTGGTAATCAGCATCCATTAAGCTTCCTATAATTTTTTTATAATTTATCTCTGCCTATCTGTATCATTAACCATCTGACTCAGCGTTTCAGTATTTATGCTATTGTGTAAATTGTACTGTGAAGATACCATTGCATTTTTATTCCTTCGTAGAGAGTTAAAATGTTAACTAATTTGAAACTAATATAGGAAATGTTTTCCTCCCTCATTTCCAAATCTCAAAAGAGAAAAGTAACTAAGCTTTCTATTTCTAAGGACAAACATGAAAATATATTTACAGAGAATTTTTGGGACATTGTCGAGTGTGGTACATTTTAAATTACCTGAAAATAAAAATAATGCCCTTCCCCAAGGAAAAAAGAAAAAAAAAAAAAAATACATATATATATTATATGTGTATAATATTATGCAAGCAAGCTGACAAGAAATTTTTGTGGCATTGTAGTTGCTGTACAATCAGGTTTGGCATAGTTTTAATCATGGTTTAAACCAAATGGTGTTATTAAAAAAAAATATATATATATATATCTTACCAAAAATTTTTTATTTTGTATTCTATGACACCTTCTTTGCTTTAATGTAAATAACTTTGTCTTAATTCAATTTATTTCAACTGTAAACTTGCTTCCAAAAACGCCCATTTATATGTGACTGTATTTAAAGTTACATATGTGGAGAAAAAAAAATTACCAGTTGCCCCAGCAGCAAAACAAAATTTGTCTGCGATTCAGAAATATTGGACTAAGTCCAACATCTCAAGAAGTATTAGCAGTTCATAATATATATATAATTTATATCAGGGTTGGTGTTTAGGACGTCTGAAACTGGTTTTGGACAAGACACGCGGTTTTTACTGTCCAAAACTGTCAGAAAGTGTCCAAAACCAAAAATTATAAGAAATTGTATTCCCTTCATTCTCAGTAGCAATTATAATTAGTAATTAAAAGTATTTTATACTGAAAATGTAGACCTTTTTAAGTTAAAAGAAATTTACAATTTATAAATACCTATAAAAAAAAATATAATTTTAATGACTCAAAAAATTTTCTTACAATAAAAAATATGATAGGATATTCGAAATGAATAATTTGTCTTTTATTTTTTATTGCAAAATACTTACATGTCCAATATTTTACAGAAATTATTTTTAGAAGTTCTTTCATAAATTACATACATTAAAAGATACCAAAAAATAAAATATAAAAGTTATAATTAGGCAATGAAGTATATGCATTTTCAAAAACAACAGATATGCCCCCCCCCCCATCAAAAAAAAAAAGTATCATTTAATATTTTTACATATATATTTTTTCATTTATTCAAAAATAAAATAAAATATGTTTGTGTAGTTGCACATTTTTAATATTTATTTCAAGATGATTTATTGTAAATCTTACATATATATAATAATAATATTTATATATTAATTTCTTCTCTTGATATATTTATTCACGTTGCTTATATATACTGTGTATGTGCGTGTAAATATTATAAATATCGATATTTGAGGTACAATTATCCACATTTTTCCATTAAAGCTTCAGTAATAAAATTTTACTTTTGAATATTATAATTGTTAATATATGTATATTTCACTAAACTTTATGGAATATACTGGAAAATGTTACAAAACAACAATAATTATAATAATTTTGTAAATTTTTCAAATATTTGCATAATTTTAATAAAATATAATTCTACTAAAAAATATAGCTTTGGACAGTTTAAGACACCAAAGTTTTGGACAGTACGGTAAAAACCATGGTTTATACCGTGGTTTTTACCATAGTGTCCGAAACCTTGCCAACCCTGATTTATATCTACAAAGAAAATAAATTAACAATATATAAGCAATACACTATATTCTAGAGACGTAATGTAAATTATATTTGTATTTTTAAACCTGGCAGTTCTTTTTGAGGTGTTAAATTTATCTGTAGAGCTTTGAACAATCACTGCCGTGCTGCACTGTTTCTGCCGCTGGGGCACTTGTAGAAGGAAAACTTTGAGTATATTAATGAGTTAAAAAAATTTTAATAAAGGAAAACGATGTAAGGCTAAATATACTAAGAAAAAAAAGAGAGAGAAGGCCAAGTTACGTTAAACAAGATAAGATACAGGTAGAAAATTAAATAGTTGACGTTTTCATTGGAGTTTTATTTTAAACTGAACAAAAGTGGTCATAAAAACAGCTAATGTTATCACTGTTTTAAATACAAAAGCAAGATATGTGGATTTTGAATTTTCAAATTAAAAAGATGCAGCATTATAATGTGTAGGTAGTTTTCTTTTTAATTGGTTTCTTTCTGTCGAATCAAATTATTTTGCAGAGAATGAAGAAAGAAAAAAAAAATAATAATAATCCAAAATCTCAAGAGGAAAGCCATAAGAATGAGTCACTGGAAGACTTGAATCACTAATTTTTTATAACACTTTATAGATAAAAACTATTTAAAAAAAAGAAAAAAAACACTGAAATTGCTTTAAACATTATGCTGTGTACCGGCTGCCTCCAGTAGCATCTTTCTCTACCGTGCTATGTCGGCTCAAGTCTATACAATTAAGCCCCACTGCCTGCCGCAACACCTTTTCCCAGCATTTCAATTTGGTTATTTATTGGATGACAGATGGAGTGGCTGTTATTCAAGATCTATGATTTTAGATATGAATATTTCACACCATCAATTAAACCGGGGTTTAAGCTGAGTAAAAATTTTCTTTAGCAAAAAAGCTAAAAATCAGAAAAAAAAGCTTTAGCAAAATGCGAAAATGCCAGAAGCAGTAGAAAAAGATGATTTTCAGTTCACACATTATTCTAAACGCCTCGACATGTTTGACTTTCATTTGTAAATTAAACTTAAAAGTTTTTAATCAGGTCTTTAAAGAGTTATACACAGAAGATAATTTTTTTTTTCTAATTTGAACTAAAAAACAAAAAAGTAATTAATAATTAAACTTACCACTGTAACCAGATCAATTTGAATATAGTACAAGCATATATTTTAACACATTTATTGGCAGACATGAAAAATATTAAAATTTTTAGATTATTACTTTATTTTGTAAACTTTTTTAAAGCAATATGAACATCTTATATTCAAAGTATATTATTTTTCTGGAGATATAATTATCACTATGGCACGTTTAACTACATTAAGCTTATACTGTACATCTGAAAATAAAAACATAACTTACAAAAATTAAAAAGAAAAGTAATATAAGAGAAATTTGTGTATTACTATTGAAAGCTTTTCGATTTACAAATGCAGGGTTCGCACTAAGGAAAAAAAATGAGTGGGATTCTCCCACTCTAACAAAAAAATTAAGTGGGATTTTGAAAATTTAAGTGAGAGTTTTGAAATTTAAGTCAGTAATTACATTTTACAGAAAAAAAAAAAAGTATTTTCAAGAAATATGCAAATTACAGACATGTAGTTGCTGAAATTAGAAATTAGCTGAAAATTTTTTGCTAATATGATTGATTGGATGATTAGTTGGATATTGATAACGCCACTTTCAATAAACTGATGACATAAACATTTATATTTATAGTTTTTATATACATTAAGAAATTTCAGGATTTTTTCATTAGCGTAAAAAAAATCTTCAATATACCAGCAATAACTTTTATATCCACTTAAAATCTTATTAAAATTTCACACCAAGAGTAAAACAAATTTTTCAAGCAAATATAAAATATGATTTTTATGTATGTACATTTATCATTCATATAAAAGTAGCAGTAACTAATTAGTTTCAAATGTGCATAAAACCAACTGAGTATTAATTTTCTTAAATTGATTTGGAAAAAATTTTCTTACCTGAAAAATCTATTCTTCATTTCCCCCATGTTTACAAATTGGGTATAGGTATGACACCCCATAAAAATTTAATTGAGAAAAAATAAATAGATTCATTAAGTTCAGCACTAAAGGTCTAAAAATAATTACATATGTCAGAAATATTGAGCACTTCTATTGCTTTATTGTTTCTAGAATTGATCATTGACCACAATCCGTATTACGGAGATGGGAAAGAGGAGGGGGGGGATTAAAAAAATAATTACAGAGTAAGAAATATTAAACTCTTTCAATTATACTTCTGGAATCTAATAAAGCAAGTTTAAAATGAATATTATAAATATAATTTATGTTTCAGATGGGTAAATATTGGGAAACAAGACTTCTGCAGAACATTTGATTGCTGATCGCTAGATAGAGATAAATAAACGGGGAGGTGGGCAAAAAATAATTATATGAGCAAAAAATATTTAACAATTGTATTTATTTACAGGTTCTAGAATCTTATATAGGAAGTTTGAAATGGATATTGACATTTATGTTGTGGATGGAGAAAGATTAGGAATCAGAAGCTTTTGTAGGACATTTGATGATCCATTCCATTTTTATTTATTTATTTTTTAACAAATGATATCCGCGATTTTTTTTTTTTAATAGAAAAAATAAATTTGCGGTGTTCAATGAATTAGATTAAAAAAAAAAAAAAAAAAATCGCGGGAAAATAAGTGCGGGAAAAGCACGCATATGAAAATTTTTTAAGTGGGATTTTTTTTAATATTGCACGATTCCCGCGATCCAGCGCGAACCCTGAAATGATAATTTTTCTTTCTTTCATATTAGACCACTTTACAAATGCCTCATGCTTATTTACAAATTGATTTCTTGTATGCGATTCTTATGCATAGTTCGGCATTTGATTTTCCTTATATGCATGAAACGATGGATTTTTCTTGATTAATGTTTCAATTTTTTCCCCATGAAATATTCGTTATAATATTTTCGGAGATTTTTTTCTTCAATTTGTCTTTAGTAAGATGCTTTAGCAAAAAAGCGAAAGCATGTTATTTCATTTTCGCATTTTGGATAAGTCTTTTAGCATTTTGCGAAAAATGCTACCGCAGCGGAAACACTGAATTAAACCTTTTCATTTTGGTGCCATAGCCATATATTAGCAAGGCCCAATTACTCTGTTTTTTAGCCCTTGCTCTGTAATAAAATTTTAAGTAGAATAATTTTATAATTTTAGTACAATTAATTATATTATGAAAATTAAACATAAGTATTTGTTTTTAATTTAAAATTTAATTTTTTCTATTAGATTACCATTTGATTTCAATAAATATAATAAATAAACAAACAGAAAAATCCCTTTTAAAGCAGTTAAATAAATGAAAAATAAAAAGTTGTTATATTGTAAAAATCATACATAAATCAGGGTTCCCAGTGGTGACTAAAAAGCTACTGTTTGCTACCAAAATCAACTCCAGGCAAATATTTTTCTGTAAAAGGGGCTTAAAAGGTACTATTTTCAGGGAAATGGAGACTATTTTGGAACAAAAAATTGTGCCCTGCTATTTTTTCTGCACCTTCACTGCATTTTTACTTCCATTACCTGACTACTGCAGATAATGGGAGTATTTATTGTATTTGGTCAAAAAATTCAATTTCGAGTTTTAATCCGATTTGCATGTTTTAAGGTCTCTTCTGTCCAAAAAAAAAGTGGTTTTTGGCAATTGGTGCGTGTGTGTGTGTGATAGAGATATCTTCTGACTGCCATATCTCTAAAACTAATAAATATAGAACGATGAAACTTCAGAAGGGAGGCAGGTCTGATGTGTAGATGATTTTTCTAACTTTTAGTGAAAATTGAAAAACCAAAAGTGTAACTATGAAACTGTATATAAACACCCTCTTAGATGTCGTTTCATATGTATTAGTTGGTTAGTTGAGAAAAACTGATAGGCTTTCTGTATAAGTAGGTCGATTTGAGGTTCTCGCAAAACAGCTGTACAATTTTTTTTCAAACTTACCATATTAAACCCCGTTTAAATATCCTTTCATATGTAAATGTTGTTTTTTAGTCAACAATTGAGTTTGCCACATTTTGGTTAAAGTGTCTCAAAAACAACTCTAACCATTTTCTTGAAAATTGCTCTATAAATTCCTTTTTAGATATCCTTTTGCATCAAATTATTGTTAATTTTCCATGGTTATTACAAGAAAATTAAATCATCCTGATTAGGTAGGTCAGTTTCAGATCTCTGAAATTAGTGTCTCAAAAAGACTGCAGTTTTTTTTTTTTTTTTAATCTCGCTATGTAACTTTGTTTTATATGCCTTTATACATGTGTCAGTTTTCTTTTGGTAGAAAGGTTTTCCAAGAAAGCAGAAAAGCCAATGGAAAAAAAAAAAAAAACCTATTCAAAAATTTAAATAAAAAAAAAATCTCGATGAGATGCACACCTGCAGGGTCCAAGGTCCAAGTATGTCAATTTTGTAGCTCTGTGATTGGTAATTTGAGCACCAGAGTGTAGAACCATAGCCTCCTAAACTAGATGCCTGTCGTGTGGCTCGGAAACTTCGCAACAGTTGAAGTGGTAGACAGCGCCACCTGGTGAGGAGGCTATGGTAGAACACACACACAGATAGACACTTCTCTTTATAGATTAAATCATGGATAAAAAATAAATCCATGATGTATTAGGTGCAAACTTTTGCAATTTCACAATTTTAAGTATGCTATTATTATTATTTTTTAATGGTACTGCGCTTGCGAATAAGCATTGGCTGAAGGGTTGCTGAATTGATGGCCACTTGTGAAGGAGCACTCAATGGACAGCCATCAATAACCCTAACAGGGATAACACATCCATGGTTTGTCTGGTATTCAAACCTAGGCCCTACTGTGTGGGAATCAGGGATGTGAACTACCACATCATATGGACAGCTACTTTTGGAATAAACTGATTCTGATAATATTTTGTTTTCTTGTTTAAAAAAAGTTCTCCTGTGATGGCCTGTAATAAATTTTATTCAGTTCATAAACATATTTATGCCCCGATCGTTAATTTGAACTCCAATTTTCTCAGAATTGGCCAATTGCTGTTTAATTTTAATATGTAAGATACAGAATACTGGTTTACATATTGTAACAGGGGTGCAGAAAATGTTCAGGCCTCTGAAATTTCTCCCAAACACATTCTAAATTTCCTTCAATAATGCAAGAATCTGTTCTGTTTTACAAAGCCATTAATTATATGTAATAAATGTTTACAAGAATAAGTAGTATACACTGTAAAAAACAACTGTTATAAGCATTACAAAGCTTTTTTTTTTTTTTTTTTTTTTTACCAGATTATTTATTTTTATTTTGTCCTTAGAAATATTAAAAATTTCCACAGTCAGAATGAATTTTCCCTGAATCTCGTTCGGGCATATTCTGCACCCCTATATTATATTTCCTCAGCCAACATCTTGTTAATGCCTAATCTGTCAAAATGCATTTATCAATTTCATGAATTAATGGATTTATTTAAATATTTTGTTCTGAAAATTCATCCTGCACACAGATTAAAATTACTTTTTTAAAAACTGTAATTGCCTACTTTAAATAAATGATAATAATAGACATAAAGAGTGGTTTTAAATGCTTAAATGTCATCTTGATATATTTTTTCCTTATTTTTATACACCTAAGTATTAAAACGCTCTTTTGTAACTATTTTCTGAAATTGTTTAGTTTTATAAAGTATTATTTGTAGTGATACTCGAAATTTTTTATAGGTGTTTATCATTTACTGGAGGCTTACATTTGCAAAAGCTGTGATGACATTCATTAATCTTTACAAAAGTACTTAGTCCATTTCTGCAGTGCAATTCAGTCATGTCTGTGATTACAGTTGTTCAGAGGATATTTCCTTTAAATACTGACTTTGACAGTGCACCTAATCTACTTAAACCCAGTGATCTAGGGAGTCCTATAGAAGTTGAGACACATGTTGTGGCAGATCCAAGAACTGGTTCAAAGTTTTTATTGGAAACAACATTTTGTCTTGGAAAGACAAATGATCTGGGAAGTTTAAAAATACCAGGATTGGTTCCATTAACCAATGTAGATTCTGCATTAAACTGTTGCGGGGATAAGAAATTGAAAAAAAGCTTTGCCTTCTCTGTTCCTAGGAATATTCCTTTGCAGAAGATACCTCAAGTACAAAATGTTGTAGAAAGCACCAATCCTGAAAAGCCTCACATTACATTGCATCTGAACTTAAAAAAGATTAGAGAAGCCACAAAAAAGAAACATTTACACAAAAAGAAGGGAAAACTTGTGCGTCCACTTTTTAAATATTTCATAGATTATGAATGTTTAATATGTGGCACTATTCTAAATGAATCTCGTAAAAGCAAAATTAGGGCTCATCTGTTAACTCATGTGAAACTGGGTACATATTCTTGTCCTAATTGTAAAAATAAGTATTTTACTACTGCAAATAAGTTATATGTACATTCCCTCAGTCATACTGAAAGAATGGACTATGCATGCACTGTATGTGATTGTAAATTTAGTCGAAAGTATTTTCTTGCATCTCATTATGAGGAAAAGCATCATAATATTCTGAAACGGTCAAGTCGATTAATGATGGGTTTTATATGCTCAATTTGCAGAGTAAAGTTGATATCATGGAAAGATGTAGTTGATCATAAAAAAACTCATTTTGGGAAAGAGAGTTACTTTTGCTTTTATTGTAACCAAGCATTCCCCTCTTCTTGTACACTACTCAGATACCATGCTCATATGCAGTTGATTTTTTATTGTCTCAAGTGTAAATATTGTAAGAAAACACTTCCCTCCAAGTATCAGTTGAAAGTACATGAAAAAACACATCTCCTGAAATTTCTTCACACTTGTAATTTTTGTGGGAAGGAATTCAACTTTCAAACTAATTTAAAAAAGCATTTAGAGCTTCATTTTTAAATTTATTTAAAATTGTTTGCTCCCATTAATATCAAAATTTTAAATTGATGGTTTTGAATCTCATGGAAAAAAAAAATTAAGAAAATGCACACCACATTTTATATTTATCTGTAATTCTTTCTAAATTTATAAACGATACTTTAATGCAAATTTATGTAGTTGCACTTATTCAATGTTTTCATTTTTATAGCTATTAACTTTTCTGTATAAAACAACACAACTTTGAATAGAAGATATACAAAACAAGTTTAGTTAGGTGAGTTTATTTATCTCATTTTAAATTAAGTAATATTCTCTTTTCAAAATGGGTTTTTACTTTTATTTTGGAACAATTTTTAACCAATGGAAAAGTTGTAATATATATCAGAGACATCTTTTACAAGTTAAAAATGTTGATTGTGAAGTAATTAAATTTGTGCATTTTTTGCAACCAATTTATGTATTTAAAATGTATAATTGACTGATTTTAAAAGTATCTGTTGCTAATATTGCCTAATTTTTACTATTGTCTGCCTTGTTGACCCAGTTTTTCATTTATCTTTATTTTTTAGCGAATATTTATTCATTTCAAAAGGAAACTTGGTATAGTATTTGTATTAACTGCATGTCAGTGATTAATCATTATTATGGGTTTGCATAATAATACAGAGTTTGTGATATAAGTGGAACAGGGTTCCCACAGTTTAGTGAAAACCTAGAAAAGTCAGGGAATTTCAAATTAGTATAAAAAGTTAGGGAAAATTACAAATATTGCTCAAAAACTTCAAAGAAGAATAGTAACCTGGAAAATGCTTTTTGAGCATGCATTTTAAAATGTATTTTTATTCCGTGAGCTATGTTATTTTTCGTATCGTGAACTATTTTTTATGTCACAAACTATCCTGCCCTATGACAGAAATTTTTTATGCTTTCCAGGGTTCGCACTAAGGAAAAAAAATGAGTGGGATTCTCCCACTCTAACAAAAATATTAAGTGGGATTTTGAAAATTTAAGTGAGATTTTTGAAATTTAAGTCAGTAATTACATTTTACAGAAAAAAAGTATTTTCAAGAAATATGCAAATCACAGGCTGTGATTGCTGAAATTAGAAATTAGCTGAAAATTTTTCGCTAATATGATTGATTGGATGATAAGTTGAATATTGATAACGTCACTTTCAATAAACTGATGACATAAACATTTATATATATAGTTTTTATCTACATTAAGCATTTTCAGGATTTTTTCATCAGCGTAAAAAAAATTCTTCAATATACAGGCAATAACTTCTATATCCACATAAAATCTTATTAAAATTTCACACCAAGAGTAAAACAAATTTTTCAAACGAATATAGAATAGGATTTTTATGTATGTACATTAATCATTCATATAAAAGTAGCAGTAGCTAATTATTAGTTTCAAACGTGCATAAAACCAACTGAGTATTAATTTTCTTAAATTGATCTGGAAAAAATTTTCTTACCTGAAAAATCTATTCTTCATTTCCCCCATGTTTACAAATTTGGTATAGGTATGACACCACATTAAGATTTGATTTAATTGAGAAAAAAATAAATAGATTCATTAAGTTCAGCACTAAAGGTCTAAAAATAATTACATATGTCAGAAATATTGAGCACTTCTATTGCTTTATTGTTTCTAGAATTGATCATTGACCACAATCCATATTCCGGAGATGGGAAAGAGGTTGGGGGGGGGGGGGAATTAAAAAAATAATTACAGAGTAAGAAATATTAAACTCTTTCAATTCTATTTCTAGAATCTAATAAAGCAAGTTTAAAATGAATATTATAAATATAATTTATGTTTCAGATGGGTAAATATTGGGAAAAGAGACTTCTTCAGAACATTTGATTGCTGATCACTAGATGGAGATAAATAAAGGGGGAGGTGGGCAAAAAATAATTTCATGAGCAAGAAATATTTAACAATTGTATTTATTTACAGGTTCTAGAATCTCATAAAGCAAGTTTGAAATGGATATTGACATTTATGTTGTGGATGGAAAAAGATTAGGAATCAGAAGCTTTTGTAGTACATTTGATCACCGATTGTTACATTTTTATTTATTTATTTATTTATTAACGATCGATATCCGCGATTTTTTGAAAACGGAAAAAATAAATTTGCGGAGTTCAATGAATTAGAAAAAAAAAAAAAAAAAAAAAAAAAAAATCGCGGGAAAATAAGTGCGGGAAAAACGCGCATATGAAAATTTTTTAAGTGGGATTTTTTTTAATATTGCGCGATTCCCGCGATCCCGCGCTCTAGCGCGAACCCTGCTTTCTGCGACAAGTCTTGTTCGTGCAAACCTTTACTACAAGACAATAGTGACATATTTTCTTATTTACACATAATATGTACATGTAACTATAAAGACCAATATTATTAGTAGACTGTTGAAGAATTCTTAAATACAAGACAGGAGTTTCTATTTTCTACTGAAATTTAGAAATAGCTTTCATTTTTATGGGCAAATCTTTCTGCAAGTGACAATTTTTTTTCTGTGACATTGTCGCTGTGTCGCCTTGATTCTGCCACAGGGCTATCCTGTAAGTTGCAAATCAAATTTTGTGACATGGAATTTTATAAAATAGACTTGGAAAAGTCAGAGATTTTATTTTTGAAATTGAGTGGGAACCCTGGTGGAAATTATATATAGTTATAAATTTGCTCTTTCCATTTCATATAGCTTAATTCTATAAAATATACAAAATTTTAGATAATGAAATATTTTTAACAATTTTTACAAAAGTAAAGCAAAGAATTATTTAGAGGGAAAAAAAATAAGAAAATATTTGATAGTATTGCAAAATCGGAAGGGGGGGGGGGGAGGAAATTCAAATTTTGTTTTAAAGGGTTACCATAGAGTAAGTGGCTTTCTATAAAATGTCAGTGTTTTTTTTTTTTTTTTTTAAATAAAACCTTGTTAAAAGCACTTTATGACTAAAGCTATACCAAACTTTGTTTTTAATAATTTTCTGATTATGCAAATACTTTTAATATTTTTTCTGTTTTAAAATTGCTCTATTATAATTTAAGTTTTAAGCTATGTATGTTTCTTGTCTCTTGTAAAATGCACAAATACAAATTCGCATTCTAAGTACTATCTCAAATGTAAAATTCTATATCAGTTTTTGGGATTCTATTGTACATCATTTGATTTTCTACTTAGAATAAAGCACAGTCAGGGATCGAACCAGGCAAAAATTGGGACCCTTTTTCTGCAAAAATGTGGGTCCCTTCACAAAATTCAGATTTATAAAAACAGCTCTTTCACAAAATTTAGTTTTATAAAAATAATACATTAGTAAAATTTTTCCATGTTTACAGTATTATTTTTAATGAGTGTCTATACTTGTTTAATAAAATGCTATTAACTTGATATTAAACATTAGATAGAGTAATTGCCAGGGGTGGCACCAGCTAGGAGGCCGGTGCCCGTCGGGGAGTCTGTGCCCTCCCCCCCCCCCCTTCCATCGGGGCATACTCCTAAAATCTCTTGGGAGAAAAATACAAAATTTTCAGTTTTTCTACTTTTAGCAGCATTTTTCTTTCCTTTTACAAATTTGGAACATTCCAGTTTTTCCATTCTATATTCAATAGAAGAAAGTATTGGATTCATAAAAATTTTCAGCTTCCAGTTTTCCATGAATATATACGTTTTGAGAGGTTCAGAACACGTTTTGACCACGATATTTTTAGAAAATGTCTGTCTGTGACACGATGATCTCCAAAACCACAAGGAGTACTAACAAATGCAATGGTACAAATATTAACAGTATTGCAGTTTTTGATAAATACTCATATAATAAACTCTCTTTATGTAGTGCCCCCCCCCCCCCCCATCGGGGAATTTCTGGTGCCACTACTGGTAATTGCTAAAATGAAAGGTTTCTAGCAACAATTCTTTTTTCACAGATATAAATAAAAATTTCACAAAAATAATTTGTTTTTTACAGAAATGGCCCCAAAAATTAAAACCTGGATCAACCCCTGACAGTAGAAACTTGATATAATAAAATAATATTATTTGAAATATTTCAAATGTTTGTCATGTGTTGTTGTAATTATATACTTGATACATGATTGTGGTCTGTAGTTTGAAATTACAAACAATGTAATATGAGTGGATATGGGTTGTCATATTTCTTGCCTTATTCTTCTGGATAGTCACATATATTTGACTTCTGTTGTATATAGTAAAATTCAAAAACCTGTTTTCATTTAAATCATCTTAATCATTTAAATTAGTGTAGCATATATCAGTTATTTTCATACATTTAATTTTTACAACTTATATCGATGGCTATTTTGTTTGGTGTTCTTCCCCAGATCTTTCCCTCTTGTAACTAAACAAACATCTGAGTACGAACTTTATGTGGAAGCAGATGACAATAATACAAATCCCATTTTTTTCTGTAAAAATCATAATCTAGTAACTTCCTAAGCAATAAGTCTTCACATGATTAACATTTAATTTTTTTACGTATATCAGCTCAGTAGCAGAATTTTCTGTAATCTATCTGCAGCGAAACAAAATTTATCTGAAATTCAGGAATGCTAGACAAAGTCTGTTAACATAAGTTGAAGTATTAGCAATATGTAAAATTTGCATCTACAAAGAAAATAAATTAAGAATATATAATAAATATAGTTATAATCTGAAGACATAATGTAGATTATTATTTCTAAGTCTGGCATTTCTTTTTTTGAGCTGTTAAATTAATTTGTAGAGTTTTGAACAATCTGCAGCACTTCCTTACCATGCTAAAACTGTTTCTGCTACTGAGTATACTAGAATGGCTATGATTATTCCTTAAAATTTTAGAGTTCCTTAATCATGACATTTCTCCATTTCATTTGACATAACATAAGAACATACAGTAAGACCAGCTTAACGCGGGGGATACGTTCCATCAAAGTCGAGCATAATGCGAAACAGTGCTAAACGAGGCTATCTACAATTTCGGGGAATCCCCGTACTGCTGCGAGCAATTTCAGGGAATCCCTGTGTTGAAATAAAAGAGCGCTAACCGAAACAGCATTAAGCGGGGTCTTACTGTATTCTACATGTGTAATCTATATTAAAATTTTATATAAAAGTGTGTATTAACAATTTCGTGCTGTTGATTTATTACATAAAAATGCCTTGTTATATCTTCATATTGACTTGCATTTCTTAAACTATTAGTTTTTGTTCTTTTGAACAACAGCAGTATAGTTATTCAAAGTATAACTGATTCTGCATTTACTTGGTAATTTGTAAACTATTTACACATTTTTTATATGTAGTATTTTTTGTATGCAATATGGATTTATACAGCCAGCATGCGTGAGGTTACAGTGTCACTGCATTTATATGTTTATAATGTGATTTTACATTTTTTTTTTTTAAGTATCCAAAAAAGTTTTTTTGGTTATGTTTGATATTGGAATGTTTAAAAACTTTTTTTCCTTGGTCACTGATAATGTCCTATAATATTATTTCTTGCCGTTTTATAAAGGCCAGACTGTATTAGGGTTGATTGTGTTCATTATATCTACCTGAATCTAGATATTAATTTCAATACCGGAATTCTAGATAAATTCATAAAATAAGACTAAAATATCAATATCATATATCTACTAAACCTAATTAATTTTTTCTTTCTAATGAGAGGATTGGACTTCTTGTAATAAATTATGTTCACTCTCTATGCAAAAAAATTTTCTCGCTGAAATTTCAGGTATTTTTTCATTAATTCACAGTTGCTTCTGCTATACTAAAATTGAACTTAAATTTCACCAAAAGAGAAAAGAAAACAAATTACAGAAATACTCTTAGTGGTTTAAAAAACAAATACTGTAATTTCGCGTATATAACCCGCAGCGGAAGGTAACCCACAGCATAAAAAAATTATCTAAAAATAATTATAACCGAAACATAGCCCGCACTTCTAAAACCACATGGTCGGCAATCGTCGTTTGAATACTAATTGCTCTTATTTTAGTAATAAGTAGGAAAAGATACAAATAATAAACCAATACACAAATAAATATAAATAATAAACAAATAAATTTACTTACCTTTAATGAAAGAGCAAATAATCATAACTTTTTAAAACGATTTAAAAAAGGTAAAAACATCTTAAAACTTTAAAAACACTAAAAACCCATTAAAAATTACCTTCAACTAGCGCTTTCAGCTGCTCCACGCAGCCTTCTTCAGGTATTTACGCTTCTGTGAACCATCGTTGCTCGGCGGTTATGTATTCTCTCTTCTCTCCAGGATATTTAAGGTACAGCTAATAAAATTAAAACCGAAGCCGCTAAACTAAATATAAACGTACCAATAAAACCAAACAGGAATATTTTCCAAAGAATCAGAAATGACAAAGATACAATACATTTTTCAGAAACTGCAGGTATCTACAAAATAAACTTTACTAAAGAAGACCAAAAAACCGGTTGCTACATCGGAATGACAAAACAAAAAATAAAAACGCGAATAAAAGAGCACGAAAATGATATAAAACATAATCATATAACAACAGCCTTAACTAAAATAAATCATGAAGAAAATATAGAAATTGATTTTAAAAATTACAGAAAGTTAGCTAACTATAATAATTATTTTTATGCCGCGAAACGCGAAGCCGTCGAAATTTTAGCGAATAAGGAATCATGCAATACCGACCAAATGGAGATTGACGCAAGGTGGCGCGATATCCTGGAGAGAAGAGAGGAAGAGAGAATACATAACCGCCGAGCAACGATGGTTCACAGAAGCGTAAATACCTGAAGAAGGCTGCGTGGAGCAGCTGAAAGCGCTAGTTGAAGGTAATTTTTAATGGGTTTTTAGTGTTTTTAAAGTTTTAATCATAACTTATTATTAATCTTTGTCTCTATATAAATTACTATAAACTGGAGTAACTTCTAATGATTAACACCTTTATTCAATTTATAAGAAAATTATAGATTAATAATAAATTTATTTGCAAGGTTCATTCAAATCCATCGAATTTGGATTTTTCCTTATCAGAATTAAAATGTTGCAACCATTGTTTGGGACAGTTCGTCTTCATCATCCTTATTGTCCTCCTCATCAAGTTCCTTTTCACTGTCCTCAATTTTATCGTCATTATACGTTAATAATCTAGATTTTTTAAATCCAGATTTTACAGTTTTGATAGTAAGAGTCCCAAATGTTTATTACACATTCAAGTACTTTCACTAGAGATGCTTTAATTTTCTCCTTGTTCACGATAGATACCCCGCACCAGATGATAGCCCGCAAGGCATACAAAGTCAGTTTTTTTTTTATAGATTACCCGCCAGTTATATACGCAAAATTACGGTAACTTTATTTCTGTAGTCGAGGTGTAATCGGAATGTTTATTGGCAGCAGAGGTTTGGCAGAAATAAATAAATAAATACATACATTGAATAAATATCTAAATCAAATGTGAAATGTTTTAATTATAAAAACTAAAAAATGTGATACTTTTTAAAAATATATACCTTTTGCATTGTTGAAGATTTTTTTTTTTTTACTAGTTAACTGTTAACCTGCTTTTTATTAAATTTGTTAATGTATGCAAAATAATACTGTATATTGTCACCAGTGAGTGTTATATGTTAAAATTTGTTATGTAGTAAGTGTTTATACAGCTGACGCTCGGTGAAGGATTCTGTATGTTTAAGATGTATAAATTTGGGGGACAATCACTTTTTTTAGATTTTAAATCTGTTGAAATGGTATAAATTATTTTTAAACACACAGATGTAATAAAACTTAAATGCATTGGCACTATAGAAGACACTAAATTAAAGAATCTAAATAACATAAGTTATATATTTTTTATGGAAAGATCATTGTAACAGAAAGAAAAAAATGATCAAACCAGAGATAAAACTTATGTTTATGTGTAAGGCACGAATGCTTTTCTATTGAGTTGCTTTACTATTACCCAGTCAATTTCTATTAGGCATAGTTAGCAGTGGCAGACTTACAACTTTTAAGGCCCCATGCTTCCTTATTGAGCATCCCCCCGCCCCATTGTGTCAGGAGGCCCCACTCTTGTACTTCTTCGCTTAAACTTTACCATAAAAAGACATTGAACTAAGTATTAAAATTGATTCGGAAATCCAACCCAATGTAAAGGGCCAGAGCATTTGACCATCTTGCCCATCCTTAGTCAAGCCTCAAGCCTTGCATAAATGGGTTCTTTTGGTTTTGGGATCGACACTAGGGCTGGATTATTTATCAATATATCCCCAAGTATCGTTATTTTTTTAATATCGTGATAACAATATTTAAGATCTTACTCTGCCGATATACCTGTATGGGTATCACCTGTATGGACCTGAGAATACAAGATTTTTACCATAAGCACTTTTAGCCAGCTTGAAACAGAACTGCTCGAAAAACCGAGATGGGTAGGAGCATGTGACGCTTTAAGTTCACTCCTTGTTACTGTTGGTTGGTAGCGAAGTATTGCTTTTGATTGACATGTGCAGCAAAAAAAAAGTAAAGAAAGAATGATTATTTTATCTCTCCTAGACATGCAGGGATCAAATGGAAATTTTCCGCTGTGTTTTTAAAACTGATTCTGTACAAGTGTTTGTAATTAATTTTTAAATGTTCTATTTAAGAAAAATGATATTAATTGAATATACATATTTTTTTTTTCTTAATTTTGGTTTCTAGTTTAATTTTGAACCGTGCTGCTGGTTGGTCGCGATATTAAATTAAAATTGTAAATGAAGCTAAATTAGATGATAGCAATAGATGAATATTAACAAATACAAGATGTTTAAAGTACACCAAAAGACGTTATAGTTTATTATTTAATTTTCTCGGAAGGGGGGGGGGGAAAGGCACGGTTTACAATGACTAGCGGTGAAATAATTGCATATTTTGAAAATCGGCTATGAAAAAGAGCCATGCATTTAAGGTACTTGCATGAATTAAAGATTTTGAAATTTATCCGGAAAACGATTCTGGCTTCCAGCAGTAAACTGCTAGAATGTCGCGTGTTGCAATAAAAATAAAACTCATATCAAAATATCAAACATATAAAAATAAAACCCATATTGTAAATAAAACCCATATCACATATTAACTCTGTTAAAAGTTATTTAAAAATAATTAAAGCTGAAAATCGGAAGAATGGAGAACAAGTTATACACAAGTACACTGAGAAAAAAAATTCTGTAACTGACATCTAGAATCTAAATTGTGGCTCTAGAAAAAATAGTTCCATGTCATCCTTATAAATTCTAGTCCCCTTGGAAAGTGAGTTCTAGAAGCCCCTATTACAATTCTAGAGTGTTTGCCTTTATTATCGAGGGCAAAGTTATTTAAAAAATCTCTGCAAATGAATGAGACTACAAGAGGAGGGTTTCAGTAACTATAATCTTGGTTTATTACCCATTTCTAGAAAAATCAAGCGAGAATTTCTCGCAATATAAAGTATTCGGAATATTCAGAATATAGTTTTACTATCTAATATTGTTTCACCATGTGTAAACTAGAAATTCTCGATCATTTTGTCTATTCAATTTATTGGTGTGCCTTTATGCGCCTAGCTCGAAAATCGATATTTCTAGTTAAGGGTTTTAGAAAAGGGCCATTTATTCATTCTAGAGGAAGGCGGTATATTTTTTTCTCAGTGTATATTTAAAAGCAGTGATATAAATTAAAATAAACACAAAACATCGATTCACTCTTATGCAATTTTTTATTTTAATTATTACTTTTTTTAAATGAAAAAGTTATGGAAGTAATGTACCAGAAAATATATAGAAAACAGTCCATGCTTGTATACTTGAAAATTGGTGTTCATTTGTCTTTTAAAAGTAACAAATGTCTATTTTCCTTTTCTTGAAAGAAATATCGATAATAACTTGGTTATATATTGCAATATTTAATTTCTGATATCGTCCAGCTCTAGTCGTCATTCTACGGTCACTTTTGTACATAGCTTTTTTTTTCTAAAACCTACAGCTTAAAGTGGAATTGCAGCGAATGTTTCAGGTCTAAATAATGGCATGACAACTTGACCAGATACATATTATACTTAAATGCTTATGTTCAAAGGCCCACTTCATTTGTTGCATATGGAAATTTTACATTTGTTGCATGAAAAGTTATAAAATAATAGCAGGAGTTATTTTTCTCATTGATTCACATTTTCTTCTTATAGTATTACATATATATATATATATATCCCTCCACTTTTTTAGGAAGGGGGTAGGGGAAGTTGAGCAAGTTTTCTATTTTTTTAATTTTCTCTGTATTCAAAATCTTTTTATAACTGTGTGTGTTTTTTAAATATAATGGTATGAACACTTTTAATTATTTTTTGTAATTTTTTTTTAAATATTTATTTTAATACTTCTCAAATTTTATATAGTCTGTTGGTGTTAAAAAAAAAAAAAAAAAAAAAATGTAATACAGTATGAGCATATGGTAAGTTTTTGATATTGCCTTCTTCAATAAGAGAGGGAAATTATGATTTGTAGTTGCTTAGATTACCACTAATATAGAGGTGCACAACCTTTTAGGAGTGACGGCCATGATTGAGATACAAGGACTATTCAGTACAGTTGATTGTGATATGGTAGGCCCTTACTAAGATTATGTCTATTTACATGTATCCATAGACAATGTAGCTATTCAAAGACTCAAGTTTTTGTTACTGTCCTTGTTGATGTGACTTAAAAGCTAATCAGGGTGGCAATTTTTTTTTCCCATGCGATTTTTAGAATTATATTGCTTTGATTTCATTCAAATAAAGAATAATAATAATCTCCTGATTTGCCATTGCTAAAAGATCAATTTATATTCGTGTTAGCAAACTACAACTTCTGCTTACAGTTGTAGTTCTAAAATCACCTATAATAGTCGCTATTGTCTATGCAAGAACCATGTTTGAAAAGTTACTATTGCGGCCAATAAAAGTTGACACTTTGTATAACTGTATACTCTGTGCATGTATCTACATAGCTTTTTATTAAATTCACCATTGTTTAAAGGAAATTAATCACCAATTTTTATAAAATTAGATTTATAGATGAACCCAGTGACAGAAACACGGCGACGTAGTCGCGGACACAGAAAAACGGCTTGTGAACAATTTTTGTCTGCACTAAGAAAAAAATTTGTCCATAACTTTCGGATAACAATTTACAGATAAAAATTTCTGTATCAAAACTAAAACTCGTACTTGTATTATTTATAATTATTTATATTGTGTTGTGTCAAACATTGCTATAAAATATTTAATTGAATGAGATGAATGAATACAATTGTTTATACTATATTGTTTTGTAGTAAAATTGTATTTGTGTATTGTTGTACGAGATCACCACTGATGTTAAGCCCGTCCCCATCAGCTTTCAGGCTTTTTGAGTGTAAGCCATTTTCACCCCTGATTACATGTAGATTTTGCAGACAGATTATGAAATTTTAAAAGCCTGTCGCAGACAGCTTCAAAACTTTCTGCCACTGGGTAGATGAAGATAGTAATCAAATAATTAAAATAAAAAAAGAAAGCAATTAAAATTTGTAGGCCTCTTCAGAAGGCCACAAGTTAACCCCTTAAATACCACACATTGTGCACCACTATTCTAGTATCATGTCTTTTAGCAACTACTTTTTGATGCAGTTCTTTTCTAGAGTAAGAATTTCTGTGTGTTTAAAGAAAAACTTGAGGACATTTTTGCATATTTCTTATTTCTCTCCCCCTCTTTATTTTAAAGAAATTTTTTCAAGTGAATTGTGAATGCATGTAGAATGAAACTTTGTCATTTGTTTGCAGTGTTGCCAACTCAAATTTTACCATGTTCTTACAGACAGCTCTAAATTTCCCTACATTGATAAGTCTATTTTAGTGCTGAGGATATCCGTAAGATGTTCTTTCAAAAGTCCTTACTCCTGCCCTATATTCTGAAGAAAACTAAAAGTCCCTATGAGTAGGGACAAATCCCTACAGTTGGCAGCACTGCTCATTTGTGCTGTTTTAATGTAGTGTTTTTTAGTACTCATTTTAAATGTAGTTCAGTTTATTTCACAATATAGGCCTTGTTGCTAAAGAAACAACAACTAAGACAGTTGACCAATATATTTTTTTATATTTTATTAACAGAAAAATATGCTCAATAAACTGCTTAGCAATTATATTTTCTATTTTAAAAACTTTAATATGAAAACAAAGTACCTACTGTGCAATAATATTAATAATTGCAATGCATACAATATGCTCAGTGTTTCCTTTAACCAGTTAAACATTTACTGACATACTATACCTACAGATCTACTAAGTTCTTATTATTAATTTGTTTGAAAATTAATTTTTAATTGAATTCTATCTATGAGAAAAATGCATGACATAAGCAGAATTTTTTGGAATAACCTAAATTATTTAATAAGTTTTTGCACTATTTATATCCATCTATGTCTATATATATACATACATACATATGGTATTACATCTTATTTATCATATATATAGAGAGAGATGGGAGGGAGAATTTCAGATTCCATTCAGATAGATAAATAGAAAATCACTTGTGACTTTAAGTGGAATTTTTTTAAACATATGGGGAATTATTGCCAGCGGTCTGACCAGACTTTTCAGACAGGGCCCTATTTTTGTGAAATTGTAAAAAATTCTACACATAATTTTGTGAATCTAAATTTAGTGTGAAAATAAAGTTCTTCCGAACTTTTTGGCTAGGGACCTGTTTTTGTGAAATTTTGCAAAATAAAATTACGATTATGGTTTCATTTTAGACAAAGACGGGTTCACTTTTATAGAGCTAAATTCACACATATGCATAGAAACTTTTTATAAATTAGGAATGGAATATCACATACTTGCCAACTTTTCCGGTTTTCCCGGAAGACTTCTGGTTTTTTAACCTATCTTCCGGCCTTCCAGATGGATGTTGAAATCTTCCAAGAATCATGGATATTGTTCGTTTAAAAAAAAGAAACCCCATAGAGCAATTGGCGATCACGAAAGCTCCCAATTCCCAATCTTTCTCCATCCATAACATAAATGTCAGTATTCATTTCAAATTTGCTTTATGAGATTCTAGAACCTGTAAAAAACTAGAATTGTTAAATATTTCTAGCTT
The DNA here is from genome assembly GCA_963930645.1 of Salticus scenicus. NCBI lineage: Eukaryota > Metazoa > Arthropoda > Arachnida > Araneae > Salticidae > Salticus > Salticus scenicus. The sequence continues at coordinate 141,227,393 of OZ005660.1, forward strand.
ATGTAATTATTTTTTGCCCCTTTCACTTTCTCTCTCTCTCCCCCCCTCCTCTCCCCAACCTCTTTATCTCCAACTAATGATCGGCAATCAAATGTTCTGCAGAAGTCTTTGGTTTTCTAATCTTTATCATCTGCAACATAAATGATAATATTCATTTTGAACTTACTTCATTAGATTCTAGAAGTAGAGTTAAAAGAATTTAATATTTCTTACTGTGTAATTATTTTTGTATCCCCTCCTCCTTTCCCCTTCTCTGGATAGTGGTCAATTCTAGAAACAATAAAGAATAGAAGTGCTCAATATTTCTGACATATGTAATTATTTTTAGACCTTATTGTTGATTTTAATGAATCTGTTTAGTTTTCCATAATTAAGTATTTGTATGTTATGTTTATACCAAATGTGTAAATATAGGGAAAAAATTAAGAATAGATTTTTCAGGTAGGAAAATATTTTTCAAAACAATTTAAGAAAATTAATACTCAGTTGGTTTTATGCGTGTTTGATAATTAACTACTGCTACTTTTTTTTTTATACATATGATTAATGCACATACACACAATTCATATTCTATATTTGTTTAAAAAATTTGTTTTTCCTTTGGCATGGAATTTTAATGAGGTTTTATGTGGATATAAAAGTTATTGCAGTTGTATTAAGGATTTTTTTTTTTTTTTTTTTTTGTTAATGAAAAAATCTTGAAGTTGCGTAACGTAGTTAAAAACTATATATAAATGCTTATTTCGTTAATTTATTGAAAGTTACTTTATTAATGTTCGACTAATGAACCAACCAATCATGTTAGCAAAAAATTTTTAGCTAATTTCTAATTTTAGCGATCACATGTCTAATTTGGGGAGGGAGGAGGGAAAACTTGAAACAATTAATGGAAAATAAAAATGTTTAATTGAAAATATTTGACAGCTGCTTAGTGACTGCATTTCTTTCTACTTTATTAGGTATCAATTCTCTTTATTATTTTATTTACTTTTTTATTATATACTTTAACATGACTAAGTTTTTTAGTCTATTGTTAAATAAATTTCTTACGGATTCTGTTTTGTAGCTGTTTACATGTTGAAGAGGTATGATTTCATTTGAAACTTTTATGTATTTAGTATAATTAATCTATAGTAAAACATTTTCATAGATTGCTTCAAAATATTAAAAGTGTAAAACTGTAAACAAAAATCTTCCCTTTTTTATTAAAATTGGTTGGCAAGTCTGAATATCAACTTTTTAGGGAAATACAGCTAAGCACATCAAATTATTCAGGCTTTTGAAAAATTTATTTCTTTTTGAAAGAGTTCAAACATACAAAGTTTCACTAGTGCATTTTTCTTACATTTAAGCCACAAAACAAAATACTGAAAAGAGAGGGGGGGGGAGGGAAGTACTAATAATTGTGAATTTTCTGAATCTGAAAGCAGAATTGAGAGGAATACAATAGGCCAGTGGTCGTCATCCTAATTTTTGAACAAAGCCAAATATCAACAATACAATGATTAAAATATCTTTTGGGAGCCAAAATTTTTTAACCTAATTTATATTGGCTCATTCATTCTTATTAACATAATTAGAGTATTCCTAAGTCGACATTTGCTAAAATCTCAAGGGTCTCAAACAATTTTTCCCATAAAATAACATGGGCTTTGGCTGCTGGCAGCATATTCCCTCTTAATGTATGGTTGTTATATTTTAATATATCTTTTATATTTCACGTCTCCCTTTTCAAAAAATTATCTTAGTGTAATGAATATATAGATTATCTGGTTTATTGTGTAATAAGCAGTTATAGTTATTTTTTCATTAATGTGTGTACATAAAAACTTGTCATTGGTAAATAACTTTTAATTTGTTAAAATATCATTGATATTTTTTTTTTTTTTTAAATCTGTGTTTCAAATATATATTTTTTTTATACAAATGCTTTGCCTGTGTAGTGGTTGCCAAACAGTTACATTTTATATATTTATTAGGTCTTCAACTGCTATTCTGACCATTTGTTATTTTTTAATATGTTTATAAATTTTATCATGATTGTTTGATTTCTATGGTTTAATTATATATGTGGGTATATTTGAATGTGAATGATCAAAATTAGAAAATGTACAGCAATAAATTAACTCTGTTTACAAAATTAATAATATTTAAAAAATATGTTTTAAAAATTAATCTTAATTATTTGGCATCAAATTTTTTGATCAAAATGTTATTTGTGTGCGTTTGTGTACATATATATTAAATGTGTGTAATGCACTGCAAAATTCACTTTCAAAGACACCCTTTTTCTAGGGCTATGAGGAGTACTCAGTGTATACTTAACTTGGCCATATTTTAAATAAGAATCTGATCAATATTGAGTAGTTATAAGAATTTCATTATTTTTAAGCATTAATGATAATAAATCAATTAGTAACCAGTCTATAAAATTTACATAAATATATGTAATATATATGCATATGCAACAATTCATAAAAACTTGCGTTTATAAAATTGCAGTTATACACTGCATAAAAAAAGTAGACGGACACTTCTTTACAATTTTTTAAAACCCTGTCTTTGTTTAATAGGAAATGTCAATTAAAATTCTTTAACATGTTTATACTTATCAATCTTCATATTTTTGACAGACAAATAAAAATATTGAATTATTTATAATTTTAATGTAGGGAAATGCAGAAAAGAGAAAAGATATACATTTGCACAATATATATATATATTTTTAAAGTAGACGGACACTGGTCAAAAACTGCAATTATTTAAGTGGGTGTTTCTTGCAGAATACCAGTTTTGCATGTACATGTACATTTGGCATTTTGCCAATTGCTAACGTGCTTGACAAGATGGTTTTACGTAATTAAATTTCTTGGACATGAATGCGCCATGCCACGAGGAATTCCTCTAACTGATTACCAGAAAGGACAGATTATAGCGCTGAAAAATGTTAATAAAGGAGTCAGAGAAATTAGTAGGCTACTTCTAATAAGCAAAAGTAGCATCAGCGCTTTTCTGCGTGCTCCTGAAGCCCACGACGTAAAGAAAAAGAGTGGCCGGCCAAAGAAACTTTCGCTTAGAGACCAAAGAAAAATTTTTACTGAGCTGAAAAACAAACTGGAGCATCAATTCCCTGAGTTCGAATAAGCACAGGAATTACTAACGTAACTTCTCAGACAATTTATAATTACATTAAGCAATCAGAGCTCTTTCAATATAAGAAGAGAAAACATCATCCATGCTGGAAGGATCACCACGTGACAGAATGCCTACAGTGGGCTCAAAACCATATGTCTTGGACTACAGAATGGATATTTGTAGTTTTTTCAGATGAGAAAAAATTTAATTTAGACGGCCCAGATGGATATCAATATTATTGGCACAGTTTGGAGAAAGAAGACGAAGTGTACTCTACTCGGCAAGTTGGTGGTGGTGGCGTGATGGTGTGGCTAGCTGTTGGCTATGGTGGAAGGACAAATTTTGTGTTCCTAAATAAGAAGCAGAAACACAAAGATTATATTGAAACACTAAGCAGTGAGCTTTTGCCATTTGCGTGTGATCTTGGAGGGGAAAACTGGATTTTCCAATAAGATGGAGTGCCAATACACACCGCTAACAATGTTAAAAAATGGTTTCATGAGAACAACTTCAATGTTTTACCCTGGCCAGCCAAGAGTCCGGATATGAATCCTGTATAAAACATTTGGGCTATACTTGTTCATAAAATTTATGAGGGTGGACGCCAATATGAATCAATTCACCAGCTCAAAGAAGCTCTTACAAACATTTGGGAAATTTTCTGTCAAAAAAAGATTCAGAATCTCATTTATTCAATGCCTAACAGAGTATACGAACTTATTAAAGCAAATGGGAGACGAACCCCTTACTAAAAACGTTTTATTTTAGAGATACAAGATGTGTCCGTCTACTTTTTTAAAGAAAAATTACAGTGCAAATATGCACCATTTTTGTTTCCTAAATTTTTCCACTACATAATTCAAAAGGATTGAATCTATATCCAAAAAATAATAATATATAATGTCTCCAGAATATAATTATATTAGAGAAATGAACCTCATATCTCTAATTAAAGAAATAAACGCCTTTAAAGTATTACAAGTAAGTGTCCGTCTTTTTTTTTTTATGCAGTGTATTTAATATGCAATATTACTCTAGAAAAAACCCTTAATGTAAAATTAATGGAAACAAAAATTTAATTATAAAAGTAAGCAGTTTTAAAACTCAAGAAAAAAAATTTTGTTTATTAAAAGAAAGTAATTAGACTGTATGTCATGAATTTAGGTTTAATAAAGATTTCCATAGGATTAACACATGTTATGGTACAATAAATGTAGGTTACTATAAACCTTGAACAATATTTATAAAAAGTATGTTCAGATTAATTTCTTAATTATTTTACTTCAATTCATTGATCATTAGCATGCAATTGATAAGTACCAAATTTTAAGTTTTAAATAGCATTTTAGTACTAAAATAAAAAGTAAAATATTTTTTCATTAACTCTGTATTGTATAATATTGCAGGGAAGAATTTCTCACCTCTGTATACACAATAGAATTTGTTGCAAAAGTTCTGAAACACTTTGAGTTGAGTAAATGTACAATTTGCCATCTAATCACATTTTAAGAAGATTTTTTAATTAATGGTAAAGATTACAAATAATTGATTAATATGAAAATAATTCAATAAGTATAATGAAAATAATAAAATTTACAATAATACTATTTATTTATTAATATATAGACCAAAAAGTAAAAAGAATGTAATTATATCCTTATTTTTTAATTAAAAGAAAATAAGTAAATTAAAAAGCTGTGAATCATTTAACCATATTGAATGAATTTCCCCCCCCCTTTCCCTCAATAAGCCAGTACTTTTTATAGATTGATTTTAGAAACAATTGACAGATCAAAGAACCAGCTTTTATGTTGAATTTAATATTATATATATATATGTATATATATATATATAAATAATATTTTTTTTTTCTTAAGGTATTTTTTAATAATACTAGTATTGAGACTTTTTTAATTAAAAAAAATTGTCTTTAAAAAGTACACAATTAAAATTCCAATTGAAGACATCAATACATGTTTAAAATGCATTTATTTTCATTTGAAAAAATGCAAAACTCTTTGTCTACATCGGATTCTTTCTTACAACTACTCAGTATTTACACTTAGCACTTATATGATTAGTAGGCATCAGAGTACTCAACTACTTAGTTCACCATTACTTTTTTATCTGCTTCCTTATTTCATGCAATTCATGCTTCGATAAAAATAAATTTAAATCACAATCAGTTACATTAAAAGAAACACTTCAGCTTTTTTTTTTTTTTTTTTTTTTTTTTTTTTTTATAAAGACTGATTTTTTTAAACAAGTTTTTGTTTTTAGTTTAAAATACTTACAGTAGAACACTTAAGTTTTTTTTTTTTTTTTTTTTAATTATATAATCTGCATCTAATATTTAAAATTATTTTGCTTCAAAAAAAATTTTTTTTGATGTAAATACGAAAATAGCATTTAAATTTGTTTTTTACAATTACTGTTTTGTTTGTTTCATTAAAGTTAAAATTTATTACTTTTAAATGTTCATTAATATTTTTATTAAAATTCTTATTTTTTATTGTTGATCAATAGTCTTTTTGTGCTATTTTATAAATTTTGGTTTTGGTGCTAGTCCTGCTTGTTTGTCATGTTATGTGTAATATTTCTATGAAAAATAAAAATTTTATGCCTAATAAGTGTTTTATTTTAAGACTATATTATATAGACTATATTATATAGACTATACTATTCATTTCCAGTTTTTGATGGATTTATATTTTGAAATGTCCTGAACAGAATTTGATTATTAAAATATATATATATATATATATAATAAAGATGATCTATTAAACATAGTAGAAGCCAAGCAACAGATACAAGATCACTGAAAAACCAATGACATCAAAATTTATGAAAAAATAATTTAAGAAACTTAAGATAGGAAAGAAGGAGGCAGGTAGCAAGACTTGTGACTTGCTTGTGGGGTTAAACTAGTTTCACGCCGGCAACACTCACCCAGCCTTCCACGACCAAAACAGGAGTCATATAGATGTAAAAAGCAAAATTTTAAAGCAGATGAATAACAATGAAACCACGAAGCAACAATGAAATTCACAGATTGATTACATTGTGTTTAATAGTATAATTAGAATTTCAAAAATAGTTGACAACTCAAAAAGGAAGAAACTGAAATTTGAAAAAAGAAAGTTTGCATAGTAATACAAAGTAAATGCAACAAGCCTTCTGCTTTTTTTTTTCTTTTTTAATTTAATTTCACAAACCCACCCAGCCTTACAGCACCACCCCACCTCCTTAATCAAACATCTGCCCACCCAACCACCACCTTTTTTATTGTCTTTTATTATTTTATAATTTTTTTGTTAATATACACAAAAGTGTGCACAGCTTTTTTTTTTTTTTTTTTTTTGTACTGACAGAGACATGGTTAAGGATATAAAATAGAAAATGCAAAGTTTTTAGGAAAACCCATTTTAGCAGTGGCTGTGATCAGTTTATTAATATTCTTGTTTTTAAACTTCGCAGAGCATAAATTATTAATTCGAAATAAATGGTTAATGATAATGTTTCTAAATACCGAAAGATGCAGACATGAATTAAAATGTGTAAATAAGTTTACCTTAAAACTAAAATCTTGCCATTTGTCATAGATATCTGTGTAAAGTTTATTACCATCAATGATTATTTTGAGATCTAAAAAGTTAATTGATTGATTAGTCAGAGTATTTTGAGTTAGCTTTAAATTAGGTGGATAATTGAAGGAAAAGTCATTTTGTGAGTGCTTGTTGAGATAAAATACAATAATATCATCGATGTAACGATAAAATCGAACATCATCATTGCAAATTTGCTTTTCATAATAATAAAGATAGAGATCTGCCAAAATACTGGAGCTACAACCTCCTTGTGGGATGCCTAATTGTTGCAAATAGATATCGTTGTTATGGAAGATATAATTATTATGGATAAGTAAAGAAGTGTTTAAATTTTTATGCTTTAAAATTGTGAGGAAGATTAATTTGAGCTTTATATTCTTGAAAAAGACTGTAAATGATATTACTAAGATCTGATAACTCAATATTATTGAAAAGATCTTGAAAGTCAAAAGTCATAATATTGTCTATTGAATCGAGCGATTTGATGTATTGAATTAATTGAAAGCTATTTTTAAGACAGTGTAAATTATCAACTTTGCAAGTACAATTGTAAATTTGTTTTAGAATATCCAGTAGAGCTTTATTAGCATTGTTGTTGTAAGTGTTACACCCAACAGTGACAGTGCGAAATTTAATTTGAGATTTGTGAAACTTAGGTATGAGAACTATATAAGGATAATTAAAGTTATTGAAGGGAAGTTGAAGTAGTTTATAGTAATTATGTATTTTTCGGTTATTAATAATAAGGTTATTATTAGTTAAACTGAAGATGTTACTATTAATTAGTGACTGAAGAGTTTAAAATAGATGATGGGATTTACAAATAATGGCATAATTATTAGGTGATTTGTCAATGTAAGTGATCACAAAGTCATCCTGTAGTGATTTGATTGAGTTAAGAAGTACATATTTTTTAAAAAAACACCAGATTTGAAGAATTGAGAAATAATGCATTTTTAATTTTGTGTAACACTAAAACTTTCCATTGAGTGAAGTAGGCAATAGGTTTATTATGAGTAATAGATATTTTATAAATAAATAAATCTAGGTCATAAGAAAACTGTTGAAAGATTTGTGGAATGCTAGTTTTAACTGGAAGTCTAAATTTGGTGCCAAATTCCATGAATTTTTTTAATTGATAATTATCAATAATATTGAGATTACCAGTGATAATGTGTCCATGGTCTCTGTCAATATATTTTGAGAAAGAAGGATCATTGCATTTACATGTTACAGTGTTGGTAAAAGAGGTAGACTTAGATACAGAATTATAGTTGAATATCTTTCTGCCAAGAGGAAGAGGATATTTGAAGGTACGAGAAAGATTTAAATCTTTAATTGGAAACAAACATTCTTTGTCATTGATGTTAGCTGTAATGTTAATACTATTCAATATTTGATTGGTAAAAGTCACAAGTAATTGAGTATTAGTTTTAATTTTGTTGGGCTTTTTATTAATTTTTAAATTAAGTTGTTTGATTTTGTACATTATAATATCATAAAAAGTGTCTGAAAAATGTTTATTATAGGATTGGCTTTGAAAGACATTCAGAAAATTTACTAAGTATTTCTTTTTAATTGCAAAAATAAATTTTCAAATAATGAACCAGTTTTAGTTAGATAAGTAATTAGTCTGTAGATCTGAAATTAGTTTAATAATGGCACTTTTAGAAAAGTTTAAATCTGTTTTTTTACTACCTCGTTTAGTTTTAGAAGTTTTATTGTTAATTTTGTGATTGAGTTGTGCATAAATAGTTGAATAATCATGTAGAGGGTTGATGTTAGAATATGCTTTAATAGTTTTATTAAAGTATTCAGAATTTAGGCCATAATATATATATGTGTGTGTGTGTATAATGTGTTGGCAAGTTTTTGTGGACTCCAGAAAAAACCCAGAGAATTTGAAAAATCTATTATTTAAAGACATGAAAAACTGTGGGAATTTCAAATTTTATTGTAAAAACATAGAATTTAGATATTTTTAGGAGGGGGGGGGGGATTTAACAGGGTTGGGTTTCTTCCAGGACTGTGGAAGAAACCGAAAGAAATGGAAGAAACCAACCAGAAGACAAAACAGATGTTCAAAACTAAAATTTATGAACTATATAAACAGCATAAATATGTCAAATCTAAACTATAATCCAATTAATATTAAAAATGTATTTAGAAAGATAAGTTATTTGATAACAAACACTAAATATGCACAGGTGATAGGTTTTTACTTTTCAATGATAATATTTTTAGAACTTTTTGCAATAGATACTATCTCATATTATTGTATGTTCAAACAGTACAAGTGATAATAATTACGGAATGTATAGCCACAATATTTGCACTTTTTTTTTTTTTTTTTTTTTTTTTAAGGATACAATTTTTTGTATTAACTCAAAGCTGATACCCAGTGAACTGTATCAATAAGTTCAGGCTTAAAAAACAAAAACAAAAAATCCACAGTTTGTATTTATCTATTTTAAGTTGAAAAATAAAGTGCAGTATTAAACTACTAAAAAACTCTTAATTTGTTTTACAGTCAACTCCCTCTAACATTCAAAAGTTTTGTCCAGAGGTCGTGCGGATTTATAAGAATTTGCAGATTAGAGATCATTGCCTTTATTTACAGTTTTCTTTTGCAGATACAAAGTCAGTTATTATTAATTCATAAGTAGACATCAAAATAGAAAGAGGATTTCTGATAAATTTTAGAATAAAATATTTCTTCAATATTAATAAAACTAATCTATCACATTCACATATGATGGTAAATAATTTAAGCATATTCAAATAATAGGTAGCTATAAAATGTAAAGAAACAAATTTAAAAAAATACAAAACAAAATATTTTTGAAAATTCGGAAATAATATTCATCACTGATTAATTTTGTTAAACGTTGATGTAATAGTAGTTTGTTTTAAGCACTAGTCTGTATGAATTGCAGGATGATAAATACAAGAATGTTACCTCCCCCCCTCCTCCACCCCAGTTGTTTTTCAAAGCAAGAATTAAGCTAAAAATTTGATTTAAAAAAAAAGTAAAAATGTGAGAAATGTGAATTTTTTTTATATGAGATGTAAATTTCTTTTACATTAAAAAATCAATTATGGATTAGAAGGATTTGCAGATTATAAATCTGTAGATTAGAGGGAGTTGACTGTATATGACTATAAGGAAAATAAAGTTTTTGATGACATTTTGTAATACAGCAATTATTGAATACTGGTTCTTTTAATTAACAGGGAGATATGTTCAAATGATTTGTAAACGTGTCATATTCTAATGCTGCATGGCTGCTTGTCATCTATTTTTACTTTTAAAAGATATGGGGAAAACTTTTTTTTTTTTAATTACAGATTTGATTAGGAAGATGTGTATTAATTGACAGGTAGCATTGCTATGAGTCTTATGCCCACTTTACCCCATGCATAAGTCTTTTTTGAAATGCTACTATTATATGTAACAATTTTTATTTTCATTATCCAATTACCATAAGTAATGGAAGAAATGTATCTGGTGAAAATTTCGATATTGATTTTTTGCCTGATATACATGTTTTAAGGTCTTCGAATCCAAAAGAGTTGTTTTTGGAAATTGATCATTGTGTGTGTGTATATATATATGTGTGTGTGTGTTTGTGAGAGAGAGAGGTGTATTTGATGGATCTTCTGATGACCACTGATGAATCTTCTGAATCTAAAGATAGAATGACGAAGCTTCATATTTAAGATTTCATATTTTAACTTTTGGTGAGGAAAAAAAGAAAAAAGAAAAGTTGGACAAAGAAAAAAAAAAAAAAAAAAAATCCACATCTCAAAAATGGCTCTAATATGAATTTATATATTTTTTCAATGTCGCTATTAATAAACCCCTTTTTAGATGTCTTTTCACATGCTTAGTCATTTCCTTTAGGCATCATGATTAAATATTAGGCAAAATTAATGGCATCATGAATTAAAGCACCTAGGACTTTGACTTTATGCAGAGGGGTTTAAGTTTATGGCTGCCAGATTTATTTATTGCAAACGAGAGGGTAATTCTATCCTTGCTAATTTTTATTCCAGGTTTATTACCAGATTTCTTGAAGGAATCAATTGAAAATAGAGTGCAGTTTCATCACAGTTTATAAACTTGATGGTTGTTTAAATAATTTTCAATCATAATTTCTTTAATTCCTCAGGAAATAGTGCCGCCGTTTCACTATCACACGGCGAGCTTCCCCATCAATGCTGCACTGACTTATTCCATGACGAGATTTCCATCTTGAAAACTAGCCATCAGAATTGCATAAAAATTTATATGTTGATGCACCTTGACATAAATTAGTGCCTATCAACTTTTGGTACCAACCACTCAACAGGTGGAGCTGCTATACAGCAATAGCTGCAATTTAAGAGAAGGCTATATCTCAGGTTCAATTGCATACAATCAAACAAAACAATATGTAAGAATGTCATTATGATACAATATGCTGATTCAATCTGAATGCTTATCGGCCAACAGATAGCGCTGCTATACAGTGATTTCTGCAATTTAAGGGGAGTTGTAGAGGTGGATTAAACATTTTTTTCTTCCTCATTTGTCTCAATCTTAATTTCTTTAAACATTGTTTGATTAAACATGATTAACTTCAATGAAAAAGTTCTGCGTAATAAGCAGAAATTGAATCAGACTTATTTTCAAACCATATTATTTTAACTTTAAAACATTACTTAGTATAGACCTTCAAAATATTAAAAACAAATTAAAGAGCATTTGACAAAAGAAATATTTAGATTAGAGTTCATTTAAACAACATGTTGTGGCAGTTTCACACTGACAAGGACTAGCAGTGACTGACTTCTGAGCTCAGCTTTTATAAGGAAAAAGTAAACACAATTACAGTTAAATGAAAGTTTCAAAATTAGCATAATGACTTTACAAAACAATTGATATCTTCAATTCACTTCAATACTAAACAATTAAGAACAGAAACTTATATCTGTCAGTAAACCAACCTACAAATGTAAACAAACTTAGTGCAGTAATGTGATGACATGGCATTGAGTAGTCATCAGCCATGACAGCTCAAAGTTGTTAACAAGTTCTTCAAAACAACTTTCAAAAGCTTTTTAAGGAAATATGCAGGTAAATATGTTAATAAAAATTTGTAATAAAAAAAATACTTTTATTTTTATAACTTTATTTTCCATTTAATTTACTTTAATTACTTTACTATTTATTGTATTAGTTATAAATAAACATTACATAAATTCAATTAATAAATAAAATATATATTCAGATGAGGAGCTGGGGGGAAAAAAATTAGGAAAAACTCAACAGAAGGCTACATCTCAGGAACTACTGCACAGAATCTCATATAAATTTATATGTAGATACACCTTGACCTAAGTTAGTGTCTGTCAACTTTTGGCTCAACAGGTGGTGCTGCTATACAGCAGTTTCTGCAATTTGAGGAAAGACTATATCTCAGGTTCTATTGCGTATAATCAAACAAAACTTGACATGCGAGAAGGACATTATAAGAAATTATGCTGATTCAAGTTGGATGCGTATAGGTGAATGGATGGCATTTCTATACTGGAAAATTCCTCGATGACAGGAAGGTTGTATCTCAACTTGTGTGGCATAACTTAACTGTACAAAACTTGATATGTGAGATAACCATTATAAAAACACATTTTTTAAGATTGGAGTTATAGACATAAGATTGGAGAATATTTATAGACAATAAAACTCTTTCTTTGGATATTTAGTGTTATTTTTCTCTAAAAGTTTCTTTTCTCTTGCATTTTCTTCTCATTTGCATTCATCATGTTGCATAATTTTAATAAATAAAAGTTTTAATAAATTATTTGCCCTTAGTGAATTTCAGGGATGAGATTTTTCAGCTTTTTTATACATTAGCTTTTCAGCTTTTTTTTAGTTTTTTCATCTTTTTTTTTTATGTTTCTGATGTGTATTTGTTCTTTTTTTATTCATGGAAGATTAAAATAAATATTTATTACTCTAATATAATAGATTTTGTCATCAAAATTCTAGTATTTCATTTCAATGTCTTGCCTATACGTACAGTTTCAGCTTTTTTGTATTTTTGCTAATATCATCCCTGGAATTTGTATGGGAAAATATAGAAGAAGGTCTTGTGGTGGCCACAACATACTAGTTTTATATTGTATCCCATAATAATTGTAATTCATATTTAAACTGAAAATTACAGAATTTTTATTAAATGTGTTCATGCATTGAAAAATGTTTGTCTCATTCTTGATTTTAAAATTCTGTAATAAAAAGGTATATTTTAAATTTTCAGAGACAGCAAAGTGCAATAAAACGAAGCAGCATTAATTTATTTATAATTATGTATTATATAAGAATTATAACCGTAAAACTTATGTTAGTCTAATTACCTTAAATTTTTTAATTTGTCATCTGGTGGACATTAATAGCAACATTGAGTTTTCATGTAGTTTTCAAAAAAGAAAAAAAAGAAGTTTGTAATATAGTAGCTTTAAATCTCCCTCAATATTTGGAGTGAAAAAATCCCCCCCCCCCCCCCCCCCCGGCCAAAAACAACAACAACAAAAAAAATCTGATAAGTTGTTGTGATATTTTTGGAGAAATTTAAATGTGTTCAGGAGAAATTTAAGAGGTCTGAACATTTTCTGCACCCCTGATGTGTATATCGGCTTGTAGGTGGTGCTGTTCTGTTGCAATTTCTCTTATTTACGGAAAGGCAATATCATAATTTCTACAGTGTATAAGCACAATAAACTTGATATCTGAAAAGACTAAAATGAAAAGCTTTGCTGGATTAATTTGAGTGCATATCGACTGATAGGTGGTGCTGTTATTCAGCCTTTTTTAGATTTGAGGTAATTTTCCCACCAATTGTTATATTAGAAGGACAGATAAGATTGTTTCGTAATGGTCACAATATAAAAGTTTTTTTTTTTTTAATCATGATATAAGTCTTCTTGCACTGTTATTGCAATGCACAGGGTTCCCACGGTCCTTGAAAGTACTTGAATTTTGTGCAAAATCCTTGAATTTTCCACTCCAATAGACGGGCTTAGCGTGAATTCTGTCAAGGCTAAACTATCTCCATCTCCACATGCGCACACCATTGTCTAATATAATGATTTTGTCATAAAATTCTTATTTCATTGTCTTGCTTTTGCATATAGTTTCAACTTATTTTTTTTTTTTTTTTTTTTTTTTTTTTTTTTGCCAGTCTCATACCTGTTTGGTCATTAATTTTGAGCAGAAAGTGACTATACCAGGACTCAAACCTAAAAACTTTGGAATAATCGTAATGATTCCAAATCTTGAACTAATCATTTTTTGACTCTTATAAAAGTTAATTTGGTCAATCCATCAAAAATGTATTGTGAAAACAGGCAAAGTTATTTTAATTATAAAAAAATATTACTAATGAAAGTAGTTACTAAAGTTTTGTGTATATGCGTAGCATTCTGCGATTTTCCCCATGGCCTTGAAAAATTTCAAATAGGCCTTGAAAAGTCCTTGAATTTTTTTCTTTTTTAAGAGTGGAGACCCTGATACATATTTACAAATTTATTAGTTATTGCATGTATGCTACTAACTGCATAATTTAACACTGATTAAAAAAAATGTCTATGTATCATTTAAAAAAAAGACTAAATTAATAACAATAACTAGTATGTTGTGGTCACCACATGACTGTCTACTATATTTTCCTGTACAAATTCACTCAATAAAAATAATTTATTAAAATTATCTTCCATAATGAATGCATATGATTTTCATTCTAGAGAAGTATAAGCACTAAATATCCAAAGAAAGTAAATTTTATTCTTTGAGACATCCTTAAACTAGTATGATGCAGCCACCACATGACTTTCTTCTATATAATTTTACACAATTTATTCAATAGAAATTATTTATTAAACTATCAAATTATTTTCCATTATAAATGCAGACAATTTTTATCTAACAGAATTATAGTATCAATAAATGCCGAAGTATGTCAATTTTTTGCAAATCAGAAGAAATAAGATCCCCCCCTCCGTTTCCCCTCCCGTTAAGATAAAAAAATTGATAACTTTGTTTTAAATTATCACAGATCTATAGTTCAACCATTCGTTTTAAAGGTATTGAAGAGATCTTTCGAAAGCTACCCATATTGAAAATTTACTCCGGTGGGAAGCAATGCTCCCACATGCACAATTTTTTTTTTTCTAGTTAACTACTACTATTATCAGTAATTCATATTAATTGTACAATCGTACAATTAAATCAAATCTTATTATGTACATTTATACGAAATTGTGTCCTACACTGCCATGTTAAAAATACGGTCACAGCACCACCTGTTGAGCAATTGTTCCACAAATCTAATCAGCACCAGTCTATGTGGGGGGTCCAACTGAATACCAAGTTTGATTAAATTTTGTTCATTGGTTCGTGAGACACAGTATCTACAAAATTTGTGACACTCACACACAGACATATTCTAAAAACAGTCAAATCGTTTTCAGGACATCCCAAAACATGTTAATCCATCGAAAACTGGAGTTCGAAAATTTTCACGAATCCAATACTTTCTCTAAATTATCACAGATCCGTGGTTTAACCATTCATTTTGAAATTGAAGAGCTCTTTTGAAAGATAACAATTATGAAAATTTTCCCACCTCTAGGGGGGAGGCGACAAGAAATGCCTCTTCATACACACAATTTTTCTTGCAGTTCACTATCTCTATTATGAATAATTCTATTTAATTTCATAATTATTCTTAAAAAATAATTTTTATGCACATTTATATAAAATTTTGCTCTATACCACAATGTTAAAAATTTAGAAAAAGCAGGATGGCAATGCCACTTGTTCGACAATTTTCACTAAAAGTTGATAGGCACTAATTTATGTCAAGGTGCAACTACATTTCAATTTGTATGAAATTCTGTGCTGTAGTTTCTGAGATACCATTGCCATAAAAATTTGTCACACACACAGACATTTTCTCAAAATGGTTGGATCGTGTTCCAGACCTCTCTCTCAAAACATATAAATCTTCGAAAACCTGAGATCTAAAATTTTTACAAAACCTTTCATCCATTGAATATCGAAGAAAGTAAAAAAAATAATATATTATTTATGCACTAATGATTTATAACAGTTTTCACTAATTTTCATAAAATTTCTATGAAAGATGCATATTAGATCCGTTAAAGAAAAAAAACAGATACAAATATTTTATTCTCATTGATGTGGATACGGAACTTCTTTTTCTCGCAGATCTCAGTGGATACAGATACAGAACTACGACACTTGTCTAATATATACATACTAGTATATAACCCCGTCAAAAATGACGGAATGTGAACGATAAATCTTGAAAACAATGTTTAGATCATGATGGTTACCACGTGATCATTTAAATGTATTTTCAATTTTTGTTTATAAATCAAATGTGTTTCGATATTTTATAATTTGCGTTCTTTGTGAGGTCTAACTGTAATAGAGACAGTGTCCGGAGATGAGAGAAGTCGTGTAGAGCCACACCAGATTGTAAAAATGTGAGAAAAATTGCAACTTTGGCATTTATCATGGTTTTGTGAGGTCTAACTGGAACGTTTCCGGCTGCAATCTTTAAGAGACAGTGTCCGGAGATGAGAGAAGTCGTGTAGAGCCGCACCAGATTGTAAAAACGTGAGAAAAATGGAGGCTTTGGCCTTTATCCCGGTTCTGTGAGGTCTAATTGCAACGTTTCCGGCTGCAATCTTTAAGAAACAGTGTCCGGAGATGAGAGAAGCAGAGCTGTCAACCTAATCCGGCAAATTGTTAGTACCGCCTCTTTTTCTACACCACTTAATTTTTAGAGAAATTCTCTTCAAATGTATCTACGATGAATTAAGAAGAAAAATACTCTAAAAATTAAGTGGTGTAGAAAAAGGGGCGGTACTAACAATTTGCTGGATTAGGTTGGAAGCTCTGGAGAAGTCGTGTAGAACCGCACCAGATTTTAAAAACGTGAGAAAAATGGCGGCTTGGTCTTCCTCATGGTTCTGTGAAGTCTAACAGCAACGATTCCGGATGCAATCGTTAAGAGACAGTGTCTGGAGTTAAGTGAAGTCGTGTTGAGCCGCACCAGATTTTAAAACAATATACAGTATATAATTATTAACACATCACATTAGCAAGTTAATTATGTGATACATTATTTGTATCATACAAGGATGGAAAGCGTTTGCTGACGATGACGCGAATTCAATGATTTTTGTTCACCCAAAAGTGCTCAACGCGCCTAAAGAAGTTTTCACTTC
Organism: Salticus scenicus; assembly: GCA_963930645.1. NCBI lineage: Eukaryota > Metazoa > Arthropoda > Arachnida > Araneae > Salticidae > Salticus > Salticus scenicus. The sequence continues at coordinate 141,244,438 of OZ005660.1, forward strand.
AAAAATTTTACCCGATCAATAAATATGAATGACAATAAAAAAACTGCTGGTTGACAAAAAATATAGGCCCGACAACACAACAGCAACAACACATCCCAGTGTTCCATTAAGTGCTCGATACGCAAGCGAAGTGTGACGTCACTGACCGCCCGTGTATGTAAGAAAATGATTTCCTATGTTAATCGCCCATTGGATTTTTTGTAAAAAATTATTAAAAATCGAGGAAAATTATTTCCCGATTTTAATCCCCATATTTGGTTATACATATGTATTAGTTATCATGTGCATATGTTAGATTGAGTTATTTTGCTGTCAAATTGACAAAATTTTAATTTTAAATTTCAAAACTCTGTTGTCCTTGGCGTTTTTGTATTTGGCGATCAAAAACGTACTACGAAAATATACATGCCAGATGTATACTTTTGTAATATGTGTTGTGTGAAATATTGTTTCATATTATTCCTTACTCTCTTAATATAAATTTTTAAAATAACCATGATTTTTGAAAGGATTGACAAAATTTTAATTTTAAATTTCAAAACTCTGTTGTCCTTGGCGTTTTTGTATTTGGCGATCAAAAACGTACTACGAAAATATACATGCCAGATGTATACTTTCGTAATATGTGTTGTGCGAAATATTGTTTCATATTATTCCTTACTCTCTTAATATAAATTTTTAAAATAACCATGATTTTTGAAAGGAATTAAATTATATTCGCCAGATAATTTGACGATATATATACATATTTTTTTTTCTGCCAAGGATGACCGATATCAAATCTATTCCGCTGCAACATATTAGTATCTTATATCAGATACTTTATTTAGACATTTGAAAACAAATTTCACTTCAAATTATGATAGAATATTTATCATTTTCCTTTTAATAAGTATATTAGTTGGATATTTATTGTGTAATATCATCCTTTGAAATGAAATGTTTATGTTTTCAATGGAATATGGAAGTTTTTTTTTAATCTAGAGTTTTGAAATTTAAAATTCAAATTTTATCAATTTTAGAACAAAAACAACTTAATCTAACGCATGCGCATGATAACTATTACATATCTAAACCTAAATATGGGGATTAAAATCGGGAAATAATTTCCCTCGATTTTTAATAATTTTTTACGAAAAATCCATTGGGCGTTTAACATAGGAAATATTTTTCTTGTATCCACGAACGGCCAGTGATGTCATCACTTCGCTTGCGTATTTAAAGTCCTCATAATAAGAAAAAATCTGATGTGGGCACCACATGACTTCCTTATACACTTTTAGAAATATACATAATGCTAAAAAACATTGTCACTGGAGCCGAAACATTTGGCTAAAAATATTTAAATAAAATGCATGCATACGTAAAAAAAATAAAAAATAAAATTGTGCCTTGAGGGGATTTATGTCAAAGTTGTGCCTTGGGGGGGGACTCATGTCAAAGTTGTGCCTTGGGGGGGACTCATGTCAAAGTTGTGCCTTGGGGGGGGACTCATGTCAAAGTTGTACCTTGGGGGGGGACTCATGTCAAAGTTGTGCCTTGGGGGGACTCATGTCAAAGTTGTACCTTGGGGGGGACTCATGTCAAAGCTGTGCCTTGGGGGGGACTCATGTCAAAGTTGTGCCTTGGGGGGGACTCATGTCAAAGTTGTACCTTGGGGGGGGACTCATGTCAAAGTTGTGCCTTGGGGGGGGGACTCATGTCAAAGTTGTGCCTTGAGGGGGACTCGTGTGCCTTGGGGGGGACTCATGTCAAAGTTGTACCTTGGGGAGGGGACTCATGTCAAAGTTGTGCCTTGGGGGGACTCATGTCAAAGTTGTACCTTGGGGGGGACTCATGTCAAAGTCGTGCCTTGGGGAGGGGACTCATGTCAAAGTTGTGCCTTGGGGGGGACTCATATCAAAGTTGTGCCTTGGGGGGGGACTCATGTCAAAGTTGTGCCTTGGGGGGGGACTCATGTCAACGTGTTCCGAACTTTTCTGTAAGTTTCAAATGTCTAGCTAGTCGAGAAGTCAGTTAAATTGCAAGATTTGTCCAAACCGTTTTTGAGCTATTACCGTTTTTTGATACATTTTGCCCATTATGAACCTTATTTTCCTAAATATCTCCAAAACGGAAAATCATATAAAGTCCAAAAAGGGAGGTGCACAACTAGATGTTATAACAAACCTATGTACCAATTCGCAACTTTCTACGTCCAACCGCTTTTGAGTTATGCGACATACACACACACACATACAGACGTCACGAAAAATCGTGTAAAATCCCTTATATCTCTATAACGAGAGCTCGTGTTAAGACGAAACTTGCAGGTGTGCAACTAGACATCATGACTGTCACACGTATAAATTGGCAACATTCAGCGATCATTCGTTTTTGAGCAATGTGAAATACAAAATCCATTTCGCAAATCGGGATTACTATACTTCCTTATACTTTGTATAAGGAAGTAAAAACAATTCACTTCATTTTACCAAAATACTTTTTTTTAAGACTATCGTAGATCCTGTTTTCAAATTTTCTAAGTAACTATCCAATAACTACAGACACTCCATGCTAACCCAAATTCACCTCTACTCGATACCTCCAACCAGCTATCTCACCCTCAACATCGCCAAAATATTCAGGATCCAGCTAAGGACTTTCTCATTCTCAACCGAACATTTTACCTTGACTCGACATTATCACCTTAGACTACTCTAATTTCAGTACTCATTTCAACTGGTGACTTTTACTTGCCCAACCAAACATTCTATCCCAACTATCATTTTACACTAATTTCAAAACTAAAATCAACTGGCGGCATTTACGTACTAAACTCGGCGCCAATCATACCTTACAATGTAAACAAACAATGAGGTTTGATAAAAATATTTAAAGGCTTTAATGCGTTTTTACAAATATTTTAAGATTTTTAAGGCTTTAATATGTTTTAGAAATATTTTAAGCGTTTTTTTAATGAAACAGTCAAAGAGTCGTTCATTCGGAATTAAAAAGTTGTCCATTTGGAATTTGTATTTTCTGAATGGCAACAGTTTTGGTTTGTTTTTATTTGGTCTTGCTTTGTTTATAATCATGAAGCTACATAATTCTATTTATAGGTTCATGTTTATAATAGCCAGTGATCCATTATACTTAATTTAGACATTTAAACATTACAATTGAATAGTTTTTCAAGGTTTTATAGGAAATAAGAATATGTGCGATACAAAACATGTATGAAAATGATATGTATGTTTCCTAAGTTGAATTGAACAAACGAAAAAAAAAAAAATGGCTGCCAAAAGTTTCTGTTTTGAAGCGGTACTAACCGGATTCGTTCATGACAGATGAGGATCATTATATATATTAATGTTACAGCTTATTTCTTTAACTTCCCTTAAAAAAAAAAAAAAAAAAAAAAAAAAAAAATGCAAAGAAAGGGTTAAGGAACAAACGTTTGGATTGCTGATTATTTTTTCTAGATACAAAGTTATTGACTAACATATGAAAGATATTGCATCCATACTCCTTCCCTATATATTTTTTCATATTACAGGCTTGCTATAGTACCTGGAATTTTTAGAAAACCTGGAAAACTCAGGAAATTTGAAAAATCAATTAAAATGCAGGGAATTTCAAAATTTATTGGAAAATTCAAGGAATTCAGAAAGTTTTTGGAACATCATAAGAAGAATTTTTCATAAAGTTTAATTTTAGTTTTTAACTGTAAATTGTCGTAATTTTATACTTTGGATAAAAATCTTTTTTAAAATTTAAGTGCCATAAGAAAGTCAATTTTGATTTTTACAAACTGTAATATAATTTAATAAAATTAATATATCGTAGATATATTCAATTGACTTGTAGACAACTTAGACGCTAATGCTACATGATAGCATATCTTATTTTACTTTTAAAAGGAACAGAGAAAACTCAGGGAATATTTTTTCCAGATTTGTGTCGCAACCCTGTTTATTTGCTAAGTTAAAATAAAACTGCATTTTACTCCTGTAACATTTAAAGATTTCTTGCCAAACATATGATACTATGCCAAAACTAGAAACTTTTCTGAGTTGAGTAACCATGTGATATGTGGGAGAACTGGTTTAATATACTGGTAGAACTGGTTTTTACGTAATAGAAGTATATAATTTTGGGTTGCTTTTCCCATTCTTCTCATTGCACATTACTTTCGTCATCTGATCTTGTAAGTTATGATTTCATATATTTATTGTATGGTATTATGTTCATTAGAAGCAATTAAAATATAATGTAAAACAACTAATAATTACTTTTTTTTTTTGATTTAACAGCATTACATTAAGATTTTTTGGCAATTGATTGCAATCCTGTTTGCGGGCTTTTGCAATTTCACAAATATTAAGTTATTTTATTTGAGTATAATTAAGTATATAATTTTAATTAATAGTTATTTTTATCTTAATTAATATTTTAATCACGTAATTTTCCATAATTGTGAAGATTTCTGTATTCAGATTTCAGTCTACTTTTTAAATAGTTATACTTTATTTTCTGTTTAATTCACATAAATAGAATTTACAGGGAGATATTTTGTAATTTGACCAATTTAATATTTAATTAATTTGAAACCTTTAAAGTGCAAGTCTGAAATTATTAAGTTAATGCTTATCAATAATAAAAGCCCTAATGCTGAAAATACTAATATCAATAATAAAAGCCCTAATGCTGCTTTTCATACTAATGCTGAAAATTATGTTATAGCTAAAATAATGTATTGGAATAAAAGTAAAGTTTTATCCATTGTTTCCATGTGTGTGTATTTGAACTGAATAAAATAACAAAAAAGGATAATTTAATGGAAAGACATCACAATCACAACTGTGTATTGAGATTGAGATAAAGAAAATAAAATTTTATCCATTGTTTGCATAGTTTTGGAAGATCAGTTTCTTGATTCTCAATAGATGAAATAAAATGGAATTTAATACATCAGGGAAAAATAATAATGATAAATATGTAGAATTCAACAGTGTCACAAGAAATTAATAATATAAAGTAAATAGATATGCGATTGTAATATTAAAGGATTACAATGTCATTTTTAATTTTTTGGAAACATTTGAATTTCAAAACATATAAATATCATAATGTAAAATATGAAGCCATTTGTCATGTAAATCAATTAGTAATTTGAACTGGCAAGGGTATCTATCATACCCCAGGCACGACTCGCAGAGGGATGCAAAATGCTCCCCAATTTCATCCTATAATATACTATGTTTTTTAGGGGTTAAGGTGCGAGTTATGCTCACAATTCCACTGTGAGTATTGAGTGAACTGCACAAGGGTAGACAAAAATGTTTTCAGGTTGAATATTGTCTGTCCTGTTTTGGCCCCTTCTAATTTTTTTTTTGTATTTAAAGCAGCAGCATTTTTTATTGCTGTATAGTTATTTGCCATATTTTTGCTATATATGTTTTAGTAAATTTATCTAAATCTCATAGAAGTATTTTGAAAGCTATTTAAAATTTAATCTTTTGTTTTTTCATTGTAAATCTCTTTATGTAATTTATTTTTTATTTTTTAAATCTTAAAAAATGCTTTAGTTTAAACATTTGTTTTTAGGTTAAGCATGGTCCAGTGATACAATTGCCCCTGACTGTTGATGAAAATGCTACAAACCTTCTAAAATATCATTCTGCTTTGTTGAAATTTTCTTCTAAAAGTTTAAAATGTCGATTTATAGAGTTATAACTCGTATTATTCCATTGAATTCATCTGAAACATCTACATTTGAACCAGCAACTTTTGACCAATTAACTGATGGATATACGGGAGAAGTTAAAGTACTAAATCTTGTGGAACCACAATCAGGAATGAAATACCGCATTGAACGAATTGAGTACAAACAGAATGCTGGGCCTGGTGAAACAGTTGAAAGTATGAACCAAGCATATGCTGAAAAGTTAAAAAAAATTCCTGGCTTTACGGAATTAAAAGATGGAGAAACTCCATTAAATCCATATGATAAAAGCTTTCAAATTACCTTGCCCAAAGTTCTCCCAGAAAAAGGTCCAGATGATTCTGAAAATGATAAAAGTTCAACATCATTTAAAATTTCTGTTGTTAAAAATTTTAATTTCAAAAAAGCAAGCCCAAAAAAGAAAGTTGTATCGCCATCAAAGGTAGACAGTTTAGAGAAAGAGGAAGTTGTTGACAAAACCAAGTTGAAGTCACCACCGAAATCTTCAAATGATTCAAAAGTTCCATTTAAAACTAAATATCCAAGCTACCTGAGTAAAAAGATAAAGAATTCTGTTTGGAAGAAGAAAAGTAAATCACCTCAGAAATTAAAATCTCCTAAACAGGCAAAATCTAAAAATCTTGTTAATGGATCTTCTCCCAAATGTACTGAAAATGATGAAAGCAAGGCAAGTGTTAGTTGTCCAACCTCTACTCATGTGAAGGCTGATCAGGACATTGATGTTCGAAAAACATTAGATAGAATATTGGATGAGAATCTCGATGGTGAAAAGACAGTTGAAAATCATACTGAACCTGATGCCAAAAGAAAAAAAATAAATCTTTCTGATGATGAAGAAACTGATTTTACTGATAATTCATTGGACTCGGAAGGTGCATTAATAATTAATGTGATTGATGAAGCAGATGTTTCTGATAAAAGCTGCAGTAAGGATGGAATGTCTGACCTTTCAAATTCAAATGAAAAATTCAGGCAGAATAGCAATGCAAGCGAAGACTCTTTCCTTGGAGACTCTTTTGATGCTACAAATTCTACTAAAAGCTCTCAAGTTCTTCAGAATTCTAAAACTAAGGCTAAGAAGACTGATGGTGAGAAATATGCTATTAGGGAAGATCATCCTGCACATGATTTACTTGTAGCTTTACAAAAGTATTTCCTTAATGGAGAATGTCTTATTTGTGGATTTATTGCACCAGATAAAGATTTCAATGCCTGTGATCATATGGAGTCTCATGTTCTATTAAATTCTTTCGCATCTTCTTATAAATGCAGTTGCTGTGATGGAAAATTGTTTCCCGATCCAAGAAATCTCTATAACCATTCTTTGTCCCAGGAAAAAACTTACAATTACGACTGCAACATTTGCACTTTGAAATTTAAAAGGAAATATTACTTATTTCGTCATACTACCAAATGCCATTAACTTTGGTCTTGCTTTTTGTGATATTGATGGTGTAGATTGCAAAATTTATGTATATATAGTTTTAAATATATTAATCAAAATCACTGTTTATATTTAAATATGTAAAAATGCAGCAAGAAAAATGAAATTCATCCTTATTGTGTAATTTTATTCATGTATAATGTAATATTTATGTATTGCACAAAACATCCCCCCTCCCCCCTGTACTAAATTATGCAAAATTCTTTCAGTTATGTTCCTCTTATCTTACGTTCCAAAAGTATATGCACAAGTGTATTATAGTTTGGGAAATAATAATAATTTATATGTGTAGAAAAAAAATATTTAACATATTTATGTGCATACACTTACAATTTGTATAATATTAAATATATATATATTGAAAAGTACATGAGTGTATTTTACAAATCTGGGCAGTAGTATATTTAGATTTTATGGAACCAGATAGCAAAATTCAATTTTTTCCCTCCTTGATAAACTTTATTAAATATATATCGATTTTAAACCAAATTTTGCAGGAATCTCAGTTTTTAAACATTCATAAATGCTACACTTTTATATAAAATAAACTGTTGCTTTCATTGTACTTCTTTAACACTTTATATCTTATTTCATTTTTATTTACTTATTTTTATGAATTTCAGACCTCAGATTCTTATAAGGAGGATAAAAAATAATTGTAGTTTATGACTGTTCTGAACTCTGTTATGAATTTATTAACCAATTGATATATATATTTTTGAATTGCTATAGGCTGGTGTTTTTAAATTTTATGTTGTTAAATAATTTTTTTAACTTTTTTGCAGACATATGTCTGCATATTTTTTTTTTCTCTCCTGCTTTCTAAAAAATAATTTTAAATAATATGAAAATTTATATTTTTAACGATTCTTTCAAATTTAAGTGCACTCCTACATTGATGTTCAGTGGTATTCCACATTATCCTTGCTAGCCCACAGTTGAATTTTGTTACTCTTGAACCATAAGTCTGTCTGACAAGTAAGCTCTTTCAAGTACTAATCACAAATTAAAAAAAAAAAAAAAACTGAAATTAATTTATGCTGTACTTAATTTACTAAAATTTTAGCTGCTGAATCATAAAAGAAAATTTGAAAAAAAGAAAGAAAAAGAAAAAAAGTCAAATGTTACGTTCTGAATGTGAAAAAGTCATAGCCAAATTACATTAATCCCATTTATTGATGCCAAGGAATTTAAATATAGCAGCTTAGCAGTTCCTAAAATCTAACAGTTTTCACCTAACAAAAGTGACATGTCTTTATGTTATATATAATATTTTCATGGACTTTATTATGTAATTTTTCAATATTGCATAGATCCAAAATAATGCAAATTAAATTTCAGATTTATTTTTACATTAAAATCCATCTAATGGTTATTCTAATGAAAAAAGATTAAATTTTCATTAGTTTGCAGATGATAAAAAATGAAGTTTTATTAAAATATTTAATTAATTGTAATTAATGCAGAAATATTTAAAATGAGACATACGTACGTAGAACTACTATTTTATGGTTGCTTACACACCTAATAATATATTTTATTTAAGCGTATGAACAATAATACTAACATTTTGTGAAAAACTGTTCTAAAATTACATTGTTCAACTACTTAATCTGTTCTTGTTAATTGTATTAACCAGGAAAACTTTAAACATAAAACAGGTGAGAAGATACTTTATTTTTCAATTGTAACGCTTTCGGCAGGGATCCTCACTGGCCTCGGCAACTTGACTTGTAATGAGGTAGTGGCATGTTATATTCCTCTATCATCACTGAGGTGGTGCCTCAGTGAGGAAAGAGTCAGACTAAAGACCACAGAAGCCTTTGCAGTTTCACCATATGTCAAGTTGCCGAGGATGGCGGAGATCACTGCCAAAAACGTTACGACCATCAACGGAAAATAAGGTACTTTCTCACCTATT